>CM020217.1:22843760-23443760 GCA_009819775.1 Phoenicopterus ruber ruber
GGTTTTTTTGTAACTGCATAAAGCAGTTCAATTTTCAATTACCTGAACATTTTCAAAAGCTGGTCAGTCAAATTCTTTAAAATTCATGTCAAATTCATTAAATTGTTACAGCTAGAAAAATAAACAAAAAGGGAAAAAAAAAAAAACCTTGTAACATTTTGTTTTCAGCTTTGAGAGCGCAGATATTTTCCTTTCCTTTTGAAATAGGCATTTAATTTAGAAGTATGTTTATGAAAAGGGATTAAAGACCTCCAAAAAAGAATCAAAGTAATTCCATGTCAGATAAAGGAAACGCTATGTCCGACTGCCATGCCAGGACAAGACTCTGGTAACCGCTCTGTCATTCTGCATGAGCATTTAGTTTTCATCAACAAGCTGTTGTTCAGACACAGATATCACAGTGGGCACCAGCCTACGTCCGCTCCCAAATTAAAACAGCTCAACTTCCCTATGACATGCTCCTTTACACCTATTTTGTCTGCCATTCCAGTACAGTCTGCTTCCTCGTGGCCCAGAACGACCGGAGCACCTGCAGGAGAAGGACAGACGGACGTCTGGCTATCGCCGCCCGCCCGCAGCCCCGCAGGACACAGCAACGCCTATTCCAGGCCTATGGCTTCCGTTTTCCTTTTAACTGTTCCAAGCATCCTCCAGTGCCGAAAAACAACAGGACTTAAGGGGATTTTATTTATTTTGGTAATTTTCTACACTGGATTAACAGTTTTGTTTGCAACCTTTACGTTTTCAAGCATGCAGTTCATCACCCAAGTTTTCGTATCTGGTTATCATAGTCTGAATATTCCCAAAGTTGTGATAGTTCTTGTTTATGCTTTGCTGATGAAATATTGGGTTTGTCGTGCGCTAGGGTAGATTTTGAGAACCATTTGAAAACTCACCACATCAACTTTATATTTAATTGTCCAGATTCTCCCCCTGTCCTAAATAATATCTCAGACTGGGAGAAATGAGTAAAGAATTTTAATTTCAGTTTTTCCCCACTTTCTTACAAAAATATGTGATTTATTTGCACTACAAATTTAACTCAAATAAAAGAAATGCCAGCTTCTTGGGATCATCAAGATATTACTTTTCCAATATTTTAGCATTTTGTATATAATTACATGTAATTTACACATGAAAGATTATTAAATATACAGGGAATGGATTAATCTCTCTCTGTCAATTCATATTTTGTGGAAAAGATTTATTTTACTTTTGAACTTTTTTTGCAAGAAAACTGTGACTGTTCAGCACAGACTAAAGCTTAAGCTGTTTCACCAAATTACTAGTCTCTGCATTATGGAATTATAAATCAATTAATATAATAAAAACAATTTCTAGATCTGAAATAAAATGTGAATTTCATGACTAATGGTTGAATTGTAATTCAGACGCCATGAAGCTGGTAGTGAATCTGTGACTTTGATAGACACCTTCCCAGTCCATATTTCATGAAAGTTTCGAAAGAACTTAAACAGTTTTGTAACACCAGATGACATTTCTTCTGTTTGAATTGAGTCATTGTGATGCTCATGTATTTACTCTCGAAAAATATCCATTGCAATTTTTGCTGAATGTTGTTAGAATATATGACTTGCACTCTTAGTTTCACACTCCTAAATCCTATTAAACCTAAAGCAAAATTCTGAATGGTACTTCTCAGACATCTCTCATTGTCCCTCAAGTCCCAATACCACTCCCCTTTCTGACATCTGTCCTTCTGAGTTTACTGGCATGTAAAATCATGATATTACAATAATTACAGTATTACAGAACTGATTCAATTTAAAATACTGGTCATACTGGTACATTATGTCTTCCCTATTTTATTCCTTTTGTTTATTTTCTCTTTGGGGTCCACAGCTTCAGAGTACAAATGTCCCTCAGTTGTCTTCTCTCCTTTTTTATTTGCTTCTCTTCAACCAAGTGTATGTGAGACTTCCACTTTCGTGTTATGGCCACACTTTTAATTTTATTCAACTTCACCAGGAAAACTCCCAGAAATTCTTCAATAAGCTGCCAAGCAAAAAGCTGTAAATTATTGAGCACAACTATAAAATGTGTAGGGCTGTATACTGAAGGTTGTCCTAACTTTAACTATTGTCATCATCAAGACTTTTCCTTGGCACAGAGAGGGTCCTTCCCGCTTGCAAGGATGAGAAACTGAAATGCCTAACTACGTACATGCAATGAAATAACATCTTCAAGTGGCCAAACTGAAGCATTTCTGAAAATTGCATTCTTCAAAGATGTTCTGGAGGATAGCTCAAAGAACATCCAGAATTGCTGTCTACTTACTCACACAAATATTAACCCATCCATTTTACAGAACTGCACCTCTGAATTTTATACCTAAAACTCAGATTCTTTGATAAACTTTGTCTAAAATAAACCTAATGTTCATTATTAATATGTTAGGAATACTTTACTATTTCTTTTCATCTATGTTTATTATCCTGCTACATTAAAGATAGATACATTACTAAGAGATAGTCACAATAATTGTTTTATGGAAATGGAAAGAGAAAAGTTCCAGGGTAATATCATGTATCTATTCATAAACTGCTCCATAAGGTAGAAAATTATCATATTAACAAACCTTGTGGATGCAGGTCTTGGATATGAATCTGCTACTCTATGGCCTTACATCAAATCACTGAACCTATCATGATTTACAAATTCTGTTTACACCCAGAAATGGTGTCATCTCTACTTTAAAAATAATTTAATCAACCTGGTATAATGCCACATGTGGATGTTAGTATATTATTTTTCAAGTGACTTTTATGACAATGTAACCTCTTCCAAACCGTAATAAGATTCTGAAGAGATTTTTGTATTAGTTTTACTAAACTGGTTTAATTAACACTGTCAGTTTAAATAATGCACTTCTGTCTGTAAATCAGCCCTGAGTTTTTATGTTCATAAAAAGGAGATAATAATACTTATTCACTTCTCAGATCCTTGGGTGGAATATGCTATTGAAATACAAAACATTTCACTTGTTAGTACTAACACACAGGCTACAGAAAAATGTACACAGAAAGAATTCAACCTATTTTACTATAAACCTCAAACAAGGCAATCAATCCAAAACAAGGTTGTCCAAAGAGAGACTTTCAATCAGAATTTCACTGGAGGTAAAAGCTGGAATTCTGTCTGTTATCTGAATGTGCGTTTGGATGTAGACTAGACCCAAGAAGAAGGACTGGCATTTGCTGGGAGAAGGCACAAGCAAAGTTTTAGAAGCTTTTCCCTGTCTTTGTGCAATGACCCAGAAATTATCCACAGTATAAGACCTTTTTTTAGTGATTCTTTTTGTTGTTGTTTTAGGAAACTTAACAACAGAAAAAATTACCTCGTGCTACACTGGAAGGAGAGCTCTCCCATAGACATTTAGATGCAATTTCTCCTTATGAGCGAAGAGCTTTGGGTAAAAGGTCAAGGACAGGCAGCGACCGCAGCAGCACGCTGGTGGAGATTCAGCATTTGTCCCCAGCCAGCACTTCAGAATTCCTGAACACCTGAGCAAAAGCTCTGGTTTGCTGCTCCTTTTGTATTGATTTTCACCTTTCTTCTTCTTTTCACTGTTCTAACTCCCACCCAACACTCCAATCTAAAAAAACCCAACCCACGATTAAAGCCATCTTCATTAGTAGCTTACATTCAGTAGAATTAGTGTATTTTAGAGAATTACGCTGAATTACTCTGAGCTGCTACCTTACCTGTACAGTTCAGCGTGCAAAAAGTTTACTGCTTCAAAACACCTCCCCTTTAGAAAGTGATGCATATGGGTCGCGTTCAGAAGGAGCCTGGATAACCTTAGGGGAGAATTGATTTATATCGGTCATCAATTTTCTCAGCACGTACTTTAGAAAGAGTTAAACCTAGAGCTAGGTGTATATTTGAGGGCCAAGTACCAACTGTGGCTGCGTTTCAGAGTTCCTGTATGACCTTCAGCAAGTCATTTAATGTCTGTGCTCTAGGTTCCCCAACTGCAGAACAGAAATAAGTCCACTTACTTTCTGTTGCAGTCTATGAGGATGAAAAATGTTGCATAAGTTAGAATATTCTTGCAAGTTAAAAAGAATGTATGTAAAAGAAAAGGAGTCTGCTTGAGCCTCATTCTTACCTCATTTCAAGTGGTTTGCACCCACTGGAGTTGTTTTGGCATTTACAGAGTTATTGCTGATTTACCACATCGTAAGCAAGTCAGAGTCGTGCTCACTGCATGTGTGTTGACATAATTAACATGCTGGAAGAAAGCAAGGCTTGCAAAGCTCAGGCTCACCAGTACGTAAAGATACGCACGTTTTAGCAAAGCGAGAAAAATGTACAAGAAAAAATTAAGTTTGATGATTTAACATCGGTGCAAATTAAATTAATTCCTGGGGAATATATTTTGGATAAAGATCAAATAAATCCCTTTAGACGGAAAGCTTGAAACGGGGCTTTGTTGAACATCATTAATGGTACATCTTCTCTCTGCATTGATTAAGCTCATTGGCTATGAGCAAGAAGGTTGCCCAGCAAGCTATCTCTTTTTTTTTTTTATTTCAAGCATGCCTTGTTTGAAAGGGATAATTGTGCCCAGCAGATCTTGTTTCTAACGCTTCTTATATATAGTGAAATACAGTAATTTAACAGCTTGCTAGGGGAACAAGAATTTGTTCCAGTTCCTGATTTAAATGTTTATGCTAATTGCTATTTATTGGCTCAGATGCAAATGATAGGTTGGCCAAAGTGAAATTTTATGACGAGCAAACTCCCCCCTTTTGTGCAAATTGAAAAAGTGAAACAAGAAGGGGATGAAATGAGCCGAAGATGGTCTTAATGGCTGCTTTTTAATGGGGAAGATAAAATTAAGACTGATTTACGTGGCCAACTCCCCTGTTTTCTCTTATCAGCTCATTTGGCAGGAAAAATGGAAAAGTAATTGTTCCTCTTTCAATGTGGGCCTCAAACCATTATTTATTGGCTGAAATTAATCGCTGTTTATCCTTCATTCACGTGGAAACCGCTCTATCAGCATTATGAACCCCAGCAACTCAACTAGTCCCTTGCAATTTAGCCAACAGCAAGCGCAGATCCTGATGAGCCGTGCCTTAATTTTCTGGGCTGTGGGAGTTAATGAAGACTCCTTTCTTAGGTGGACATATTTGTATTTCTACAACATTAATAACAAAGGCCCACACTTTCTTTTCTGCAGCATGTAAACTTTTTTTTTTTTTAGGAGAGAAAAAATAAAAGACTATTCATAAAGCTGGACATGGTTGAAAGAGAAGACAGAGAGAAATCTGACATTTCCTTGTACAGAAGCAGCTCCTCGAGAACTGAACAATGCCATCGGCAACTCTTTGATCCCCTTAAGAAGACGTCCCCTGTTACGGAGTGTGTAGTGTGATTGCAATGCTTTGCCGCTGAACGGTGTTTTTATTTATCCTTTCCTCCTTATGCTTTCTCTTCGTTGTATCCACCTTCCAGCCTGGTAAGTTCGCTGTACCGGCTGCCCGTGCACTTAATGCCAAAAGGGAACTATGCAGCTGGGACAGCTACAGCTGCATCTTATCTAATTCTGCCTGAGGGGGCCAACTGGTGCTGGCAACACGCACTTCAGGCAGAAGTCCTTTCCTGCTTCTTTTTTGAGGTGGTGCAAAACATCACCCAGTTCTCCTTTCCACATAGCCAGGAGGAGAGTCAAATGCTCGCCTTTCCTTTACTTTTTATTCCCAGCCCCAAAATGCCCTTGGAAACGAGATGTTTGATTGCAGTAGCAGTAGCAGCTGCTGCCTTGAAAATATCAGCAATAAGCAAATACAGTTTATGTTGCAATAGAATGAAAAATGGATTATTAAGCAGACCCCATAGGAACTGTCCTACTGGTTCAAGCCTAAGGTGTGTCTAGTCCACTGCTGTGTCTGTGACAGTGGCCAGCGGAGAGAATAAATAAGAAGGTGCAAAGTGGTCTTGTTTGCTGCCTTCGACTAAGGGCCAGCTTGATTCCTGATTGTTCAAGACAGGCTGAAACCCCGAAGCCTGAGTTTTAAAAGATTTAAGACCAGCAAAAGCAGCAATGGATGAGAAATATGCTTCTGCTGAACTGTGCTTCTGAACACCGCTGTTCAGGAGCATGCACGTGCTTAAATATACCGGTGTTCAAAAACTATCCTAATCCTCCCATCATGGAACCTCAAAATGAAGTAAAATTGAGCAAGTTTTAAGTAAAGCAGTGTGTGTGCTGCAGTTTAGGCTTTAGCAATCTGTTATGTAATAAGATACATTCATGTTGTCTTTCTTCATTAATGTTATGAGGGAGACCACTGGACACACTCTCTCATATTTGCCATAGGCCTGATCTAAAATTACACTGAAAGTCAATAGACAGACATTTTTCCACTGATTTACCTGTGTTTTGGATCTGCTCCAAGATCTGTACATCACCATTATAGAAAGTGCAGAGGTAGTGAAGTTATCTCAGATTTGTAAATCCAGTAATGAATTTCCAGATGTGACTTGATGTTCAGCTCACTTCTTAGAGAGAGGGCAGGAATCTGCTACATACGTGTGAGACTCTGATATTAGTATCAAAAGCAATAAAAATGTTTTAGCTAACGAGTGAATTAATTTACAGATGAACATTTATGCCTTCATCATTATATGGTTAGAAACCTCAAGGGAATACCAGCCTAACTTTCCAGTAAAAAAAGGAATGTAAATATTTTTAAATTATGATTCTATATAACAGACAGGGAAGGGGTTCCCATACTTTTGGATAGGATCCAGCTGAAATTACTTGCGCACATATAGCTGCATAACCCCAGAAAGGCTAAGAATAGTGATTCTGCAACAGGTTAAACAATACAGCAAAGGCAAAGTGTTTGTGCAAACTCTGATGTGGAAGGGAAATAGTATTTATGTTAATAAGCTAATAAATTTACATTACACCTTCTAAGCCTGCTACTCCTTCCTCCTAGAGGCCAGCTATCCTCTTGGCCTGAGTTATTCGCTCAGGACCCAATCGTCCTGGTTGAGCCTTCATCCTTCCGACTGGGAAAGCACCCTTAGCGTGACGTGCGGTAGGGCAAGGCTATCCTCCACCGGTCATCTCTTGGCACATGTTGCACGGGCAGCACCAATCCAGTGGGTGATGAGGAATGAAAAAAGAGGTAGACTGAAGCCCCTCACTTCCTCTCCAGGAGTAAACTGCAAAATGCTGCTGCCAGTCACACAGATGCTTGGTGTACGGTATTTTCTTACATAGTAATGTGTGATCGTCAGCCAGAGAAGATGGTGACAAAGAAATTCACATTGCTTCTCACTCACCGTTTTCAAAGAGACCAGATTCTAGCTGACTTTTGTATAGATACATCCATGGAGAGAAGACAGAGGACCAGCTCCTCTATGTTTGCACAGGGACAGCAATTATCGCTCGTCACCTCTTACACTGCTGGGAAAGGTGCCTTTCAACACTGTTCCCCCAGGTTAATTTTCCAAACATAGAAATAATCAAATGGAGAGAAAACATAGTTACGTGTAGACTTATTCTTCATTACTGCCAGCTTGATGCTTATATTCACATGTACCAAGAGGAGAAAATAACAGTTCACAAATGCAACTTTGGAAATGCTCCATTTGGGTGCTGTACTCTTCACTGGCACAAATGAGAAGGTTTTTACATTTTGCTGCTTATCTAAACTATGGCCTTGATCCTGCTTTCAGTTAATTCAGTGGGAGTTTTGCCATTAACTGTGGCTGTGTGTATTGGAACACCCCCCCTTTTTTTTTTTTTAATTAAAGACAAGCCTGAGTCCTGGAGCTAAATTCCAATTATACTTTGGTCCAAATGTCTGAACTTGATTGCCAAAAAAGGACACATGATCCTGCACACAAAAGCTCCATTGAAAGTCTGAATTTCGGAGATATTGACCATGCAGTAAATGTCAATACACACAACGTGTGTGCTGAGCCCATGCTTTCTGCCTCAAGTGCGGGTTTATGTGTGTTATTTCACCTGTAAATTGAGCCCAAGCTCCTGAGAAAACTTGGAAAGATGTTTGAGCTAGAACCTAGCTCAACTTTTTGAAGCTAAGGACTATTTCTAAGTCAAAAGATTATCATCCACAAAGCTGTGTATTTCCAGAGGCAGATTTGTTCCTACTTATTGCATCCCAGTTGTCTTTTTTAAAGAAGAGTAAGTCTATTTTTTTATTTTTTTTAGAAATCCTGCTGGTTTGGTTTGTGCTGTCAGGGAGGTCAGCATGCATGGAGAATTCCAATGAAAAGGAAAGGCTGATCTTTCACTGTCCAGTAGACCTAAGACTAGTTGTCAATGCCAAGAGTTCTTGCCTGCTAATAAACATTCTTGCCGTTGCAGTAATGTCCTTTTCTACTCTGTCATCCACAGTACTGTGGCTTTAAGACAAAAGACATGGCAAACGGCAGATCTGTTTAACTTTACTTCGACTTTGCCAGCTTTTCAGCTATGTCATTAAATTCAACAAAGTTGAAGTTAGCTGAGGATCCAGAATTTTTTCAGTGGTAAAAAGCTTTTTTTATATTATTTTTATGATTAAAATGTTAAAATGATATAAGATTGTTCCTATCCATTTAAGATTATTCTCATTAGTTTTCATAATTGTTAGAGTCCACTTAAGTAATTTATGGGTGGGCCTTTAATGCAGCTGTACCAATAATTGAATCCTCTTTGGCCTTGCTGACCATAGTGCTTTCCACCTAAATTTCATGGTTGATACTGAATACACTCAGATGTCACAGCTCTTGGGAGATACAAGAGCCTTGAAGGGATCTGGAATTGCATTCTATTTTATTTTGTTTATACTCTACAGAGGTGATAAGTATTTAGGGAATATAACCTGATTATACAAAATCCCGTGTGGAAGATCACACAACAGAATATATTCTCAGCAGAAAAAGGTCTTTCTAGGACAATGCAAGGTATTCATATGGAAAGCTACCTTGGGAAAGTAAAGCATTGCTGTGCGTCCAGTGGCTGCTTTGCACAGGCGCACTGCTTTAGATATTGCTGAAACTTGCATATAAGCAGAACGTACCAGTGCGTGTAACTCACCCCTATCTGTTTAGCTGGAAGTTTTTACACAATTTGGGATATAGTTTCATTCTCTGAAGGGGGTGTAAGATAAGCACACTCGAAGAAGCATATCGTAGTCTAGCTCCAGAGCAACCAAACAGAGCTTAAATGTGAATGAGTGATCCCAACAGATCCTCTGACGTTTGTGTATCTATGATCTGGGAAATTCCCCAGGCTCTGTTGTGTCCTCGCGGTGGGTAAATTAGCATTTCTGGCTCATTTAGGAATCTGAAGACTGATCCTCTGTTGCTTCGCACCTTGTAATGTCATTCAACCTGTACAAAATGAGCGCAAAACACTACAGGCTCCATTTTGACATTTACTTCAGTGTAGATATATCAGTTTATACCACCAGAGATGGTGGCCCTATGTTCTGATTTGGCAGCTTTTTAATCTCACTTTGCACTGGAGAAATAGATGTACAGTCCACGGTAATGGGAAAAAATAGTACTTCAGATGTATTTGATGGTGAAATCATTTCATTTCAGTTCCCTGCTCTTCAAAGCAAGTGTAATAATGTTTTCCTCACAGGAGTGTTGGGAAAGCCTTGCCTTTCAGCTCACTTGCTAACTCATTTGAGAATAACAGACTGTCTTGTCTTTGCTAGGATTTTGTCAACTGTTTATCCCAAGCTAATGAACTCAAGCTGACTCCACCTTCCTCCGTTAGCATGGCAAGGGCCGTAGGGAGAAAGGCAACCAATTAAACTTTCACATATTTCTACCATCCTGGTTTCTGAAGGTAAAGCTACCCTGGTTGGTCTTACTGGAATATAGCCAGCCTCGGTGTAACATATTTCTTGGCAGCCTTTGTCTAAGAGAGAGCACGCTGCTGCTCAAACGTCTCCCTTGCAATGGGGAGGTTTAGCGCTGCTTTGGGGAGCAGCTTGCTCACCGCCCGTCCTGCCCATCCTCGTCCTCTCCGAGATGCTACGGGGGTCAGCAACACCCAGCTGCTTTCGGTGGACCTCCCCTGCGGCTCTCTCCTTCCAGGGAGGCAGAAGCCTGCTGTCCAGCTAGCAGGACGGTTTGTCTTTAAGAAATAAAGGAAGTCTGGATCAAAAATTAAATTGCAGCTTCACATATTCGCTGATGTTGAAATGGAAATGCAGATCTGAAGGTTACAAGTGATTCATACTTCTACATGGGGCCAAACCAGACTCCTGGATGGAGCCATCCATCCGTATCTTCTGTATGAGTTTGACATCTGGGTGCAGATTGATACGGCACGGCTGAGGCTATATTGTGTCTGAAGGAGATGAGGGAGGGAGGAAGTGGAGAATTTTTTCCGCTGTGAGGTACTGAGAAGTGCCGGGATCAGATACCCATGCATTTTGTCTGATTTCTTGTGCATAAGCATCTGAGAAAAGCTTTCAGCAAGTGTCCTGCGTTCTGTGATATCCTTGTGAGAGCCCTATACCACAGCCGGCATTTGCAGAAGACCGGACAAAGCTGTGGGGTGACCAGCCTCCTGCGCTGCCTCTCGCTGGCCCCAGGGGTGAGAGCGTTTCTGACCCACTTACGCACAGTGTACATCTGCCTGGCTTTGATGGGCCTGTTTTTTTGGGAAGGGCCTTTAGATAGCTATGACTTTTTGAGGTCCCGCCTCAGAGTGGAGCCCAGCCGCCAGGCCAGCAGGCGGCCAAGAGCTGTCTCGCCATGCTGCTGTACAATGCTCTACCGCTCCAACGCGCTCGCCTTTCTGCTCTGGTCTATTCCAGCGCGGGCTGAAAAAACCACCTCTGCCTTTTTTCCCACACCTCTACATCCTTTGTAACCAAAACAACACCAAGAGTTGTAGTAAATACTGTGATCTGGGCCACGGTGTTCAGGGGAGATATACCTGATTTAAGTGAGTTTAAATTAAGGCTCTTCTTCTCAAGCATAAACACAGTCTCCTACAGCTTTGAAAACAGAACAGGAGGCAGGACATAAACAGAAATGATGACACCGGTCATTCTGAAAGCTAAACTGTGGGTTGTTAGGTAAAACCAAAACTTCTACCAAATAATTTATCCAGTCTCTTCTGAATCAAACTAGTGGCTCCAGAGCCTACCCGCACATTTGAAAAAAAATCTCATTTATTTTGAGCTAGGTACCAGATATCTTCATGTGGTGTCGTCTTATTCTGGTATGATGTGAAACACTAGTTACAGCTCTCTAAGCACTTGCCCGGTACAGCCCGTGAGTCTGTCGATCTCTGTTGTAGCTCCCTCAGTAACCTTCCTTCCAGCCTGAGGAGTCCTGCTTGGTTCAGTCACTCCTATTACAAAATACACGATATGCTTTGCCCAGCCTTCCTTCCATCCTTTGTACATTTTTGAGCTCTGTGAGTCAATTTTTCAAGACAATGGGACTAGAAATTCATACAATACACAGGATGAATGAATAGCAGTGTCTCAGACTAGTAACATTAATTGCACCCGATAAAGGATGGAGAGTGTTCCCACAGCTCAAAGATTAGCAGCTCCCAAAAAACTAAAGTTACATTGCTACTCCTTTTTTTTGCCTTTGACAGTGATGCTTTTGTATCTCATGTGGATTTCCTGGATCCAGGGGAACCTCTTGCCAGCCTACATTTTTCATCATTAAGACTTATATGTGAAAAATAAAAATCACAACCAAACTGACAGTTGGCGGACTGTCCAGCTTATCACTTCATCTTGACATGGTTATGTATGCTAGCAAATAAAAGGTTTCAATGAATAAATTTACCATTTTAAAATTGCATAAAATACATTTAGTCACATAGAAAAAAAATCCTAGACATTCTGTCAAAAATATAATTTTATTCAATTATTTTATCATGGTACATACTCTGATGTTCACACAGATACTGGAAGATTTACCCTGAGATTATGAAACAGCTGATTTCAGTTGAAGGCTGAAAAGAGATAGGATCTGAAAATTTTCAGTCCGGATTCACATGTCCTTTGCGTTCAGCATTTTACTCAGATGTGTCACTTTAGCCAGGGGCAATTTCTCTAGTGAGGAAAATGTCTTCGCTATGTTGGGTGAGCAAATAGACATTACCTTTTCAATCAGCACTCTGGCTTTAGGTTCTTCTAGGATTTCTAAAATGTAAGTTGGGCATAAATTCTCAGTGCCTATTTAAACTGGGTCTACCTAAATCGAACTAAGCATGTTTGGGCTTTAGAGAAAGAAAAAAAGAGAAAAAAAGCCCCAGAAGACTATGAGGATTACCTTTTTTGATTTTTGATTTTCACTTCTTACTCTGACAGACACATGTATGTATAAAACTTTCAGTATGTACTGTAGATATGTAGGCTTAAAATACACACGTATAAGCAATGCTTACACCTTTGATGAGAAATGTGGAGGGTCATGACTCCTCGGTTCACACGCATGTGTTTGTGTACGTGTACTTTGGAGAGAGTTTATGAATAGATTTTTTGTACGGTGCCTTTTCCTTAAACAAAGCAAACGTTATCCTTTTGTGAGTTCCCTCCCTGGTGCATCTGATGGGAGAACCTGGGTGTCGTGCTCCAGCTGGAAAACCTGAGCTGCAGCAAGTGCATGACTTTGCTGGTAACACGCACGGTCATAACCACTTTGCTCATGAAGAAGATCTCCATGGCAGAAAGACACATGACAGTCAGTAGAAAGGTAACTTCATTCTCAGGACTTGGCAAAACATTTCCACTCAACAAAAGCTCCAGAAACTGAGGAACTATCCTTAAATATACATTGAGTACAGTTCTGAAGAGACTCATAGCTGATGTAACATGACGCCTGTAAGTTTAGAGAGCCTGTCTGTAGAAGTAACACACCCATCACTGTAACATGGTATTAAGGTAGAAGAGAGCCAAACAGTGAATTTTGAAGGCAAGAAGAACTGGCACTGACATGCTAATTTATGTCAGCCTTATGCACTGAAACCAACATGTAAAAAACGAGCTATGAATGCAAACATTGTCACTGGCCACTTAGACGGGATCCATGGTGCCCAACAGACATTGCCTTAAAAGGTGATTCAGGTAAATGTGCTTGATTACTTAGGAGGCCTTTCTGTTCAATGTGTGTTTCCATAAGTGTGGTACAAAGAGGAATAAATAGGTGCGTAAGGTAAATAAATAGGTCAACCAAATTATTCGCCAGAAATGAGTCCTGCACCACTATATAGTCAATACGCCAAATAATTGAAGGTCAGCTTGAATCTGGTCATCAAATAGAAAAAACTTTTCTTGTGCTGCCAGGGAAGAAGATAAATTTTGGCTAGATTTCTATCAGGGAAAACTATTTCTCAACTTTCTTTTCTCCCATCAAACACACAATTACAGGTGCAGATGTCCTGAAGTAGATATGCTAAGTTTAGTTCAAATGTTAAACACTGATATATTTGAATATTGTTATAGTTCATATTTCAAAGCCAGTCATGAACAAGGTAAGATATAGATACCATAAATATTTGTCAATTGCCACATTCTGGCGTCAAAAGTGACAGACAATATCATCCTTCTCTTGTCCCATTTCTATAATGTAATATACAATGTACAACTCACATTGGAGCTCTGGCATTGATACATCCCACACATGAAGCATTTTAGAAACCCCAGCCTTTTTCTTTGCAATATGCTCACTGAAGTCAAAACATCTGTATATAGGCCTTACTTCAAGAAAGTATTTACTCTTTTTCTACAGTTTATCCCTTCTCGTGACAGCAAAAGGAGTTTAAGGCTCCATTGACTTTAGTGATACATAGCAGTGTTAGTTTTCTAATATTGCAATAGAAATATCCTTCTGACATGACCGGGAAACACCTCTGAGGGTGTCTGTGCTCTTTCAGTCCCCTGTTTTAGGCAAAGTTAACAGTCAAGGGGTCATGGTAAAAATGCCGTGGTTTTGTGATGCAGTTATTTGCCTTCTAGATATGGGCCAGAATTCACAAACTCATTTCATATAGTTACAGTAGAAACTGTCACAATACAGACACGCCAGATGTGAGCAAGTTTTGGATGAGTAAAACATTCTTTAGTCCAATAGGACCTCACAGAGCTGCCAAATTGAAAGTTTTTTGAAGAAAGTATTTCTTTTTGTAATAAGTGGCAACTTAGCCTACTGAGAAATGGATTTATAAGTCATTGTTAATTACTGTGTTCTCCTTTATTTTGCATTAATGCATATTTATTGGTATTTAATAATGTTATTTTGCCCTCACTTTTTTAGAATACAGTGATTAACCTTCAGCTGATATAACGCAAATGGATCTACAAAAGATTATATTGGCCTATATGCATTTTCTGATCCTTTGTTTTTTCTTTTTGCTTATTCTTTTGTATGTCAAATGGCATTCCTAGAATCCTGAGATTTTTCTGAAACTTTAGCATTCTTGCCATAAGCAAGAAAGCCACAAGCAATGTTTTGAAGATTTTATTCCAGGTCAAAGAGACTCTGCTGACAACAGGAATTCTTGGTGAGTAGTCCCTGCTGAATTAGGACTTTTGCTGGGCATCTTTCACTTAGATATGTTCACAAAATGAGCGTAATGCTGTAGCATTGCTACTGGTTTGCTCTCAGAAAAGTTCTGAAATATGGCTCTTGCTTCAGACCTCAGTTAAAGAAAATATTATTTATTTTATATTTATCCATAAAATCTATATTTATAGCAATATTTATAGCCAATGAAGTTACTTTTCAGAGAGGCTCTCACGATACCAATATTTCCTATGAACAAAGTATTGAGAACCTTGGCCTCTGTCCTCCAAATGCCCCTGCTGTTATTACAAACAGTCCTGTGAAAGCCAACTTTATAAGGCACTCCTTGGTGGATCAGAGATGTCCTGTAGTTTTTTTGGAAAGCATACCTGTCTTGATTTTCACCACACATGATAATTTCTCTCAGGGAAGAGACTTCCTATAGAGGTGACTTCAAAATTCCATTTAAGATTTGTCCTCCTTCTCTCTCTTGTATCCCTTGTGCTTTTTGGGGACCACAACAAACAGACGATAACTTGCTTAGTCTTGACAGTCCCCGTGGTTTATAATGAGCCACGGAGGATCTGCATTTCTCAGGATTTTCTTCTGTTTCTAAAATCTGTTTTATCTAGGAGCTACAGTCAACCAATGCATTTACATTTTAATAATGAAGAGAAGTACCTTCAGCTGTCTCCAGTCTTAAGCTGTTGTTGTTGGGAGTATTGCTTTTGGCAGCAAGATGCTTCTCCTCTGCCCCTGCCCCAACGTGCTCCCAGTCTTTTTCTCGTGCTGGTGTAGCATATTGGGGGATGCAAGGTAAAAGGAATTCAGGAACCCAGTGACAATGAATGGCTTTTAAAAAATCAGCCAAGTTTCCCAATCCAGTTCACAGTAGGATTTTTATTAATATTATTTAGAACAGGAACGATCCAAGTCCCTTAAAAGTACGAAATCATAGAGTAGTTTTGAGGACTTATTGCTGTTGCAGTTGTACCATGGTTTGTAAGCAATGAGTGCCAAAATGCAGTATAACTGGGCCTCTGCAATTTCTCGACAGGTCCAAGTGTTCAGGTTATTATTAAATGTCGTTGCTTTAAGCTTGCTGTGGGCAAAAGGTGCTGGGGTAAATTAAGTACAACAATCTCCTACCTTCCTCTCTCTAAACCTGTTCCTAAGTTGTTTTCTTCAGCTTCCATGAGACTTGTAGGTGCTGAGAATAAGGTCCCATCCAGCAAATCAGTCTACACTCTGCATCTGCCAAATACGTGGAGATACACATTAGATCTTGGCTGACGTCTCTATCTCAGCATGACAAACGCTAAAAGTCATCCACCCT
The DNA here is from genome assembly GCA_009819775.1 of Phoenicopterus ruber ruber. Classification (NCBI taxonomy): domain Eukaryota; kingdom Metazoa; phylum Chordata; class Aves; order Phoenicopteriformes; family Phoenicopteridae; genus Phoenicopterus; species Phoenicopterus ruber. The sequence goes on from CM020217.1 coordinate 22,859,641, forward strand.
CCCTCAAAATAAAAACGGGAGAAAAGGCAGGAAAAAACCTTAATATTGGTTAAAATGTCAGTTGAATTAAATGAGAGTGGTGTGATTGGTACCCATGAGGGGAGAAAAAAAGCACAGCAGGTATGTTAGAGGTGCAAAAAAATATTGAGTTTCACACATAGCGTGTAAGAGCTGACAAGTCTGCTGGCAGCTGCCTGGTCACGGGGGGCTGCCGGCATCGCAGGAAAATACAGGTAGTGCCGTGGTACTGAGAAATGGCAGAGAAACACAGGCAGGGCAGGGCGATAGATATATCTCTTGGCTCGTTAAAGCCCAAGTTGCTTTGGGCTCAACTTTGGGCTCAACTCTGGGCTCACAGAATTGGGAAAGACCAAAACTCAATTACCAAGAGAGTTAAAACGTGGTAAGAGACCCTCCTTTCCATAGGTGGTACCTGGTAAGACTTAATACCAGATTTAACAAGCTATAAGTAATATAGGTGGAGGGAGAAGTGGAATTAAATCAGTGAAGAAGACTGGGCTGAAAGAAATGCTCAAACGGTGCTTAAAGCGAGACGCCCTTGAAGGCTGGGGGACAGAAAACATTGCAGAGAAGGGGAAGAACGGAGCCCACGAGCAGCAGGAGTCCGAGCAGCGGGTTGGGAGGCGGAAGCGAGGAGGAAGCAAAGGCAGAGCCATTAAAGGTTTCATCTGCTCAGGCACCACCACCACTGAAAACGGGTGCAGTCACCTCCGTTGTGGAGACCTGCCTTTCTTCTCCTGGGCTGGGAAAAGCAGCAACCCCTCAGCCTCCCTCCTGTTTGCCTGCTTTATAACATCTGTCTCCCATCACTTTCCTTATTTCGCTAATATCTGACAAACCGTATCTACCTCTTCTCTTCCTTCTGCTGACACAACTTATTAAAAATAGAGATAAACACATATTTTAGGTGCATTTGTGCATGTGGTTATGGCAATTGCATGCATCTGCATGCACAGATTAGCATTTAACTTTTAAGATAGTTTTCCTTTACCATAAAGCTTTCCCGTGAAGACTGATGTCAAAATTTCTTCTCAGTCCATTATCTAGCCCTGTGCTAAACTCAGATTGATCACCTGGCCCTTCCCTGCAACCAAATAATGGCTTCATTGTAGTGAATCTGTATGCAGCATAAGGGCTAAACATACTGGGGGCTGGTGAGACAAAACCCAAAATGTTAGTAAAATTTAAAACACGTAATCTCAGTTTTGTCAGTATTAGTATGAATCTTCAGCAAGACAACCAAAAGATGGTCTACAAAAATAAGAAAATTATCTTTACTGATAACTAGAACTGCTGAATGGAGAAATGGGTTATTTGTTTTGTTTTCACACAGAAAATAAATTACATTTCAAGCAAAAAAAACCCTGAAAGCAAAAATATTTAAACCGAAAACAGAAATACTTTTTCGTATCTTAATGCTGCAGTAATTTTTTAAGGTATATTATCAATAGTTTCCTGGTGATGAAAGAAAATGTACTAGGATTATTTTCAGTTTTGAAGTATTACAGTGTTTTTAAGTATCTTAAAAAAAAAAAAAAAAAAAGTTGCGCTGAATTTCCATTTTTTCTGCAAAACCAGTTTTAATAGAAAATAATCTGACAATAAATTCTTACACTATCTCAAGTTTTTAAAGTTTTCCAAGTATTTGGGGTAATAACTTATGATCACAGCCTAACTATCCTTTCAAATTCAAAATAAGGGTTAACTAGAGGTTTTACCAGTCAGTCATTAACCTCCAGTTTCCCCAGATCCTACCAGTATCTCTTTTTTTTTTTTTTTCAAATTAGAGTCATCCCCACGAAATTCAAAGAATGATACCTTCCACAATCACTTTCGATAGATTTCTGTTGTGTTGTTGAGGAGGTGACACTGCATTTGGTTTTTTAATCTGTGAAAGTGCCTAGAACTTGGGATGGGTACTTAGGTGCTTTTTTATGTAAAACAAAATAAACAAACTGTTACAATAACGCGTATAATTGTTATGACCTGGAAGCGGTGCTCATGGTGTTGCTCCTGTATGCTTTTTATCGTACTTGGCACCAGGCAAGGCTGACATTACCATCAGCAGGTCTATTTCGTGGGTAATTTGAGGGATGAAAGACCCCACTTCAGCACATCACTTAAGCGAGCCCTTAGCTCTTTACACGCACTCAAGTTTAATTGACTTGGAGGTTTAAACATCAGCTTTGCTGAACAGGGCTGTGATGAATTGAGCCACGGTTTTCTCAGCCTGGAGACTACCAAGCAACACAACCAAAGGGGGAGATCTGGAGATGAGGCTCTGTCCAGGCTTTCCAGGGACGCAGAAAACAGCCCTGGGCCTGTTGGGCTTTGGGATCCCCTTCCCATGGGCGTGCAGCCTTGGCGCGCATCCGTGCCTGAGCCCAACTCCAGCAGCAATGGTCCTGCAATGAGGCTGAAGATGGGCGTTGCACCAGCTTGCCTTGCTTGGTGGGTGTCATTTTTGACTCTCAGATAGTGTAGGACCTAGATATCACGTTAAAATAATTCACTAGTGGGTCTGGGAAGCCAGTCTTCCTCCTGCTCTTTTCAGCACCAGTTTTTTTCGTAACCTTCTTAAGAGCAAACACTCAGAAAATGCAGCGTAAAGACAGGCGCTCAGTTCGGGCAGCCGCCCGACCGCTCCTGCCTCCGCAAGCACAGCCGCAACATTTCTATTTCGGCTAATAACTTCGTACTTTAGAGCACCATGATATCACAGATAGGGGTTTTAGCAGATTTGAATTCTGTCGAAATCTTTAGACTTATTCCACCTTTATACTGAACGCCGGAGAAGCTCCAGTTAATCTTCTTTAAGGCCCTATTCGCTTAATGGAAACGCTTAGCTGCATAATTGCTTTGAGCCTATTGCTATTCCAAAAGGAAAATATAATAATCTAATGGTATTGTCTCTATAAGCGAATGAGAATTTCAGGAGTGGATGTTGGTGCCACCCATGTGATCCGGAGAGGTTAATGCAGTTAAAGTTATTTCACAGTCCATTAAGGAGCTTACGGTGACCCGTCGACCTTTGAGCCAACAACACGGAATCCATTATCATCACAACGGAGGAGCCGGGGCTCCGGCAGCTCCGCAATGGGCCCGGGAAATCCCAAGTTAGTACTTAGTCTAAAAAAATGCACTTTTCTTTCTGCTTCTTGGGTATGGCTATTAATACACCCTCCCGTAATTTGTAACATTAACATTGCTGAAGGTACAGAAAAGGACATTGAAATGAAGATGTCAAAACTGCTGACTTGGTTCGGAGTATGATAATATTGGCTACATATTGAAACGGTGGATATATATAACGGGAGAGATCAAGATGAAGAAAGTCAAGGAACTCGAGGAAATTGATGATAAATTATCGAAGGCTCTGAAACTCATTTAAGCAAATAATAGCTTTACTTCGCATTTCCTGATACCACACGGCCGGCTTTTTGTTGGGGTTTTTTTGGTTTGGTTTTTAAGGTTATTTATATGATGTAGATATTCAGGAGAAAAAAAAAAAGGCATGGGGAGTTTACTGTATGCAGCATAGGCATGTTTTAGTTCTGCAAATGTAGTTAATTCATATTCCTTTATCTAAAACTTTTACTATTTTTTACTAGAACTATTTTATGAAAACCCTGCTAACACTCTGCAGGAGATGTATTTGCAAGCATGTTTAATAATGTTAAAATACATATCCTGCAATGTACACAGGAATTTTCAAAAGATAATGTCAGTCACACAAAAAAAACAGTGACTTGGGGTGCTGGGAAAGAAAAACTAGATTTTAAAAGTCTGAAATTTAGCAATAAATTGTCCTAGATTTTACTCTCAAAGCTGATGAAAATGCAATCCTCCAGGTTGCTTAACAGAATTAATAAGAATGAGATGATATGTTATGGGCATGAAATTGTGTCACTTTTTATAAAAACTGTATTGTTAAAATTCTGACATGGAAAAGACCTCGTCCCAAAGCTCCATAAACATTAAATAATTCGATAATGTAAGCATCAAGATTATATGTTTATCGGGTATGCTTAGAGATGAACAGAGAAAGACAAATCTTCCTAAAATACCTACAAGTAATTAAGGATCACAGCACTGGAAAGCTGACCAGTGTCTTTGATACTTTAGGACCCATTTTAACTAATTAAAAAATAAGATTGCCACAAGCACTGCCTCTCGTTGTGCCTGTAGTATTGCAGCACTGACAGAGAAAAAGCATGTGTAGCTGTACCAATTTCAGGAATGCGAGGTAATAACATCTTTTCATAGCTGACTGTCTGCGCAAATAATTGGAAACAGGATTACGCCCTCCTGATTACTCTAAAGGAAAAATAGTGTTCTGATGATATTTTTTAACCACAGCACTTAAGGTAAACTTTGAGTCTTTACTATGGGAAGCCTTAAGAAGGTAGTCTGCATTCCTCTGGTACAAAACATAATTAAAACTGGCATGTATCCTAATTTTCTGTACCATGTCTTTAGAGATGTTATGCAAATAGTACATTGAGATTGGATTGTGCAGAAGTGGCTGTGAGAAACGTAACAGGATATTTTGTGAACTTCCAGAATGTATGTTAGCTAACTACATAGTTTCTCTTTCACCCCCTTACTGAAAAATAAAATTAGCTAAATGACTCTGTTAAATGATGGAGATAATCTCTCTCTGACTCTTTAACAAACACGAAAGGAGGGGGCAAATCTGTGGTGTGCCGTGGAGCTGGTAGGGTTTGCATCACTGCAAATGCTAAAATAGCTCTTTTAGAAATATTGTTTTCTAGCATACCACAGGGGCAGCCAGACTGCACCTTCTTTTTTAAAGATCTCTGTGGTCACCCTGTCATTAGCTAAATAATTCAGTAAGTAGTGATAGTGAGGGGAGCATAACAATTTGAGTACTAAATGATAACCAGCCTTAAAAGATATTTTATGAGATACATGTTATTTTAGAAAACCGGTGAAGTCTTCAGGATTTTACGTGAGAGGAATGCCATACTGGCAATTTTCTTTCTATTTCAAGTCCTTATTTTTAACGATGAAGGGGTCATTTTGTTAATTCCTACACTCATTCGCTACAGCAGTTTGCAGCTTAACTGAGCCCCAGCTCTCCCTCTCTCTCACGCACAGAGGCACTCTCAAACACATTTACAGAGCAGCAATTATTGAGAAAGTAGCCAGGGTAAATGTAGGTGGATATAATAATATAATGCAAGTCATATATACAATATAATACAATCATGGGGTGTAGGATTCATTATGTCAACAAACTAGATGAAACCTCCTTGGGAGTGTGACATAAAACAATATGTAAGAATGATTTCTTTAAAGTGACAGGCAGAGATAATCAATCAAAACTCTATCTGACAAAGCAACATATCCATAAAACTGGAATATTTTTGGGAACAGGAAGTGTAGATACCATTACTGCAAAACAGGATACCTTTCATAGAGTTCTTCTGCAAATGGTAATAATAAATGGTGCATCAAAACAATGGACATATTTTACTGCATCATGTAGATGAAGGAGTAACACAGAGATTTTTTTAGATACGATTTTTCCTAAGGACTTGGACACTTTCTTGAAGATTACAGGGAAAGGCATAAAAACCATGAGCACTCCTGATGACTATATTTTCGAGTAGCAGTGGAAGAAAGAAATAACATAGATGCACAGCTGGGAAGTCCCACCACCAGATACAGGCAGGAAGCAGAAGCTGATTTTTCTACTTAGAAATCATACAGGACTACATATTCCAGGCAAAAGTAAGTAATAACTTGCTAGTGAAATAGTAAGTGAGCAGTGAAAATCTTTGGACATAAATGGAGCTCCAAAGTGAGTCTCAGCCTTCACTAGCCAAAAATAAACCAGTTCTTGGCTGAAAGACGTAAGTGCTATTGTGAAATTGATATCCCTCCTTGGCTTATTCCCAGACAATATGTTGCCTTTCTGGGGGCTGATCAATGTGATTGATGTGATGTGTGAAATCCAGGAGGGAGCTCCCCTTTCATCAAACCCACCGTCCTCCACTGATAGGCAGCTGTGGACTAACATGTTCTTCCGCCTCGCTCCCTCCGGCTCCCCTTAGAAAGTGGTGCAGGCAAATAAAAAAAGGACGAGAGGGGAGAGAAAAACGAACTGCTGCGCAGGACGTGAGAGGGCAGCAATCGAGCGGTGGATTTAGTCCTTAAAAAAATAAGGCTCACAAAAGGCAGCCCTCTCCGGCACGGCGCTGGCCCGGGGGACGGCGAGGACAGTGGTTCTCCCGGGACAGCACCATGCCCCCGCGCTGCATCACCCCCCGCGTCCCTCCCCGCGCTCCCCCTCAGCGTTAGTATTGACCTCATCTCCTTGTACCCCTTTGGGCTAGCATGAAGGTAAAATAATTGGGGCTAAAAATACCTCAAAAGGTTCTTGGATGTTGTTTTACTCGTTTAGACATGATGTAAGTATCTGTGCGAGGAATTTTAAATACTGACTCGTTTTAATGTTGCACGTCACTGGCTTATGATCCTATAGGTTTCTCTTCCGCTCGTACAACAAAAGACATGCTGTACGTATCCAACTGCTGCTGGTTTTGTACTTCATACAGGACATTCTTTTTAGCTAGACAGCAATTAAATCGTTAATACTAACACTTCCCGAGCATGCGGAATGAATTAAATTGATCTAGCTTAAAAGATTAACATTACAGCATGATCCTTTTTTTTTTTTAGAGGCTTATTCTCATAATTGTAAAGATTTCATAGGCACAAATCTCATTTGGTTAACTTTTCTACAATTTGCTATATTATTGTAATACTTGCATATCCTATCTTGATGCCAGATTGCCAGCTAATTATGTCATAAGTAATCAGCTAAGAAACTCCATCCAGGCCTCCCATGGAAAATTAAGATGGTTTTAAAGCTAACCCAAGATAAAAAAAAACTTTTTCTCTTTCAGATGTGGAGCAAGTAAGAGAGCTTTGCAACATAAACATGTTGGTGAATCCAAAGGTGTGGTAGCCAGAGTAAATATAGTTTGAAGAATACCCATAATAGGTGGGTAAATAAAAGTCAATCTAGCAAAGCTTTTAAATGCATCCTGACTTTAAGTGTGTGAACATCCTCAGAGTCCATGCCACTGATCATAGACCACACGTTTCAGTGTCTTATAAAAATGAGTTTACAGAGGTAAACTTTTTTTTTTCACTGACTTTGAGTATGGTGCTTTGACACTGAAAGAGTAAAGGCTTTGTTTGGTCCAACTATTCTACCCTCAAGACTTCTGTCTGACTGTCGGGTTTTATCTGTTTGCCTTTGAAGCTGGGAGTTGAAAGCCTGGAGAAGATCCCAGAAGTGTTAAAACCAGAGCATTAATCTGCTGGGTTTTTTTCCTCCTGTGAGTAGCACCACACTGCTTTTGGGGACCCATGAACATGCAGCTAGGCATCCCTGCAAGAAGACCTACCTTTCTCCTTTGCCTTTCTGAATACCAAAAGTGTATTTTTATTTGCATCAGCCAAGACCTTTCCTTGTTAGAGAGTAGACAACAAACTTTGTTGTACAAATGCATCATAAGAGAATTGAAAACTTAGTTCTCCCTCCTTTATTTCCATGTTACACAAGTAAACGCACTTATTTCAGATTCAGGCAACACTGCACAACAACTTCACATTGCACAGGGAGAAAAAGAGTGTTAATGCCACAGAGTAAATGTAAGTACTAAGAAGGTAGAATTTTCCAGGGCACCACTTTTTAAACTGAAATTTGTAAAATATTGCAATCATAAATGAAACAAATGCACAGATACACACTTAGAAAATTGCGTGTAGTCAATATCTATTCCATTGCTGTAAAAACTCACACACTTTCTATATGTAGGCACATAGTAATTGCTATTTATACATCCACACAACACCTCCATAAAAACAAATTTCAAAGGTCTTAGTTACACCAATATTTTTCCAAATCCAAAGTAATTCCAGTGTTTTTCTGAGGTCCAGAACATAATTCTTTGCCTTCTTTGCAATTCAATAGCCTTTTTATTTTTTTTTTTTTTTTAATTTAAGTTCTTCTTTTCAATGGAAGCAACACAGGGCAGTATTCCTGGCGTTTTCCTTCACTACGATGTAGTGAAAATTAGAGAAAAGTCTGACTACCAGAATGCTGGCTGCCAAAGCTTGGATCCCCATCTGCATTATTAAAACTGCCCTTTTCATAGGACAACCTCAACAAAACACTAAGAGGGATTAATGAATGTAATGCTCCTTTACTGAGTTTTCAGTCCCGCTCTACCTTGGCACGCTGGTCCTCACCTTTGGAGGCTCTCTGTCAAGCCATAGTTCTTGTGGTGATGAACATATTGACTATCTCTGAGAAGGATCAGGCGCTGAAGGTGTCAAATGAGTCCTCAGTCACACAACCATCTGCAGGATGTCATGCGAAAAATATTTAGCTTGCAGCCAGAGGTTCCCATGGAGATTAACCCAGGCTAGAATACTGCTTGTCTAAATCCCAATCACTTCTGTAAGACAATCAGAAGACAGAAAGGCAGATTTGTGTCTTAATTCAGGTTAAGAGCCAAGCTTTGGAAATGCTCATTTCTATCAAAGGAAAGCTGCATAAATATTGTCTCCCAATCATAACGTTTGATGCACAAGGAAATTTGTTTCGACATCAGTGAGCTACACTCTTTGAAAACCCTTACTTTTAATAGCGTGCAACACAGTAATATAAGAAAAACACACCACAGGTAGTAAATATTTCAAATGTGAGTCAGTTCACTAAAGCAAGGTTTTGGTGAATGTGTATTGGTAGTAATGCTCAAAGTAAGGCTGCTACACGTTCATGCCTCCAGAATGAACATCCCGCTAAGTACATTTTCATCGGAGTCACACTGAAAGATTGCAAACTCTGATCTCAGTCGGGCCTCTGCAGCGAGTCCTGCAGATAACGTCTGACGCACAAAGACCGAACAATGGGTAGACTGCCAAATTCTTATTTGTCCTTCACATGAAGACCATATTGACTGTTTCAAAAACTCTTTGTATGAGCCATTATTTTCAAATTGTTTCCCAACTTATACTGCAATTGAAAATTGGACAGCTCTTCAATTGCTCCTACATTTCAATTGATTACCAATACAGGTTTTCAGAATTAAGAATATTGCTCTATTCTTTTCCACAGCATCATGTTGACTTTGTGTTGTGGTCATTTAAATATTGCTGTACAGTTTGCACTGGACTCTGGTGTTAAGATAACAGAAAGGAGAATCAATTAGATTTATTATCTCTAAACTGTACAGTAAGTGATAAGACAACCCCTACACATAATGTAGCATTCATTTTCAAGGACTTGTATAGTTGTACAGTTTTAGTAGTTTAAGTACCAGAATGACTTACAGTGTCATATACAACAATGGAAAAGGCTCTACTTAAACAGAATCAAAATTATCACAGTGGGGAAAAATGGAGAAGACAGTAGGTGGAAGCCCTCACTCATGATATTCACGAGTAGCTTACATGAGCAACGTGCTACGGCTGACATCCAAAGTCTAGGTTACAACTCGGAGACAAAAGCTGGACTAGAGCGGCAGTCCAGCCTTTGTCCAGCCTTCTTGAGCTTTCCTGGCTTCCTTTTGTCCAGAAGTCTATATTTAGTATTTACCCCTAAGTCAGATTCCCCCTAAACTCCCCCTAAACTTCCTTTACTCCCAATAAAACCACTCTTACTGGTTTTAGTAGGAGTCGTTTTTGAGTAGCAATGACCAGAAGATGTGGTAGAAATGCAGTTTAATGCTTAGCAGCCTTTAACAAATTGTCTCCCACAAGTGTTCCAAAGTCAACTTAAGTCAATTCGAGTCATTTTCTGATATCAGTAAACTTTGGTTCGTAATGTGCATAGCTGTATTTATGGCCAAACAGGTGTAACACAAAAAATACATTGCTTCTCAACTGAAAAGCAAAAGCAGCACTTACTTTTTCTCTAGTCAACACTGGGGATTTCTCTTCATTTATTCCCGTTGCAGATATTCAAATTGATGGGATAGCATTATGGGAAAGGTCATATATACAAAGGATAAAGAGCTTGATCCATTCCTCAAAATCAATGGAAAGTTTCCTGTTGGTTTCAATGAGAGCAAGGCTGGGCCCATAGTCCTTTTAATTTTGCTCATAATTGTTCAGAGCCAAGTGTTCTGCCTTTAATGACTTTGAAAAAAAAGAAGTCCATCCCTCTGAATAAATTATTCAAAATCAACCTTGGAAATATCTCCCTGTATAAAATACACTTATAGCTCTGGCTGATTTTTAAAAAGAAGATAAGGAATTTCCATGTCTACTAACTTCTCATAATATATTCCTCCATTAATTTTTCCACCATGATAAAACCTCATCTATTACTGGTTCGAGGTTTTCATGATTTTTTGTGACACATGCAGCTCATCCAATAGCCTATTGATTCATATATTATTCAAACTGAATTTGTCAATTTTGCATCCTTATACCTGAGACATCCAAAGGGCCAAGTAGGTATCCAGTTTGCCACGCAAAGTTAAAGCTCCCTCTGGATGTAACAGAGATATAGTTTCCTGAGCTTTAGGTTCCCCAGTGAGTGCTCATCTGCTGCCTGTTCATGACACACGTTGTCTAACCACATGTAAGAAGTATTTTACCACTACAGTTATGAATAATTCGAACTGGGAAAGTATGGCATCTTTTTGAAGCTGTAGCATCTCTTTGGATGTTTTATTTGATTTTACTTGGCAAGTCATGAGTCTGAGAAGTTGAACACTCAGACTGGACACCTCTGCAAGAGTCCCAGGCTGCTCCAGAAAATGGTCTCAGAAATTCAGATGATGCTACATTTCCTTCATAGCTGATAAGAATGCTTGAAGAGAATGGCATTGTGCAGCTGAGGATGCCAGCTTTTCTACGTGTTCAGCAACCAAAGTCCTGGTCAGCTTTAGCTCTTGAAGGTTCCAATATTCTCTGCAATGTTGGCCTTACATGGGTAGCTATAGAGCTCTTCTTATAGTCTCTTTATTATATTCTTATAAATATTCTTATTATTCTCCTATTATAGTTACATTATAGTCCCTAATTTTCGCTGCCTCTGCTTAATTTTTTCTGTGTTCTAACTAGGGATTTTAAGTAATTAATACTTCACTAATGCAGTGGTTCTGATCGTATCAATCCATAGAATACCCTTTAGCATCCCTGGAATCCACAGGACAGGCCTATTGCAATATGAACAACAGGTGAACCTTTGGGAAAGTCCAATAGTCTAATCCATTTTCTATTTATATCAAAAGGAAATGCTCTCCCTCATTTTGCATATGTGGTTGCCCAGGTCCTATGGGCATAGTCCCTCAATCGCCATCTGACTACATACACATTTACCAAGGTCCAAGATTGTTGGCGCTCTTAACAGATCATAAGCTCAAAGGTGCTACGCTCTGATGCTGCTCCTGCGGTACAGCGTAATCCACTGCAAAATGTTGCAATGACGATGTTTCTTTGAAGTGTTTTTGGATGAAAAGTGGTTAGAAATATTAGGAATTATTATATCGGTAGATCATCCAATGTGCTTCATATCACAATAAAATATGATATCAGCATAGGTCTTAAAAAATACTGTTTTGGTATATTATAGAAATGTTACATTTCAAAAATCTATTGTTTGCACTGAAAATAAATTTGGAAAATAAGCAAAGATGTATGATTTCTTTTAAAAGTAATAATCTATTCTGAAAAACGTCAGAAGTAGATTAATATTGAATATGTTCATCGGTAACTATTGAATTTTAAAATATTTGTATAGTATGAGAACACTGCAAAGCGCCATACTTTCAGAGCAGACAGCGCTCATGAAAGTAGTTTGCTGTTCTGTTTGTCCATTGGCAAATCAGGCCACAGCTTCAGAAGACAGACGAGCCATGCCACCTGGCAACCCCAACTTTTCCTCCGGTGGGACCGCACCGTCCCCTCGCACGGTCCACGCTGGGAGGACGCGTCCGTGAAAGCTGCAAGGCGGATGTAAGGAAACGGATCTCAGACAAGTGACGGTTGTGGTCTGTGCAGAACTGCTGCATGGCTTGAGACGTGGAAGCAAACAGCACAAAATGACGTTCATTAAAATAGGTACCAGCAAGTGCAAGATCTGCTACAGCTATAGCAAAAAATCTCCCTTTAGCAGTTGGGATCGCCTGCACCGCCCGCTCTCACCTAGTCTTGAGACTTCAGGCACAACTGTTGTAAGTGAAAAAACAGCTTAAAACTTGAAGAGGATCATCAAATTTGAGAACCTCTAAGACTTTATCATCTAAGCAGATATTTTTTAAAATCTACATTTTGGATTTAGGTGCATAATATGGCGACGAGGTGGCATACCAGACCAATAGCCTTTAGCGATTTAACACCGGCGATCCTGTTGGCTGTAAGGAGTCGTGCGGTGACACTCTGCTGAATTCTTAGAGGTTAGTTCTGATGAGAAAGCACGAGTAATAGTAGAAATATTTAACATCACAAAATAAGTTAAAGTGGAATTTCACACATTAAGTGTGATTTAAAAAATACATTTCTCAAAAGGTTTTCAAACCTTGTGTTTGGAAACGTTGTACACTGACATTTCACATTGCTGTTCTTACTCCTCTAGATTTAGATAGCCTAAATAGTAAGCAGTGTATTTGCAAACGTTGAAAGTCAGTTGGATCAAGCCAGTTCTCAAGTGAATCGATGTATACTGATTTACACCACAGTTCATCCGATTAGTCTCATAAGAGACGCGGCAGCTCTAATGAAAGCCTCACTGGAAAAAAAGTGCACCTATTTGTTGTTATCTTTAATATTTTGTTAAAACAAGAAAGACTTGAAGGTAAGCAGCTTTAATGCACCTATTGATTTCCTTTATTTAAAATATTAATGAACTGACTAAAACAAGCGATGTTTTTTTTAAAAAAATATCAGATTTAAACAACATGCATGATGTTTTCTACATGATCCCAAGTGTTTATATATTAAAAACCAAATTAAAACTGATTAGTTGATAATGACTGCAGATGCTGACCTTTGGAAAGATTTATTAGTCCTGCAAACTGTGAACTGGGCTACCTGCTCATTCTGACCTTGATACAAGAACAGAAACAGCGAATGGTAGATTTAACCCTTGCTGATTCTAAAAATAAATTCCTGCTAAAAGAAACATCAGTTGTGGTCAAACAGCAGAACTTCTAGGCTGTGAATATTAATGTAAGTTCCATTTTTTTTAAATGAGGTTATTCACGGGAATCAAATTAACGCCCTTTGTCGCCCTGGTTCTTTACTAGTAAATGTATTTTTAGGTGATACAGAAGATTGGGGGGAACATTTTGTTATACGATCTGTACAGTTGCACTTAATTTCCATTCACTGGCAAAGCAAGCCGAATGTGTATCATACAAAACGACTACTATTGCCTCGCTTCGGTCTCATGATCGGTCTCGTTCACTGTCCGTTGCAGACAGCACAAATATTCCCTTTGCCTTCAGTATGTGCGCGTACAGGTCCTAGATATGGAGAAAACTGTAACTTGAAAGCAGACATTTATCAAGGTAAAAAGTCAATAAGACTTGTAAATATCTGAGAAAATGATTTAATTGCAATTTGACTTTAAATAATGATGATAACTGGAACTGCTTCAGCTTACTTTTTATTTATTTATTGTAACTTCTTTTCAGGAGCCCATTAATGACTCTTTTTAAGCTCACAATTCATGTCTATTGACTTTAATACAGCCCATTGCAATACTGATAGACCCTGCCTTCTGCAGCTACTTTATGCCTTACTAAATTAACAGCTAAACATCAATGCTTAGTCCTGTGCTTTTAAACATAAAGCAGCCAAAGCTGGACTGTCTGGTAAATGGATTCAGATCAGCGACAACTGGTTACACGAGTTAATCTTAGAAAGTGGAGGGAGGGATAGGGAAAGGAGTAGAGGAGAAGGGGATTGTTGGGGTTTTATTTCTGTTTTTTCCCCCTTTTTTTCTTTTTTTCTTCTTTTTTTTTTTTTTTAACTACCCTGTGATCTGCACTGCAATCTGTTTTGTCTGTTGCTTCTGACAGTATCGCAGGGAACCTCGCGCGGTGAGATTGATTGGTACCTCCAACTTAGCCATTTCCTTGCAGAATGGCTGCCTTTTTTTGCCTAATGATGTTACATTTGTCCTGCAGATGATGTAGAGCATGCTGCAGAGGATGAACAGCCCTGCTCTGATCACTCCTTACTTGGCAAGTACTCACGCTTCACACCAACACTCCTCAGCACCATTAATATTATATATAGATACCCTTGTCACAGATTTACATTCGGTGATCCGAAATCAGGACAGGAAGGGTGAAGCGTGCGGGGGGTGTGCGGGTGAGGAGGTGATCTGATTTATCGTGAGGAATGTTGGTGAATAAAAAGGAAGTGATCAAATTTATATTAATGTCTTGACCTATATTCTCAGTGCTGTTTTTTTCACTGCTCAACCCCAAAGTGTCTTTCCTCCTGCAACAGATTTCAAAAAGTCTTTAAAAACATGATGGTTCTCTGCCTCGATGGGCATTTGCTTGCCATAAAATCTTTGAAATCACAATTTTGTGCATCAGTGACAGCCTCTGGGTAGATTAATTAGTCGTGAAGTAGAGGCCACGTTCCCAGTCTCTGGAATGGCTCACGCATGATCTGCACGTCCACAACTGGATGCGCGCAGAAGCCCCAAGCACTGACACTGTAAAACACAGGGAGCAACTGCAGACTTACTTCCATTTACGTACACGTCTGTAGATCCTGTGTGTAAGACTTGCTTAAAAGTTAATTAGAGAGAGAGAGAACATATCTTTGGTATACACCTTACAAAGGAAATGCAATATCAAGCCATTCAAAAACGTGTCATGAAGATGGTAAACCAAAGAACTCAAACTTAGACCAGCAGGGATAAGATTACTTACAATCTAGCTTTAGTGTCTTTTATTTATATCTTCTAATATTTAATTATTTAGCGCAATAAATTTTTCATCAGATTCCTTTCTTTGTTCAGCACATGGGGAAATCTGCTCCGGGGATGAATCAGGGTGTTGTAAAGAAAGAAACCTTTTCTGGAAGAACGCCAGCTTTGTTTTTCGGAGGAGATGATAGACCACAGAAGGTGTGGGGAATAAAGCAAAAAGTTTCTTGAGGTTTCTTATGTGGCATTTGCTAAGTTGCCTACATTCGTATACTGATTTCTCAGTAACTCTCTTGAGGTTTGGAGGTCAGGGTGCTAAAGAGTGAAAAACCACAGTATTTGAATATCTGTGCCTCTCCTCTGCCTGAGTGCAGTGGAGATAATAAAGCCACCTTAGGAGCAACATGACATATAGCAAAAGTGCTGTTGTTTTCCACATCTCTAAATAAGAGAGCTAGAACTATGTAAATAATCAATCATGTAGTTTGCAGAAAATTTCCCTTAAAAATAATAATTCTGAATTGAAAAGTGGGGAATTGCCAATTTGTACTGAATAGAATGCTTCATTTCTGACTTTTGCTTTCTTTTTTTTTCCTTTTTTTTTTAATAAATAAAGTTCAAATTTGTTTCTGGATGAAACGTTGCTTCAAACTGAAAGAGGAACAGTTTCACATAGAAAACACTGACATGAAACGATGTGCTTTGAAACATCTGTTGCTAATCCAGAGAATATTGAAATGGACTATTTTGTCCGTCTGTTTTAAAGAGGACTTTTTATTTGTCTTTAGTTTTTGTCAGTAGCAACTGTCTGAAATTGGTACAAATTGACAAAATGGTTTTGGCACCAAGAAGCCAGGATGTCTTTCAGCACAGAAAAATGTTGCTCTGCTCTACCTGAGATTCCCCGGACCGTGGAAATGCTACAGGAGAGAGAGAGAATATATTCACAGAAGCAGCCCGAATAGTTCTTCTTGTTCTATAGAAGGATATGTATGACTCGAGCACTATAGTGGAACTCGAACCTGTAGTAAATGCAATATTGCAATGAAGCGCTAAGGAAAAAACCACGATTATGAGTACTGCGCAGTGACCCAGCAAGTTAAGCTCTCTCTCCTACTCCCCTCAGGTGGCTGGTCAGCAGTAAGTTAATGATCTCTTTATACTTCTGAAAAGCATATTCAAATAAGTCATTTACAGTTCATTAAATGCCTGCTCTTGGTACTTGAAATGCACAGCTTCATAAGAATGATTTGAGATATATAATCTAAAACTCGACCCGTACAAAACTTTGTTCCACGTTCTTGCTCTGACAAAAGGGACTTCTGCCACTTTTTGTCACTTTTCGGAAAGGATTTGGCAGGAACATCGCTGTGCTTTTCCAGTTTCGGTTAGTGGAGCCCCGGCGCTTAGCTAATGACCTTGATCGGTTTGGGACTGTCCTCTTCTCTCTGATTTCTAGCTCAGAAGACCTATCAGCATTTGCAAAATTGAAATTTTCAGATTTGTGAAATATGGGAAAAAAATAATATTTATGCCCCAAACATGAATTATTGTGTGTTCATTCACATCTAGATTTATTGGCAATAATCAACTCACACATCGAGCATAAACTAATACCAGCTGATTACCATCAATGCAACTAGGCATGAACTAATACGCCATAATGCCTCATTGCAATTACAAAGTTTTCTTATAAAACGCTTTAAAATTACTTATGTTAATTTAGTTACAAGGCTAACGTGTACTGAGCAGGAAATTATGTTGTATTAATTTCAGCGCTCACCACTCTTATTAACCAATCATATCACTCTTCTTCTTTCCATTTTATAATTATCATTAATTACCAGTTTATAATAAGTTTATTCAGTTAATTCAGTGCTGTTCATGCCCTGAAGCATAAACCAATACTGATATCATTTGAACCTGCAACTAATTAGAAAATTGTAGTACCATTAGGTAACTTGTTCTGTAAATGATTTCATCCTTTCAGGTAACCCATGACTTTTTTTTTTTTTTTTAATTATGAACAGAAAAGACAGACATTCCTGATTAGTTCCTTTGAAGTTTGCCACAAGCTTTTTTTATGGTTTTGTTTTGTAACAAAATTTTTATCAGCAGTAAGAAATTGAAATAGACTAAGCTAGAACAATCTAAAATAACTGAAAGTAGAAAGTAAGAACCAAATATGTTAACTACAAAATTATTTTGTCTGCTTCCATAACAGAAAGACCCAAAGACACAGAAGCCTGGAGGTAAAATTTGGGAGTAAGGCTTCCGAGCAACTAAGCAGTGTTTTATTGAATAACCTTTTCTTGTACCATTTTAAATGGGACTAGACAATGTCATTGGTCAAGTACTGTAAAGGATGATCTTGTACAGGGCAGAAAAGATAGACTCTTTTCTGCCTATAATTTCTTTATAGAATTTTTTAAGAGATTCTTTAAGAATTATTTCTTAAAGTAATGCTTCAATTTGAGCTGGAATTTTGATTACGATTTAACAGCTCAACCTTATAAAGGAATATTAATACATTAATGTTACTAAATACCACCTCTTTCTGCAGGAACGGTGGTTTAATTCCAGTGCACTTATGATAGAGTTGCATGTTTTTCATATGGATTAATTATACAGTACCTAACTAGAGAAGTAAGAGCTGCAGTAGCAGTACTTGTACATTTTTCAAGTGATGCAGTGAAATACACGTTGCCTTTTATAAGGGGTACATGAGATCTATTACTCTCAGTTTAATTGATTCCTCAGCCATTCCTCACCAAGTCTACCTAAACATTGCATGTCTCCTAACGCTCTGGAATGCAAATAATCCTTCTTCCAGTACTTTATTCGGAGGCAGCAGGTTTATCTTGTGTCAACTATCCCCAGTCTCAAAGCAGCATTGTAGCAACCAAGTCTTAGCCAGGAGGCGGCTGGCCATTCCGTCGCTTTCACTGCACACTAAAATGATGCGTGCAGGGATTCAGATATTCCAGGCAAATATTCTAGGCCATATTTACAGCTGACTGACTGTGTCAAAATTCCCCTGGATTAGCAAAATTGTGACTGTTAACTAGCAGAACTGAGCGTGGATCAGCTGATACTCATTGTCACCGCCGTCCTAGATCCATGATCCATCACAGCTCTCCTCGCTGCCACTGATGGACTCACTGGCTACATAACTAACAACTGTGAGAATATGCAAACAAGACTGTCTATGATAAACACAGTCCTGATGACTTTTCAGCGAGTGGAGATACGATGAGCCTGTGCTGTGCATTATCTAATCACGGGCCAGTTAATTCATGGACAGGTGAGGTACTAAAGGACAATCCTTCCCTTTGGGTGCCATATAAGGTTAGAGGCACAGCAGAGACTGTCCAACGTACGAGCTAGCCTCATATATCCCTTACCCAGCTCATATGCGTCTCCTTTCAGCCTCTCAGATCCCCAAAACACGGATAACTAAATGATAACACCATATCGAGGTTTAGACGAGGCCCTAAGGGATACGATTTAGTGGGGGACTTGGTAGTGATAGGTTAATGGTTGGACCCGATGATCTTGGAGGTCTCTTCCAACCAGAACGATTCTATGACTCTATGATTCTATCTTAGCGGAGATAGTGCCATGTCAAAGGTGGGTTATTGGCCTGTTATTCCCTGTGTGGCTTCTGATGTCAGGGTTATGGTTGAGCCCACGAAGACAGTCCCTTTTCTGTACTTGCTGCTTCTTTATAAGAAACGGAGTTCAAAATGCAGGCCTGGCTTTTGTCTCTCGTAACCTTAGGTTAGGCACTCCTGTGAACACTTGGCGTTACGTGAGTCCATAGGCTTGCTGATTGCTGCCCTACCAAATATGTGATGTGATTCTTGATACTATTGTCACAAATGTAGTTGTGCCTCCAAACTTGCTGCTTTGCAAATAGACATGGCACAGGTAGTGTAGGAGTACAGAGAACAACGGGGCAAAGTGTTTCTTCCTTCTCAGCTTGATGACATGCTTCTAGATAGTATCAGTCAAAGACTACCCACAGTACAAACCCCGAAACCGCTAAGCCAGTCTTGCAGGACCTGGAAATAAGTAGCCTTCTGTGTTTTAAATCTGAACTGACCCATTTGCCATTTCTTATGAAGCCAGCTTGTGCCAGCTCTGCCGCTGCTTAATCACACTGCTGCTGGGAAATTTTCCTGGCAGAAAACCCACACATGAGAGCACAGGGAATGACAGATATCACCTTGGGCCTCATCATCTTTAGGTGGTATCCCACTACGTTCGTACCATGAGTAGGATGCAGTAGGCAGAAATACATTTTAATAGCAGCTTGGCTCTTTGCAGTACCGTATGGTGCTGGGCATAAAGGGAGGTGGAAGAACAAGAACCTTGCTGGGACGGTGATAGAGGAGGGGACTCGGTAACTGCAAATGAATTTGCAGTGTGAATGACCATGAGACTGGTCATTCGTATGTTGAATTAGACAGTGAATAGTTCAACAGTACCCAGCATACCTGTAATCTCTGAAATCTGGTCTGATCCTCTTGACCTTCCTGTTGTCTCCGATTCCTCCTGTCATAGCTCCAGTCGTGCGAGGATGATTACTGTCTATCTGTTCTTAGCGTCATAGAAACAGCCACGCTGATAAGGACTAGTAGTCATTTTAAGTCAAGTTTCTCTATCACTAGTAACATGCTTCAAACAGAGTAGCAAAAAAGCTTCAAGTGTGCAGTTATGGAATAACTGATACTTCACAGTGACGCTAGCTCTGAATGAGGTTTAGATTTTATTTTCTAAATATTTCTTATAAAATAAATTTTTCAATCTTGTTCTTCATACTGCTGCAGCCCGTGCATAGTGATTAAAATTTCTGACCTCACACGGATAGTTACAAAGCACAGTTTTGATTAATCAGAAAATTGGTTTAATCATTTGTTGCTAGGAACAATAAATTAATGCAGATGAAGTCCATACTGCTCTCTGTTGAACTATGAGTCTGATATCACAGACAGTTCTGAGAATTCAGAGGAACTACCTATGTGAGTTAGAATATTCATCTATATGTTTGGTCTGTAAGTCCTCACTGTTCCGTTAGAAGTATTTGAGATGGTTTGCTGTTGTATCTAACATTTAATTTCTTTCTGTATTCACAGACGGTAAGCAAATATTAGGAACTAATGTGGCGAGGCATATTAATATTATTAGCTGGCATTTTGAATAATGGAGTCATGATAAAATGCTGCACTGGAAAGGGACTCTGGACAAAGACAATTAATCGTCTACAAACTTTACTCCAATACATTATGACTTTTACACTTAGATAATAACTCTGAAATCCATGCTTTAAGAATTATTTGATAATTGTATATTAGATGTCATCATGGCTAGGCTAGGCTGTGCCATTTCAAATTCAAATATCAACAGAAACAGGATTTTACTGATGTGGTCACTTTTTTAGAAATACCATTCTAGATTAAATGTCACTCATATACTTACAAGTTGACCATAAATTACAGAACCTTTATTTACTGTATGCCTAATAAGGCAGAAGATATAGGCTGAAAAAATAAACAATCATACAGAAGAATACTCTGCCATGAGGAGAGGCTTTCAGGGGTGAATAGGTTTTGCAGGCAATGGTAATGCTGATGTTTGGTTAAGTTCTGAGCACTTAACTTTGTGATCTGAACAGTGTCCAACTAGTAATGAGATTTTTTATGCATTAAACATTTATTTTCTACAAATATGGGAGATAGGAAGTGAAGCCCTAGCTGTGAAAGAATGTGAATTGCATTGAAAATTCCCTTAGGGTCACTTCACATTTCAGATCAAATTGATTATTGGCAGATCACACCTATAACCTACAGTCAGGTGAGGAGACCCTCCTCGCTACAGTGGTCCTGTGGATTCCTGTAAATACAAATGGCAAGCTTAGACCTACTGTTTATATGCATGTGTACTTTCACTTTAATTAACGAAACATTATTTCATGTCAATAATTTAAGTACCGTTCGTTTCTTTCTTATTTAAAAAAAAATAGGTGTGCGCACACACGTGCACACACACGTGCACACACACAAAGGCACTTTCAAACAGAAACTAAATTTCTCGGTTACTCTCAGCACAGTTCTCTGTAGATGGACTTCGGGTCTTCGGAAAAGGGAGTATATTGAAGAAAGGAAAACATGTAACAGAGAGCCTGTACCTAGATAACAGTCAGCTGTCAATATGTGAGTACTGGTCTCGGGAAAATAATACCAACTGTAGTTATATGTCATGTACCTTTATTCAGAGTGTTCTGCATTTCCTGTGATGGGTCAGCTCTGTAGGAAAAAACAGTCAGAAAATCAATAAGTAGAATAAGAAATGAAATAAAAAGTAGACCTGTTTTAGGCAGGGTGTTTTCTCGCTTCATCACTGACATAAGTAAGTGTGTTATGACTTATACCTCTCTGCCTGCTCCTGAAGATGTTTTTTGCATGTAGTGTGAAGACTTTTGATCCAGCAAGAGCAAGCGAAGTACAGAATCCTCTGCCAGGTCATTCTGAACTGATAATCCTTCATAGATGTTTCATGTACTTTTACATATAAGATCTATCAGAATATGAGAATGATCTGAAGTAAAGCTGTTGCATTTCCATATTACATAGACTTGAGCGGTAGTGGAGCTCATGAATCTTCTACTATTAGTTTCTGATGCAAACACTCTCTGATTTACCCATTTGAACTATTTTTTAACCATGCTCTGTGTGTAAGCAATGCTCAGCTTAAATGCCCCTCTGCAGGGAGGGGAAATTCACTCCTACACCAGTCTCTAAAGCTGCTGAATGAACCCCTTCACTCTATTAGTTGTCTCTTTGACCTATTCTATCTCAGATGTCCTAATTCAGGTGATGGCAGCCAGGGTGTGAAGCAGCACTTGAGCTCCTTGGAGTGACTGGTCCAGCACGGTAACTAACTGGTCCAGCATCCTGGTGAGCTCTGCTGAACCGAGCTCTCATCTCCACCCTACAAAGGTAGAGCTTCCACCCACACTTCATTCTAGGCTTGTCGGCAGCACTTCACCTTCAGTCCGTGCCTTTCTGTGTGGCACCTAAGAGGTGTGCGTGTGGAGGTATTTGTGCGGACTAGTTTACTGACAATACAGGACTTAAACTTCCATCTAACACTGTGGCAAAAATAACCGTTGGGGAAATAACTTCTTCAACAGTGTTAGTATCTGTTTAAGTTCAAAGGCAAGCATATTCACATCTGAAAAACGTGCGTGTATACCAGTGCTACTTTATAAGCAGAATGTGGATACAACTTATTACCTGATTTAATTATTTTGAATTAAGTGATAAACACGATTTAGATTTCTGTGGGGAATTTTATTGCAAGTTCTCAAAGTCCTTTGCAAATAGCAATGAGGCAGAAAAGTGTTATTTGTAAAGAAAAATAATACTGATAAAGGGGAATAGTCAAAGACAGGCTAAATGACTTAATTAAATAAAACTGAAATTCACAGCAGAATCAAGACTTGATGCTACATCACTGCACTTCAGTCATCCTTTATTCTTTCTGGATAATGATGTTAGTGCCCCTCAATTTCACCTGAACATTTATTCAATTCTGGCAAATTTCTGGCAATTTGACTTTTCTCCGTTGCTGTACAACGGTTCCTGGAAGCTCAGCTCCTTTCTGCACCTGAAGGTTGGCAGCGTGGCTAAGAAATTCAGGCATCTTGTGGTATTGAGCAGCAGTTCATGTCTCTCAGAAACCTTTCTGGTTTTCCAAATTGAGAAATAAGTGGTTTTGAAAGACAGTGTATTAACGCTTAATGCCAAAAGAAAGGGATTTCACCATCCTAATACAATATTTTTTTTTTGTCTGATTGTGATAATGTGCTGAACCTTCATGTTGCAGATTATAATAAGAAATGTAGCTAAACTACAGATGTGTTTTCTGGGCCCAAGATTTTACAAAGTATGCCAATTCCAGTGTGTCAGAGAGATCTCTTTCATCATCCCCATTTGGAAACCAGCGCTATAAAATTTGACAGACCTGAAGAAATTAATTTCAGATTCTGGAGAATAGCAAAACGTTAAGTGTCTTGGAATAAGCAGCAGGACAGTGATTTCAATTTACCTTTTGTGGATCAAAAGAGAGAGGTGAGCTCAAATCCTAAGCAATGTGTCAAGAATTGAAACACTGGGGAGAATTTGTGAAAGTACGATCAACCAAAAATAGCTAAATATTTTGGTCTTCAATATCCTTCTATTAGAGGGTGTTCATTTCCATGCACTACTTAGTTTACAAGTATTGATGCACTGAATGAGTTTTAAGAAACAGCAGGGGATTTTTGGCCTTCTGATTTGTTATCTGGGTCATGAATATAAGAATTTCATTCTAATGTCCTGAAGCCATATCATACCATTGATTTTTTTTTAAGCAGATTTTGCCATTGATTTGAATGGGGAGTTCTGCTTAAAAATCAATGGCACAATATGGCCCTGAGACATTAACACATTCAGAATATTGATGGAAAAGGAAAATAAAACCTTTTTTCAAAAGGTCCAGGCATTCTCCTGGATGTTCTTAAATTAAGCATAAATGCTGTTGAATGCAAGTTAACAATTAGATTTTTTTTCTAAAGAAACATATGACTGGCATCCAACCTTTTAATCAAATAATTGACTAATCACTCACCATGGTACAGCTTCACAATCAACTCTTCCAGCTAAACTCATCTCCCCTGACCCCCTCTTTGCCACTTTCCCTCCGCACTTCACTTCAGAAAATGTTCAGTACAGCCCATTAAGGAACACTTTAATTCAAGAGGGTCTGGCTGATCAAGAAAAATTAAGCTCCTAATAACAGCAAAATCGAAAGAAATTTGGACAAAATGACTCTCCGCATCACAGATTTTGTTTACTAGTGGGTAATTAATTCTCCACATATGTTGGGAACATCTGTCGCAGTGACCTGCCATCGTATCTGTGAAATGACTGCTGTGCAGCTCCTCTGCAGGTCATTAGCAATGCTCTGAAAGGAATCTTCCTCTTTCTGCCCCAAACGGGCAGCACTCTCTGGGGTGTCCGCATCCCACGAGTCGCCTGGGTCTCTGCGACCCGGCTCCTCGCCCGCTTCCAGCACCTACCTCTCCTTCTGCATCATGCAGTACCTGGAGGAAGACCTGGTGCCTGATAGAGAGATGTGCAAGAGGGACATTATAAGAAAAATCAGATAGATTTCATTTTCTGCTGCATCAACTTGAATTTGGTTCACACCTTCATGGGTTAGCCGCCTTCTTGGCTAAGAAAGCGCCCTAATTCAGCGCTTTAGCAGCTAAACTGTCTGTTTTGTTTCTACTTGGCCAAAGGGCTTTGATGAGTGGAGAAAAGGAAGGGAGATTTTTTCTCTTTCTACGCAAAGCTTCCTTTTCGGTCTGTACAAGGACATCAAGACAAAATAAGGATGTGCCAAAGGAAGTAAAATAGAGGCCATGTTTCCAGGCTTCTTCTTCTACGTCTGTGTTAAATTATTCTGTAATATCCAAGGGATAAGCTGGTATAGGAAATCTTCCCTGATTAGAGAAGTGAGATACCAGTGAATACATGTGCAAATCTCTTTTTTTACCACAAGCAAAACAAAAAGCGTAACAAATAAACACACACACAAAAGGAAAAGCCCAGTATCTGTACTTGAAAACCGCATTTGGGTCATATATTGGCCAAGTACTGCTCACGTGCCAAAGCATAATCACATGCTTCAGAGCTTTAGACATTATTTTCAAGGTCACGCAGGAAATATTTTTCTGGTGAGGCAAGTTCCCCTCCCTCCCTCCCTGCCCCCATACCCATAGGGACTAGAATAAGCTGAGGAGGGTGAACACCTGCAGCTCTTCCAAGACACCTGTGTTTACGATGAATGCCACAGAGCCAACAAATCTTGTTTCACAGGAAATAAAAAAACATGCAGACATCAAAGAAAATTAATCTGAGATATCATTATACACAAAACAAAACATTTACTGTAAGAATCACGCGTCTCTCTCCCCAATATTTTATTTCATACCAGAATTCCAGCTTCTGCCATTCTCAAATTTCCTTTAATTTTTAAATACCTTTTTTTTTACCTTTCTAAATCTGTATTATATAATGAAGTCTAGGATTAATTGATGTCTTTAAGTAATCTTCTATTTTTTTTTTCAAGGGTCACTGCCACATTGAAATTCTGGGTACGTCTGAGCCAATGTCTCTGCTGTAACTCCATTGGTACCTGAGAACGCTGATTTACATCCACTGAGGTTGCTGGACCACTCTATTTATTAAAAAACAACAACAACAACAATATATCCTTACCACTATTTCAGATAATAACAGGGAGGAGAAACCATAGTTTTAATATTTCTTCTCATATTAAGAAGTTACTTTTATCTTCTGTGGTAAAGGCCACTCCATGCGTAGGTTGAAATAAACCATGACGAAGTTATAGTCTGTAAATCATTTATATATATATATATAAATAAATATCTTGCCATTGAACAAAATCAGTTATATTCATTTTTCAAGATACAGTTTGTTCCTATGTGTACAAATCACTCCAATGAAATTGTAGCCAGCACATAGGGCTGGGAATTGGGAGATGGGAACGACTCCTGACTCGGCTGAAAACTACCTGTGCGACCTTGGCAAACATCTTAGGACTTACAGGACTGATGGCTGCTTAATGAGATAATCCGCTATGAAAAATGCGGAGGGGGAGGTCTGAATTAAAAACATGTGTGTGTGCATGAAAAGAAGAAAGAGTTTCTGAGGCCAATAATTACTTAATCGGGTCAGTGTTTTAACAGGTTTTGCTACATCTTACGTACAAAGTCTGAAATTATCAAGAGCGTAGGAACAAGAGGACATGGAAGAACTGCATCACCAGAGTTGCCTTCCGGTAAGTGAAAAAGTCAGGAGGCGGTTCTGAATGAAACTGCGTTGGAGGCAGGATTTGGTCTTGCACGTAAGAAGAGAACAGGCTGCCTGGACAGCTCAGCAGCGGCTTTGGCAGCAGGGGAGAAAATGACGTTAAATCCCTGATCCTTTACAGTAGCGGAAATGCTGTACCGATTTTCTGATTAAAGATATGAAAACTTGGTGCTTTGTTTTTACCATGGGGATTTCGTAGAAGGGAAAAGGATTTTGTTTTATTTCTAGCAAGAATAAGACGATGTGTCTGGGTTCCCCCCATGGCTCTGGGGCTCAAGGAGAGGAATTGGAGAAATATTGAGAAACAGAAAATCTATTAGCGGTGCAGGGTCTTTGACAAGCGATCTCAGAAATTGCATGGCCTGTGGGAGACAGCACTCAGATGTATTTATGTATATTCGTATCTGTTCAGTTGCTATGTCACAAGGTACTAGTCAGAGTTATGTCAAATAAGTGATAGTTTTTGCAACATGGTAAGATACAGAATAACGTGAAGGACTGAACCATACACTCCACTCCCAGTGTATTTCCAGTTAGGACTGTTTAGCAAATGCTTCAGTGCAGATCTTTTTCATCGTGGATCACAAAAACAATGATGAGAGGAAGCTGCCAGCCAGGATCAGCATAGAAGGAGTACTCCAGCCATGGGCAATTTTTGACGATCACGTAAGATAGCTAAGTCACATCCCCATTTCCATCTCTCAGTCCAATTCCAGAAATTCAAGAGGATGAGGGCAGAGGGGAGAGAATGAACATAATCTCAGACATTATCCTCGAAGCTCACAGTAAATTTACACTCAAGGACTGCACTGTGTACTGTCTTTATTCCTCCTGTAATCCCTGACAGTGTAGACTCTTCTGCACACCTTCAACTGAGAGTCTAGGGAAAGTTGACTGTGAAAGAGTCAGAGCAGCTTTGGAAAATAACAGTGCTCCAAAGATGCAGGGATATCAAAATGGCTATGGTCACCCATAGACAATGTCTCCGGAGACCCTTTCAAAGGTAGTCTGAAATACTGATCGATTTTGTCTGAATCTCTTGCACGTTAGATTTTTGTGAAGAGACCATCTTTGCCCTCCTTCCCACTTCTCCCCACACACACCTCCCCCTTCCTTCAAGCTGAAAGAAGTTGGAGGGAATTCTTCCAGGGAAGATTTTAAGGGGTTTACTTTCCCCAAATTCCTCCCACGTGGCATTCCCCCCACCCCCTTCACGGCAGACCCTGGTCTGACCCAATATTATTCACTGTTTCTTCTGCAGGCTGTAATCTCCAGCTCTCCCAGGGGAGCAAACCCAGCAGCCAAATATCTGCTGACGGCTTTGCATGTGTAAATCCATAGCAACTTCATTGAAATCAGCGGAATTAGTTTGGCTTGACACCAGTAAGAAGAAGAGCCGGATTTGACTTATTAGCACAATAAGGGAGAAATTAGTTAGATTACACTAAGGATTTCTGTGATAAAAACATTTAGTTTTCATTTAACCAGTGCAAAGGTAACAGCATAATTCCCTTAAGGAATGTGCAGAAATAGTAGCCTATATACAAAGAAGGAAAAACCTTAAAGAGGAGTATGCTGTCAGGGAGAGTGATACTAATGCCCAGGAGAGCTGTATATAATTAGCTGTCATCATTTACATGGTTAGTTTCTTCACCACATACAAAATATACATAATTACAGTTCACTTACAAAGGATTCATTTGCTGTGTTCCATATCTTATGAATTTTTATGGCACGTAAGTCAGTTACCATTAAGTTAAAATCTAGGCCAAAATTTCTAGAAAACTTCCAAGCAACACTCTCTTACAGATTGCAAGGGAATCGACTATGACCGCTTGATATTACAGTTGCTAATCCTTCTAAAACTCAGTGGTTAGTTATTTATAACTACATCAAATATTACAGTTGTTAAATGGTAACATTTGACTTAGTTACAAACCACTAAATGCCACTTCTGATACATGTCAAAAGCTCAGAAAAACTTCAGAAAACTCCAGTCAAAATAATATTAATAGGGCAAAAATATCTTCTGTATGTTGGAAATTATTAAAAAGCATGCCACTGAGAAGCCGTACCTAAACTGATAGTTTCAAGGCTGGTCTTTTTGTCAGGAATGGGAATGCACCCACCTTTGAGAGAGCTATGAACTTCTGCAAAATTTCAGTTCCTCTGTAACCTGCAGAGACTTTGGCAGGTGAATTGTCTGAGGACTGGAGCCCAATAAAAATGTCCTCAGGAATTGGATTTGGGAAAAAACGGTGAGAAAACTTTTCCAGATGTTAGAACGGAACCAAATATTTCTGGGCCTGACCACGCCTTCGCTGCTAACAAATAAATGTGATGTTCACTGGCTATTTGGATTTTTCATGTCCCTCCTTTTTTATGGATTTGGAGTTGTTAACAACTTACAACTCCTATCAGGCACTCTGTTAAAAAAAATAGAAATTAAAAGAACAAAGGAAGAAGCTGAATTAATTTCTAGCTGTAACCTCTGTGAGGAAGGGGAAATGCAATTTTTTTAGAAATAATACTAGTGAAGATCCTTGACTGTAGTGAGAAAACATCTCCTTCTTGGCCTATGTATCTCTGCGTTAATGAACATGAATTTCGATCTAAAGGTCTGTAGAATAAGACACTCTAGAATGGTTGACTAGAAATCAAAACCCCATTGTTAGCATGGCATAAAGTGCTGATTTAGTACAAGTATTCTTGGTTGGCTCAAATTCATTTTAATGGTGCTTTAAGGGCCTCATATTGTCTTATCAGAGGTTATACTGACTGTATATACTCTTCTATCTCACTATCAGCACAAGCTTTATGGCTAATAGCGGTCCCGCTTACTGTCTTGTTCAAGTTCTTGAGCGTCAACACTATCTCTCCTTCCTCAAAACTTAGGCTACTGGAGAAGTTGAGGTTAAATGAAGGTTGAGAAGGTGCCCAATAGTGCAGTGGTCCTCCGAGGAGAGGGAAAGGTGAAGCCTAGGAAAAATGAATAAGAAAATAGAAGTAGGAGCGTACTTTTACCATGTCAAGAGTCAACTTATCAGGCATTTATGAAATATATACATGTACATATATTTGTGGACAAAATACTTTTCTGGAGCTTGATCCAAAGTCCATTAAAAATGGCAGCTTAGAAACAGCACTCGGAGAAGGCCAGGGACAGCGTAGGCAGGAAAAAATCACAGATGTGTTCATGGCAGTGGATCTTCCTGCAAAAGTGTTTCCTGGTTATTTCTGCACAAAGGGAGAGGAATTAGTCCAAAATACACCAACCATCTCTGCAAATAATTTTTAGGCTCAGCTTATGGTGGGTGGATGTCTCCGGGAAATGATTGGAGCTTCCAACATACAAAGCAAAGGAAATGGTGTAGAATATGTAATTGGAGCTTCTTTTAAAGGAATTAGCAAATACAAAACCCTCTATGTACTCATGCAGAAGAATAAGACTCCAGACTGCTTGTTTGCCCCAGAATTTGATGCTGGCCTGAGGGCAATATTTGAATTCCATGCACTGCCATTTCTACGCTCAATGTCCTTCAAATTTCTCGGGTCGCTTTCAGCTTTGCCCTACACAGTGAATATCGGCGCACTTTCTGTAGATATCTGTATGTGAACTACAAGATGACTGTTATTAGTTGTGGTAAGTGTTGCACTGATCAATGTAGTTAGATTATTTTTTTTTAATTCTGCTCGTATCTGCACTGGACTGATCTTTGGATGCTGGTAGTTGTGGTCTATCGACAGCACTTGAGCAACAGTGATTTAACTAAGCTGGCTATCTGCACCTCGGTACTCTAAGCACCCTTGACACATCTGAAGGCAGAAGCCTGCCTTTGAAAAAATAGGAAAACAGAGGTACTAAAATAGTGAGTTAATTGTTTTAAATCGCAGTTAAATAAGAGCTCTGGATTCTTTCTGAGATTTGTAACATGTTTAACAGGTTTGAACACAGGTGCCTAGATTTCTACTACATTTCCCTTTGTGGTCAAACACTGAAGCTTTAGCAGAACTCAAACTTCTTCACGCAAATGTTGTGAGAAACTAGTAGCTGCTTAAAAAATGTAATTCACATGGCACTTTAATAATGTATTTAAATTGCTGAGGGACATGGCTATGAAGACTTGCGTGTACCACACCTTCCTACACACTGTGTGCAAGAGTGCATTCAAAAATTTGTGAAGTCTAAGCAGATGCTGTTACCATGACAAATGACTTTTTAATCAGTCATAATTTTGCACTAAGTGCTGTATAAGTGCCCTTTGTTTCACTACTTAAACTGTCAATGGCTAACAATGGAAGTCACAGACTAGTGCCTGTCGTTAAAAGCAATGGAAAAAATCAATACAATTTTTAATTAAAGGTGCCCAATGACTCGAGCTTTTAAGAAAGGAATTCTCCTGTCAGTACAGCTTGCCTTCAAGCCCTTTTTGGCAGTTCAGAAGTTAACACACAGGCAAATGGAGGTATTTGCCATGTGCTCCTGGAAATAAGAAGAGAAGGGAACACAAGGAGAATTCAGGGAAAATATTTTCTATTTGATTGGTATTGTTAGGGAAGGGATAAAGTACATAAGTACTGATGTCTGTGGAAACCCTAGAGCATGCTTTTCATTAGACTTTTAAAAATATGGAAGAATATATAAAAAGATACCCCTGTCAGTAAAATTCGCAATATAGATTTTTCTGTACACACTTGTGAAGAAGCACCTTGAAAAAAACTTCCTATTGCTGTCATTTTTATTGGAGTATTCGTGTTATTGACTGCCTCAAGCATCTTGTCTTTGTTTAGTCTCTTCTTACTCCTGAGTGCTCAGGTTTTTTTCTTGTCATGTTTTTCTGATACCTTCTGTTTCTCTGTCATCCGCAAATGTGTTTGTTGAAGGAGCAGATGTATGTTTCACCCATGGTGATAAAATCTTCACCGGTGTACCTTTAATAGCAGTACTTCTACAACAGTAGCTGAACTCCAATTTCTCAATAGAAGAGGAATTTGACAGGAATGAAAACAAGGTCTGGGCCAAACAGATGATCTTTGTGGGTACGTGCTGGATGGGCACACCTCCTAAGTGAGCATACTTATTTTGAAAATAGGGTAGATTTTCTGGATTAGGTTAAATTGTATTGAAAGGCATGGAATATAAGGCAAAAGGACACTTGAATACCATAGTGTATGTTCACTTTTATAATACTAAATTATCAAGCAATTTTGCAGCATATGTGAACCTGACATGACCTATGAAATCTTATATCGCTTCTGTATTTTGGAGAAATTTATAATCTCGGTAAGCATAAATGATAAAGAGCATGATCTGTTCGTTCATGTAAACAGGCCTTTCAGGTTTTTACAGATTTAGATTTTCATCCTTTTGGTTGCAAACTGAAGAACATTATAGACTATGAACCACAACTTGAGGTATGAAAATCTTCTATATTCATAGGACAAATCCCCCTGAATTTGACATTTGATTAAATGTTGGAGCAATAATGATAGATTTCAGGACTCCTGTAACACTTTCACAAACTGTACGACCGTATCAGTAAGCTGATCGTGTGAGCATTACATGGTTAATAGTGCTTTTACTTCCTTACAAGTTGTTTTCATAAGCAATACCTAGTTTCTAATATAAGCTATATATTCCATCTCATATTTTGGATTTAGTTGCCTCTGTCTCAACTTTTTTTCCCTTTTATTTTCCTTTCTGTGGTATGTAAAGAGTAACCTGTTTGACATAGCAGTAGCAGTTAGCATGCAGCATTTCTTTTTCTTGCTTAAATTACTGGGCTTCATAAGGAGTAATGAAGAAAAAAATGGCAGTGGGAGAAAAAACAGCACCAACTGTGCATAAGAAATATGTGTAATGCTAGCAAATGAAAAAACACCAGAGTAGCAATGCTTCAGGATTTGACAATGCACCCAGCACTCTTGGACACAACCAGCATGGCTTACCTGTCCTGGCTGAGCTCCAGGAACTTCTTACTCTGTTTTGATCTGAGTCAGTCTTTCTCATTTGCTCCTTGATAAAGATACAGATGTCTGGAATTTACTTCTTTAAAGGGAAGCTAGAGGTATGGAGCAGAAGTCGGTGAAGATCATTTCCCCAGTTCTCTGCTGACAACAGCAACAATCTGCAGTGGCTGGTCCCTCAGTGCAACTCAGGAGCATGTTGAAGTGTTTCACTGAAGACATGGCAGTTCTTAGAATCACAGAATCATAGAATAATTTTGGTTGGAAGAGACCTCCAAGACCATCGAATCCAACCGTTAACCTATCACTACCAAATCCACCACTAAATCATGTCCCTTAGCGCCACATCTACACGTCTTTTAAATACCTTCAGGGATGGTGACTCCACCACTTCCGTAGGCAGCCTGTTCCTGTGCCTGATAACCCTTTCAGTGAGGAAATGTTTCCGAATATCCAATCTAAACCTCCCCTGGCACAACTTGAGGCCATTTCCTCTTGTCCTGTCGTCTGTTACTTGGGAGAAGAGACCGACCCCCATCTCTCTACAACCTCCTTTCTTGTGCCAAAAGGTCCTATCCAGCCCACTTTCCATGACTGCCAGGCAAGGTGTGATATGGGATGAGGTGGGTTTCAGGGCTTCAGTATCAGGACTGAAGGAATTATGTCAGACCTTCACTGCCTGGACTGAAGTAACTTGGGGTAGCCAGTTAAGCTGCCTCTGTGGTCACTGTGCCCCCTCAGAATCGGTACAGGAAGACTGCTGCAGGAGGGTCTAGAACTGGTCTAGAGCTCCACAGGCAGGACATGCCTGGTACTCAGAGTATCATCTCCCTCCTGGCTCTTTGGGTGCCCACTTGCATACACTTGGACAAGTTGTTTAGTTTCCATGTCTCTATGTATCATTGGACTCTAGACTGGCCTTTCAAACACCATAAGCTCAACAGGCAAAAGTATCATACAAGTTTAAAAAAAAAAAAAAATTACTGTGCTTCCCACAAGTGTCTGGTATCTACTGTGGGTCTGTGTCCTCCAACGGTGCACTTTTCCCATTCCTGTCTCAGACAATGAGCAGCAGTATTTCTGGGGAGTTTTTGCCTTTTGATCTCCTCTCTGATCTAATGCAATTGTCCACTGGCAGAAGCGCTGCGAGGTGCAGAATAAAGTAATGAAGCTAATCTGATTTCCACCCCCCAACCCCAGTATCTACATGCCCTTATTATATTAGATTCCTAATGAGATTCTCTGTCTGCACTCCAGAAACAGGGCTGAAAATGTATGTATATGTGGGGAGGGGGGGATGTTGTGGAAGGTTGCCTCCATTTACATCCCATCTTTAATGGATAAAATCTGCCCGTCCTTGAGTTGCAAGGTATCTACCTCTAAGATTTCTTGAGGGAGAAGCTTCTGAAATTGCCAAGAAAAAAAATATGCATTTAACACTGATGTGTCTTTGATATGGCAACAAACGTAAGCACTAGCAAAGGGAGGAATCTTCTTGTGAAGGTCTTATGCCTTCCTGCCTGATAAAGCTGGAAGATATCCTGAAGTGGGTGGAGAGTGTGTTGGAGGGATGTACCTGAACTGGAATTGCCAGGAGGAACTCTGAATAAACTATTTTTGTGTTGTTAAGTAGCAAACATAGTTACTTACCTTGTGAGTAAAGAGCCTGTACACTTCCAAAGGTCCCGTGAAATGAGATGCAGTGATGCATTGCTTGCATGTCATCCAATCTATCCTTAATCCTCCCTAAAAAACCAACTCTTACTTTTCTCAGCTGTACAGAGCCAATGCCAAGCAGTTTTTAATAAAGAAGGTGAGAGCTACTGGATGCTGAAGAGCTGGCCAGTAGTGACCATCCTAGGCTAAAATTCCCACACCAGAACCATGTTTCACCAGTCTGGTGTCTCCTCTCCTGCTGAATAGGATTAGATGCATCTTAGAAAACAAACAGTATTGCTCAGAGAGCGCAGGGTGATCATAGACTTTTTTTTTCCCTTGGAGAGAAAGTTGCAATTTCAACTAACTCACTGAAATGTACCCGTTGTAATGCAGTAACAGGGTAGCCATCACATAACAGAGAAAAACCTCCAGCCCCTACTCAGGTCAGTGAAAAGCCTTGTAAGCAAGGCCGGAATCCAGTTTCATGCTTGACGGGCCCAAATTTGGTCACTTGAAAACCGAGTTTGCCATTTGGTCCCGAGGCAGAAATTTTTTTGTTGCGAAGAATCCTCATGACTGATTGGTGTTTATGGGTAAAATGCCTTTAAAAGAAGTTTAACAGCCTCAGCTGGGTCCTTCATGGACAAAGGTCCATATCACAGAAGCACTATACATAATTCACCACAAGAGAGCCCCAGAACTAAGCAAGAAAGCTAAATTGCCTGTCACTTCCAGAAGAAGTGTTCCCTTTGGGTCAAGGTTGAAATCATTGGTAAACCGATGTGAAGAAGATCACATTGGTCTCCGTATGGATTCCTTCCCTGTGTCAGGACTGCAGAGAAATAAGGGAAGCAGAATGAATGCCTACTCAAATTTCCACGTTATTCGCAATTCTTATTCACAAACTAGCGAACCTCTCCCTGATCAAAGTTTGAGGGGTACGTGCAGCCGTGGAGGGGGGAGTATCAGCGTTTCCAAAGCAGCATTGATTCTTTCACTAAAGCAAAACAACGCTTCTGGCAGAGCATGTATTCTGTTCACAGGGACGGCCTGTCAGAGGTGCGAGGCATTACGGCTTCGTCTGAATAACAACAACCCCCTCGTTATTACCCTGGATAGGAAATGCTGCTAGTTACAGGGAGTGAGTATGACTTCAGGAGTACAGTTCATGAGAAGTAGATGCCATCTGGCTGTCATTAAGTGGCTGATTGTGTCTTTCTGTGATTGACTGATGATTGATTGACAGGTAGTAGAGAGGAAAGGGATATAGCGTGTCAGCCAGACACGCCAGCCTTTTGTTTCAGTCCTGTAATTTTTGTGGTGCGTGTAGCTATCAGGAGGGCAATTTTTCTTTCAGTCCCACTCGCACTGCAGCCTCCATGTCAAGTAGACCTGAAGTCTGCAGAGAAGAACAGGAGAGTGCGGAGAGTATTTGACCAAACACTGAGACTCTTGCAAACCTTCACAGTTTAATTCTATGACAAAGAAAAGGTGCAATTTAAAGAAGATACTTTGTCCTGTCCTCCCTTTCTCACATGCCCACGTTTCCAAAGGCATGAATGAATATTCGTTCTGCCACGTTCAGTTTATAACAACTTTAAACATTGTAACAGTTTAATAACAGCTTTTCTAAATGTTTTTAATTTAAAAAAGCAGAAGCTTAACTGACAGGACATATAAAAATAACCTCAAATTAAGCTTGCAAAGGTCCGAATTGCTGCACTTCAACAAAATATCTGGGACTGAAATGTTTGTTCCACCCTGAAAATTTGAGGCAACTTAGGCTTAAAATATGCTGAGTAAGGTTTGCTTTCTTTAAATATGCATAGAGTAAACTGGTTTCTGGAAGTGCAAACACATGGCAAAGGCTTTACGCAGAGCTGAATCATGAATACTCAGTGTGTAGTCTCTACGAGGACTGCATGCCACGGGAGTGGGTAGGAGCTGGTTTGTCTCTCCATAGCACTTGCACGTATTTTAACAACACTTAAAATTGCTCATCGTTACGAGATCTCTGCCAGACACCAAACTTGCAGTTTAAGCGGGGCCGTCCTGTGGCTGGCAAGCATCCAAAGGGAGGTGGTGGTTGCAGGTGGAGCCTATTCTGAGCTGGGAGGATGAAGCAGTGCCTGAGGAAGGCTCCAAGGTCAGTAAGTGTGTGAGTAGGGTAAGAAATCCTCTTGATGCAGCTCAAGATGGTCAGTAGTATCTAGTGACCGTGCATCAAAGCACAGAGATAAGAAACGTGTCTTTTCCACTGCAGGGGGCTAAGTTTTGCCTCAGTGAAGGCTTTGGCAATGGGGCAGTCCATACTTGGGAAGTGACTTGTCTATGTCCAAGTTAGGCCCTACCGGGTCTGCTTAAGTACGGTTTGCACATTAAGCTGATGCCTTGGCCAAAATCTTCTTTGATTTCAGCACTAGGACTGTTGCTTCCAAATAAAGAATTAAAATGACCTGTACAATCTCAACAAAGATATTAGACTGGAAGAGCTGATAAGGAGTCACTGTTGATATTAATGGGGATTTCTGCTTAAAACTTGGAGCTGCATTTCCTCATATTTACATAAAGAGCTTTTACTGAAATCCAGGTTTCTTACATAATTGAAAGAGCTTTCAGACTGGACATCATTTTTTTTAAGCAAGTTTCTGGATATGTTTAGTAATTTTGAGAGAAAATGAACAAAAGAAATAACTTCCTCTGTTTTGACTATCTGGAGTAGAAAAATAATCAGCGTAATATCACTTAGGTTGGAAAAAATATTCATATAAAGCTCATTATTTGTAGAAATATGTGAAACTCAAAATAATAATTAAAATACAGTGGTTTTCAGGTGCAAAACCATCTATAATACAATGTATAATATCTTTATATATTTAGTAAGCAGTTGACTACATGCATGGAACGTAACTAAATCCACACAAACAAGTTTTAATAGTTCCCATGGTAACTATATAATGTACAAGAATCATCTAAGTAGATAAAAAAATGAATTCATATTTGGAAGCCTTGATTCCTAAATGCCTATTACTTTACTGATACTACTAAATGGGATGAAATATTTCACAGGAAAGAAAAAGGTAGGTTCCTAATTTGATTAAGACTGAGTAAACACGTACCACTTTTTTTTTTTCTTTTTGCATTTGTTATGTTTGTGCATTGATACAGAAAGTAGCTCTAGCACAGAGTGCAATCCCTTCTGTCCAAACAAAGCTTGCATTCCAGCGCATTCCAGCAAAGAGTGCGTTCTTACAAGAAGAAAAAATGAACTAGCTGGGGTTTTACAAGTTATCGCATTCAGCTCAGTATTTTACGCTGGGAGTCAACACGACTACTGCTGCTTTAAGGAAAGATGGTCTCCAAACAGTTTATGAAGTGATAGATCATATATAAATAGGTTGTTTGCTCTCAGTACAGATGCCATCATTACTAACTACTTTCAGGCTCTTTGAGAGCTAAATAATTTCGTAATGCATCATTGAACATTTAGTTGCTTCGATAGCAGATGGTTTCAGGGGTCCATCTGCTCACAGCAATGTTTTCAACAAGCCCCCTTCACCTTCACCAAAAGGTTCAGAAACATTAGAATATTCATTCCTCACCACAGGTGCCTTTCCTGGAGCCTCCCCATACTCAGGCATGGTGGGTTGCACACTCGGAAAGACAGAGGTGGTTTCTGAAATATGTGACTTAATCTATTGTGTGTAGATTACTTCTGTCAGCACATGGAAACCGCAGCAATATTAGGAAATGCGAAGCATCAGGTTACCTGGAACACAGCTTTCGTTTGTCAGGGGTAGATTTTTAATAGGCTTGCATCTAAATATAAAGAGTTGAATACATTTTAATAGTATTAATAATTTTAACTGTGTACACACAGTTAACTGCAACTGTAACTGTGTGTGCACAGTCAAAATTATTAATACTATTAAAATTTATTCAACTCTTTATATTTAGATGCATGCACAGTTAAAAGATCAGTGCACAGCATAAATATCCAGGTACTAGCTGCTGAAGAGAGAAATCTGATGTAGTGGGATACAAATATGTCAAATATGTATTGCCTTGTAGTGCTAACAAGCATAATAGCAAGAGAATAAGTTACAGTAATCTTTTCACAAATTGTCTGTCCTGTATTAACTCCTATGTGAGAAATGCAGTGAGGAAACTCAAGAATGAACTGTTAACTCTTTGTTGTGCTTTTTTTCCTTGAGGTGAGTTAGTTGCAGACCAAAAAAATTACACTGGTCACAGACTTCATTTGGCAGAGGAAATAAACACATTTGAGCTATTGAATAATTGGAGATGCGTTACTCTATCATCCGTTTTTACTGAAGTTTTCTCAAACTAGACAAGGGGGCTCCCTGAGAAGAACACCTGTTCCCAGAGGCTGGTCTGTTGAACACCATTGGGACGTAGGAATTAGAAGAGCCTTTGTATCTGAGTTACTGCCTCTGTAATTCCCAAGAGAGCTACTTAGAGTTGCTTGATTTTATCCTCTCCAAATGCATATATTCCTCCATAGATTTTCAATTTCATAAAGGGTTTGGAAATAGAAATGAATCCAGAATTAACTGAAAATAGCTTTGAGCATCGATGAAGTTCTCCTGTCTAAGAGGAGCTAAGGGATGGGGTTTATGCAGGTCACAGAGATTATCAGTGATTTGTAAGTAAGAAATAACACTTCACAGCTATGTGGTGTACACTGAAATAGGGGATGCTTCAACTTCTGACCTTGTATCAGGTCACTAAGTTTTCTTGCTTATAAATTGGGGTATAAATACACAGTATCTAGATAGATATTTCCCCATCTCAAAAGCATATAGTCCTTTATGTATATAAAGGACCTGGCACAGCAGTGTGCACCACTTCATCAGGGAGCCTGAACCTGTTTCGATAGCGACTCAGGAGTTCCTTTACCTGTCTAAACCTAGAGAAACTGTCATCTTAAAGCAATAGAATAGGTTTGACGTAGCCTTCAGAAAAACAGATAGTAAGGATTAAGTTACTGTTGGTGTGTATGAGCACTGCAGTTCAAAAGCTTCTGCAAATGTACATTGCAACATAGCTCTGACCACTGAAGGGTAGTTTCAAGATTTTATTTTGGCACATGACATAGCCTCCTAGTCCTGACTACATAGCTTGGTGGAAGTGGCTACAAGCAGAGCACTTGGGCTGAAAACTTCGATTTCTTGTCGTTTGGTCTGACTAACTTCATTCTGTGAAGGAGAGTTGTACAGATACTCCCATCAGTAGGAAAGCCACTCGCTGTCTTCTGAGAATTAGCAGCAAACTCCTAGAAAATGCCAACTAAAAGTAAGTCAGCTTTCTCCCTTTTGTAGAATACAGCTCCAAAGTTCATTCTCATGAAAGATTAACCCTGAATTTAGCAAGTAGCAGGATGATTTTTTTGTCTATATGCCAGTGTGGTCAGGCCACACTCAGGTCTTTCTCTCCTCCGCTTCTGAGTCAGTGAAGCAGGATAACAGGCCTTTTTAAAGCTTATAGTCAGTGGGTTCTGTACAAATCTAGGATGGGTTCTTCTTTCCCCCCAAAACTTGATTATTTAACAGCGTATGCTTGAGTTGGGCCTGTTCGGCCTGGAGAAGAGAAGGCTCCGGGGAGACCTTATTGCAGCCTTTCAGTACTTGAAGGGGGCCTATAGGAAAAATGGGGAGAACCTTTTTAGCAGGGCCTGTTGTGATAGGACAAGGGGTAATGGTTTTAAACTAAAGGAGGGGAGATATAGGCTGGAAATCAGAAAGAAGTTTTTCACAATGAGGGTGGTGAAGCACTGGCACAGGTTGCCCAGAGAGGTAGTAGAAGCCCCATCCCTGGAAACATTCAAGGTCAGGCTGGACGGGGCTCTGAGCAACCTGATCTAGTCAGGTTGTCCCTGCTCATTGCAGGGGGGCTGGACTAGATGGCCTTTAAAGGTCCCTTCCAACCCAAACTATTCTATGATTCTATGATTTACTGGACAGGAAATAGAAGGGCTCAGCCTGGAGGTCAGGGTGTTCCGTGAAGGGGACAGGCTTCTAAAGCAATTTGGGGGAAAGAGGTGAATTGTGATCTCCTTCCAGTTATGTGAGTACCCTAACAAGTGGGTAATGCAAAAGGCCATCACTACATTTCCAGTTTTGTCAGTGGCCCATGAGGTTCCTTTATTTATCTCACCTCTTTCCATCCCTGCAGCCAAAACTGCTGAGTGCCAAGTGAACTGTTCCAACATCAGAAATCTTTATTTTGCCTATCCTGAATTAGGATGCAGAGTAGGGAAAAATGAGATTTGAGGGAGATTGCTTATTTTGTTTAGCTGGAAAATAAAGGTTTTGGATCCATATTACCAGCTTCCTGACAAAAGGACCCATATTACATGCATGCAGATACATCAATCACCGTAATGCCAGTTGAATCTCAACTGCAGTTTGGGTTATATATGCTTTTTTCTGCATAAATATACAGTTGGGGTTTTTTTATTATTTTTACCATGTGCAATAAATCACAGCTGTAAACAG
This sequence comes from Phoenicopterus ruber ruber, assembly GCA_009819775.1. Classification (NCBI taxonomy): domain Eukaryota; kingdom Metazoa; phylum Chordata; class Aves; order Phoenicopteriformes; family Phoenicopteridae; genus Phoenicopterus; species Phoenicopterus ruber. The sequence goes on from CM020217.1 coordinate 22,899,690, forward strand.
CACTTTTAATAAAAAATATGTCATGTAAAATCATTTTATGAAAGGAGAGGTTTTATTTGCACTGAACTTGGGACTTAAAATGTCAATAACAAAAGGGCTTTTCCTTAACTATAGCAAATAGACTGCACCTGCCAGAATAGGTGTAATAAACCAACAACTGGAATCTATGGATAGATGATGGCTGAAATAAGAGTCCTCCACACTGAAGAAGCACTCAAATGGAAAAATTAATACTTTAAAAATATAAAAGATCTTTCTGTAGTGCTTACCAGTGAAAATACTGTGTACACTACATGTGTATACATCCACGAAATAATAAAAGCAAGCTTTCATGTGTGTTCAAAAATAGGATCAATGAGAAAGTCAGTTTTACGCTTGGAAGTAAAGGATTGCATTTATACTGGGGCTGTCATTCCCATCTATACTGTCTACTTTGTTTTGTTATAGCATCACATTATTGCTTTAGATAGCTATGTAAGGTTGTGATGCTGCAATCTTTCTCCAGTGAGTAGCATCACTGACATTTTATGGGACTGCTCATTTTACGAGACTGCTCTTTTTTGCTGCTGCAGAACCCCGGTCTTGATAGCAGATGATTATTTTTGGTCAGTTATCCCATGCTCATCACAACAGGATTTCATGCTACAGTGGGCAAAAATCTGATAATTACCAAATAATGAGTTCTAACTACTCTATGCACATTAAAAGTAAGAGGGTCAGAAGACCATGATCTGATCAAATATTTCCCTTTACACCCTAAAATGTCATGCCAAAAATCTGTTACAAAAATGCTCATAGTGCTTTTTCTAAACAATGGAGAGTTGTCAGCTCCCTCAAGTCCTCAGGTGTTTGGTTTGGTGCACTGGCCAAGTAAACCTAAAGCTCCCTGAGAAAAGCAAAGCCGGCAGATAGGCTGTTACACCTTCTTCTCTTATCTGTGACTGCATCTTACTTACCAACTACTCTAAATGCAAATTTCATTCTTTGTTCTGGAGTCCCCAGGGTGGCTTACATACATGTGGCTTGGATCTTGTTTAAAAAAAAAAATGAAGAGTATTTCCCCACATATACAACTTTTCTGAAGATTTTCAAGTAATTATACTTGTGGATAAAGAATGGAAGGAGGAAATGCAATGGAAAAAATGCAAAGTGTATTTTTTTTCCTACAAAGAAAACTGAGACCATTTGAGAAAAACATATCAAATAATGAAGAGGATGATATCTGATTCAGAAACCAATCCAGGCTATATTTTGAAAACAACCTGGTAGTTTTTCCTTTCTCCTGGCACTGGGTGAACCAGTATTTCTTTTGCATTCATATCATCCCATGACAAGAAGTTCCTCTTCATTACCTTTCCCAGTTCAAACTGTGAGTAATTGTTCGCGGGACGAGAAAATCTATCATCACAGTCAAGCTGCAGGACAGCCCAGAGCAATCTGAACTAAAATTGTGGGTGACTATGACAAGATGGGATCCTAACAAAAATACAGTATAATTGGTGCTGATTTTTGACATTGCAAGCCCAAAGTAACCCTTCTCTTCCCCTCACCTGCAGTCCCTCCCAGGATTAAACCTCACTCAGACCTTCACCAGTCAAAATCAAGCATCATTAGTCTCATCCTCTTGATTCGTTTCAAGCAGAAGCCATGGACAACAACCAAAGTGGAAGAAAGAAAAAGGGATAAAAGAAAAAGAGTGTGATAAAGATGGTGTAAATGTTACAGGGAACGATTAAGAGAAAGAAAGATTAGTTTAAGTATGTAAAAGTCAAGTGGTGGAAATCATGTAATAGGTCTTTTAAAACCACCCTGGAGAAAACATTTTTAAGTTTGGTATTGTGATGGCAGAAGGATGGATTAGGCAGTTTTGTAGGTCTTGAATATTTCTTACCTTCTGTATATTCAACTTACTGATTTATAACTAGAATTGCACTTGATTGAGTCTCTGCTGGACAGTTCCTCAGACGCAGCTTGCTTTGGGAAGGAGCTTCGAAACTTGCAGCAAGAGTATGGAAGGACCCTAAAAGAGAAAAAGAACCAATATTTGAATGTGGTATTTCACTAAAATTAAGAGCCATTGAAACGGAAGATCAAGTCAGAACAAATTGGTTAGTATTTGCTTTGTGAAAAACTTTTGTGCGACGTAGGATGAAATGGTGCCAAATATACGCACACTACCGTATTCTCCGAGATTTACCACTAATTTTCCTCTGGATTGAAATTTTATGGCAACAGTCACCACTGGAACAATCTGGCTGCTTCCAGGTCAGGAGAGAATAAATTGCTTTTGTTTTTTCTCTCCAGAGAAGGAATGATGGCCAAAGCATTGATGTGATTCCAGATCCTGTTCTCCAAGCCTCACTGTACTAAGTACTCCTAAGTCTTTATTTTATCTTGCTGTGCAGAATGTTGGAGTAAGAGGGATAGGGAAGCCACAGTCAAAAAATAACATCAGCTAAGACTTTTCAATTTTGACCCAGAACTGACATGATCTATAGTTCTGATATGTTAATGTAACTCCCAATCACCCTCATGTTAATATAGCGTCATTTTTATGTGGTTATATGGCCATAGTTAGTGAACCTTAATAGCCATTCAAAACATGGGACTGCTAGTGCTATTTTTCTTATTCTCTTTTAATTGCATTTCTCATTTCAATGTTGGAACAAAACAATTGCAAATTAAAATACAATCATTAAAGAAAAATGTTTCTGGCATTTACAAAGATACTGCAGCTACTGAATAGCTGACCCATGATTTTAAAGTGTATAAATTATAGTGATTAAATCTAAGTCAATTTAAGCATGTCATTAAACATGAAGGGCCATACTGGCTTCTATGTATGTTTTTGATCCACAGCTAGCTGAGCTTTCTTGCTTTGCTATTACCAGCCATAGTAGTCATTATTCCCCTATTTTAGACATTCATAAATCCTTTTTTTAGTGAACGTTAAAATATCTCACATTACTAAACTACATTGATAAGAGTATTTTCTTACAGGAGATCTTTAAAGGAGGTTAAAATTTAAACTAGAAGTATAATTGGGTGAGAATATGATCTGAAAAATAGTATAAAGTACCTTAAATCATCAAATTTGAGCACATAAAGAGAGAAAGCGTGCTGGAGAATGGAAGGGAAATGGGTTATTTATACAAACAGTGATTTATATACACATGCACACACATATTTCCATATATTCATACATATCCATACTTTTTTGATTAATTAGGCACCCAATTCATACATTTTAATTATAGAAACCTTTCCGTGAGGTTCTCCCTTATGCTTTAAATACAGAGCAAGATCTACCTAATGGGTTCCCAAACTTTACACCTGCTATACTTCATTTACTTTTAGCGAAGCCTTGACTGATAGCTTTTCCCTTCTGTTGCCTTTGTAACGTTTCTGATCTTCCAACATTCTTTCACAAGGAATTTGAGTAATATTCTTTCCTGGCTGCTGTGCTTCTCCTGCTAGCCCTGCTTACGCGTCTAACAGAGCACAGGATTCTTCCTCTCTTTCTGGCCCCTGGGCTGTTCTTTAAAAGAAAAAGCTAACAAACATGCCAAGTTGTATAAAAAAGTGGAATGTCAGTGCTCTGGTGAAATAGTGACATTCCATGTCTGCAACCCCAATTTTTGAGGCAGCGTACAAGTTGGAAAACCACCAGTGGCAAGAGCAGTTGCCATTTTGAATTTCATTCTGACTCTCGCAACAACACTGTGGAAGAGACTATCAAGCTTTTAATTTCTGTTTACAAATGCAGGTAGACAGTGGTCTATGTTGGAATGATGCAAAGCATGCCAAATCAATTACCGTGTTAAGGTTGGGGCTGCGCAGTTTTTATCTATATAGTGAAAGCTGGAAGTCCACCAGATATCTTCTTTTTAAAATGTAGTAAATAGAACCGGAAAAGATAACATGAGTAAAGGAAAATTTTAGCTTTTTATTAATTTGTAAAGTTAGGAATTATAAGTGTAGAGGTAATCAAGCATGGGTTTTATGAAATAGTTTCCCGACATTGTAGTGTTTAAATTCAGACTTCAGTTTATCAGTACGCAGTTGCCTTTTTGCTAAGGAATGGAGTTCACTAAATTATAGAAAATTAAGCTTCTCCATTACTTGAAGTGCAAAGAACTTTCTTATATTTTTGTGTGGATGAACACTTCCTGCCACTTCAGGTTGATAGGAATTTAACTTGTTTCATACTATTGTAAGATCGAGATTATTAATACCTTATTTTTAACTAATTTATCTCGATGTTTTTGTTTGTGTGTGTGGCAAACTGATTGTGCATATTTATCTAGTTAAAATACAAGTCCAATGTGGTGCATTAATCTGCTCTGGAACATTCATATCTTCAATCTCTGTTCTTGAATTTTTAAATGTAAATTATAACACTAAAATTGAGTGACTTTTAAATGTAGTTGCAAATCTGTATACAGTTCCAAAAATAGAATATTAAAATGAAGCTGAAAATATGCTCTGATGCAATTATGGGTCTGTAGATACAGAAGTAGGGAGTAATCCCATTATTTCATTAGTGAGTTGCTTATGATTAAAAGATACCAAAACAGTCCTTAAAAATAATTAATATGAATAAAAGTAAGTTCTATTGTTTTTACAGGGAATTTGTGGTGGCAATAACTTCCAATTATGTTCCTTTCGGTTTGTTAAGATGCTGAAATTCTGTTCTTGTTGACCATGGAGTTTTATTCATGAGGTGGAACATATATCAACATTTAAAACCAAGCAAGGAAACAAACAAAACCTAAAAAACCCTAGATAATTATTTTAACTTGATTAATTCATAATTTTAAATTATAATTAGCTTATTGCAGTCTCACCTTTTCTGGATAAAACTGATGAGATTCTTTACATAGAACTAGGCACAAGGGTTTATTTTTTTGTAGTAATACCAGAAGGCTCCTCTGAGTAATCACCAAAAAAATGTTCAATTTCTAAAATGCAAGATTACAGTGTAGTATATGTGGATGTTCACTCTTCCTGTTGTTATGAAAGCCAATATTCTGGGAAGTAGTTTCCCTCTGGTATCTTCAGTACTTTTGTGCACATACTATTACTCTGGAGAGGAAAACGTTATAATGGACAGAAAATATTTTACAGAACCGTGTAGTGCACTTAAGTACTAGATTAAGCTTTTTGGACCGACCAGTAATTTAGTCCATATCAAGTTAATTATAAGAAATATTATTTATGAAATATTAAACGTGTCTTGCAGAGGTGTATGCATTAATTTGATGTTTCCTTTCAGTACAAAATTTCCTGGAGACTTTTCAGTTTACACACGGCATTTTTAACCCAATTCAGTACATAATTTGTAAAGTTTGTATTTTCTTCAGAAGAAACTGGGAGTTCTGTTTGTTTCCTTCTGGCTTACCTGGGAAAGTCATCTCACCTTTGAGAAGCATCACAGTATGCTTGAAGTTTTACAACCACCCTGTAAACTCCATCTTTAATTGATGCAATTTTCTTACCTTGTTTGCACGCCTGATTATTTTCATCCTTTGGAGTTAGGAAGATTCCTAGTGTTGGCCATATGACAGGCAGCTTGATTCTATATTTTAAGAAAGGGTGTTCGATTCCAGCTAAAAAAAAAACCAACCCACACCAATAACACCATGTTGTTCGGGGGGGGGGGGGGGGGGGGGAGTGGAAGAAGGTGGTTATTCAACCATTTAAACAAGTGCCCTGTGCTCATTTTGGAAAAAGACAGGGGCTCCCTGCACCCATTTCTGCTCCCATTTAATGAAGTTGTTAAAGTAGCAAGACTGACAGGTTAATTATCCTTTATAAAAGGGGGACAAATTGAACTGTGTCTTTCCATCATTTTTTGATATATCAAGAAGCTCCTGAGGTGCTCAGATGCCATTCTGGTGAATAGAACAACTAATCCACTCTGCTATTCTTTGCTGACCCTGGTCCCCCCATCGGGGCCTTGCAGTATATTGCAGTTGGTTTTTGTTTCACATTCAACAGATTCCACTTTATTATAAATTCAGAAGGATTTTTTTCCTCCATATGTTGGCTGACAGCTCCCCTGAAATAACTGATGGCTAAATTTAAACTCTGATGAAAATTAACCCGAGTGTTAAATGCAAACAGGAGCTGCTTGGAAAGAAAAGAGTTATCATGGTAAATGCCAAACAGTGGAAAATGTGTGTAAATTAATGGAGTCTCACTGGTGACAAGCTGTCAGGCAGTTTGATGGCTCTCGCTAGTGCTTCAATCCCACTGAAGTTGGCCAGAGGGCAACATGGACAAGTCCTGCTTTTCAAAAAGACCGCGGGATGCTTGACAGTAACGCTAACTAGATCATCTAAAGTTCATGGTCAAATAAGATATTTTTTTTTTCTTTTTGCAAAGCTTTGCACTAAACAGAGTTCATGCACAGCTGGGCTACGAATGAGATATCAAATCGCGGTTTCCATACAGCGGTCAAAACAGAATGCAGATTTTAGAGACCAGAGAGTCGCGGTGAAAAGAATTCAGAGAAAGTTAATTTTAGATAGATGTTAATATTCTTGTATTGCTGTATTCATTGAGCACAGAGCAATGCTCGAGGGTTTTCTGGATGCAAGGCTCCCTTTCTAGATTGTATTTTAAATGGGTTTAAAAACTGATATTAATTTTAGTCATTTATGGAATCCTTCAACTGAAGCATCCTTCAGCTCTAAAGAAAGCTTTGGTAGATATGGTAAGATATACTTTATCCCTTTTTTATTTTTGTTCTCTGCTATTTTATTTTTCAGCATTTGTATGCTGTACATTTAAGAAATTAATTAGTGCTCTGCTGCTTTTAGGAGCAGAATGGTCTTGCTATTTACTTCTGTGGAAGTTGTGCCTAATCCTGATGGTGTCTAAATACTCTTATAGTCTGTTCCGGCACAGTTTTAACATGAAATAAACTAATTTAGTGGGAATTAAGTTGAAATCACAATAACGGATCTGGGTGTGGACTAAGCTCTACAGACCTGCAGGAGTCTGTTTCTGGCTGTGTTTTCCTCAAAAATGGGAAAGCACAACCTTGCTTAGATCAACAGTTCTAATAATTTAATATTTTTTTAAGTTACATTGCTAGTCAAATTAGCAAAGCTTTTACCTAAATCATCTGTAGATTGGGCAGAGAGTGTAAGATACAATAAAAACCTCACTCTGGTGGATAATTCACAATTGCTAATATTTACATGAGATTAAAGCAACAATATGCCTTATGGAAATGACTGTCCGTATTGGTCAGGATCATTTTCCCTAAGCTAATGCTCAAAGGGACTGGTCTTAAAATCTTAGTAAATGTCACACAATGTACAGAGAAATTATGTTTGAATAATACCTTGAAGAGGACAAAGGATGAAGTGCAGAGCTACTCTCCCCTATGCATCTAACTCATGCGACCCCACCACTTCACATGACCTTCTGTGACTGATGTCACCCATCCACTCTTCTGTTTCTCCGTGGGCTTTCTTCGTCATTTCAAATGCCTTTATCAGTCCAAACAGCACCAACTTCTTGAAGTTCTCCTTTCCCCTCTGCCAAACGTTGGCTTCTCCATGAAAATGATCTGTGCCAGGGCAGACAAAATTATATCCAGAGTCAGTAACCACTTTCCTCTGAATAAAAGCATCTCCGTCTTGACTCCTGATATACTGTGAAACTGGAGAGCTGGATAAAGGAAGTCTATATATCTTGATAGAGAAGGTTTGCATCTTACACATTCTTGATTGTTTTAGGTGAAAATCAACTAATTTAACTTGTAAATGAAGATGCTTCTCTTTCATTGTCTTTTTCTTTCCTTGAGCGCTGTGTATGAGGAAGAGTGATAATTGGTATCTCGTTACAACCAGGTATTAAAGCATGGATTAAGGATAAGCATACAAGCAGTTCCATCAACTTCTGTGGGATTTCTCATGCGGCTGAAGTTAATTCACTCATTGCTAAATTGTATCATCTGCATCTTGTGGTGTACAGTTAGAGAAAAGAAAGAAATAGGTCAAATAATCTGAATTCTCCGATGCATTTACTGGTTACTTGTACTGGTAGATGAGGAGTGCACAGGGGTGTTCTGTAGGTAAGTCAATACCACACTGAGAAAGCCATTGCTCTGTATCACACCCTCCTTACAAAGGAGCTCAAAAGAAATAATTAAAATAGAAACTAATGTGCAATCTCTGCCTTAAATGAAAATCTGAAACCAACTCAGAACCAACATAGTGTTGGTTACTTTCTAGATTTGTCTCATGTGCCTGCAGTATCTACACTCTTTCTTAAATGATGGTTTGTTTGTCTGTAAAGTTAGAAGCAATTTCAGAACCCATTCTTCTAACAACTATTTCATAGCTAAGGATTTAAAGACTTTTTCTCTGTATTTTCATAAATCTCCTGTGACAGATAGCACGGTGTGGTGCTGCTTTACCCTTTCATCATTCGATTTCAAAATTTAAATTATATGGAAGGAAATCCAATGATTATAAAACTCTTTGCCAAACAGGATCATTCTGTATCGTGTTTCCAAGAAGGTACCACTCAGGCCAGGTTCATAACTGTGAGCACTTTAACTAGAAATCTTTTTTCTGTGACCTGTACAAGTTAAGCTGTGGACTCCATCAATTTCAACAACCCTTTTGATTGCACACTACTAACTCTATCAGAGCCTGGAGAAAAAGGTGGTTTACAAAATAGCCTGCAGTAAGCCTGATTTCATTTAAGAGAATGGGATTTTTGTTGCTACTTCACTGGACTATGGGATTTCATCTGCAAAATTTGAAGAAAATAAAGTTTGCTTGTGTATGAAGGCCAGAACTTTGAACTAGACCTCACGCCGCACATGTAGCTACAATGACACACTGTTCACTCTCCTGGTGTGCTTTCATCACCTTTCACGTATCGCTGGAAAGGCTGAGAGTGCCCTTACCCACCTCTACGGACCCAACAGTCTAACAAACAGGGGAGTCACATGTAATGCATTAAATCCGTGTCTTCCAGTTTCTGCCTGAGCGTTGCGACCATGGATATATTGTGTATATACATCTTTCTTGTGCATCCCAAAGTGCCATCATGAATAAAGACTGTCATGTATGCATTTCTACTGCACGTAGGGTTGGAGGATTCTTCTCTGTAAGTAGGGCTTATTGATAAAATAAATTATGTTTAGAAATTTTTATGTTAACCTGATCTTTGAAGGTTCGTGTGATATTCAGGCCTGTGAATTTGCTAACAAGAAATCACACTGACTGGAATGGAGCCCAGGCTCAGGGCAGGAGTGACTGCTGCTGCTGCCGCTGCCGCTACCTAGCACTGGAAGATACACGATCAGCCCGTTTCCTTTTCTAGTTCTATGGCACGTGCTCCTGCTTGAAGACCACAAGGTTGCTGGACTTCTACCTTTGGGGCATTGGCTATATACAGTCTCAAAAAGATTGAACCTTGGATTCAGCTGAAGGAAGAAGACCTCCTTTCCAGAGCCTGTGGTTTCTACTGGAGCTTCAAAGAGACAGAACAAGAGCTGATGAGTCTATTAGTTCCTCTTCCCTCTCTGTCCTCAAAACAGAAGGCTCTTTGCAGGGTAAACACAGCATCTTTAGCACTGCCTTTGTCATATATTTTAGGTTACATGGACCCCACAGGGAGGGAAGGGGCTGCAGGAAAAATTATTTGAAATCAAATATCTACAGCTCCGTGATTCAAGAGAAGGTCTGTTCTCTATTTCACAGCCAGCACCCTTTATTTCAGATACTGTGGCATAGTTTGTTTCCGGACATAAACACAGGTATGTGAAATCAGAAGGTAAAACGTTGTGCAGTGCTGGCAAAACCTGAGGAGCCAGCTCATGCTTGAGTGCAAATTGCAGCGAGCCAAACGAGCTGGCTGTGTGGCCAGCGTGGGTTTCGAGAAAGCCAGGGGTTAGACAGAAAGAGCTCTACAGCAGAGATGATAACCTTAGAAAGGACTAAAGCATGGAGTCCAGCAGCAGTGCTGTGGAGCTGCCGCCCCTGCAGGTGTGCCTCCTCGGGGTGTTAAATCAGCAGTAGGTGAATAGAAATAAGGTGCACAGAGAAGGGGAGGAGGAGAAGGGGAAATTAATGAATGGTCTAACTGCTGAGCTCGGTAACACAGAATGAAAACATGTTGAACTTGACGTCTGCTGCTGCTTTTGTAAATGCTGATGGATAAAAAGAGTCTCTTTGATAAAAAGAAGAAAGCTGCTACGTGTCTTAGGGATGTTATGGTAAAGAGATCATTTGTTTGCTTAATCAATAAAAACCTAATTGACTATCAAGTGTGACTTTGGCCCTGTTCCTGAATGAAGGCATTTAAAGAGAAAATATTTTCTGACTCTGGAGTCTTTTTTTTGGGATAAAAAATATTCAGAACTCCTTAGGGAGCTGTAATCTTCAGTGCCCAATATTATCCTACATCCTACAATGCAGGGCTATGCAGCGATACAGCGAGTCTGTTAATCTGTATCCAGAACAAGAAGCAGTGGAAATCTGTCAGCATGGTCCTGTGTGACTGTTATTTGCACAGCTGGAAGTGTAGAGCAGATCAGATGATTAAAAAACTTTTAGTCCTCGGCTAGTGTCTCTCACACAGGGCTTTGCTGTGCTACGCCTCAGCCTCACTGGGAGCTGGCAGAGGGATTGCTAATACAGCTCATTTCTGCTTGGAGCTGACATGCCCCTGTGTCTACCAGTAGAGTTCTCGCAGTATTTACCACTCTGTTGATGCTCCTGCCCAAAACTGCTTCCAGTTTGGCAAGATTTAAACATACCAGTAACTATATGACTAGATTCTGTCAGATGTATTCCCCTGACTGTTCTTTGGTCAGTCTTCCTCTCTCTTTAGTGACTGTATAATAGAAATTCATAATTGATCCTTGAAAGCTGACTCAAGGATGACCCTTATTCTGATGCATATCCTAATCGCTGAGCTGGAAAATCCCACTCCTTTCCCCAGGGAGACTTGTAATTGTTTCGTGTAAAGGAGGAGTCAGTAGGATAGGTGGAGAGTAACCCACCTAGAAGACTAGGCTGCTTCTGACATGTCCCACACCTTTCTTCTATCAACAAGCAGGTGCATGAGCGCGATTGTGTGTTTCTCTGAGCTCACCTTGTGGTGTTAGGTTTTTTACATTAGCATAGCTCATAGGAGCTGGTTTTGCTTAAAAGTTGTTCTACTGCATAAGAACACACAGATTAAAAGCGAGTCTGCTCCCAAATTTGCATAATCTCAACATAGTAAGTAGTGACAAAATGTGGATACAGACAAAGCAAAATGGAAATACAGCCTAAGAAATGAGGCATCCTTAGCCCATATGAGAGCTTATGGGGTACATACATCCAAAATCTATTCATGGTGTTTCTGTTGTTGCTGCTGTTGGACACACAGCAAATGAGAAACATAAAGACAGTGAAATATGAGTGTGTAACGGAAGATAGCAGTCCAAACTGATCAAATGTGGAATCAGCTTTCTGCTTATCAGGAGATGATGGATAATTTGCGGAGAGATTCTGGAAGTGAGCATAAGTGATGAATCTGATGCAACAGAGAAAATGATGTTGCAATAATCAGGATGTGAAGTGAGCAGATACCATCCAAGAGTTATCTTTATATAGATTGACATGAAAAATCTATATCATGGAGATATTACACAATAAATATCTCCAAGGCTTAGACACAGGCTTCTATCTTGGCTACGTTGAAGATAATGCCCAAGATATGCACCAGAACAACTGATAATAGCAAATGGGAGGAAGCGAGGAAGTCTGGGTAGGAAGTTATATGTCAGAAGACATAATAAACTTTAGGGTTTTTTTCATAGTAAATTTAACCTATCATTAAACACCTGTGAAGGGAAATCACAGAGTCCAAGATTTTATTTTGGACAATATGTGACACATTTATGTTTCAACATAGAGGTTGGCAGAGTATTTAGAGAAAAAGTGCAGAGAAAAATACTGCGGTGACTAAGAACCAAAGCTAAAGCTCTGCAAAAGTTAGGCAAGGATAAAGAGAACTCCCAAGCAGTATGCTTAGGGAGGTGAGAGGAGAATACGTCAAAGCTGATGGGCTGAAAGTCATGGCAAGATGGCAGGCTGATGGACAGAGCTGAAGGGGATCAAGTCAGAGAAACAGGATTTAGCAGCAAAGAGACCAGAGAGGAACAATCGTTAGTACAGAACAGGTAAAATGTGGGTTTTTTGTTGGGGAAAGGGTAGGAGGGTTGAAATACATTTGCAGGACACGTGCAAATGGGAGATGTTAAGACAGGGGAATGCAGTTGACATTCAGCTGGCTCTTCATCATGGATTCTGAAGTATGAGAGGAAGCAAGACGGCAAGGAGAAGAGCAAAGATGCTATCAGTCAAAATCAGGGAGGAATACTAAGGGGAAGAACTGAATGAAGCAACTGGTGGCAGCAGAGTTAGATGGAGGCTGAGAAGGAGAGGAAGGTTAACCGCAACATTCTTTGAAAACGAAGACATGGTGGAAAGGTTGGAGGGGAATGGGAGAAGCCTTTCGTACACAAGGAACACGCAGCATCTGAGGGAGAAACAGCACAGGCAGCGTCCCAATGAGGAGCCCTTGTGCCGGCCAGTGTCGGTAGCTGCAAGGAAGGAGGGATGGAAAGGTCTTGGATAACTTCATGTGGAAAGAGACAGAAGAAGAATCTCAGAGGAGCAGAGGAGGCACATAGCCCACAAGATTGAGAACAGCCACACGGGAGAGAAGGGCAAGTAATACAAATTAAGTGGATGGAAAGCTGGCCAGCTTTGTATGGATGTCAGCGAGGGGTGAGGAAGAAGGAGGGGAGGGAAGAAGTGGGAGAGTTCCCCAGCAACAGTCCTCAACAGCCCTTTGCGCCCCGTACCAAACGGGACCTAAAACTGGTCTTTGCCTGCGTATTTCTAAACTGATGACCACAAGATTTACAGTAGCAGTTTAACTTCAGCTCTGCATCTAAAAAGTATTGAGAACCAAGTCTCTGGAATCCTGTGTTATTAGTTGTGTTGCCAGACACCAGTTATTCGGTCTCTTAGCAGAGCATCAGTCACCTCCTTTAAAGTCCATGAATCTGCTTCGGTGATAATACTGACCTTCTGCTTACTCGCCTAATGGATCGGAGATTAGCTTTTATAGTCAATCAATATATTATTACAATTTCTAGCCAGATCTGAATAATTATTAAACAGAGGGATCTAAGAGAACTCTGTTGTAGATATAGAGGGTTTTGTGGGTTTTTTTTTAACATAAAGTAGATGCGAAGTCATGGTAATTAATTTGTTAAAATGTTTCAGAGGACAGGGCTATCTATGTGTAAGATATAAGTTTTCTTGCCTTTTCTAGCTCCCGCTTAATGCTTGAAAATAGTTATTCACCTTAACAGCTTCAAATCTATTTTTCTTTCATTCTTTTGTTAAAAAGATCTACTTACACCACCCAGAGAGAGAGAGAGAGAGAGAGAGAGATCTGCTCCCCTGAAAGTACCTACCTCTCCAATTAATGTATTAAAAAAATTCGACATTTGCTATTTGCCTGCAGCTACGTCGAATGAAAGAAGATTTCAGACTTCTCCAGAAACAACTTCACTAAAAATAATAATAATAAAAAAATAGTCATATAAAACCTCCTACCAACTAAGATGCCCCTGGTCTTGTTACCTTTTTAGATGTCAGAAAACATTTCCATGAAATGTGTTCTTACAAGCTGGTCTGAAGCGCTGTGAAATGCTGGGCGGTTTGCGCTGAGTGGCATTACTCTTGCAGACCTCTTGTAAAGGTGCTTTATCAGACGATATTTTGACAGATTTTTACAGACATGATTTTGTTTTCCTTTCCTTCTTCCATGAATAATCGGAGACATTGATTTAAAGTCTCCCCCTCTCTTGTGTATTGAGGAGGGATTTTTTTTTTTTTTAAGTTTTTAGCTACTCTTGAAAGGCAATTTTAAAAAAAAACACCTCCAAACCTGCTGGAGTTAGAGTTACGCTGTGATTAGGAGGAGTTAGCAGTCAATCGACCAGCATTAACAACGAACCGAGATCCTTGCCGGCTTAAAGCGGTATTAGCAGACCCTAAAGCCTCCCGAATTTAAGGATGCCGTGCAACGCCTACCCGGCGACCGTCTTTCACATCCCTGGCGAATTAAGAAAACCCTGCAAAGCAGGGGAGGCTGAGAGACGCAGAACTGTCCTGTACGGCTGCGTCAGCCCACAGGTAACTGACACCACCTCTTCCTCCGAACGACTCCGGCCCCTCTCGCTCCTCCATCTTCCTACCTTCCCGGCCATCTGTTCCCGCTGCTCCCGCAGCCTCCCCGCTCTCCTCCCGCCAGGGCCTGTCTGAGCAGACGGGTATGAGAGCCTCTGATGAGGTAGGCCTCGGGCCCCTCCATCACTCCTCGCCACGAGGAAAGCACCAGCTGTCTGGCTTCATTTGCATTTTCTCTCCAAAATAATGAAATTAGCCATGAGTATCCTGAGGTGATGCGAGACGCAAATTTAGGCTGGATGTGTCAGCGTGCGCTGGGAAGGGAGAGGGAAGGTCACGGCGGATGCTCGCAGCATTGAAATGGAGGGCGAGACATCTCCTGCCTGCTGCAAGGGCCCCGCAGCCCCGGGGGCAGCTCGGCGTGCGGCACACCGCCCCGCCGCCCTCGGCCCGCGCCCTCACCTCCTTACCTGGGGCCGGTATGCCCGCCCGGCGTCGGTAAAAGCACGGCGACGAAACACGAGTGTGTTTTAGCTTCTTGCCAGCCCTACCCAGATGTCAGCAGTTAGCTCAAAAGTGCGGCTGGGTGGTATTTTAATTTGTAGGGAGCTGCGTTACGGCAATTTCTGACGAGGCTGGTCTGGCCTCCCATCACGCATTTTCCGCAGCGCTACCATTTTTAATTATCTCAGCGTTTGTTCAATCAGGACTCGCCACAGCTGTTGTACAGCAACCCTCATCTCCGCTTTGTGTTTCTGATCGCCTGAAGTAGAGAGGGAGATATTTGCTGAAGTGTTCCTAAAACTACTGCTAGCACAGCTGAACGAGGAGAACAAGCTGAGATTCAAGCCTTGCAAGCTCTCGTTGCACTGAGGATGATCACCGGTTCTTCTGGTTTTACTGTATTCTTTGCACCTATATGATTTATGTATTGCATATATATTTATAAGTACAAGTATTTATAAAGTGTACAAGGAATTTGCTTTTTTCACATTCTGCAGTTTCTTTGTCTTAATCATTCTCCGGTGATAAACATAAAGAGTCTTTGGACAGCTTTAAGATACATGTAGAAGAATTGCAACAGGGGAATAACACTGCACCTAGATGAAGACTTAAAATCAAAACTCATCAATGCACTCTGATTTTACTATCAAATACTCACGTTAGACTCTTCATGAAAAAAAAAGGGTTAGCTATGCATTATGAACTAATCTCAGAGGGACTAGTTTCAGCAATTAATACATGCAAGAATATGGTAGATTACAGACAATTCAAATCATTTACTTTTTCAATGCAAATTATTTGCTCTGCTGCAGCAAGCGAGCTATGGACATATAAATAGGTGTCTCTGTGTGTGTGTCTATAAGGAAACAAAGTCCCAGCTGC
Organism: Phoenicopterus ruber ruber; assembly: GCA_009819775.1. Classification (NCBI taxonomy): domain Eukaryota; kingdom Metazoa; phylum Chordata; class Aves; order Phoenicopteriformes; family Phoenicopteridae; genus Phoenicopterus; species Phoenicopterus ruber. The sequence goes on from CM020217.1 coordinate 22,915,304, forward strand.
CAGAACAGATTTGGCCACTCATGACACTTCCAGACTAGGTGGTTGGTGATGGATTCAAGAGCAGCTTGTGAGGCTGCACTTCCTCTTGCTCATGTGGAAGGATCAGCTGTTTCCCCCCATTTTTTTGTCTTTCGTTTCATATACATAGCAACAGTCTAGATTTTCCATCCAAGAGGCTGGTTCACAGGTCATAGGGTCTTGTGTTGAGGACCCCCAGGACAAGATGGAGTATTCTACGTGTGGTGTAATGGGTGCGGAGACGCACTCGTCAGATAATCATTTCATGAGCAACTGGCTATGCTCTGTTAACATACAGGTTGTGACCTATAAAGACCTTTATTGTTTGAACTACAGATTTGGTCAGCAGCCACGTTATGTGCAATCATGCTGCATGCTCACATTGTCCAAAAGACAGTGGCAAGGTTCATCTAGTCATATACTGGACTATCTTGAAAAAGAGGGTACATTTCAGGAACTGGCAGATTTGTGAGGTTTTTCTAGATTCCTGACGATGAAAGTGCTTTTTTTACTTTCTACATACTTAATTTCTTACCTGTACCCTGAAGACAATGGGGATATGTATTAAAGTTAGAGAGGAGAGAAGATACATGATTATAGTGCATCAGATTAAGACTTTCCCTCGTGTGCTTAGAATTTAATCATAAAAATTTATCATATGATTTGAGTATAATTTGTCTTGATTTGCACTAATTGCAAGGTTTTGGTGATATCTTCTGCTCTAATTCTTCACTTTCATCTTCACACGTATTGTACTTCATTATCTGTTCTGTCCTACCACTTTTCTCCACCTGTGCTTAAAAAGTAAAGGAATGTAGAATGAGCCAAGATGGTCTTGCCTAGTTTTTGAAGTCTTCCCCTTATTCTGAAATGAAAACAGATGTCACAAGACTGGGACAGTATATTTTCAAGTTCATGAGAGTTTCCAGTTGTTAGAGCAAAGCTGGTTTTGCTATTTGAAGTACAGCAGGACTCTTGCAAGTTCAGCATGTGAACAAGGACAGAAGCTGGCTTCTGTGATATTCCTGCATCTGCTTTACGAGGACATGAGTATCTTTTCTTGTGGCCGTGAAGAGGAGTAGGTTCACATGTGAATGGTGACTGCCCACTCGTAGGACACATCCCTTTCTTAGGAGTTTCAAAGTCTTGGGTTTGTAATATTCCATTTCAGTGGCAGATATATATCTGGAGATGTAGATCTACCTATTTGTCTCAGCTGCTTAGTTCATTGTATCTCCCAGGCATTTCTGTACTTGCTTACAGTTCCATACCATATATCATTTCCAGTGGTGAAATACCTTTTTCTACATCCAGCCATGGATATGTTTGATAAGTAAGAGGTGTAATACATGGTGAAATAAGTGTTAAAAAATAGTCCCAAAGGCCCAACCTTACCTATTCTGGGGGAAATTTTAAGCTTGATGAGTGTGGGAAGCAAGGATGGCACAAAGCGTGCAGGTTCTCTGAGATGGAGCAAGGTAAGAAGTACTTTGGCATCTACGGTGGTTCTCAGATACACTCAAGACAATGATTTAAGGAGATGGTAAACAGACAATGGGAAGTCTTTATTACAGCAATCTTTAATTGTCCAAATCCGAGTAAAATTACGTTCCTTGCATTCTTACTTTCTTGCAATCTGGTTCTTACCTCTTCTTTCTATCACAAGTTATTTTACCAAACATAGCAACGACTCAGACCTGTTCAATGCTTACTCACCACATGTAAGGATGCACCTTGCCTGACAGCTCTTCATGTCAGTCAAAAGTCTAGGTCAGACACTTATCAATTGACCCGGTGTTAAAGGTAGACCCTCATTTCAGCACCTGTCAATAGCAGCTTTTGATGCATTTAGCGTGGAGGCTATATCAGTAGAGTTATTTGTAAGTGAGCATGCATGGACTTTAAAGAAAGGGAAACATTTCTGAAAGTCTGAAAGCAGTTTGGTGTCTGGTTTATTGGTATTTAACAAAAGGATCTTTTTTTCTTCTTGGTCTAGAGGACAATTTCCGTTACACTGATACCACTGGGAGATGTGCTGATAGTGAGAAGCGCAGTGAGTCCTACCAATGTACACAGCTAAAGCCCTTGCTAATCTCACATCCCTTTCCTAATACAAATGAACACAGATAAAATGCTGGTCTCTTGTACTGTGCTAATGTGGAAGGAGAACCTTTTGATTATTAGCTGCAGTTACCATGAGCTCCCAACCTGGGATGGTGTCTACACTTCTCCTTCTGAGGTGTTAATCACAAACCTGCCAATCCTGTCCCACTTACAAGACAAGGAAAGAAATGTGAACATGTAAAAATTCACAGAGGGGCCCAGGAAAATTTCCCTGACACACTCCTGCTGTGACACCACAGCAATTGAAGAAGGCCTGTCATTTGGTTGTCAACCTTTGACCTCAACCAGACATATTTTGAAATGATGTGAAAAGAATTGCTGTGCTGTACGGCTGGCTCCTTACAGCTTTGCATGTCTGTCCTTGATGTCAGTCAAAAGTAGTTAACTGGCACCCATGGAGTCTAAAAAAAAAGCTCCTTTAAAATATCAGTAATGACTTCTGTTAGCAAGACTAGCTCTTGTCAAGTAATGACTTTATGACATAAGGTATTGTTTATCTAGGCATCGTTCTCTTACTTGCATTTTAATGAGCCTAATTAATAATAAGTTAGAAGTCCTCAGCTATTTCTTCACAGCTGGACCATATGCACTAATTACACTGAGTGTGCAAACTTAGACTAATCCCTTCGTCAAAAGAAATATTTTAATTTAAAAAACCTCAATATACTTTTTTTCCACCTGATTACTTTAAAGATGTAATCTTTTCATTCTGGCAAATTTGCACAGAATCAAAGTAAACCTGGGAGTGGGAGAATTCTATAATTTATAATTTTTTTAGTGATAGACTTCATTCTTAAAACAATTGGGGAAGATCATTCAAGAGCAGAGTGGTGTCAGGTTCATTTCTGGTGTGCGTTAGGTTCCATAAAGGTAAGGGATAATAATTTTTAAGTTGAAGGATAATCACCAGTCTCTATGAAAAGATCCTTTCCGAATAGAAGTATAAAGGATAACTATACTTAGATGCAAATGTTTCTGCTCTCAAAATGCAACAGAATGCATAACATCAGTCAGGCAATTCCCTAAAAGTGATGAGATACTATTAGTTCCAGTCTAACAATAATGTAGTCAATATTAGATCAAGCATTACTATTTGAAAATAAGAAAGGTGGTTTTGCCATAAATGTGTATACTTGTAAGCTTATGAAATATAATTTGTTTTTATAGTAATTCCTAGTTTTCTTCTTACAAGGTAAGTCACTTGACTGATATATTGCAGTTTGATTCTTTTTCAACAAGAAAAAGGCCATACAATACTTTTCCAATCCTTTGATGACATATTTAACTATGCAACTGTCCATAGATTGCAATAGGACACATTAGGAGCTAGAATCGAGAATTATAGTTAACTTTCATCTGATTCTATCACTAGATTAGATGGTTAAATACCCTGATATCAAAATAGTAGTGGTATTAAGAATCCAATAACTAAGAAGGAGATGTATTAAGTATCAAAATCCTTTTGGCAGATATGAAAATGGCCATTCATCAGACATCCATATGTTTCCTAACTTCATATCAGTTCAAACTCATACCGGTCTATCTTCACAGTAGAAGCAGGAATCAAACCAGCCATAGGAAATATGAACTCCCCCAAGCAGGATCACTGTTATCCAGCTGTGTTGTTTTCAAACAATAAAATCTTGACAGAATTGGACAGTCTACTTAACAGCTTCTCAGGTTAGCCAATAAAACATGTTAGAATCATACCCATATGCACTGAAAATAGGCAGCTTCTCAAGTTTGTATGTAGAAGTAGATTTTGGGACAGTACGTACTGGCAGGTGGTCATACAACTCCCACTTCTTGTTTGCTGACTTGAACCCCTGTGAAGAACCAACTTTGATAGCAGCCCTGATATTCCCTTTTGACTTTTTTTTTGTTTTTTTTTTTTTTAAATTCCAAGCTATTGTCTGAATCGGGTTAGTCTTCTGATTGAAGAATGGTGCTGGTGACTCTTCTGCCTCTTCTTCATTTTGCCTGTAAGGCTCCTTCTTGAAATGAGCAGTGCCAAGTTTTTCTCAACAGCTTCCACAGCTGTGTGTGCAGATGTACATGTATGTGCCTTGGGATCATATCTTTATTATTAGCCTCTGCTGATGGAATCAACAACTCTTAACCGAAAGAAAACTTTTCCCCATTTGCCGAAGGAATAAATTGCTCCTGCACATGGTCACATGTGAAGCCACTAGAGAGCTAAAGTGTCATCCACTACGGTATTGTCCCTCCTCCTTCACCTCTTCAGCTCTTTGCCAGTCTCAAAACACTTTCAGTTCTTTCAATCAGTTCCCCAATACCTGCAACCTCAACATACAGCTGGGTTCTTTCTTAGCAGATGTGCTGTGTACCTGAGCTCAAGTCGTCTATTCTTAGTAAGTTACACCGCTATGTATGGTTAGCCACACGATTACCTGAAGTGTCCACAAGTATTCTATTTATTAGCATATGGTTTTCAGTGGCAGGACTGGAATGAGTAAGTTGGAATGAGAAAATGTTGCTATCAGGAAGGAAAAACTTTGGTAATAAAGTAATCTTTCTATATGCACACATTGAAAAGACCTTTTCCAAAAGTTTGGTTATAAAGTAATCCTTCTACACTGAGAAAATCTTATCCCCAACAAAATAAGACATTAGGCAGTTACCTCAGTCTGGATGCCCATAAAGAATGTGAGGCCTTTCAGCAGAGGAAAAAATCACCTGACGTCATGAAATCTGGTTTGTCAGACAGAGATCCAGTTTCAACCGGGAAAGTCACTGATGTGGAACTGAAAGCAGTTAGTTGTGGAATTCCTACCCCCACAGGCTGGTCAGGGGGCACATTTGTATAATTCATATATTGTTCTAAGGACTATGAAGGCCTTTTGAATTTTTTTTTTTTTTAATAAAGGCACAAAACCTATGTAAATGTGGATTTTTTTTCTTTCACCAGCTACTTCTGTTCTTTCCACTTACATTATGGTGCTTCCACTGCAGTCTCAGGACGGTGCAATGAAGCGATGAAACCAGGCAACGGTAGGTTGACATCTTTTCCTTGTCACCCATCCTGACGTTGCTCTTGCCACTATGGTCTATTCTATTGTATGTGGATTCATTCTAGCTATTTCAGAGAATTTCAGCAATTCCAGCGTATCTTTTGGGAGGCTGTTTGGCCATCTAATAAATTTTTCCAATAAGAACGTTTTCCTGATGTGCTCAGCCTAAATTTTACATTTCTTATTTTCATTCCATTAGCCCCTGCTGCACTTTACTGTACCTTTCTATAATTCTTCATTCCTTCTGGCTCATCCACCCTACAGATCATTGCAAACCATTAGCTCATCCTCCCCTATTTGTTGTTTAGCCAAGCTTTCACTGTGTATCTTCAGACCTTTCAACCTTTGTTTCAATGAAGTGCTATTAACCTTTCAAGTATTGACTCTGGAAATATAATAGTTCTTTCATAATGAGTTACTTCACGTATAATAGTTTGCATGAAAATTTAATAATGATGCTTTATCTTCTTTTTAGAAAAACAGTCACTATCAAACTAAGAATATCTTTTGCAAAACTCTAACAAGCATTTTTTGTAATTTGGAACAGAGGGAAACTTTCCAGCGATGCAATTAAATGAGTTTGAGGTTTCTATTCTATGTTGTTCTCTTGGAAATCTGAATGCTATTGATTACTTGTCTAATTTGTAGTATTTCCCTGGGTCTCACCAGACAAACAGGGTTATTACGCCAGACAATCTCCCCTTGGTTAAACGCTTACGGTCTGATCCTTAGAGTCTCTCCCCATGCACAGAAAGTCTCTGCCTGCTTTATACAGCAGCTTCCTCTCCGAACAGACCTCACCGCTCTCAGGGACAACATGCTGCTGGTATCGGCGTGTCTCAGAAAAAACACTTCCCCTCCTTTTAGGCATTGGCCTATGTTCACCTTTTTTCTTATGGAGATGCACATTTTTGGAGTAGCTACAGTGCGTCTAGAGATGTCCTTGGTGCCAGGGCAAGCTCTGGAGCCAGAGGCTGTCAGCACCACTGAACTCGATGAAATCAAGTAGCGAGCAGAGAGAAGGCAGCAGGAGAGACGCCGACCTGAAGCTGAAGCTCGGGTGAAGTTCCTTCCTAAAGACCAGCCACCAGCTACGACAATGCAGGGCCTGACCCAAAGCTCCTGGAAATCAGCCTGCTTTCATTTTTGGTGCTGTTATCATCGGCTGCGGCAGCACTGCCGCTGCACACGCAGGAGCGCCAGTTGCGAACCAAGGCACAGGCGGAAAAAGAGACCAAGTGTACCTAAATTACCTTCTCTCTACTTAATTTATGCTGATGCTAAAGTTTGTTCTCTCAGGACCTGCCAAATATAGACACAAAATCCTGTTTCCGTTGGAAAGCTGAGAATGTCTCCCCTCCAGAAGGTTAGCTCTCCAGTTTATAACCTTGATATATTGTCTGGTCCTAACCTTGTTATTTAATTAAGTTTGGGCTCCAGAGCGGTGTAATTCTGAGGTGCTAATATCGTGTTCAGCAAAGAAGAGGACATTGCTTTGCTTTTTTCAAGGGAAAGCAGCAGTGTAAGAATGAATGCTTAAATACAATGCTAATTATCAGCCATAGGAATTACTTTTAGTGTTATAAAGCATTTTATTCTTCTTTGCTTCCCATAAGAAAGATCCAGCTAATTTAGGTGCATACGCAATTATTTTTAGCAATGATTAATGGATTAATCTAACCATATGGAATTAGCGTATTAGTCTCAATATTGCATCAGATGTCAGATTATTTTTCTGGTTTAGGACTTTGAGAGTTCATAGAACTGTTCTGGATGGATTTGGGGAGTGGGGAGGTGGTAAATTTCCTTTCTGGTTTTTTTTTTTCCTTTTTTCCCTTTTCTGTTGCTTTTGTTTGTTTGCTTGTTTGGGTTTTTTCAGTACAAACAGAGTACTATTCCTGGACTATGCTGAGAGCCTGACCTCGCCTCTCGGTTCCAACATACAGATTTTTTCAGGGGCAGTGAGATCTCTGTTAAGAGCCGTGGTAAGGCCTTTCCATATATTGTTCCACTATTTTTGCCATTTATGGCCCTTTAAAATGACATGAAATGGGTTAGCTGAAGGTTGCTAACATATCCAGCGTTTACTACGGTTAGATAAACCTGCTTTATGTATAGTGGCAGGTTGTTTTGTGTTTTTATTAAGGGAGCTATTTGATGTTGATCAGATCTTTTAAATGATAGAAGTGGTCCCAGTGGAGACGGATTAGTAAGCAGAGGGTAGATGAGGCAGTCAAAAGCGCAAACTGCAATTTACCACATGGTCTGTGTAATTTATCACACAAACGTCTCTGACACATACGTGCTACGTGTGTATCCTACAAGTTCGATTGTGTTGTGCTTATCTGCTCACTTAAGATGTTACCCAGCCTTCTCCTAGGACTGGAAAAAGGCTAGGTTGCACTTGGAGTTTGCTACTATTTGGTCTACAAAGCATGGAGTAATAATGAAAATATTCAAAGCAGAAATTCTTTGTGCTGAGGATCACCACAAATTTTTTATTAAAACAGATGCTGAAAATTAGGCTCGCCCTCAGGTTAGAAATGAATGCACAAGGAAGAAGAACACCTTAAGAACCTGACACGGGTTAATTTAATCAGAAAATACTCTGTGCGTGTCTGTACCACCTAAATGCAGTACTGCACCGAGGTATCTGTGCTAGCTAATACATGGAGATGTATTTTTTGCGGTCCGCAGATAACTCCATGGATATTAATGAGATTCAGTCATTTGTGCTAGAGGAAACATTTCTCCTAGATCATTTTATTTGTTCCATATCTTTATCTAGTGCTGCGTCAGAAGGGTTTAGTTTGCTGGAGTTTCTTTAAAAATCACATCGTGAATACAGCGCGGGCATCATGCTGTTTGCAGCTGATAATGTTCTGCACCATCAGTAATTCCTACAACGCTTTGTGCTATTATGAAAACACTGAAACAGAATCAATGTTTTTATAGAAAGAGCCTATAAATTAAAAAATAACACATATATACTATCATTTTTTCAGCTGGGACTATAGATCCTATATAGGTACTTCAACAAATGAGAATGTTACCAGTACAGAGTGAATAGTCACCATTTCTTGATTACATTTTAAATTAAAAATAACAAATTCTGTACATGTTTTTATGACAACAATGTTAACACGAAGAAAAACAGGAGAATAAGATACAAGTTTAAGGGTTTCTACAACTTAGAAAATGATTCATAACGTCTTGCTATTTGTTAATATTGCCTAATTATTGATTGTAAAAGATTTGTATGTGCAACAAGGAGGAGATCCGAGGTCTAGGATGAAGAATATATAACATTTTCATTGTCTAAGGTTTGACCAAAGGGATACCCAAGACAGATCAAAATTAAATAGCCTGAAAAACCCATGAATTGTTACAATTCTTTAAATACTTAAGAAGTAGAGTAGCCAAACAGAGGGTGACTCCCCAAACCTCAATGGAAATAGATTAAAGGATTTGTCACTCCTAGCTGTGTGTACGTGAACAATAAGTTATTTATCATCGCAGCTAAATAACTGGTGAAAAATGAACGAAACACTCTGCTTTGTTCTATATTAAGGTAAGTAGATTTCACATACTCTCCCCTTTCATGTTGCAAATGTGGGAAAGCTGGATGTTAAGACAAATTTCAGAATTCAGATGAGTTTTCATTTGTTCAAGTGTAGGAAGGTTTAAGCAGTGCTGATGGTTGCTGATGAACTGTTACTTAAGAAACCTACTAGAGTTGCCAGAGGAAGCCTGTGACATGCTGTAAGTTTAATTATGTTCAATTCATTAACACAATTAGAGCTGTGAACAAATTTATCGACACAGCCAGAACCACTTAGAAACAGCTAGTAAGTCATAGATTATGGGAACTTGTTCTCCATCCCTACACGTCGAGCATGATTCCCCGGCAAAATACATCAGTTGGTCATTTGGGAACATGTCTGATGCCAGGGGTTTGCTCTTTTTCCCTGGATTAGATTAGTTGCATTTCAGCAGAATGGTCTAATCACACCCTATAATGAAAACCAGCCTGAAAGCAAAGGCCTTAACATGCATTAATATCAAGCAGCTGCGAATGATCCCTTTGCTGGATTTACCTACTGGTCTATTTGTTGATAAAGGCAAGATATGTTTCAGGTCCAGAGCTTGATCAAAATCAGAATTCCCTCACAATTTGGGGGGAACCCCTCTGAGAGCTCTAGTTTTGTTCTGAGCATGTGTTTGTTAGTATAATAAGTAAGTCAATGAAGTGATGGATAGGGGATTCAAGGAGGAATGTATAGGGGAGGTCTAAGAGGAAAAAAATCTTCCCAAAATGTCTCTTCCGTGCTTTCGCCACAGCACTTACCTTTTTGTGATCCACTCCCCAAACCTGTGGCTCATGAGAAATTTCTGCAAGGTCAGAACAGTCTTTGTGAAAGTCTTTTGATGTCATTGTAACTTCAGCTGCTTCCCAGCATCCTGACTCCACGTGGGCAGGGTTGCTGACAAATCCCCATGGCTGTTTTCACGGCCCCACTGTGATAAGTGAACCAAGCAGATGGAAGGAAATTATACGAAGTATTTTGGGCTGTCTTCCTCGGTCTGTAGCCTGGTATCTGCTTTTCCTCCACCTCGCAGGTTCGGAGATTTAAGGAAGTGAGCTAAGGTGGAAGGTGAAGCTTTACTTTCTTGACTGTGTGAGGAGCTTGTGTGAAGGATCCTTTCTCACCACAGATGTTTGGGAAATAAGCTCAGTTCAAGCCTGTGTAGTGCCAAGTTGCTCCTAAGGACTGTTGAACAGTCCTGGTTTTGTAACGGATAGATGACGAAAGAATAAAGGCTGTGTGCTTACTGGTCTTTTTCTTTTATTTTCTTTAATACCATTTTAAAAGCGCAGCTCTCTTCCCCTTGAGCTTCATGGCATGAGATAGTCCCAGAGAAAACAGCAAGTTTCACAGAAGTTTGCTTTTCATATCAGCCAGCTAGGAACAGCCGAAAATTCATGGCCATTAGGAAATCTACTTACAGAGATGTGTAGTGAAGCTCAGAAACAGCTTGATCTCTTTTTCCAAGCAGGATTTTGTAGTTCTGGGGGAAATACAACAAATCACAAGAAAATGTGGGAAGAGGGTACACTGCTTGTCACTAATTTGTGACGGTCAGGCAATAAACAGGATCATCACTGTTCCTTTGTTAGGCTTTATGAACAATTTGAATGGTCTTGATTCTACCTAACAGAGGGCAGCAGTCTACAGCTCCACATCATCTAGTTCACAGATTTGTTTCCTTGAAAATAAATTTGACCAAAATAGCCAGTTTCCAGTAGATCCTGACGTGGAGGATGTCTACGAAACCGCGCGTGGTTCTCTGTCTCTGTTGCGTCCTGTGTAGGATGTATGAATTCTCACCACAGCTGGGTAACAGTCTCTGGCACTAACACCTGTTAGCATTACTTTACAGAGTCACTAACTCTTATTATTATATTGCAGAATGAGAGAAGGACAGGACAGCCCCCATCTTGGGTCAGGGCTGGTGATGCCAGTAACCAAACACCGGTCTTTAACTAGGCTGGGATGAACTTACGTGGGCAAGAGGCATCTTGACAAATTTTTTTTTCCTACTTTCTGCTGAATACTTTAAAAATACTAAAATAAAATACGTGCTCTAATATATGCATTGCAGAAGTAAAATTCATATATACCTTTTGCAGCATTTACAATATATTAATTGCAGAGATGTATCTAATAATATAGTAGAGCTCTTGGATGTACCTTAATTGCACTATTAAAAGCCATATATACTGTACATACACTATTTCGCAAGCAATCCATAGACCATCTGAAGGCCTTTAATAGCTATCATAAAAATTAATAATAAAATATGTAAAGGATAAGCTACCACGAATATTGCAGAGGAAAATGATGACCTGTGTATTTTAGATGAAGTAGCTTACATGTATGTTATGGTGTTACTTACATTCACTTAGCCATTTATTGAAAAGATGCATTTAAGGGTTAGATAACCTGATGGGTTAATGCACTAGCTTTTCACATCAGAAGACTGAAGTCAAATTTGATTTTGACTGTAAGTGAGCTGAGTTTTGGTAGGTTCCACTTCTTAATGAATCTTTCAAGCAGCAGAACTATGATAGAGTTTGGTATAATTCATCAGAATTGACCTTTCCTGCACAGGAGGAATCCAGGAAAAGTGTATCTGAGGCCACGAAAGAGGTTGCAATGGAAAAGCTAAACTGCAAAGCTTCTATCTGACCAATTATGCCTTTAATGTTATTAAGCAAATAAAAAGTAATTGACTGAGTTGCTGCTATGAGCATTATTCCGGAGCCAGTAATGGACTGGCGATAACAGACGGTCCTTTTTATCATTAACTGAAAGACCAGGGAATGCGATTAGCTGTAATTACATACACATCTCACTGCGCAGCACCATGAAGAGATCCCAAGCCAGCCCCAGGCTGGCTAGATCCGGCGCTTTTAGATATGTATGCTCTTGGGTAGCCTCACGTGTCCATCCTGGGAAGCAAAGCTACGCTCTGTCCCCACCATCTCTGTTTGGCACTGCGCTGTGCTGTTAGACACACCTGCCTGACCCGCACCCTTCTACAGGGCCGAAAAGCACCAGTGTAAGCCAGCGGTGACACCAGAAGCTAATTTAACCGGTTTCTTTAAAAACTAGAAAGCTAAAAAAGGTTTACGTTCATAAACAAACAGCAGCTTTCAATCTGCAACTGCGCTTTTCACTGTCTTAACGCTAACGTTTTTCTTCCCGTTAGCTTTTTTGCGTCAATCTTTCAGTGCACGATATCAGAAAGTCATTGTGGATCTACCATTGCCATAGCTGAGGTATGAAACTTCCCTTTAACGATCAGGGATCCAGTTCTGCCCCTGGCTCCCCAAAGTCAAGCTAACCAGCCTCTTGCCTACAGCACAAGAACTGTCTCTGCTTGGAGTTTGCATCAGCAGAGTGGCTGAGACCAACTCACATGCACAGAAGCTGATTGATGAAGCATGATGCATCCCTTAATTAAGCAGAAGCTACTAATAAAAATGAACTTACTGGATGATTTGTGTGATTCTTGCAAGGCAGCCATATGTGCTGCACACTGGTAGTGGGAAAGGGTGGTATGCAGCTGATGCTGGGAAACTACAAAAGAGGAAACTTGTTAAGAGCGGCAGTTTGGGTGCTGTCACTGTTTCAGGGCAGTCCATAATTAATGCCCTCCTCGCTTATCCTTGCTTCTGTGATAAGTTGTCCTCTCCTCCCTCTCCGCACCCTTTCAGCATTAGTCCTTGCCATCACCACTGCTGCTCCCACAACTGCATCTATTTTCACTTCTTCTTTAGCTGTGACTGCAGCATTTGGGGGGATAAAATTCCTTGAATCTGCACATCTGTTCCCTTTTCTGTGAGCTATAAGCATGTGTTTGTCTCAGCAAACCTTCACAGCAGGCGGGGTCCAGATGCCTCTTCCTGTGCTCATCTCCAACGCTTCACTGCAGCCTTTTCCTAGGGAGCTGGAGTAGGAGCACACTTGGTGGGTGAGGTCGGGAGGCGGCCCCTGGAAGCCATTCTCTGTGCCGTCGGCCAGCTGCAGTTGCTTTACCCAAGCATGCCGTTCACCTCTTGAAGATCCAAACTAGGTTTGGTAACATGGTACAACCTTGTAGGGTTGCATTGCCAACTAATCAACTAAGTAACAGCCTAGAGGTCAGGGTGTTGTGAAAATGTGGCAACGCTTTCTTGGTTACTGTCCATGGTTCGCAAGAGTTCCTGCTGCGAGCCAGAGATATGAGCGCAGAATTTAAAGGGAGAAGTGATGTGTGACGCTTGTATCCTCAAGCTCCCCACTCCATATGTCTGAGAATTAAAACATTACTTCCAGATGTACCTTCCTTTAACAGGCTGAAGAAAACTGACTCTTTCACCTCATTTGCTTGGGGGACATGATAATGTCTTCATGCAAATAAATATTTTTTTTCTGCAGTTGTCTGCAGTGAAAACCAGCGAAGAAATCCCTTCTTCAATATACTCAGTCAACTTTTATTAAAACCAAGCTGGAAATGAGTGGCTAGGCAAGAGTTCTGTAGGAAAGGAGCATGAATTTAGCACGAATCAGCAAAGTCAAACCTTAGAAAAGAAGCAAGCCTCCTACCAGGACACATGACAGGAATGTTGTCCAAAACACATGGGATGCAATCCTTTTGTTCTGCTGAGCACAGCTAAGAGTGCAGCTACAGCGTTCGGTTTACGATGCCACCTTTGAGAGAGATGTAGTCCTAATAAAGGGAAACCAAATCATCAGAAGTCTAAATGGGAAGAAAATGAAAGAACTAGGATTGCTTGGTCTATGAAAAGAAAAAAAAAATAGCAGGGAAACATAGGAATGATGATCTTCCTATTTGTAAAAGGCGCCTGGTAAAAAAAAAAAAAAGGAATAAACTGTTCTCCGTGCCCTTGGTCAATAGAACCAAAAAAATAGCAAGTTTAAATTGGAACAATGGTGATTCAGACTTAAACATCAGGAAAAACTTTCAGACAACAAGGGTAGTTAAACACCAGAATGGGTTGCCTAGGGATGTTTTGGAATCTCTGTGACTGGAGCTTTGTAAGAACAGGTTAGACAAACATCTGTCAGCAATGATTTAGGTACAGTTGATCTTGCCTTGGGGTAGGGGGATGAACTAGATGACCTCTAAAGGTTCCTTTCAGCCCTCTTTCCTATGATTCTATAAAAAATACACGAAATGATTGCATGTAGAATTCAGTTTGGCACCTTTTAGTAAATCTCATTGTTTCTGCTTTTCTGTTGTTGGCTTTGCAGCTCAGCCATGCTGAAGACTCCAGGTTTCAACAAGAATCTTAAAAAGCTGTTTGATGCCAAATAGTGCTCTGGTTCTTTTACACTGTTACATTTAATTAGGGTTTCTAATTAATCTTCTCTGTGTATTACACTATATCCAGCCATCAATGTTAATAAAATCTTTCCTTAGTTTAAAGACTCTCTGAAAGTTTTCATTTGGAAAGTGAGACCATCTGGCCTCTCTACCTCACTAGGATTAGATTCTGGGCAAAGTGTACTCCATCTGTTTCTGAGATTCATGTACATATTACACAGGAGTGTATGTCGGGGCAAGGCTAAGGAGGGATTTCATTGCCAAGATAGCTGAAATACGGTCAGATCTGTCTAGAGAATCTCTTTGATATTCTCGAGGCAAAAAATAAACACATTTCCTTTTCAAAATGTTCTCAGCATCTCTCCAGAGAAGGGTTTTTTATCATTTCCCGTTGTGTGAGGTGAAGTCTTCCGCTGAGAATATACCTCAAGCCTGAACATATTTAGTATAAAATATTGAAATGGTAATCCCTGTTCTACACTGGGGTTCCCGAGAAAGATTCTTCAGCCTACCCTGGGTATTGCTGAGGAGTGCTCGACAGAGGTGTAACACTGGGAGCTATGGAACTGTGCCGCTGGGAGACAGTACGGCAGTGCGGAACAAGCCCACGTATTTAAACGCGGTTTGTGAGCTAGGATGAGCTTGGTCCCACCTGCTTGTTCGTTCATTCATAACCCCTTAGCACCCCACGTATGGTGTCTGGCACCTCCTTGACTTTATTAAATAGGTAAATCAAATGCCTTGATTTACTAAATAAAGTACAGTATGTTCCTCACGTGGGAATTTTGGCAGTTGTAATGCGTCCCCAGCTGTGGTTATAAGGTGACTTTTTAAAATGACCATACATCCAGAGGACTAGATTTCCCAGTCTTCTCCCTTTACTCTGTACACAGCGGGTTATTTGGAGCGACCCTGGCGTTGAAGCCCCTGTGATCAGGGTTCTGTTCCAGCCACAGCACACACTTCCTCTTAGCCTCTGCCTTCATCCTAGTACTTAAAGAAAACATAAAGCGGTTATGGGGAGATGGCAGCCACACCCAATCACCTAACTGGCAACAGATGCTTATTTTGTCATTTTAGGCTAGTTCCCACCTTTCTGTTCTGGTTCAGGTTGGATGATATTAAAAAGATCCTGGAAATTACAGTCCATATGAGATTTGGGGTCAGCCATAGATTTCTGTCCATTTCTGGGTGAAGATTCAGAGTGAACAGAACATTTTCCATAGCATTTTGATCAGAACAACTTGTAAGGTTTCATTGCTATTGAATTTAAATCCTATTTCTGATTTGACCTTGAACCACAAACTATACATTGACATTTAAGAGGAATATCACTTTTCCAGTTTGTTTGCCATAATCAATAGACTGTATGCACAGAAAAATGCCACATCCTATTGGGTTCTCACCCTTCTCAACTGAAACCCATAGAGACAGAGGTGTGCAAAAAAGCTTTGAACATTAAACCCACTTCATTAAAAATTACCATGGGTATGTGGAATTTCTTCCTCTTTTTAAATGTGTCCTGGTTTTGTTCATGTGTTGTTTAAAAAACAAACAAACAAACAAACAAACTAAAGCAAAAGCCGAAGTAGAGTTTCAAAAGAGACAACTATGACAATTTGGCCCTGGATGTAAAGAACCATTAGCTGCGATTTAGCTTCCTTAGCGTAGCCATTTAGAACCTCGAGTAGATAACAGTGACTTTCATTGATACTGGCAGATTTATGGGGCCATCATTAAAAAAGAGCGAAGTGGCCTTGATCAATGTTTCCAATGGATGAGGTACATACTTGCTTTCCATCAATATCAGACATGCATCACTACTTTTCCTGCCTGTTCTTTTTTTGCGAAAAGATATAAATTGTGACCAAGGGAGAACTAGCCCTTTTCTTGAGGCTCACCGCTATAGTTTTCGGTGGAACAGATAGAGATCCACACAAAAATTTGTTCTGCTCCACACCTTCCTCTTTTCTGATAGGTTCCACTTCAGGTCCCTAAGTAAAGGTTTGGATTATTTGGGCACCAATAGTGACATTTTCGTATTTTGGAAAAAATCAATTTCAACAATCATTTTCTTTGACGCATGAAGATACAGATCGTATATCTGTCTTAGAATCCACCACTGAGTAACGAATACAAGCAGGCTTCATTATCAGAAGGGGCATCACTAGGATCACAAGGATGAGTAGATTATCTTCAGCTTCTAATTCCAGTTAGTGACATAGAAATAACTTTTCACTTTCTATAACACAGTTGTTCAGGTGCACTTTTTAAAGTCAGCTCTGTCAAAAATAAAAAGAATATCCAATTTTGCAAATACTTTGAGCAACCCATCAAAGGCTTTATGATGGAGAGCTATAAAACATATACCTCCTGCCTCTGACGTTCCAGGAGTGGTTCGAAGCAAGGGGTAGCAAACAGCTTCTGAACAGCCCCAGCAAACCAAGGCAGCCCGTTGGGTTAGGCCCACAGCTGGGACCCTGACCCCCATCGCTCTTCTGACTTACTTCCCTCCTCAGCTGGCAATTTATTTCCCCCTGCAGCGTGGTGCCCCATCACAGTCCCGCTACCAGAGAGGAAAACATACCTCCTGCATTAACTTGCTTGGGAGCCGCACATAATGCCAGGCTCTTACATTGATCTCGTCTGAATTAAACTATCGCACTGCCTGTTGTGCAAGGCTGTGTTCTGGCAGCCAAGTTTCTAATGGTTATTGAAATACGGGTTTATGATATCTACACCGTTATTCTATGTGTTTTCGACTACAGAATTGGCTTCCGTCTGTCTTTTAGAGTACAAAATCATCTGTGCAGAAGTTGAGAAGAACTGAAGAGATACGCATATGAAGCAGCTAAGGAGTGAATGGTCCCCGTAGTCCTATTTTGTCGGTGCACTGGTGTCCTCTGAACAGAATTTCAGACTGTGGCTTTTCATTTTGCTTTTCAGTTACTTGTGAGTGCTCTTACACCCCAGGCATGTTCAGATTTGGAGTAGGACAAATATTCTAAAATCACTCTCTACTTACTAGTCTGTTGGACATGGCCAGGAGAGCATTTCTGCAAAGTTTAAATCTCTCTAGTAAAGCCATTTTTCTATTTATAAAGTTTTGAGTACTTTTAAAGTACTTTTGCCCTCTTTAATTTCTAAAATCTTTTTGTTGAGCTCATTTTATGATCATCTGTAAGATTTTCTTTTAATGGAAGAATTTTGGTCATATATGAAAATCTATTGCAGTAATACCAGGGCTTTTTGGACTTATTTTTGATGTTTTGGTAACAATTCGTACACAGCACTTGTCAGAGAAGATGACTCAGTTGTTTCTAAGATTATTCACTTATAAATTCTGCATAGGAAGTGCCAAGACCTATCCCCCTGGTCCTTGCTTCTAACTTCTAGATAGCAATAAAATACTTAATATTTGAATTGATTTGCTAATTCTATGCGACAATCTGAGTAACAGATGTATCATCAGCTAAATGTGTTCTTGCTGTGAAGAGCCAGTTTATCAACACATTTTGAGAAAATAGCATGGCCAGATTCCTTTTATCAGTGTAAAAACTGGGGCAGCCTACTAGTTTTCAAGCTCAGCAGGTTAGTAATGACTTGTTCAAGGTGAATCTTCTCTCACCTATCACTTTAGCCTTTGTGAATTGAGAATTATGTTATTGAGAAAACGTCACCTTTATTGTAAACTGTGAGTAATCTAGAATGTATGACTAATTTAGATTTGAATTAAAATTATTCAGCTCAATCTATCTTTGTGTACACACAAGGAGGAGCAAATCCGAGTCTTTCAAGTTTCAGCTGTTTATATGAGCTTTTCATATTCATAATAGAATCAGAGATCCTCAGAAAGAAGAATTCTCAAGAATGATTGGCACAGACATTGTTATTTTCTTCCCAAATGGACATAAAAACACAGTTTTTAAAAAAATGGCTAGCTGACGGACTTTGAGAAAAATATATGAGTCACAAAATTGTAACACTTAGTAAACATTCACAAGACTGAAACACAATTTTCAATTTCTCTAATTTCTTAAATTGTTGGAACAATTTTTTTTACCCATGTTAAGACAATCAATCAGCTTTGTAAAAAAACACCTTTATTTTCTTTGCCAATTCTTTATCTGTTCTTAAGAAAAGCTATGATGAAAGAACACATTTTTCCAGCTTGAACGCCTTCCGCTAGAGCAGCTTTGAAAATCTTTTGCATCTGAACACCTGTACGAGTTTGTCTATATCAGTCAGATGTGTGAAGAGTGGAAGCAAAGACCAGTGAGAGTTGAGCGTGTCCTTTTGAAATCTGCTGATATTTGGAGCAATCGTTATCGAAGAAGAGCCAGACAAGTGGAAGAATATGATAGAAGACAGAAACAGAGATATCTGAAAGACCCAAATTTTACATACTTCGCTGCTGGGGATCCCAGAAGATGATATTGTGGGAGACGTTTGCAAAAATTGCAATACTCTGCGAACTCAAATAAATTGTTAGTGTACACACCCTCACACGTGCCTGCCCTTACTCATAGCTTCTAAAGATCTCCCACAAAAAGGCTGTGTTTGCACAACATGTGCCGTGTGCCTTCTTCAGGACAAATGAGTAAACCCACCAGAAACCTTTCCAGCCAGTGGAGATCCTCTCCCAGTCCAGACGTGGTGATCTACCAGGTTGCCACTGAGCAGCAAATCACTTACCACATGCTATCCCTAGCACAAGCTATGAATTTCTAAGTGCATGCGTGTGGAACTATTGTGGCACCGTGAAGTTCCCAGTTGGCCATAGATTTACTTTTTTTTTCTTTGTTATCGTGAGAGTCACGTAAGTGGGTTAAATATTGATGCAGCAAAAGGACCTTGTCCTTTTGGCTACGATTATACTGGAGGAGGAATCATGCAGTCTTCACTGTAAAAATATAATATTAAAAAAGGAGACCTGCACTTGGAAATCTTTCAAGCATCTTAAAGATTGTTATTACACTTGTTATAACATAGATAATTTCATCTCAATGCATAGTAGCTGTGAAGAATTAAATAAGCAGATGGCTATTTTTTACGAGAAATTAAATACACCATCACTGTTTTCGCATTACTAGAATATGCTGGTGGTTAAACAGAAAGAACATCTTCAGAGCAACAGGAGCGAGTATTCTTATTTTTTAACAAGAAACATATCTTGTTATTGTAAATGGTCAGATCTCACCGTTTGATTATGCATTTGTAAAGTATAAAGTCATCAAAAACCTCTCCTGATTCTTGGTGTTCAGCAACAGCTGCGAGATATATGACCATGAATAGAAATGAATGAGAGCTAAATCATGTGTTAATCATTTCCAGAACTAGGTCAAACATAAGCTCCCTCTTGATGCTTACAGACACAGCTGCCTGTCACGGTCATCTTCTTCAACTGTCATTAGACTGCAAGTGACGAACTAACAAGTTGCAGGAGCTGTGGTACCAAGCGTCTACGTGAAAAGTGGTCTCAGTCGGAATTCCTGCCTTCTCGGGGGCAACAGTGAATTGCCAGCTCATTCCTCACCACAGAGATGCGGCTTTGAGTCACCGCACTGTAGATTAAGAGCAGTTGGTTATTACTGGCTTGCAGAAAGCACGGAGTGACTCGCGCCCTTGCCCAGAATAGTTCTGTCTCTTTCTTGTCCCTGCTTGAAGCCTGGATAAAATGTTCCCACCACTTGCAATATATGTCACTGGCTAGATTGCATAGCGAAGATTATTTCCGTGGTTCTTCCAGTCACTACTTTATTTGCTTGTTTGCCCTGGTTCTTAAACTTGTTCTACTGTCTTTTCCCTTTTTAATTAATTTCTTTTTCCTCTAGATTTGTGCAGCAGTAGCACAGAAGGGTCTATATTCCAAATAGGGCACCTGAACCCTCTTGTGAAACCATAACAATGTCTATCCTCACAACAGACCCCCCCCAAAAAATGCGATGGGCAGAGAGCTGGACAAATTTTACATATATATGGACTCTAGTGCTCGTGTGTATCTAGTTTAACACTGGAACAACTATCTGCTTCAGTGGAGTTGTAGCTGATAGTATTGATTGGAAACAGAGCCTAGCAATATGGATTGTTTAAGTAATCATCTGGACTAAGGAGGACTTAAGGATGAAATTTAAGTTTTAGAAAATATAGCTATCGTTAAATACATTGATATATTCTGAATGAGATTAAGATATAAACTGGTCAGTCAGACCAACAGTTGCAAAATGTTCGTGTTTATGGCACTGTCATATGTGTGTTCAGGGGACTGGGAAGAAATCAGAAAGCCCTTTCTGTTTCGAAGAAATGTTTAGATGTTGTTTAAAAGCCACACTGACGGCTTCAGAATACTCCATTTGCTCTGTTGTCTAGAGCAAAAGATTGATGGCAAACCAATTCTCGCCTCATCTGCAGATGGCAACACTTGTGGTGGAGGAAATACAGGAGCTTAAGAGGGAAAGAAATCTTACAGACATAAATTTCTTAAAGATTTGAGCTTTTTACTCCCGATTGATCTTTAACTAGTTTCTGTCAAGGGTTTTTTATGCCATTATTAGCATAAACTAGAGGTATCCTATGTTGCAGGGGAAATAGAACAGATGGGAGGAAAAAAGCAAAGATCAAGCACAGAAACAAAACCAAGAGGGTGAATGATTCCTAGCAGGTACACGGGAATCTCACCTATCGGGCACACAGCTTTGGAAAATAGGAAAAAGGAAACCAGCAAATGTCTTCTGAAGTAACGAGAGACCCATGTCAGAGGCTGTTTGGTCAGTGTCTGAAACACAACTGACTACGCATTCTTATTCTTTATTCTTATTCTTATTCTTTATTCAAAGCTACTAGGCACCTGTGAGATGATTATTGCTGCAAAAACATAAAGTACAGGCAGTCCGTTTCATACTTTTTACATACTATGCATATTTTCTCCTCTTAGCAGTGATTTACTGGCCTAGATTTTGGTCAAAGTACCAGTGAGGAAAAACAAGAATAATAATCCTGCTCAAGAGAGAGGAATTACATTAAGAGCACATTAAAAGAAGGTTTAGCATCCATTTTGCTTATGTGTGAGTGATCACAAATCTACAGTTCTACTCCTTTCTTTCTACACCTCTCTATCACTAAGTAGCTCAGACTTTTTTATAAATCTAAAGAAGAGATGATAAACTGGAAGAACAATGTTCGTTAATAGAAAAATGATACGGCGGAATCAAATGAAGCACGTGGACAAGGAATCGCCACAAGACCATGCTACAAACTTAAAGAGAAAAGGTGAAAAGAAAACTAAACCTGGTGTCACCTTCTTCTCACAACAGTACACAAGAAGCACGTCTTTCTAATTTATAAGCGCTGTCCCTCTTTAAAACCACTGTGAAGTGAGCACGCGCAGACTGCTATTGCAAGCGCCCCTTGCTTGTACCATGAGCAGAGATACAGAATGTAGAAGGCTGGGGTTTTGACATTGTTGGATATCTTGACCCAAAACAAAAACAACCTTAACATTCATTAGACAGCTTAAAGTAATGAAGAGTAAGGAAGAAGGTTCTGTTTGGGATAATTCCAGTCTAGGTTATATGTGTTATTAGCTGTTATAATAGCCTAAACTTGCATTTGAGGATGCAATCATGTCACACATACAATAGTGCCAGTGAATGAATTTTTTTTTAACTAAATGTTATAAAGGTGGAGCCTCAGTGTTTTTTCTTGAAGTGCCTGAGTGATTTATCTCAACAGATTTCTGCACTTAGGAATTTCTTAACCAACAGATACTCAAAGGAAGCAGTTTAATGCAAACTCTCAATATGTCACTTTTTGGCAGTGACTGCTTAATGCAGCAGTGCACTAATGAATTGCTCCGCTGCATCCTCTGATCATGAATATGAATCGGAGTACTATAAACTGAACTCAATGTACTGATAAGTGACTGTATCTGATTGTGCCAGCAGCCAGATGATGTTCTCATTAATGAGCTGAACTATTAAAAGATGGAAGAATACGAAGCCAAGCCAGCTTTGCATTGTCTGAGCTTCTTTGCTGACATTTTTCCAGGCCTACAAGAAACCTTTGTCAACTTGTGAAAGAAAATTCACCAAAAAAAAAAAAAAAAAAGTTTTACAAATGTAGTTAAGACAAATAAAAGCTTCAAGACTCAAATTCTGTTTCTGATTACATGGATGTGACTCCTTTGTGGTTAGAGTGTTTCTCTTTTAATATGGGGTAATCCAGATTTTAAAATTAAGGAATTACACACATCGTCTGCTTTTCAGTCTCTGCTTTTCTGAGTACAGGAGCCCATGGCTGTCAGTAAAAGGCAGAGCTCCTCATCCTTTTAACAAACTCTACTACGCAGAACTTCTAAATTCATTAAATTGAGGACCACGGATTTATGAAAGGCATGTTGCAAACACATCCTTTGCAATAACAGTAAACTGTTGAAATGTTTTTTGAGTTAGATGCTTTCAGAGTCTTATTCAATGTCAAGCATTAGTATGCCAAACTCCATTATTGTTTACAAGCATCACCATTTTGCTTTGCAGTTTAAGCATGGCCACATCTCAGCTGGAGACAACTTCAGTACAAGTCCAGAATGAAGCATCTAGATCAGTTGCAGAGCCCCTAAAGGTTCTAGACCTCTGCTCCTACAGAAATGTGAAGTGTGGCTTATTTAAAACAAAAAAAGGAAAAAAAAAAGAAAAAAAAGCTGTTGCTTGAAAGCTACAGGATCACATTTGGACCGGAAAAGTAGCGTAAATCTGCGGTCAACACTATTATAGCAATTCCGCCTCTAGAGGGCATTACAAGCTAAATGTTTTCTCTGGCAAGTGTTGAGAACATCTTGGATCAGCCCAGAAGACAGTTCTTGAATTACCTAAATTAAGAGATTTTCTGTGTTTACCACATCAGCTGTGTGGGAGTCAAATAAAATTATTGGGCAGCAACACTGAAAGATCCTTAATCCACTGAGTAACAGCAGATAGATTTGGTAAGAAATGATGTTACCAGACATTTTCTAATATCCCTGAAACTTCTCATGACATGAGATCTTGTGAGCAACTTTTAGAACATCGCTGCTCCATTTTAATGACTTTGCCTGCATCCTTTTTATGAGTGCTGTGATCCCCAGTGGTCGTTAAACCCGAAGATCACTGGTCATAGCATAGAGGCTTTGAATCCTTAGCACCTGGCGTGTAGGCCAGTGTATCTGATAGAGACATAAATAACATTGTTATTTGACTATCTCAAGATCTATGATCTATACAAGTTGCTCAGATATCAGTGGACATTAAAGTATTAAGTTCCAGGCTTTTTATGCATTAGACAAAGATATCTAAGCGACATATCAGAGAAACTCTGTTAGTGAGCTGGTATGACAGGTTCTTCCCAGTGAGTGCTGCTTCCTAAAGGGATGTGATAGGCCTCTTCAGCCACGCAGTATGAAAAAGCCCAACAGTGTTTTTTTTCCTCTGTACACATGGACTAAATCAGTCCAAATCACAAAAAAACATTTATATTTCTGTGGCTGAAAAGCAAGGATCGTGCATGCCTCGCTGCACGCTGAAGGCCATATTTCATTATTGCAGAGAACAGCAACCAGGTCGCTTTGGTATAGTTTGGTCATATATGTTTTACTATTCACATTTGCTCAACTGCAGTTGACTGAAATACATTTAATGGGTTAATTAGAGCAATACAGAGAAATATATTTTCTGAAGACTGATACACAGCTTCTTATATTTGTCTATTTCTCTGGCATCACAGTGATTCTTTTTGATATTTAGATACTGCTGCTAAATGCCATAGCCAACTACATTTCTAAGAGGCTACATATCTCCCAGACTCATCAACATCCATGAGTCCATTTCAAATTTTCAGTGTTCCTTTCTCAGTACCTCTACCTATACCCATTCTGTGTTGTTGAGATTTTGTACTGTGAAAATAAATTTTAACATCCCCTATAAAACAGAAAAATCTTCTCTAAAGTACACACCATTCAGTATTGGAATGTTATAAAACAACAATTTTTTTTAGTAAGGAAAACCTACAATAAATAAAATATTAAAAAAAAATCCTGAAATATATTACAAAAAGTTATTTGATAATTAAAAGTGATACAATAAACTATATCAATAAGAAAGATAAACAGGAGTAAAGTTATATCACTTACACAATCACTTAGTGTTTATATTGATAGGCTGGCGACGCAATGACATCATCAAAATTCTTACTGTCTTGTTCGCTATATTATTGCAGTGAATAAAAATATAAAAAATTTAGCTTTAACTGGCTTTAGATAAAAACTATAAGTTTACTACATGCAAACATTTTGATTTAAACAAGAGCGCAAAACAAAAACTTCCTTTGCTAGACAGACGCTATCACTTGCTTGCCACAGAGGGCTACCAAATGGAAATGGTGGTCTACCCCAGAGTCACAGAAATTAGGTCCACCCCAGGGCTAAAATTTATCTTTTATCTCCTTTCCTATATACGGCAGAGTTGCTAGCATTCACTTCCCAATTACTTTTTGAATCGTTCACGATGGGGATGTTATATGACCATGAATGACATAAATTCTATGTGAACTCCAGCTAAAGAAAAGTACTGGATTCCCTGTGAAATAGAATTGTCAAAAGAACCCCAAAATACGTACCTGGTAGGTGATATGGTTGCTACTTTATTAATTTTGTGGATGTTTATTTAGCTAATAAAATGAACAGACCTGTTTCTGTGTCAGAAGGTTTCTGAGAAGCAGCTAGCTGCTTAGAAATGAAAAAGTTGGTTTTTTTTTTTCTTAAGAGGAGGAAAAGTGTTTATGTATCAAACAATTAAACTTAGAAGCGTTGGTTTTAACCTCCACCTGTGCTCCAGACCCTTAGCTATGAGCACTGCCGCCAGCGCAGTGCTGGTCTGCATGGTAGGCTTTGTTTTGTCCTGGGGTCAGAGATACTGAAAGGAAGAAAGAGAAAGAAAGATTAATCTGATAAAGGCATTGCCATTTCTAATCGGACTGATGGGAAACTGTGGTATGAAGTTAAAGAGGCAACACAGGGTGAATTACTGTGATGAACTACCTTAAGGCTGAAGCAATCAAATAGATAGCTCTCACATATAAAAATTACTGTGGCATCTTTATTCATCAACAGTTTTGCACAAGTGTCTCATGTTCAATCCCTTCCACAAGCAACTAAAGCACTCTGATACATTTGATCAGATTAACTCTTACGGGGGAGACTCAGCCACTGAGGTGGCTGCTTCTCGCCTCCCAGAGTTAATTTCTCATTGCCGTGCAGAAGAGTAAACTTTTCAAAGCTTGAAAATGACAAACTCCAAAAAGTTACAACACCACAGCCTCATGCCTGCACTCGTAACCTACTGTAATGGAATTGAAAGCGCTTTTATTCTTGAGTATGATAGCAGTAAAACTTAGTCACGTAGGCTGACAGCTGAAAACCTGTGGAAGTGAAATTTGTGACTCCTAGTTCAGAAAATATTCATACAAGCAGACATCTCATGGAGGTTTTCTGCACATTTGTGGAGGACAAAAGAATCACATAAAATTCAGTGATAAAAAGCCTACCATTGGGTAACTGATTCGAATATTATAAACAGATATATTTGATTCAAATATAGTCAAATGATATGAAAAGCAAACAGGGTATCCTAGAGAATTCAGCATAAAACTGTAAAAATTCACTCACATAGTTTTAAGAATTAGCTTATGATTTGCTCTTAAGAATTGCTGAAGCCTTCCCATGATGCTGAATTCTTTGAGTCTTTTGAAGTTAATGGGCTCTGAAGATACTCAATATTTTGCAGGACTGCAGGCTAATGAACACAGCAAACAAATATCAGTTTTCCGTGATCAAATGTGTTCCTCTTTGCCAAGCATCACATGATTATGTTCCCACATGTCAGTCTGCTTAGCACGGGGCTAGGAGGAAATACACAGCTATTGATAAAGAAAATTAAGTGGATATAGAAAAACTGATCTAACAATAAGGTGTATATTTTGTTAGAACTTTATTTTTTCAACACTGAAGTTATATCAACCACAGAAGAGCGAAAAGGATTTAAAATAGTATCTTCCATGTAAATAGCCTATCCTGTCCTTCTGGAGACATGGATCAGTATCCAAAATGGATGCATACTAACACTGAAAATGATGAACAACAATGATGAACCAGATACATTTATAGTTGTGACAAAAAACCCAACAGATATAACTTTTTAACTTTTTTTCTTTTTTTAGTGTTAACCTCACTTACAAATCTGTAATAAATACAATGTGATTCCAAGCCCTTTACTTGATTACTCTGGGTTTGTATCCTAAAGGATTTACATTAAATAAAACATAGCATTTTCAGAAATTGTTTTCCTAAGATAATACTTTTTTTTTTTTGGCAAAACCACAACATTTTTTTTTTTTTTATAAATGTTGAAAGCTGTATTGCTTAAAAATCAGGCAAAATCATTTATCACTACTACAGACATAGTATACATCATTTTACAGAAAGAGTACTTTATGGGACATTCAGTCAACATACTGCTGTACATTTGCTGATACACATTTATTGATTACTTATCAAGTGTCTTATATTGTGTAGGTTACAGGACAACTACACTATTTGCCCAGTTCTGGAATAAGTTTTTCCAAACTTTTCGAAGAGAACTATCGATGGTAACACTGTTTGAAAGTCCTAAAGAAAAAAGAGAGACAAAGAAAGTGTTAGGTTTGGCTTTCATGGTTTTACCTTCTTTTTTTAAGGTATTTTAGAGCTCTAAATATTGTCTTCTGGTTACATTTCATTATATGAGTTAAGATGCAAATTATGAAAAATAATGTATATGAATCACACATTTTTACATTGTATGTACATTACTTTGAAGAAAACCACAAGAATTGATTGATACAATTGCAAGCAAATATGTATTGCAAACTCTAAGTAACTATAGGCACTGCAAAAATTTCCTGCTCCAAACCCTATCTTTTATAGTCTTTTGCAAATCATGGTATACAAAATTGTATTCTCCTCCCTGCCAACCAGGTAGGTTAAAGACAGCAAGATATCCTTGCAACATTTTAACTTTTCTACCATGGTTAACATTAAAACATGGATATTAAACCAGCTCCATGAGAAATGGTATAGAAATGAATATATATTAAATAAGTATTAGTGGCAACAAATTGATTAGGAGTTCTGGTAGAAAAAACACAAGCCGGGCGATTCCTGAACACATTTTTTACAGGAAATGTTCTTGGTTATTACACTCAATTTTTTAAAACACAAATGCTTACAAATCTAAATTGAATAAGAGAAATGCAAGTGAACCTGTGCCTTAAGAGTACAATGTAAATACAGCCAACAAACAAGAAAGTAAAATAAGCTAAGTATTCTAAACAGTATTTTGATTTAGCTGCTTACTAGTAAACACTCGTGGTAAATGATTAGCGAGTCCATGGTGTTTAAGGTCAAGGTTTTAAAGTATTCTTAATAAAATTATTTTCTTTGACCCTGAAATACTGGGAATAGTATCAGCAATACAAAATATTTGGTTTGCATTAAAATGTCTTTATGTTCCAAAAGTAACATACCACAGATGAATTATCAGCTTTCCAGGATCTGATGATTAATTTTTAAGAAAGAAGTAGGTCTGAACACTTTCTATTGTTTTCTATTGTCAACATGATGCTCTGTGAAAGTGCATGGAAACGCAATGTCTTCATAAAATGACTGAGGCCATGAGTGAATGAAAGCTAAAATTTCTATCTTTTCAACTCATTTCAAAATTTGAAAGGTTTGATTTTCTCTTAAAAACAGAATGAAAACGATTTTCTTTTTCTGAAAAATTACTCGAAGCAGAATTATCATTCCCCGGATAATTTAGATGTAGCTGCTTTAGAGACCACAATTCAGCTGAATCTCCATAAACAGACGAAGCAACCAGGACTTCTGGTAAGCGTCATGCAAACGCTGACATGGCCCACCTGAGCTTCATCTGCGCTGCGTATTGCCAAACTGTGACCGTATCACTTCTTACATCTCATACTTAAAGTTATCTGGTATGATTCCTCCAACATTCTGGTGCATAAACCTTAAAATAGGGTAGACATATACATTCAAAAGGAAATACTCCCTGTGTGGTGTGAAAGTGAGCACTGCGCCATTCTTAACTGTTCACAAGATTTAATTTTCAATGTTTCTCTATGCCTTGTACCGCCCAATTTCTTACCCAACAGAAACAGTCTATTTGCATATTTTCATACTGTACTTTAAGAATGGCACAGTATTTTAATTTTCATTGTGTGTTTGGCATCACAAGCACCTTCTTAATGCAGGAAAAGTTGTCCATATAATTATTATAATAAATATTATTGTAACTCCAGCATAACTGCAAATAGTTTCCTTCTCAAGTGAAGCTACTTACATTTAATTCAGTAAATTCACCAGGCTAATATTGTTCATGCGAATGAAAAAAAAAATAGCTCTAGTTGCCGAGAAAGCAAACAGATAACACAGCTATAATTTAGGATTAAGCAGTAATTCAGAGCAGAATACAATATCCTTTATTTTGAAAATGGGAAGTATCTCTTTAATTTACATGCAGGAGAGTTAGGTATGGTTTAACAAAAAAAGCAGTGAAGTTGGGGTGAGACGGGGAAATCGGTAAAAGGTGAACACCCCCCACATCAGGATAAAATCAGGAATGGTAAGTCTGAGCATTGAAGAAGTCTTCATTTGCTGGAACAGACGGCTTTTGCTATTAGGATGCCTGGCCAAACAAAAACAATTGGCTGCCAAAATTAGCTCCTTGGGACGATTTAGGAGCCTTTGAAGTGAACAGTTTTTTGAGCTGGAACTAAGCCCAGGTCCAGCTTCAAACTCAAATCAAAATGACAAAGAGGAAATTTTCTGTGCCACACGCCCCCTCGGTGTAAGATTACTTTGGGTTGGCAGCTGTACTGTTTATCTTATTATTTAAAGCTATTTCACTAGATACTCACAACTGAGCATTTAAACAACTGGCTCTGATTATGACGACAGCAGTTATGTTTGACCAAATTTAGGAAACGTCACACAGTCTGATGGACAAATAAAGTGTTGCTGGCTTTACAGTTAGACTAATTAAAGAAGTTTAAAGCGTATACTCGATAAATAAATATTGCACAATATTCATGTAAAATGTAACTATCTTTTTAGGAAAAGAACCCCAGCCATTTCTGTATTTGAAGATACAGATTTTAATCAAGTTTTAACAGTGTGAGAAAGTAAGGCCTGAAAATACCACTTGGCCTTGCAAGATCTACCTCGCAGCGCTGAAGAGAGTCTGCCCCACTGTATCATTGTAGCAGCATAAAGGGAAAGGAATCGGAAGCCAGGATCTCATGTCTGTCTAATTGGATAGTGAAATGTAGGTTCAAATCCTGCAGTGAAGCACTGAAATGTGCTGCTGGTTGATTCTGGTAGACTGATATAAGTAGCCCTGCCAGGATCATCTTGAGTTTGAGCTGATTGCTACATAGCATAGAAGTTATGAAGTTATGTAGATAATCCTTTTGAAGCTGCAAGAACAAAAGCTGTGAGTGGAGAAAAACAGGCTTCTTCATAATTATTTTCACTGTCAGTCCCTCATTATTGGTAGCCGGAATGAATTAGCTTATAAATACGAATTCCCATGTATTGGTGAGATTAACCTCGCAGTTTTGCAGTCTCAGGATCATAGGAGCATGGAGCTGAGCTTTATGGAATTTTTCCACAATGCATTCTTAAATCATGTCATATAATTCTCCACATCAGAGACCTGTAATTCTCAGGATTGAGACCTATTTTTAAATTCCCAAACGAAGTTAATATAACACTTCCTTTTTAAACTTGTCAAGCTTTGACTCCTTTCACTCTGGTAAATTGTAAGTGACTCAAGTTCAACTGACAGAGCTTAACAAGACCTATGGACCCTTTCAATATATTTGACTACTTGACTGTCACGTGTGCTCATGAGTTCTAAACAATGGAGTCAAAAAAAGGTGACATAAAGCCACCAAAGACTTGTCTCAATCAGCACACTCTGATGTCATAGATTAGACTTGCCAAATGCTCACATAGTTTATCTTTGGAATGTTATTATTAAAGCAAATTCTAAAGAGATTTTACATCTGAGTATGCAGACATACATAAATACAGATCATGGACAAATTATATATTGGCAAACCAACGAGACCTTGTAGACCTACATATCAGCTTGAAGGCCTTTGAAAATGCATTCTCTCATATTCTAGTGATAAATTTGCACTAACAGTATTTCTTTCCAAACAATTTTGAGAGCACTGTGCAATTTCCTGTAATATAAAAAAGCACTTTGGAATGAGATAGGCATTACAATTAAGTATCTTCTTGGAAATTTAATGAAGTAGAAAGTCAGCTGCTTCAAACCAAAGCAAGAATAGGCAAACAGCAGTAGCATATCTACTCACAGACTCTAAGGGCAGAAAGTACCATTATGACCATTTATACTCATCTCCTGCATACACACATTGGGTAATTTCCTACAGCAAATCTATCAAGTCCATAATAATTATGAAGCTGTTAAGCACGTGATAAACTTGGAACAATAAGCTTACAATAAACTTATGATACCTCATTTTCCACTGTGCATAGTCCTTCTCTGTGATGATGAAATTTCATTTGGTTGCATAAATAGAGATTTGGTTGCGTAAATGGAGATTAAAGTTGCATTAGGTTGTAGGAATGCAGATTTCCTTCATAGGTTAGGAGAAGGAGCATGTGAAGATGTTTCAAAGATAGATAAATTGTATAACCTCTCTAATGAAAAGTATTCTACCTATAGCAGTGATTCAGAGCACCGAGTCCTCTTCTGAGCCAATCTAACAATACTGAAGACACTGTATAATTGCATGATATCAATCATGACAGCATGTGCTACGCAAAAAGTAAACCAATCCATGAAAGGTTTGGATCCCAGAAAAACTTCTTTGTAGTGCTGGAATTATATCTGTTGAGAAGAGTCAAGGGCAGAAGGAATAACTGAAAAGTGGGCACAGCTGCTAGAATCCTAATTCTACATCTTCATGCTATTGAATAGTAAAAACAGGGAACAAAACTCACTTTTCTTTAGCTTGAAATCAACATCCACAGGTACACATCAAGACTTTAGAGGACGCAATGGGAAATTCTGCATAAATGTCCATGCAGTAGTTAGGTCCTTAGTGCAGGGTAAGCCCACTGAGCACTCTTGCTTTCCCCACAGGGCTGGGACACATCTCGTGTGCACATCTCATTTGAAAACCAGGCAGTACTGCCAAGTGCCACTGTAGAACCGTAGTCCACAACCCCTCTGTTTATACTAAGTGGTCATATTTAAGTATTCCCTATGATCCTAATGCTTGTAATAGTAAAATTAGAGTTTTAAATTGAGCTGTCATAGTAAGCCTCCTGACCTATTAATAGCCAGGGAGGTCTCTAACAAGGAAGCAAACCAGAAATGGCAAGCTGTTATACAAGTAAAATGTTGATCCAGCTAACTTTTATTCTTAGAAAATTTATCAATACTGGTTAACAATACTTCCAACTAGTACAGGCCCTTCTGACATGACAAAATGAGTGTAACAACCCATTCTGTCAATACAACACAAATGTCATTTCAAGTGCTCAAAACCCACTAAGCTACCCTAAAAAAGATTGATTTATCTGCTCCAGTGTTTCTT
Organism: Phoenicopterus ruber ruber; assembly: GCA_009819775.1. NCBI lineage: Eukaryota > Metazoa > Chordata > Aves > Phoenicopteriformes > Phoenicopteridae > Phoenicopterus > Phoenicopterus ruber. Next base: position 22,947,091 of record CM020217.1, read on the forward strand.
TGGGGCAAACTTTTCTCACAACTGAAACCAATTAGTGGGCCTGGCACTTGTAGTGCAGAATGTAGGTCAGCATCAAGTAATAAAAAAGTATTGACTTTTCTCTGTCTGTAAGCAGCATGAAAGGGGTGCCATGGCCTTGTCGTATATGAAAAGAGCTCCATTAATTTCACTTATTTCAACCAGAGCTGTCAAATACTAATGCTTCTATTGCACTTTTCACACAAAGTACATTGACACCAATCCTGGCCCCAGTGAAACAAGTTTACAATATTTCAGTCAGTGAAAGGGGTACTATAATTTTTAATTCCCCGTTGTACATTTAGTCTCTTTAAGCAGCACTGCTCATAAGACCTATTGAGAGATATGAGCTGGGACATTAATAATGGCTACACACTTCTTCCCATGGGCAACAGAACCTATGTGTTGGGCACAGCTTCAACAGCTAATTAGCCATAAAGTTCAGGACACAGTTGTTTGGCGTAACTCTGTTTTTGTGGCTAGTGGGCACAGACTGCCAATTTTGCTTTCCGCTGTGGAGAAATATCCAAAAACGAGGAATAGGTCTTCTGTGACTTAAGGCTATAAAATTGAAAAGCTAATGTGTTAACCAATTGGGTCAACTAGCCCCTTCAAATAAGAGATAATAACAAAAGCCTGGATCATGCCTCAGGGACTGGATCTCATTGTGTCAGTGCAGAGGTATTGACTTCCAGGGAAAAGCGTGTCTAATCGGAGTTCCCTGCGCTACAGTGGACAAGTGACCACTGCTGTGATGAAGGGGGTAGAATTACGCCTTTCCCTATTCAGCTTGCCAGCACAATGCAGAGGAGGAGAACAAGGAGCCATCATCTATCTCCTCCTTTGACTGTCTACTACTGCTACCAATTCTAAACCCTCTAAATTTTGTTCTTTTGGGCAAGTGCAATGAAAAAACCTGTGCTACCATGAAGACTTTATGACCTTCTCCATATTGTGGATCGACAAAGTAGTGGTCAAACTGACCTAAATGTTACAATCCTGTTTCCCTCTGTCCTCTGCAATTTCCCTCCTAAATTGCCTGTCTTGTTTTGGTCGGGCTTTGGGTTTTTTGTTTGGTTTTTTTTTTTTTTTGCAAGAGAAGTTTATGGTTCTTCCTGACAAGCTTCAGGGCTCTGAGTGTGATGTCTAACTCATTCCCTAATTACCTCCTGCAAATGCAAACATCATCAACAACAATAAAACTCTTTGATTTAAAAAGACTGGGTGACTATCGTAGAAGGCAATTTTCTGCTTGCTTTAATGACTTCATAAGTGCAAGTCTTACCCTTTGAATCAACTTGCTATTAGATCTTAAAATAAAATGATATTGTATAGCCATCATAAAAGGCAACTTTATAACTTTCTGTGTTAGGCTTACATCAGGCAAGTTTTTTCTACTTGTTAGTTTTAGTCTTTTATTGACATTATGATAATGTGTTGTAAAAAATAATCAGGAAATTATGTTCACAGTAGGAAATCTAACAACACTATTTTAACATCCTATCTTCCAAATAGAAAGAGAAAACATTAATTGCTATTTAATTGATGCAACAAACATTTCATTATTACTACACTTAAATTTTCATGGAGATTTTTAACTATCACTGACTCTTACACATCTCATCTTTTGGAATTATAAATGAGGAAACCAAACTCAAACAGTGCTTGCTAGGAATTACGAAAGATTTCTAATTATGGTTCATGAATTTGAAAAAAACACTGATCTGATAATCCCATAGGTTTAGATACTTCCTGCATGATGTGTCCAGTACGAGCAGCACAGCAGTCTGTGCTCCTCTGTGACAGCCTGACACGGAAATTATAACTCTATTCCTCCCTTTCTCTAATATTCTGAGAAGGAAGCTTTCTGCTACTACTCTGTGCTCACTGAAGTTTGCTTTCTAAGCTCAGCAGCTAAGCTGTGCTCATTTGTGCTTTGGAGATAACTGGAGATAACTGGCTAATTCAAGTCAAGCTCTAAAACCTCTTGTCCTCACCTGTGCAAGGTAGGAGAGGACGTGTTCTAGCCTTGAAAAGAGCCTATTTCTGCTCCTGCATGGTTGGAAGCAGTTTGGACAAAGGAACAAAAGCATATCCCACTGTACCCTTCCATAGCTGCACAAATTAAGCTATGGCATGACAGAAAATAATGATACTTTTGAGAATGCAATAGTTTGAGCCACTGTACAAGGAAAGCATGAATATTTCTAAACGAATAAGATATTTTGCAATAGCTGCGTTCATTCAGGATTACAAATGTGTCAACCCATACAGTGCTTTCTCACAAGCAAAGGCAAATTATCTCTTGGCTTTGATGGAAGTTTTGTGCAAGGAAGGACAAAGGAAAAATGAGGAAGGATTTGGTCCGGTGAATTACTTTTTCTCGTAAGTATTGCCTCTCTAAAATTAACCTGGGATCTGAAACAGCCTGTCCTTTTCATAACGTGTAATATAACCAGCAATGAAGATTTGTGGTCCAAATTTGCATCTGTTACATTTACTTAGTACCCTGCAGCCATTGTGGCTGCCCAAGGGGAAGGAAGGGTGGAATTCCCAGCTGTACCCTCTAAGTTAATTTATTCCATTTATTGATGATCTACAAGCCAGACACTGTCTGGTCCTTCCTCCCAAACATGTACTAGCTTTGCAATGCTTTAAAAAGAAATATATTCTCCTTTGTAAATAACTGTTCAGATAATGAATTTATTTATGTGTATAAAGCTAATCTATGGAAGAAGAATAAATCACCTTTATGTAGATACTTTTCAGGTACTTTTAGACATATTCAAAGCCAGTATCAATATTAAAAGTATAGTTTGCTACACAGAAAGTTACAGTGCATGCTGTAACCATACTTTAGTCGATGTTATGAAACATCATCACCCAAATTCTGTTCTGAATGTCTGTATTTGAATCAAAATTGCCAGAGATAATATTCTATTTTTTCAACTAATGTAGTCTTTTTTTACAAGTAAATTAAATTAAGAAACCAATGTGAATTTCTCTGCAAGCTATTTCATACTTGGATACCCTTGAACTTTACTGAATCTGGGCTAAAAAACAAATGTGCTGTTGAAATAGTTCAGTAGGTATTTAGAATCCCAAGAGGTGTTTATTTGTTATTGTCATGCAAATGTCTACTTCTTGCAGGGTATTTTAACAAAATATTTTTGAAGTGGGGAGTAGATGTTCATCTTAATTTATTTAAGATGTACAAATAACATTGTCAAGTATGAAAACACACTGATGAGTAATACACAACCCTTTTATGAAGTTATTAAACCCAAGGTGGAACTATGCCTAACACGCCATTCCTGTGTACAGAAAAATATAGAGAGTCTTAAAAGCATCCGATTAAAAAGTAAAGGACATATTTTTATCATAGTGCTTGTATTTTTAAACCAACTCCTTGTCCTGTCCATCACATACACTCTGCTAGCAACGGGACTTGTATTAGAAAATAATGCACTTATTCCTAAGTACCTTGACTTATGCCATTTATAAGATGCCCCTTTCATTGTCTAATCTGTTCAACCACAACATTCTCTTCCCAGCTGAAAATAAGCCAGTGCCAAGTGTTGACTGCCAAGACAAACTCGGAACCACTTTTAACCTGCTGGACTAAAGCCAGAAAATGTTTAACCTGCCAAGATCAAGTTGCAACTATCTCTAACTTGCCAAAATCGTGCCACTAGGAGTTAAGGAGGAAAAATTCTGAGTTGAAATCCTCAAGTGAAAATATTTTTTATCTTATCAGGTTAAGTTGGATCTGTCTGAAAGAAAGTTTTAATCATTTAGAATCAATTTAAAAAAAAAAAGGCAGCACGTTGATTGCACTGTATTTGGCATATGCAGCAAAAACAGTACTCCAGTTAGATTTCATCTGGCTTGACATGGTTCTGGATGATGCTTTCAAACCTGATTGCTTTCTGTGATGAAATGACTAGATATGCAGATCAAAGGAGAACAGTGGATGCTGCCTAGCTGAGCTTTAGCAAGGCTTTCAACACAATCTCCCAGAGAATCCCTTCAACCAAGTTGTTAAATTATAGTCTAGATGTGCAGACTAATAGATGTAATAACTGTCTGGAGTATCAGGTTCAAAGGGTAGCAATGAATGGTTTGTACTCTAACTGGAACCTGGCTACAAAGGCATTTCCTCAGGTCCTATCTCGGGACCTACCTTGTTTAATATCTTCATCGGTGACCTGGAGGTGGAGATGGAATGCACTCTCATCATGTTCATGGACGACACCAAACTAATGGGTGCCATCGATACACTTGAGGGCTGTCATTCAGAGTGGTGTAGACAGGCTAGAGGAATGGCCTGACAGAACCTCACAAAATACAGTACGGACAAATGCGCCTGGCACAGACTAACCCCAGGAACAAAGCAGGCTGGAGGCTGACAGGCTGGGCAGCAGCTCTGCAGAAGAGGACCTGGGGGTCCTGGTGGGCAACTAGCTAAACATGAGTCAGCAATGTGCCCTAGCAGGGATGAAAGCTAAAGAGAAAAACAGCTTTCCTGTTTTAGAAATACAAGCTACCTTCAGAAGAGATTGAAACGATCAAATGGGAAAAGGCCTCTCTCATTTTGCAGGTAGCTTACTTTGGAGGTCAGCTAACACTAAACAAACTACTCATCTCCTATCCAGTGTTCACAAATGCTCTCACTAATCAATAAAACTGGAACAATAGCTCTTAGGCTAATACCTATTGCTATTTTTTCTGTCTGTATTTATTCCTATATGCAAACATATCTTCTTTGTGTGTCATGTTTCCTTGGCACTTTTTCAGTGGCATTTTTTTCTCCTGTGTAAATCCACCAGTTCTTTGATACAGTTCAGGAATATCATCAGCAACACTGATTATTCACTCAGGTGCCACAGATTTGTTTTGGCATTGACGTGAAGCTAGTTCTGTCAAACTGCTGCTGATTAAGAAACTTCAGGGAGAGGAACAGTTGATATTTATAGCCAAACATTACTTCAGATGCAATAGTGTTCACAAAAATTAAATGGATTACACGTATTAGCACAAATTTTAAAAGTAGATTGTTGAACACTTCAAAAACTAAAATCATGCTGTCTTCATTCTGATATGAATATGTTGTATGTATACTAAATGTAAAAACTTGTGCAAACATATTCTATGGTAGTAGATAAGCAAAAGTTTATTTCATTTTTCAGCTAGATAACTTCCAAACTAAATTCTCCACTCCGTTGTCCATGTTGAGGAAAGAATTTAGCCTTAGACTTTCTTTAACATCTATGCCTTTAATGTCTATGCAGAACTTTCAATGTATAGCTTGAGTACTATTATATCTTAGAAATGAACAGGAACTAGGATTTTTTACAATGTTTTATATGTTAATTTATTCATTGACAGTGTAGTAGCAATATAAGTTATACTGTAAAGTTTCCCATACTTCTCTGAGGACTTTAGATTTGACCTGAAGTGTGGAAATTCTTTAAATAGCAACACATTTTGGTCTTCCTCCTGCCAGAGGCTTGGGCATCTGCAAAAACTACAAATCATGCTAAACTCTTTGAGTGATATATTGAGGACCACAATCCACTAGGAAATAAACTAAGACCAACTCATTCATTTCATTTAGGTCCTTCAGTGGGATTTGAACCATCCAGCCCACAAACCATGTCTCATGAGATTGCAGTATACATCCAGCCCACAGTAATAATGATTCATATACATATATGTGTATATGCTTTATTGCTACCTTTAGCTGGATTAAAAGCAATATATCAAATTTTATATTTCTGCTTCTTTTATTAGCTTTCTAGCACTTGATCAGCTGATAGAGACGATAATGAAATGTTTTTTTATCAACTGGAGTTTTTAAGTCCTGTCCTGAGAATGTAATATTTCAAAAAATAGCCTAAGCTTTGGGGAAAAAACCAATTACAGAAACAGCATTAAAAATGCCAAGCACTGGGCAGAAGCAATTCTGGATCAGTTTAAAAAAGTGATTGATGAAACTCTAATCTGAGCTGAAGGAACAGTTTCACGACAAGCTGTGACCATTCCACACACTTCATTAGCTGCCATAATTAGCCTGGTGTTTCAATTTGTTAGAACTGGTGGGGACAATTTTACTCAGAATGCAAACATCAAAAAACAGGGTGCCTCAGACTTCAGAAGAGGCTGATGAGAAGCTTTTCTAGTCTCTGTTAACTAAAAGATTAATTACAGCTGATGGGAGGCTGTACTCTGATTGTCACTCTGTCTATGTGCATTACTTTTAGCATTAGAAGAAAGACATGGTTGACACTACACTGCTCAATCAAGCAGCTTCGCATTAGTGTACAAAGTCTGTTAATATGCAATGTTTTTATTGTTTCTCTTTTTCTTTTTCTTCCCCTTTCCCTCCCCCCAAGTTTCAGATTCTTATACCTAACAAGTTATACTTTAGAAGAGCAAGGTATTCAGTTGCTAATGATAAGCACTTACCACTTATGTTGTCATTCCTTCATACAACTACAGGTGAGAGATCCTAACACGTCTCAAAGCTACTGGCTGGGAATATTTTTAGTTCCTATTATCACAGTCAAAGTGTAAATTCCCGCTCAAATACTCTCATTATGGAAAACAAAAACAATACAGTTTTGAAACAGATACTGTGTGCATCACAGCCTTTATATCTTATCCCCTTTACTTTAGGTGCTATTACTGCTGTACATTAACTCATCAAAGCTTGTAAGGTTATTTAAATGGAAGTGAAGTCTGAATTTGAAGTGCAAAGGTTATTCCTGAATAATCCCGTAACTCTCATTCTAGAATATTAACACATGGTAATACACCTACTCATAAATAACTACTTATGTGGATATGCCTTTCAGTTTCCCTACATATTTTATGCTGAGATCAACAAAAGCTGTAAGAGAAGAAAGAATATAGTTTCTTATCTCTATCATGGTGGAACATCCTTTTAACCTAAGTTTATAAAGGGCACGTTGAAACCAGCTCTTCATTGCATTAAATGAATAAACACTGAAGTGTAGTCCAAAGTGAATATCATATTACTATTTAAAATGGAGCAAACGAGTTTGGAGTTGATTCATGACATAAATTTTAAAGAAAGAAGCAGTAGCTACTTACGTCAAACCATTAAGACAACAAGCAGTCTGTATTACTTACAATCTCTCATTCATTCAAATGTAAGTGCACAAAGCTATCTTTTACTGTGATTTTTCCTATTCAGGGAATGTAGATTACTCTAAAATCCATTTTACTGCACTGAAGTCCTACTGCTCTGAGAATAATCTACTCTTGCTCTTTGGAGAGATCATCAAAACAACAAAAACTTGCAGCCTTTCTCTCAGCTTGAGCATTTATCTATCATCTGGCATAACCTCTTAGAATCTATCGAGAACAGCTATAGGTATTAATAACACTACAAATTATACAACTATTCAATCATAATGGGTCCGTGTAACAAAATATGTCATTCAGGCATCATTTTAAGATGCAACATACTGTAATCCTAAGTGTGTCTGTTGAAGGAAGTCATCAGAATGTGATCTTAGACTTCAATTTGTAAACTCACCAGCAACGTGCATTTAAAGATGAGATTAAAAAAACGACGTCTATTTTTTTGTGAAAATGGGTAACACCATTTTTCCCAGAACATTCTTTCTAAATAGCATTTATCTGCGTATTGATTACATTTATTATGGGCCAGATCCTCCTCTGATGCAAATTAGCCTAGCTCCATGGATATATCTCAATTATGCTAGGCGCTGAGGAGCAGTTCTCACACCTGCATTTTTCAACAGTTATATGGGCCATGTAATTCTTCAAGGATTGTGAAAAGCTTTCTGTTACTTTCATTTCAACTCTATTTAACCAGCACAAATAAAGGTCTAGGTGAGTATTATCAAATAATAAGTAGCTTGCTTTTGCAGATATGTTCCATAAAGAATTTTAAGTTACTTCAAAATGTAGCCTTTTTGATTCAATATTGTGGCAAATTGAATTGAGTTGAAATACTTTATGTTTGGCAGATATATAAACAAATCTACTTAATTCCAAGAATGCTGAACAACGCATCCAAAACTGTCATCAAAGACAAGGCCAAGCACTTCCCAGTTTAGTGTGAGGATTTTCAGTTCCAACAAACAAAATAATATCCAAATACTGAACACCTAAAAACAATATAAACAAAACAAATCAGGTGTAACTTCAAACTCTACTGTTTCCAGCTCAACTGATTATTTTTTTTTGCGTCTAAGCATGTACCGAAGGAATTGGTCAAGATGATACTCTTTCTAAAGCGTTTCTGATTAAACAAGAGGCTTTAAAATGTTTAAGCAATGTGTACAATGGAAATTATTCAGAAAGTTAAAACATACATATATCTCTCTCAAAGAAATATTGGTTAAAGTTAGCTCTTACTAAAAAGCAAGATTTTCTTTTATGCCACTAACGTACAAGTTACATTATTAAATGAGGAAGGTAGGCAAAGCAAGACATTTATCATCCAACAGACAAATGACACAGGATTGCTAGTTAGACAGTATAATAAGTACCATCTAATTTTCTCTTTCAAATCAATTTATTCTTCAAAGCCTTGGATCATCATCAAGGGACTGCATTTTCCCGTTGAGAAATTACAGAACTGAAAATCAGGTTTTATAAAATATTCAACTAGTTGCCAACAAACCCTTACAAATAACCACTAGAATGGATTTGATTAGAAGAGTGGTGACAGCATCTTTTCTTATGCAAATAATGGAATGGTTTGACTCTTCTCAGTCACTACTTTGTAGTATTCCTTCAAAATCAGACCCTGTAACTCATCAGTAACCTTCACCAGAAAGTTTTTCCAGCCTTTCTTTTCAGCCTTCCAGTTATCCACAGATTCTTTTCTGCATTTAGTTAAACAGTAGCCAGGGATACATTTTGTATGTTTTAATTTGCTTCACAGTGTTTACCTTCCTTCTACACCTAAGAAAATAATTTGAAAGATCGCTGATAGTTAATAATCATTTGCATTACATATATCAAGAGTAGCATTTTTCAAGGGCAGCGCGGCAGTGGTGACCTTAAGGATTTTCTCAAAGGAAACAATCTACAGCTCAAGAACTTTCCCAATGGGAGCTCTGAAAGTTATCTTCATAACAGAATGTATTTCTGTAAACATGACACAGTCATTCAGTACAGAATCTGGAAAAATCATTATGTCAACCGTCAAAAGTTGAAATTATCATTTGCTTTCCTGGAAGACTGAATGGGTGCATCTTGTAATGAGAGATATTTCATTCTAGACCTGTGAATGAGAGGTAATGTCTGGTGTTCCCACTGTTGGATATGACATATTCCTGCCTTTTTTAATACATTTGCTTCTCAACAGTACATTACCACATTTACTTAAAAAAGCAAAAAATTCAGAAATAGAAGTTGCAAAAGTGAATTTAAGCCATTTTTTGCTACACAGTGTCAGAGACCACTCGCTTATTAAGCTGGTCTGTGATATTAAATTGGGCAGCACTGCTCCTTTTTTGTACTACCTAACCAGGTAGCCGAACGCCTGAGCTCCAAGAAGCTCGCAGCTCTGAAGAGTAATGCTGCTGTGGAAATCGCCCTATATGGAGGCAGGGAATTACTCAAGTTGATTTTCACATGAAGATACAGAAGTGTTCTGGTTCACAATGGTTGTTCTGAGAGTAGAAAATATACGCTACAGGGTACAAAAGATAGACTTTTCATGAATAGCATAGGATCTATTGTTGTAGGACCAGACCCCTGGGTTTAAATGATTTAGTTTGGTGCAGGATAGGAAGAAAAGTGACAGAAAGCAGCCTTATCTTAGAAACAGATAGTTGATAACTCAAACTAAGGGTCCATTTGTAGCATCTGAATAGATACATCAAGTCATCCCAGCAGCAATAATCATACAGGAGCCATGTCATTGGCCAGGGATTGCTGGAGTTCAACACACTTTGGCAACAACCCTTATTATCCCTGACATGGCTCATGAGGAAACCAGTAGTGTAACAAGCAAACTCTTACAGATCATCTAATAACACAATAGAGTCACTTCTGGCTGCCACATTATGTCAGCTCTGCATTGCCTAGGAAAACACATTGCAGTTGGATTGGGGAACTAAGAATCTGATATTCAAAATATGTGCTAGCTCTTCTCATTGTACATTACTAACTTCTGTCATAAAGCATACTAGTAAATATGGCCTCAAAAGTTTTAAAACATGTAATAAGGCTGATAGTACAGATGCACATCCATTAGTCAATATCACACTGTAGTAGAAAATATTCTTGCATAATCTTTTTTCCTAATTAAAATGAAAAGAAAGCAAGCAAATTCCTTTTAAAAATTGTCATAGAGTCACAATCTAAGAGAGAAAAAGTTTAAAGCTTCACACATACCTTATACCTATCTCAAGTCCAATCACTGCAAGGCTAGGAAAAATGGAGTTAAGGTGAAATTTAAATAAATTTCCGTATAGTCAGGGATAGAACAGCATGAATTCTGCCACATAATGACATCATCCACTAGACACATGACTGTGGTATGTTGTTGGTCCTACAAGGGATGAAAATCATTTTCAAACAGAACAAATCACTTCCCCCCTCTCCACCCTATTTTTCCCTCGCAGTAATACTATACAAAGATAAATTTGCTGTGACACAGTGGTATCAGAAGAATATGTGGAAGAAAATGGGTTGGCCATGGCCATGTAGAAAAGTCACAGTCACATTCTAAGGCACTGACATTTTCAGGCCTTATTAGGTTCTCCTTGTGGACCTCTTCCCACATATCTGGACATTAGGGCCCTACCTGATAATGTGGTTCCACTTGGGCCATAATGTGAGTAACAATGAAAGCCACAGAGGCTACTGAAATTTCAGAGACAGCAAACTATACAAAATAGGATGAATTCCTTGGACACATGGGGGGGTGTCTCTTTTTCATCATAGAAAGTCCAAACTTAGTGAAGTCATGTGAGAGGAATTATGCGGTTGAGACATTTCATAGAGATTTGATCCTTACAATCCTCTTTATGGTAGAAAGCAAGTCAAAGACCAAGATTTTTTTCCATAGTCTGTTATCCCAGATTTTCTGCCAGTTTTTGGACAAAGAGCCAAATTTATACCTAGTGGAAATCAATGAAACTCTATACTTTGCATTATACTTATGTCATAACATTCTTTATAGAAACTCGGGCTTAACATACATACACACGTTGGTGTTTATCTGTTATACATGTCATGATTTAATTAAATACTTCTGCAACTTCATATAATCTCAGCTGAAGGCAATCACTGTCCAACAAAATCGACTGAAGCTGTTGTTTGCGCCTTTATCTACACTGGCTGAATTTGAGTCTGTAATTCTCTGTCTCCGGTGACAAAGATGGAAGCAACATAATTTATATAAGGAACAACTATTGCCTGCTCTAATGGCTACACAATACAGTGTGAAAATGCCAGTAGTGTTGACTACAGCCCAATTTCTACTGCTCCACCAAAAATAGCATTGTGTTGTTGGTGAATTACAAGGGCTATTTTTTCCTAGCCTAGGCAAGGCCATGACAATCAGGAGTATTTGAACTTGATATTTGATTAATGCTGGCAGTATTCTATAAGTGATTTCCACTTGACAAAGCCTAATTATTTAATTATTTCCATTATTAATGGAATGAAACAATTCAAAACAAACAGCTAGAATGACTGTTTTGCAGGAAGCTCATAATCATCAATTCATACATGTAGAAATCTTCCTAAAATTATATTAAGCTGGCCTGTTGAACTTGAAAGGCATATTTTATCCCAATCAATGCATAAAAGTAAAATTATCCATAACTGAGGCATGTTTCTCTGCTGTACAGTTCAGCTGTAATGATCCCCACACACTGCACTTGCACATCAATTATGATAATCATAATCACGGTCGTTAAGCTGAATGTTCATTATTATCAGGATGCTGGTGACAGCAGATTCAATCATCGGGTGCAATGGGCAGGCAGTCACAGTCCCACCCAAGTTTCTGCAGACAGCGTTGTGCCACATTAAATCTATGATGTGTTCCACATCCCACTCCATTCCAAAAGCTGTAGACGGTAAAGGTCAACTTTATGTTCTGTGCAATATGCTTAGGTTCTCTAAATTAATTCTTTGCAGTACTGGGTATTTTTATGCTTTGTAGATAATAAAATTCTGTTTAGGGCCAAAATGCCTGTGCAAATAATGAAACAGTGATGCAGTCATACTGTAATTCACCTATAATAAGGCATCAGAGGAAAGTATCAGGAAGGAACATCTTAAAGTGTCACTTACTGAATTTTGCAAATAAGAAAACATTAAATGCTGTCATTAAAGTCAGTTTTCTAAAATGCATATGCAAACTAATTCCAATACCGATTAAAGGCTGTAAGCTATCATTTCTGCCTCAGTAAATGCGAACATATGTGAGTGTTTTGACAACTGAAAGATTACAGTTAGTGTATTTGATCCCTTGACTGTCCAGCTACATTGGAACCTATCATTGCAGATTAAATTCATAGTGACTGGTAAATTTGTTATATTGATACTTCTCACATAAATTCTATCAAAGGCATTCCAAGGTATTTAGACATATGATATTAAACTTAAAATATGCAAGCATTTTTATTTTTATAGTGGTTTACAACTGGGTAAACTAAATAGATTCAGTTTCACTAGAGGTATAGTATTTCCATTTCTTGTTCATTTTTAATGAAGAGTTAGAATACAACAGTTTTTCTCTTAACTCAGAAACTTCTTTGAAATGTGAATGGAAGGAGATAAAAATTTTCAGATTATAACTAGATGAAAAGAAGAACTATTAACTTTTCCTCACATAGATATGGTAATTATTATGTTTAGAGGAAGTCTATGCTAATACCCTTTCATTTTCCAGAAGAAATATAACAGGGCAATATTTTTCATTGTTGTTCATTTTGCTTCTAAAGTAATTATATAATTTACATACTAATCTTTTTATGATGTGAATTAAAATGCATACTTACAAACACATTAAAACCTCAGGAAAATACAACTAGGACATGCTCGTGAACATACACAAGGAAACTTTTGTATATGTAGTTTTAAAAAAAGCCAGCTAATACCAGCTATTATCAAATAATACCTCAGCAGCTCAGAGGGGTCACTAGTCCACTGACCACCGACCTGACTCTTTGGAAGAACTTACGCAGTAGTTTGTCTTAGCAGCAATAATAAGAGAAACTTCTCTAGTATAATACTGTCAGAAGCTGAATATACATCATGGCAGGGTTACCAGCTATTCAGGTTGTAATATAAGTTGCACCCACAAAGATAGCACCTCATGGGAAACTCAAAGGGGGGGTGTGTTTAGGAGACAAAGTGTTAAGCAAAAATCTGATTTTTTTGGTAATATTTTGCTACACGCCCTTTAGCCTGGTGATTCATTAAAACAGGATAATTTTGTTCATAGCACTGATATATACAAAGTTTTAATACAGTTTAGAAATAAGAAAGGGACAGAGAGTTCTTTCAAATTTAACAGATATGAAAGTATGACCTCACACCTGCCTATAGGACCTTTTCCATTAAAATATAGTGAGGAGGTGGAGTTTTGGGGTTTTTTTTCTGATAATAATGACCCATTAAAGCACTAGGTAGGTCATAAATAGCTCTTTTTTCCTCTTATCTCTCTGTTTGGGTAAGCGACTCCTAATTGAAGCTTCATATTGATTTAGAATTGGGGTTGGAAGGCTGTATGTCATGTTGGGTTAATGTGTACAGCTATTCACCTCCAGAGATTTAGGTTGAAATCTATCCAAGATCACAAGTAAAGTGAGTTTAGTTGTTTCAGCTAAGCCCACAATTTATATAATATTATATATGTGTGATATGATATACAATATAAATGTCTTCACATTGGTTGATATCGTCATCTGAGCCTGATCAAGAACTGCTAAGGACTGGAAAAGGAAGAGTCTTTACAGGGCAAGATGAGTACCACCAATAAGACTTTCAGATCTTTTTTATATATCATACTTATGCTGTGGGACTTCAGCCAGTGATAACCTCCACTCATTGCTTTTGAAAGAGAAATTGAGATCTTTTTGTTTGAATGTTGATCTTTGTGCCTTTATTTGCAATGAGATTTAATTAATGGATGTTAAAATACCACAATTTTACTCCGAGCTCATTTTTAAAGCTTAAAGTTTTGAGAAACATTTCTTTTTAAAAATATCACTTCTCAAATTAAGATTCCTTGGAACTTGTTATATATTTACAAAGGTTAAATTACTTTCAGGGAAGTAAGTAATCATACCTTACAAAATCCCAGAATTGTTTAGGCTGGAAGAGACCTCTTGAGATCATCTAGTCCAACCTCCCTACTCAGCTAGAGCCGATTGCCCAGGACTGTGTCCAGTTGGATTTTGAATACCTCCAAGGACAGAGACTCCACAACCTCTTTGGGCAACCTGTGCCAGTGCGCTGTCCCCCTCACAGTAAAAAAAAAAAAAAATGTTTTCTCATGTTCAGATAGAATTTCATGCATTTCAGTTTGTGTCCATTGCCTCTTGTCCTGTCACTGGACACAACTGAGTCTGAGAGGAGTCTGGCTGCCACTTCATCCCCTCCCATCAGGTGTTTATACACATTGAAAAGATCTCCCCCAAGCCTTCTCTTCTCCAGACTGAAGAGGTCCAGCACTCTCAGCCTTTCCTCATACAAAAGATGCTCCAGTCCCTTAACTACCTTTGTGGCTCTGTGCTGCACTCTCTACCAAGTCCATTAGCCTTCTTGTACTGGGAAATTTTAATGTGATTATGATACCTAATACAAATGGAAGTAATGCAAACATTACACAAACTTGTGTTAGAACATGTTCTGAAGAAAATTACCTCTTGTAGCACTACAAAAGCAGAAATATATGAGATGCTCCTGACAAAGCAGGCAGTATAATTAATTAGACTATCTTAAAATAAAAACGTCACTTCACTAATTTTTAGAATTTTCCAAAGAATGTAAGCAGTAAAATATTTTGTTGGTTTTAATCAGGTTTTGCCATAATTTTCTGAAGGTTTATTTTAATGTGCAATCCCTTAAATCAGAAGAGGTAAAACAGATAGAACAAAACTTTGCAAAAATTATATAACCATATCTGTATTTAACCAGGCTTTTAAGTCCTTATCTTGTAAGTGGGAGAGTTGTTGAATTTCTTCAGATTGAACTTACCAGAAAGAAAGTTGAGGAAGCCTGACGTCTCATCACATCAGCTCTGTGTGATTTTATAACATGCTAGAAAGATTCCCATTGGATTCCACGATCTCTGGATCAGGCTCGAATTCACTTAGTTCTAATACAATAACAATCTAAAACTGTAAACCATTCCTTAATTTTTGCAGTGACTTACCTTGTCTGCTAACCACTTCTTAGGCTGTACTTCTCTGAAGTGTTTAATTCCATAAGTTTCTTGGCCATATTTGCCTGACCTATGAATTGATGGGTCATACTTCTCATTTTTGTGATATGAAGAAAATGGCAGAAATCTGAAATTCAAGAATATTTAAAAATCCGTTATGTTCTACTCTAGATGCCACGGGATTGATGTAAATCATAGATTTACAGGAGGTGACATGGATACACGTTCCTGCTATTTTCCACTACCTTCTTAATGTTCTCCCTCAGTATTTTGAGAGGATTACTGCAATTTCTCCTATAGCTGCTTTTAAATTAAATTTGGAACAAAGAGATATAGAGTTTCAACAGGATAAAATGAGACTTTCTGTACGAAGATATAACTTGGTTCACTTGCATTATTAGATTATTACTTTGGCTGTATCTGCACTACCAACTGGTGTGACGTGAAGAGAGAATGAGCAGGGTTCAATTTGCTGGGATCTGCATGTTGACACCTCAAGTCTTAGCAGGCAGCGCAGTCTGTGCCAGCTGTCCGTGGCAGGCACGCACCATGCACGAGTACAGAGCTTATTTCTGGAGAACTTGCAACCACTTTACAAGTCATGTAGGCCCCCAACACATAACCTCAACCTGATCATTCCATCAGGATGGAAACATGCTGAGTATGCCAGCAGTATAAGCATAAAGCAAAGCAAATTTTCTCCCTGTACCTTAAACTAAGTATGCATCATTTGATATCTGTTAACCAAAGCTAAGTAAACCTTACTCTCATTTAGCAGAATAGAAACTTATACAAATAGTACTGGTGACTTTTGTGTACTGGCAGACTGCAAAGCAAAGAAATGATTTCTTCTGAATTCACAAATCATGTACTTTACTCTCAAGTTATAATTATATGTCCTAATTAGCAGTCTTTTGGACCCTGATTCTTTCACCTTTGCTCATACTGACGGTGGATTCTCTGCTTACATAGTGTCACTGAACAGTGAGGCTCCAGCTACTCGCTTTGGGCATGGAAGAGGTTTTCTAGATGGATGTCCCTAACTCACAGACAGCTACAAGTTTTCTGGGTAGGTTCCAAAGCAAACTGTATGGAGGAAGGTGAAAGACATCTTATATAGAACAGATCTGCAAGAGACCCTACAAAGATGTCTTAGTTTCATCTATTTCCATTTGCAAGAGAGTTATGAGAGCAAATTGGTACATTTTAATATAAAGTAAAATCTTGTGAATTAAGCTTATCATTGCTGGTATTCTGAAAAAGCAACATGCACTCTTTATTCTACAAGTGCGGGAAAAATTATTACACAGTAAAATTAGAAACATGCTTCAGAAGTTTAAAACATCACTTTAACTGCCATGACAAGAGGTGTAGTTAATTAAAACCTTTTCCTAGTTGAGAGCATTTCAGAATCCTATAAGAATTAGACAGTCAAACAAGTTTTTGATAAAGATGGGGATTAAAATGCCTTTCTTTGTCTCTCAGCTGATACAGACTCAGAAAATTATTTATTTGGACTAACTGATCCATCTGCAACTGTTTGAGTGTTTGTTTTTTTAAATTATGTCTGCCTTTCTACTTTATAAAAAGAAACTATTTTAGAATCTTGCCAGCTGTATCAGTTTATTCTATCAAGTACCACAAACAAATGTCATGTAAAGTTAGCGAAAGAAAAACACTGAGTTAGCAGACTTTTAAATTATACAAAGCTATGGTAGCATGTGTATACTCATGGGAAAGGACACTCTCACATAAGACAGATTATGGTACTTGTAATGCTAATTTGCACATGGGATGGACATCACACACACAAAAAATTAATGTGGCCCCAGTGTCCCAGAGAATACATCGAAGGTGCTGTGAGCCGGCTGCTCCACTTGCAGTTTTTATCACTTCTGAATTGCATTTTAATAGTACATTTTTCTTTTGTTCAGACATGAAAGAAAATTGGCTTTCTCAGGGGACTGGATAGCTGAGAAGACAAGGCTAGCAGTTTAGGGATTTGCCCATATATGCATAGAATTTAGTTGAGCCATAGCATTCATAATTTAATATGAATACTATGTCTGTAAAATTTATACACAAAATGGCAAAAAAATTCTTGAGGAAAGTAAAAGGTAAAGTAAATTATTACAGTTTT
The DNA here is from genome assembly GCA_009819775.1 of Phoenicopterus ruber ruber. Taxonomy (NCBI): domain Eukaryota; kingdom Metazoa; phylum Chordata; class Aves; order Phoenicopteriformes; family Phoenicopteridae; genus Phoenicopterus; species Phoenicopterus ruber. Next base: position 22,964,664 of record CM020217.1, read on the forward strand.
CCCTATAAATTTCCTACATAGAGGTTTTGATTTTACTGTGGATTGGTTAATCTTTGTCTTTTTGGCAAACGAATACTCAGAGTAATCTATGTTCTACCATGGTTCCAAACAAAAAAATACATATATTGTAACACTTTAAGACACAAGTAACAGTATGTTCTACATGTAGTTTAGCACAAATGTGATCTTCTGCATTCTGCTGTGTATCTCCTCTAAGATCATTAACTGGAGTATGTGCCATACAGCCTGGAATGTATGTCTATGGCTGAGTAAAAAAAAAAAAAAAAAAAAAAAAAATCAAAACAACTAAGAATTTTTGAGGAAGAACATTGAACAATAAAAAATACTGAAATTTAAAGGAAAGAGCATTAAAAATATAATTGGGTATAATGGTATAAATTAGTCTAAAGTAGAAACCTTCTTTTTTTTTTTCTTCTGTCTATAGTTCTGCTGTCAGAGCCAGGTGGGCAGATCCTTACAGCAATAATGATCTAACTACAAGAAAGGATCATATGCTTGCAAATTCAATGTCTGTTTAAAGCAAGTAAGAATTTTCATTACTTTATGTGAATAAGTAATTAAAAAGAACATTAAAACAATTTTGTGTTAAATAGGGTAACCAAATTAATGGGAGTCATACAAAAGTCATTATACCCCCACAACCAATAATAATAGTAAAAAGCAATAGCACTGCAAAACACTTCAGTAATGATATTGTGTTCTGTAGCTCTATCTATACACCTGACACAGCTTTTCCCCAAATTAATGACAGTATGTGCTCTGAATGTGACAGAAGAGAGTGATGGAAGGAGGAGAAAATTAAATCCAGACAATGGTATGATGCCATTATCAACTGCACAAGTTTAGACCTCAATAGTTTTTTTCCACAAAAAACTCACTCACAGGAGTCTTACATGTGTGTTTCAGCTTTTCATTGTGATTTAAGTGTGAATTCAGAAATTTTTAAAGGTTTTCAGTAAATATGACAGAGACAGAAGTAGCAGGATCAAAGAAGAATTAAATTCCATATTGATGTTATATCATGCCATAAAACATAGTCAGTATAACCTGAGCCTTTCCAAAAGTTGATGATTTAATGGGAGGTGAACTTTCCCTAAAGAAATAAATTTAAAAGTGAAAAATTATTTCATTTCATCCAGCACAAAAGCTTGAACAAGAGAATCGCCAAAGACTACATTCAAGACAGGGGGAAGAGTTGGAACCAAAAAATGGGAAACTATCTCAGGTGCTACAAATAGCAGCATCACACATACACAACCTGAGGGAGGACCAGGACCAAAGCTGGCAGCGTCACTGGTAATGAAGGCCAGCTGCACTGTTGCCAGGACCACACTATGTTGAACCTAATTAGCGTAAAAAGACCTAGAAGCCTCAACTTAGTAGCCAGTCCTGGACCTGACAGCTGCTTGTGGCGTGCATTTGCATTTCGAAAGATACCCTAGATATTTGTTGTTAACAAAAATAAAAATTGCTTTCTCTCTCCTTTCACTCACCCTATCCTGCACCTCCCTGATACTATTAATTTCATCTTTCTAATCCTTCTTTTCCCTACATTTTTACCCCCTCAGGATCTTTCTTACTGCATTCCTCACCTACCATTTCTTCCCTCTATTGTGTCTCTTTTATTGTAATATCTCTCACTATTGCAACAGGATATGGAAGAGGCCTCTTAGACACCGAAGGCTTTCCAGTTGGATCCACCAAGACGATAGAAGCAGCAGTAGGTACTGGGCTTTCATGTCTACGGCAACGTGAGAGGAGAGAGCAGCGGCACAAACAGGAAGGAGGATTTGCCAGGTCCATCATTTACTGCTGGGCGGCAGCGTCCCAATTCTATATGGTACCTACCAACAGGACACAGTTCAGAGGCATTCACTTTTTCTTGAATTTAAGTGCAGCAAAAAAAACCAGAGTGGTCCTTCAGCACATTCTCTGGACCTGCCCAAGGGGCAAAATCCCAGCAGTCTATCAGTGCAAGCATGTAATCCTGATACCAGAAATGCTTCAAACTTTACCCAGGCTTCTGAGAAAGAACTGGCAGTAGATCTACTGCCAGACTGCCCTACATGCTGCACTACCAGGGCACAATAAGAAATATTAAAATCAGAGAACTAGAAGGAATATTCTGTTTACACAGTTTTTCAAACTTTCATAATATTTGTATGTACTGTACATTTTTGTAATTTAGTAGTAAAAATACTACCAAAATCTTAACTCTAAATGTGTGTTATAGTGTTGTTATATTTTTATCTAAAGTGGTTCTATGCAATGGCAATTCAATTCCCTGTTGTCTTGATCTAATTCAAATAAACCATTTTTATCTCACTTTGAAGAAGACCATGAACAATTAGCTCCAAAAAATCTATGCTTCTCTATCGGGAAGTTGTAAATCTTTTATCTTTTTTTTTTTCCCTTTAAATAAAACATGACATGAATTTTAAGCTTTCAAATTTGGGTTATACCTGAAGTAATTTTGTCATCAAACCCAACAGTGTCTATCTTTTCACTCAGGGAACAAAGGAAGAAGCACAGTGGTTTTCCATAGCAAAACAACTGCAGCAGCGCAACCATTATTTAGTTCCTAATGAGTGCATATGAAAATCAAAGTGTTATTTACAAAAATAAAGACAGAATATTTTACTTAACATATCTAGTCAGATTACCTTTAGCACAGTGTTTTTGCCATAAGAAACTTCTTTTGGGTGCATTATTACGAATATTGTCTACAGTAATATACTAAATACATACTTTTTCAATAAACTATCAATCACTTTTATCCTAATGTCAGTATATCTAAGAATCCTTTAGCCATTTTTGTTTAACCCCTGCCTGCGATACTGTAAAGTGGCAAAGAAAAGCATAGTCTCGTTCGTGTAGGAAGTAAAAAGAGATCTCTTCTGCAGCAAATTCCGGAACTTCTTAATTATACACAGACTTATTATCTGCATCCCCAGTGTTATAAAGTACCAGAACTTCATTAGAAAAATTAAGATGGAAAAATGAAGGCGCTACTTTGTAAATTTCCAGTGGAAATTAGCTGGAAGAAGCAGAGGAATACTGGATCAAAAGAGGGTAATCATGCTTAACTGTGCCCTAGAGCACCCGCATGTATAATACGATTTGCACAGTAACTACCTCTCCTATTACTGCTTGTTTGGAGTATTCTGTGTTAATGGGGTTAGCTAATTTAGTATTTTAACTTAAAAAGACTCTGCTGATTAATAAATGTTGCACACTGTGCTAGTAATTAAAATAAATGGAAGAGTTACAAATAGAAGTTGAATTGTTAAGAAAACATTATCTGAAAATATATGATAATCCCTGTTTATCATAATACAATAACAGTCCGGAAAATATGCAAATTGCTGAAGTTGCAAAGCATATGAAAAACTAAGTATAATTTGAAAAAAGTTTTCAGATGTGTTATATTTGTTTGACATAAAATATAGTAGCCATTTTCACTGCAGCTGTCAGAAATACAGTAAAAGATCTTATAAATGTAGAAATGACAAGATTTTTTAAAATCTTAAATCTTATCAAAGTGACTTGCTTTTTAAGTTTTATTACCATTAATATTAGGCAGCTCATAACACTGATGCTTTCAAGTATAGAGCTTATTTAGATCGCTAACTTCTCTAAGTGTACCTTTTGTGCACAGTACTGTGTAGCACAGAAGCACCTAAGCTGGTTCTAAAGGAAAGCATCATCTTGCTGACAATAAGCCCATGAGGAGGTTGGTGCCGCAACAGCATGTGAGAGGCAGGGTGTGCAAACATTGCACTCTGCTGCACACAAGCGAACCGGTGTGTTCAGGACTAGCGTGGTTATCTCCAGTACAGCACTGAGCACAGACATAGCCAGAAGCTGAGATGCCTTGCCTCATGTCACCCAAGAAGTCTACAATAAATCAGGAAACCTCAGCCTTACACTGCTGCTGGTTTATCCCTATCCTATCGCCACATTGCAACTCATTCTGATGTATGTTGACTTTATAAAGATGTTTAATAGTATACTTTGAAGCATGAGGCACATTACGTGAGACAGATTTCAGCAAAGTTAATGAAAATAATTTACATTTTTGTTGTCTGGAAAATTAGGCCAGCGTGCAGCTGCATGCAACTGAGTAAAGAACTTTTCATGCTTAGTGGTCTAAATCTGTTGGATCCAGCAGTTGTCTCAAACTAGACACTAGTTTATTAAAAGTGGCCATCCTGAAGGAGTCCAATTGTCATTCCTATCCAAGCGGAGGGGGAAATCACTTCATTTGTATGAAAAATAGCACAATAAGGCAGTAACTGCTTCAATTACATGAGAAAAAGGAATCATTCTTATTAGACTAGATTACACAGTTGCTCTTTCATTACAAAATAGGAAACTCCAGCAGTTGCGTTAAGTAAGCACAACATTCTCTCTTGCTTTCATTTGTACTGCTTCCACCTGCCTCAAACTCTCCCACAGCTTTTTCAATTATTTCTGCATTTTATCAGAAGCAAAAACTTTGTCAGAGCTTGAAAAATTTAGAGAAAACATATTACCACTTTAAAGAACCCTGATAATCAGAGATGAGTGGGAATTCTGAACGTTGTTGGAAATTGCAGGTATACATCGACAATTTTTCTATCTTAAGAGACAGCACACCATACTCACTCTGGAAATATACAGATCAAGAATTCAGTTTGTCATTTTATGCAAACACAAGCTTTCTCAACAAATGCCACACTTGCGCTGTTCATTCTCTCCTTATTTTCTAAAATAGAAGAATAATCAGCACAGGAAGCACTACCAGGAAGAAATACAGTCCCAAAGTACACAATTACATAGAAAGAGACAGAAATTTGTCAATTCATAATAGACACTGCTGAGAAAAAACTACTGTAGAATCTGAGTAACCCTTTGCTGACTCCTCCCTGGAGACCGGCATCCCACGCAGCAGCTGCAGCATTACTGGTGAGCGTTAGTCCTGATGATGACCTGCAACTCTGTCATCACCTTTTCAAGGTTACAGATGTGACCCTTGCACGGTTGGTTGAATATGAAGAACAAACAGAATGATCACAGCCTGAAAATGTATAATACACTACGCATTTAGTGTGCATGAAGCTGAGAATCATTGGTGTTAGGACATTGCTTCTGTGCATTAAGAATGGCACTAAATGCTTCCTTACCCATAAGGTAAATAAAGACCCCTGATCAATTAGTATCTGTTAAAACTGGAGACTCCAAATTTAAACTGTACAAGACCAAAGCTTCACAATTCATTCACTGAAGAGAGTCAGTGAAATATTTATTACAAGATCTGACCTTCTGAAACTGTTGACACAGTGATGTCTGGGGTAAGCCTCATCAAATAAAGACTGGGCAATATAGTCATGCCTATAAATGAAAGATATTATCCATGCTCACTTGGAATGCATCAGTCATAACTTATTCAGTGAAAAGAACACTTTAAATGAGAGGTAGAACATTAATTATTACCTAGTGGTTGTGGGTTTTTTTATATTTCATTGGCAGAAGCTGGAAATAAAACTTTAAAAAAAAAAAAAGGCCCAGATTTAAGCTGAGATGCGAAAGTTAAGCTGCTTCCCCCTCACTCCAATAAATGAAAAAATACAGAGAGGAATAGAAAACTGAAAGAAAACTGAAGTACATTTTTTACTTGTAACTTAACTCAGTTATGGTTTTGGTATGAAAGGAATAAAAAGTACTGTATCTCATTTTTGGCACCAAATATAAAAAATAACATTGCCTAAAAGTGGAAAAGTAGCCGAACTAAGAGGTTTTTTTTCTTTCAAAACTGTTTTTGAGTAGAATTTCCATTTAAAGTCACTGTTAATATTAAATTGGGGACAATGTGAGGAAAACGATCCAACAATAAAAACGTAAAAGCCAACCATGCAAATGCAATTGATTCTGGGATTCTTAAGTCTTAGTCCTGAAGCTGACACATGACAACATGGAGCTAATAGAAAAGCTTGAAACAGATCAAAAGATAGCAAAGAATCAGTGTCCCAGTGAATCAGTGGATCACAGGCTGCTCATGAGGAAAAGTGATTCCTTTCTGTCCTGAATTCTGGTATTAAAAGGTCAAAGGATTGCCTAGAGCAGTGATTTCAAGGGAAAACTCTACAAAACATCAATTTTTACTAGTTAACTACAAAGCCAGAGCAGGTGACTTAACAGGCTTTTATCATAATTGGACAAAAGAGTTCCATCATGATAAGAAAAGAATTGGAAATATTTTGGCAATAGCCCTAAGTCTTTTGGGACAGAAGCCTTAAATCTTTTGGGATGGATTATGTCTGTATATGGGATTGTACGGAAAAGAACTGTCCCGTCTGATGCTATTACAGATGCTACAGCTTAGGAAACCAAATTGCTTCAAAGATGATTACAGTTTTTGCATCATGTACTAACATGTGCAACATATGCTCCCTTCCCTTCCAAGTGAGCTTTGGTAGTCTACTGGGAGAGAAAGCAAGTCTCATTGGCATGCAACTCCATTTTTTCCTCCCATAGTCTCTAAACTCCCTGAATACAAAGACTGAAACAGTATTTTTTCCTTGGCAAGGTGCATAGGGCAAAACAAAATTTGCATTTGTTTTCTTATTTCCCATTAAACCCATCTGTTGCATCACATATTATTATTATTACAAGTTCTTCTATAGATTCACAGATATGGATGGCACATGTCACACAATTACAAGATAGGGTCTCTGCCCTGAACAGTTTATAATCTAAGGACACAGAATTTAGAAGTATGTACATAGAATGTTTGCTAGTAAGCTGTCAGGTTTGACATTTCATTTTGTCAGGCATGAAAGGTTTCTGAAAGCAATGGAATAAAGAAAACATTCCCATAACAATGTAAGAAAAAGCAAAGAACTTACTCATTGTCATGTATACGGTTTCTCCATTCCTCCCTTTTCATTTCCTCTCTGGCCTTCTCTACTGGTGAATTGATTGATGCTGCCACTCGCAAGGTTGGTTCCAAAGGCTTGTAGCGCTGCCGCAATACTTCAGCAGTATCGCGGAAAGGCCCCTGAAAGGTATACGATAATGTAAGTGTTTTATTGTGGGGTTACAGTTCTTTTCTTTCCTTCTTTTATTCATGACACATCACTGATGAAAGAGGACACAGAATGTCTGGGAAGTGTAGCAAGACTTTTCTTCCAAAAATAATTAAAGCAGTTCATTTTGATAGAGAGTTACAGATAACACAAAGGTTGATAACATGCTCTAAAGCTCCAAAGAGAGAATGAGAAATGTGCACTCCAGATTTATTTAACTACTAATAAGTATTTATTATTTTAAAACAATACATGGTTAGAACTGATTAGAAAAACTTAGTTTTTCCTTAGAAGAAAATATTGGTGAAATAAAATCTGATACACAAGCATTTGTATCTAGATTCTGCTGAAGAAGAAAGCTTAGGTCTTTTCCTTTTCATAGGATAAATAATGTTTTACCTTAAAGAACATGCTCTTTTCAATTTAACTATAAAGCTACCTGGAAGGAAACTTAATACATGACTTAAGATACAATTCTTCTAATACAATTCAAACTAATGACTTCAATAATATAGGTGTATAGTCCATTTTTGAAAAGTCCAATTCCACTTTAATTTCATTATTCTTAAAAAAAAAAAAAAGCAAGCTCATAATTCTTTCACAAGTCTCTCTCTCTATACACATACATATCTTTTTTCCAGAGTATATTGTTTAATAACTGATCATATCAGCATCTACTATTTAACAACACAGACAAATAGCAGCAGGAAGCCTTTTCCTGTGCTGTCAAAAAAATGACATATCCTATGCCTTTCTTTTAGTAGTAACCAGTAAAGAACTTACCTGGAGTATAATTAGTGCCATATTATGCTCAGGACAGTTTAGTGGCAACTCTGGATTTAGAAGTGTCGCTAATTAATTTTTATTTTATTTTCATCATTGTTGAACCTGCAATGAACTAATGAAACCTTCTGAAACTATGAACAGACAAAGAATCTTAATCACAGCCTTTATTCTTAAAGATATCCTTCTTTAAATAGGTTATCACTAACAAGTCACAGCTGGAGTTACTGCAAGCACTGAGTGAAGACTGTGGGGCTAATAAAAAGAAATGATTCACGCCTCATTTATGTTCACTTATGTTTTACATTAATAGAAACCAATAATAGGAACCAGTTACCATAAAAGTCATGGACCGTAAATAACACAAATGGCAAATAAGTATCATCTAGTACTTTTCACAGCTGGACAGGAGGATTGCTATATTTGAAAGTAGTTAATGGATTTTTATTGGAACTTTTCTTTTTAAAGGCACAGCACCATGATTTGAAGAACTTTTTAAAGGTTCTAGTAAACAAGTGAGCATACTATTTACACTTCTTGCAGATATTTTTTTTGCTTCTACTTGCTAAGTCTGTATAAAAAAATACATTCATTTAATATGATCACAATAAGCCTTTAGAAACAGAATGAGAAGTGTTATCGTCCATGAGAGAATAATCAATACTAGAACAGGTCATTAAAACTAGTATGCAATGTCCTAGTAATATATAATCTGAGGATCAACTTATAAAAAAAGTTTAAAATTTATAATAAAAAATGAATACTCTGTATTGCAAGATGTTTGCATGAAGTGGATATATGGAGCAAAGAAGAAAGAAATGTACTATTGTCAAATAATATCAAGATAAATATGTTTGCTTTTAGAAAATAGTCTTTCAGAATATTGTATTTCTTCTTCACTGTAAAACATTGACTCCTATTCCATCAGGGTAAGGGCCAAATCAGATATCCAAGCAAGGATTTTTTTCCATCTTTAATTTCTAAGATCTTCTAACTCTTTCTCAATCCATAGTTCAAATGAAATTAATAGAGTCCAACTACTAATGGAAGGAGGGGGGAAAGAGTGTAGCTAAGCAAAGGTCTCTCAAACAAGGCTGTGTCATCACTAATAAAAGTGGGGTATGTATGTTAGAATATTAAGATAATTCTAAACATTCCCTGCAGATTTTTTCCATTCCTCGGAGTCATGTATTTCAAGAAACTTACCTAGCCATAGGCACCTAAGGAATATATCTAAGATGACAAGACCTCTAAAAAATCCATTTACCTACTTCCATTTTACAAGATTAACTTTAAGATTTGTGGAATCTGTGGTAGAATGGTGCTTACAAATGTTTTCAAATTGGCAGTGCCTGCCAGCATTTCAGGCATCCTGCTTCAGAACAGAAATCTTCCTGGGGAAGTCAGGCTAGGAAAGGAAGGGAGGGAGTCAACCAACAGTTTTCACTCTGAAAGCAACTCACACAACTCTATGTTCTATGATATCTGGAATTCGTACCGAGTAGCATAAATCTCGCTACCAATGGGTCTGCCAAATAAAGGTTAGCAGATCAGCATTCTTACTACTTTGCCAAAAAATCAGAAACTCATGATAAAAATTATCATCTACATGAAATCATATGTTCTTCACTGCCCCCATTCCAGAACAGCTAACAGCATGCAAAAAATCCCCTAAAAATGGCAATGTGCTTTCTCTTATTAATGCCTTTTAATGAACAGATGACTAATTTTAGCATTATCTGTGTTTCCATCAAACTGTAATTCTAGTTAGCTCAGTAATAAAAATGATAGATCTAACTTTTCTTTTAGATACACTATCTTACACACACAGAGCTTACCTATAAAATGCTAAATACCCATTTCCCTAAGAGAAAGCTGGTAGATAGTTAATTTTTGTTCTTTTAAACATATATAATTGACATTCTCATAAAAAACATCCAACCCGATGGGCAATACAAATTTTAGATACCTGAAAGAACAGTGAAGTAACAAGTGACTCACAGTGGGCCAGACAGATATTAGAAAAAGAAGCTTGGTGACAAAAAGTGTTACCACAGAGAACTAGGACACAAGTATATCTAGTAATTAAATTCCATATTGTCACACCAGACAACTTTCAGGATGATGCGTTCTGATGGGTTTTCACTTCCAGCTGTTTCATCAGCTCAAACCAGTGTCCTTTTCTCAGACATATAACCCTAAATTGTCAAAGTGTTGTGCAGGGATTTAGCCGTGTGACTCCCATTAACATCAATAAGAGTCGCGCAGCTAAATCCACGCACTGTGCTTTGAAAATTTACCCCACAGTGTACATCCCAGGGTGCTGAAAGGATTAAAGTATTATATAGTAAATTCCCTCTTTGAGGTGCAGAAAATAAACAGAACTCTTCTGGTTTGTTCTAAAAGGCTATCTGTGCATGGCTGCTGTGCGTGCGTCTGAACTTAGAAAGGTCTATAAAATATTCCAGATCCAAACAGAAGCTTGTAAGATACTTTGTTTACAGTAAACTGGTTTTGCAAGAGCAACTTAACAATGGAAAACCTCCGAGTTCCCTCTTCATTTAAAAGTATGATTCCTGTACCACGTCCACTAGGGAAAATCTTCCCCTCTGTCCTGAGAGACACTGCATTCAGCCACATCCCACTGAAGGACTGTCGTAGCCCCTTTGGTCCCAGAAGGTAAAGCTATAATGTCATATTTATCTCAACTCCAAACTCCCTGATCACCCAAACTGTTTGTTGGCTCACACTTTGTCTTGATTCTAATGTGAGTCAATGAGTTCATTCAATGAGGAAGCTCAAGCAGTCAAGGAGAACTGCCCTGAAGTTGATCCTTACAGTTATAAGCAGCGTGGATCTCTGTGTGCCTCACCTCTACTTCTCCAGAGGCATTCTGCAGACCTGCATCTTCTTCTCGTGCTCTAACCCAATTGCCTTTGGCTTCACATCCCACCACCGATACAGACTCGTCCTGCTACGGACAAGTCAGTCGTGACGTAAAGGTGAGAAAAAACACTTCTGTGTGGGTTAGCCAGTACGCCCACAGCTGTCCCCACTAAAGAACAATATGGATGCAATCAATAAGCCACAGGCAAATTGTGGCAGAAGGCATGCATACACATAGTTTGAACATAGCAGTAGTTCAAATTTAAGACTGTGTTCAGATCACCTCTACCAAGAGCTGTAATAATATAGTGAAAATAACCATATCGATTCAGAGGAGTGAAATACCAATAAAGATATATTATACATTGCTTATTGCTCATTATTGTTTAATTTCTGCAGCTAAATGATAGCTTCAGTGAAAGTTACTGAGAAGGACCCCTTTAGAAGCATTGTTTTTCTAAGTAAAGTATGGAAGAGAAAATTTAAATAGAGGACAGAATACAAAAAAAAACATAAGAGGTTCTGAAGACATTGTGGTCATTCAAAGTCAAACTGGCACTGAAAGTATATGTGTGAGGTAAAAGTAGAAGATTCAGTAGATTGGGCAAACTGAAAAATTCTTCAGAATAGAGGGAAAGGCAAAACACTTCCATCCCAAAAGTAACTGTATCGGGCATTTACTGGCAAAAGCTACATGTCATTGTGTTGTCATCAAGCGAGGAGCATAAAGGTCTCAAAAGTATGTCTATCTGCTGTGTATATTGGGCATATTCCCAGCAGGTTTTGATAATAAGGTGGCAAAAGCTGTTTTGCCATCTTGTGGGACGTTCACTCTGACACATTATCTCAGAGATCTCCATTACTTTATAGAAGAGAAAAAAAACCTATCTATCTGCAACATATGTTGACATCAACTGAAATTAAAATTGAGACCATGATGGTTAAGAACGGGAGCTGGGCAACTTGGTTGTAATGCAGAACAAAATGTAGAAATTTTTGTAATTAAAGCTGACACACAGCTAGTGGACACAAAAGAGCAGGAACTACTCTATACTGAGAGGATGTTTCTTGGTCTTCATATGGAAAACAATTGCAAAAAGAGGAAAAAGTTATCACAACTCATTAATTTGTCCTATTACCTTTCATTTCTCCTATTTTTTTGTTGATTTAAAATTGGAAATTAAGAATTCTACCTCTAATGAATCATAATATTGATATTCAATTATATCAGGTCTTCCCTTTGAAATATTGGAAGTGACATTTTTTTCCCCAAAGGAAAAAAAGTACTTTACTTTACAAAAGTAAAGTCTAAAGAATCACATTTCCCTGTTTTTACATACCACCTAGGTTTCTTTTTCTTTGAGACAGATCTGTTTCAAAGACTTTATATCATGAATGCAAGCACTAGATCTACGTATAAAAAACAAATCCACAAAAGGGATTTTTGGACTTGATGATCTTCATGAGTCCCTTCCAACTCAAGATATTCTATGATAATCTATGATAAAAGATATGCACAAAAGCTGCCTCAGAGACACTGAAAAATGTTACCTGAGGTTTCTGTCTGCCAATAGGTGGCAGAGGCTGTGCTGTGGAGAAAGTTGGAGGCCTTCTACAAGTTGGCCAGTCATAAAGCTCACAGGCATAGGGACTCTTCATTTGCTGCCATCTGTGGCTCAATGGCTTTGAGTTCCGTAGCAGCAGTTCCATTGGATCTGGGGATCTTCTGAACGGCGAATTGTATATGCCTGCAATCTGAGCAGAAGATGGGGTTATCTTTGACTTCAACTAACTTAAAACTCATTCTTGCATTTATTCTATAAACCAAACCAATTAAAAAAACCCTATATAATAAACAGTTCTACACAAAGTTTCTGACAACTACTGATATGAGATAGATCTATAGTTTAAATGCATCTCTGGGCATTGCATTGCAGTTATGAAAGGGTTTAAATAGGATAATGTAATTTATAATCCGTGTTTCAGCCCTTCAAATGGGCATAACTTTCATTTTATGGAACAAAGAGCTTCCTGTAGCTCAAATCCATGTTTTCTTTCAGTCACATTCAGTCTTCCATCTTTCACAGCAGTAGTCAAAGAAATATGCCAGTTTTCCCTTAAACAATAATTAAAAGTATACAAATTTGCATTTAGTTTTAAAGGCAAACTATTATAGTTGTTTTGAAATGTGAAGTTTAATTTAAATTCCAATTTAAATTCCTATACACAGTAGGAACTAAAAAATATAACCTATTGTTTCCAAACACATACTCAGAGAGTAAAATAAATGTTTATGCAAGGGAACGTAACTCTTGTCCCTTTAAACTCTGTGCTACCTGACTCACAATGTGGACTAAGTGGCAACTGCAGCATTTTTAAAAGTAAAACTGAATAATTAGTTAAATTACCAAAAACCAGTAATTGCTTTTTTCCAACGAAATGTTCACATTAAATTCCTTTAACTATTCAAATGTATTTAGCTTTAGTAGTATAAAACTTGTGAAAAACAAAAATTAAGAATAAAAATTTCTGAATTGTGAATTAAACTGAAAGATTCATTCTTCACTGAATTTGATATTTCATTTTTTAAAGGATACATCATTAACTGTGTCACCAGTGTGATCTAATACAACAATTACCAATATAAAGCATACATTTCAAATTCTGAACTAGTAATCTATGTCATTAACAACCTGTGAATATCTGACAAGTCAAAATTATGTGACAGACTGTTCCCAAATCATTCCTAGTAATGTAGGGATTTTATCAGTTGTATACAAACAATTCTCAAATAGACATATGTGAGTTTACTGAATTAATTATGAACTGTTAAACATGAGAATTCCTATACCATATTGCACAAAGCCACTAATTCTCCTACAAAACAGATGATATATGCTTAAAATACACCTGGTGAAAATTAATTTAAAGATACAGCGTTGCTTTAAGGATAATTATATTTTCTACAATAGTATACTCAGAGTATTCTTAAGACTCTTACAGTAGATTTGCTCAGTTAAAATATATTGTCTTTTGCTTTTATCATAATTTTAATTGCTAAGGAGTATTGAATAAAAATAGTAGGAAAAGAAATCCGTTTTGTGATGCAGGGAAAGGTAAGGAAAAGAGTAAATGTTTAAAATCTTGCATTTCTCCTTTGGAACACTACTGAGGACCCATGAGAAAACTAAGTAGAGCATCAGCCTCCTCATAAAGTATTAATCTCTTGGGGCTGAGAGGACTGAACACTCTCCAATTAGCTCTAATGCATTTTTCATTAACATATCCTACTGGGAAGTTCCAATTTCTTATGTCAAAACAGTTAAATAAGGCCCATATAAAACTTATTGTTTAATGGACAAAAATATTCAGAGATGGTAGCTTATTCAAAACATTGTTGGGCTATTAAAAATTTTATGGGCCATATTCTTCAACTCTGTAAGTGACCGGGCCGTAATGACAATTTATTTTGGCCCTCTGTTATATGTTCCTCTCTTAGTGCAAGCCCTATAAACTATTCCACTACACTATCAGTCTAAATGTGTAATGGGAAAGAGGACATGAATAGAGGTAAGTGGCAGAAACATATGTATGCCAAATAACCACTGGTTGTTCCTTCAGCTCTTCAGGATGCCAAACTAAAATGGCAGGGATCCATGCTTCAAATAGCAGGCACGCAGAATCACTGGAGTGAATGTGAAATTGCAGGTCCATCTGTATGATCTATAAAATCCAGCCGCATCTTACAAGTTTGGTTCTACAAGTCTGGCTCTTACTCACATAAACATTGCATAAAGTTACAGATTCTCCTAATGCTGTTTTTATTTTAGCAGTATTTCATGCATTGTCCTATTGCAACTTTCTTATCAGCCCAGTACCTTTTTGCTTGCGAACACTCGGTGACCTGTAAGCGCTACATAAACCCAAGTCCCATATGTTGTCTCGGGCTTTATTGCACTGTCCCACAATGATTGAATCCATTTACACTATATACTTGTTACACAAGTTCTCTCAAACATAAAATGCCACAGCCAAGGTCTTCCATACAAATTAGATTCCATGCTGGAAATATACAAACCAACTCTATGCCATGGTCATTATGGCTCTTCACCCATTAGTCCTACCACGGCCATCGGATCTACCTATGTTCTGATCAATGAATTTTTGCCTTCACTCTGTTGATGACAGTAAAATAGAAAAATGACTGCCTGTGACTACCTTTTTTTCACATTTCACTGAATTGCTCATTGTATTGTTACTTTCTCTTTCCACCCATTCCTATGCCATCTATGTTCAGCTGTTGTATCCTGCCTAATGTGGAGACGAGCCATGCCATGTGTCTGCAGAGGTCCCCAGCTAGTGGGAGAGATACTGCTCTCTCACAGTACGTCTGTGAAACACATATTTTATAGAAAACTACAATATCACTGAAAATGTAAACATTTTCCAGAAGAAAAATGTCTCCATGTGCACCACTGAGAATCACGATGATCTAGAATAAACCACTATGGCATAATAATGACTCTCTGAAGGTGGCGGGCATGGATTTGTTGATTGGTAGCAAATCCTGATCAGGGCTGCATCTGCCCAAAATTTACACCCCTTTTAAAGTGTTTTCTTTAAAAAAACAGCTGAAGAGCAGACTGGGTAGTAAATTTTAACAAAACAAAAAAAAAAAGATTACTTCAATCTACGTAGCACAGGTTTGTTTTTTGGTTTTTGTTTTTCCAAAGGGGAAAAATACAACATCTTAAATAATTTAAACATTTTTCCTCTCAAGATTTACAGGCAAGAGTAACTTTAAAGTGATGTGCTGTCTGGGCTCTAAGAAATGGCATTGCTTCTGTTAGTCATACTTAGAGCAAGCATAAATGGCTCCATGAGTATAATGGCTTTCTGAAACTGCATTTGCAATCTATATTGAGACACTACGTATATTCTACTTGACATTCTTCATTTAAATGTTTGCCAGTAGAAAAAACTACAGTTCATAAAGGATTCAAACACTGTGAAATGCTGCTGAATATCTCAAGGTGCACAAATAGGACTGGCTTTTAGTGCTTTTAATGACACCAAAATTAGCCACAATAGGTGTGGGAATCCATTGATTCAGTGTCTTTTGAATTATTATTGCTGAAAAGGTGTCTTAACAAAGAGCCATTTTTTGTTGTTCTTTTTTTACATGCTATCAAGTTAAACATACAGATAGTGTACCAACTATGAAAATGGATTTGGAGTTTTAGCAAGGCCAGTTGGACACTTTTTGAAAGTTATTGCTTCTTCTACAGTTGAAACTCTTTGTAAGATCTGGGTCAAAATTGATTATGAAGTGCATTTTTAAATAATAATTTTTCAAGCAATCCTTGTTAATTACTTTACACTTTTTAATTATATATGTTCAAGTATTCAAACAGACGCATAGCAGAGCAATCAGCAGAGTTAGTATCTAGATAGATAAAATTAATACTAATTTACTCTGAATTCCCAAAGGTTTGTGGTAAGGTTTTAGGCCTAGATTTAAAATTGGCAAAGTTTGGTAGGAGAGGCACGGGGATGAGTTTGATTCTACTTCCCAGTTCAGACTAATCTCTGGCAAAATTGCATTCCATCATTGCTTCCAATATCTCTGCAAATCAGAGTCTTATTTTTGTAATTTCTTGCACATGTGCTGTGCACTGATGGATGCCCTATTCACTCTATCCTCTGCAGGGAGCTGGCAGTCTGCAGAAATCTAAGAATCTGGAGGATCAAAGCCTTTGGTACTTAATAAATTTGCATATCTTCTTGAGACCAGTACAATGTGTTAAAAGCATTACTTCATCTTTTCCCTACTTCAATACAATATTCTCTCAACTACAAGCCCATTGTACTTAATACTGCTTTTTCAATGGTAGAAGCGTATCTGTCTTGAGATATTACCTCATACTTTGATTCCAATATTTTCCCAACCTTTAGTCCGTAAGAAAGTATGTTACCGTCCAAAATACTATGATAGATTACAAAAAGTACCTCTTGTCTGCAGGGGGAATGGCACATTTTTCTGTACCAGTGTTCTTCACAAGTAAGAAGGGCCTCTGTCAAAGCCAGCTTTCTGGGACTTCATTTCCAGGAACAATTTTCTAAAGTGACAAACACTATGGGGAAATCTGTGCTAACTGTTAAAAAACCGACAACTGAGTTATTTGCAGTACTGTCATGCTAACTTCCACCTCAATAAGACCAAAGAAATCTCAGGAGGGGTCTCTGCTAATAGCTTCTTACTGACCTCCTTGCATCAGGCCCTTCTGGTGAATGGCGGCCCAGTGGTGAATATGGCAAATGAGGTGTGAAAGTGCAGATTTTTTTTTTTTAAGACTATGGTTCTGACTCGTCAGGGAAAATAAAAAAAAAAAAGAGAGAGAAATGAGTTACACAATAGATATATTTTTCCCCTAGAATTCTTTGCCTCAGACCTTCCATCATGGAAACCCAAGCATGACCTGGAATATTAATTGTGTCAGGTCAAGCATACTGGCAAATGTACCATTTGTTACCCAGTCATCCTTAGCATTACATTAATATTTTGAATCATTTTGCATTTCTAACCCTCTATCATTTAGTTTCCTCACAATCATTTTCTTATCTTTATAATTAATGGTGGCATATAAAGAAAGAAAAAAAACATAAGAAAACAAATATTAATTTAACGAACATTAGCAAAGAAAAGATTTGTTGGGGGTTTTTTTGATATTCTGTATTGCTTCCACCCCTATCCTATATCTAGTCCATGCTGTACAATATTCATTTTTGTCTTTTCCTGTTTATCATTTCTATACAGAGAGAAAGATTTAACTGTTTTTTCTCAGAATACGACAAAGAAATTATTAAGGAGCTTGCCTTGAAAGCTAAACTATGAAGGAAGGGAGCAGCAAAAGAAACAGAAAGAAGGAAGGAAGAAAGGAAAGAAAAGGGTATAGGTAGAAAGGGAAAGACAAGGCTGTGTTGATTATGCTGGATACTTCCTCAGAAAAGATCAGTGATCCCAAGTGGTATAATAAAATGTGAACAGTTTTAGATGCTGCAATTTTTATGTATGAATGAATTATTTCTTATTCTTCTTTCTTATTTCTTGACTGAGCTTTTAAAGTCTACATATAAAATTCCAAACAAAATATGCCCTAAAGATACAGTGTAGCTACTGCACTGCAAATACTTACACACATGCAAAACTAAAAATCGGTGAAGTTGAGCTGAAGATAAAGTGTAAGCATGAAGTCAAGAGAAAGTGCATCTTCACATCTTTAAAATATTTTTTACTGTAATTTAACTAAACAATAATAAACGTATGATCTATTTTAATTACTTTTCCATATCAATGCTGAAAGTCTGATATAATCAACATATATCATGAATATAAATGTTTCATTTAACAGTCATTTAATCTTGAAAAAAATAGCTTTGAGTGAGGCAGCCTTTGCAAGTGATTGTCACAGTAAGAACCTAAATAAAGTCCTACTTTCTCATTCTGGTCTTTTAATGAGGAGTTAAACAAGAAGGAAAAGATTTCAACAAAATAGGGACTTAACCTGAAAATCCTTTTTTGCTCCATTGTAATTTGTAAAAAACCTAAGCAAGCTGAGAGGAGAGGTAAGAGATCTTTAAAAGCCATAAAAGTAAAAGCATGAAGGAGAGCTGTGAATGAAATATTTGCTAGAGATGGGATTGCTGAATCAACACTGACCAGTGCACTTCATCATAATTATCAGGACATACTACTGCCAGGGGATTTATAAAAATCCCACTCAGCAAATAATTGCCCTGCTGTTAGGAGATAGTCGGAGTGTTAACACACTGTCACAGTCCAGCGTTTAGTAAGATATTCAACATTCAATTACTCTTGCTGAGAACTAAAAGGAAACATGATCATTTCTCAGCTACTGCAGTTATGCTTCCACATGAATTCCAGTGAACAATCTTGTTAATCCCCAGATATAGTTTCTCTAGGAGGTAAAAGAAATACCTTAAAACATTAATGATTCACAAGGAAAAAAACGTGTTTAAATGATGCTGCAACCATGTCTGTAAAAGAAAATGAATTTAAAACGTCTAAATAACTATTTTATTACAGGCTGTCAGAATACTCCATATGTAGTGAAAATAAAAGGACAATATCTTTAATAAGAAATTTATTGGGGAAAGAGCCATCTACAAAAATTCTGTAAATACTGTTCTAGCAACAAGTATAATAAAACTATGTCCATGAACTCAAATTTGAAACAACAAAATATTTAAGTCACACTAGAATGTATTTTACTAGGAATAATCTGTGATTTTTTAACTAATATGAACACATTTTTATATTAACAATTAAGAAATAGAGTGTAAACTTTATTCAGATATTGGAAAAATACCATGGTGTTGTTCAACACTACAGTTTGAGATAAAATTTCCTTACCATGGCTGACAATAGGAAAAATGTCACCCAGCTTTATAAATGTAGGTTCAGTTCTCATTGAGCTAATGCTACTCCTCAGGCCTGATCCTGTAATCCTTATAAAAATATACTTTTAAGAATTTCATCAAAATAAGAATTGGAGGACCTTGCCTGTTACTGTGCCTAAGGTATTTTAGCTTTGTTTTAGATACTGGTTTTATGCAGAGACTGAAGAATTCATAAATGAGTGATGAGTAGCGTATATTCTTTCAAGTGGGATTAATTACCTGTCTTCTGCTTAATATATATTCTGTTTAAACAGAGTAATAGAGGCATTAATTATTGTTATTCTGCCTTCAGATTGTAAAGCTTGGTTCAGTCCTTTTCATCTGTGAAATGTTTGCTTGATATCAAAATAATAGCGTAATCATGTTTTAAATGCACATTTATAAGTAAACCAGGCTGCAATTTTATGGATTATACAATGAGGTGTTAAGGAAACATTCAAGTCTGGTATCCTGGCCACAGACCATAAAATCAACCTCCAAACCTGCACAGGCACTAAGTTCAATTGCAGGAAACAAAACTGTAACTGAGTCTCCAAACAGTTACCAACTGCTTGGGTATTTAGCCAAGAGGACAAAAGAGAAACAAACTCTTACTTTAATGCATGGATCATTGTGGCTCCCTATCCCAAACACAGCAGCCCAGCAAATACAGAGGCATCCCAAAACCGTATCCACCTTTCATTGAATCTCTCTCTGACTTAGGCTTACTCTGTCAAATCTAATTCTTACGCAGGCTCTTGATGACTTGACTAGATCAGGGATAATAACTTGAATGAGTGAGTGATGGGATGGGAAACAATACTCTTATGATGAAGACACAAAACAGAGACAGAGCATTCAAAGTTCTCTTACTGACTTCCCATTTGACTTCTAACAGATTTCAAAACAAGCAGAAAAATACATTTTAACTTGCTTAATGACTTTATTTTTAAAATAGGAATGGAAAATTCCATTACCATTACCATTTTTAATTTAAGAAGTGCTGGGGTGAGTATGGGATCATGTACAAATTCTAGGAATCTCTGAAAACCAAGCTGTTTCTACAACCACCTTGTATAAATGGCCAATAAAGACCTTAGTCTGAAGAATAAACTCAGAATGTAATTTTATTCTTCCATGTCTCAATAACTGCATGTGAACACACAGACAGTATTTCCTTACTTCACAGGGTTATTTTGAGGCTAAAATTATTTATGCTTGTGAGAAGTTTTCAGAGCCTTAAAACACTAACTTAAACGTGTGATATTATTTACATCTCTAAAATTAAAATTCCATCTACTGTCATTGTCATAATGGAAAAGATTAGCTTTGTAAGAAAAAATCAACTCAAAATTCACTTCTTTTCTCACTGGATTGAGAAAAATCCTTGTAATTATACCATTTAGTATCTTTGAATTTGTAACGCCAGAAGTTACCTACAACAATGTATCAGAAGACAGGAGAAGCTCTTCCTAACAGATAGAGATGGAAATCATATGGAAATTTCCTTTGTTAACAAAATAATTGCTAAATAGAGAATTCATTCACTTCTCCAAAAATACACATATGCAACTAAACAATGTAACATTTCATTGCTTTTGATTGTTTCTTATGTCTGTTGCATTGTGCTTACATGTGAATCTTCCCTGACAGACAAATATTCTGACAGATTTATTAAACAATTTGCTGTAGTAAACCTGTAGGATTAGACAATGACTAAAACTTGAAAAGTGGCAGTATGTTTAACAAAGTAACCTTCAATGAGACCAATAAACAACGAGGTGAAGGTTTAATGAATGGTCACAGTATTGTATATAGGAAAGAATAAAGAAGAGGGAACAGAGCCGTATTAGTCAGATTGGTAAAGGTAGTCAGAAATGAGTAGAAAAGAGTGATGTAGTAAGAAAAAGTGAAAAGATGAAGATTTTATTAAAATACTGTTGAAACAGAAAAACTGGAAGCAAAGAAAACATGCAAAATAAAGGTAAAGAAAACAATAGATGGGGAAAGATATACCGTTTTCATCATGTCTGTTGCAGGACAGACACAATTCCCAAACTAACAGTATATATTAGATACTAAACAAAAGCATTGAATATTGAATAAACTGTGCAAGTTAATGAAAGAACTTTACCATTATACTATTCACTTGCCTAAGAGCTGAAAAACAAAAGAATTGGGTGTACATCACTCATCTTGAAGTCTCATTAAAGCAAGGATACCATCAGTGCCACTTCTTAATCAACAGGAAGGTTTGCTGTTGAGAAATGTACGGCATTTTATCTTCATGTCTTCTCCTATGCCATTCCTAACCTCCCTCTTCTTATGCACTTATCTCTTATTTAGCACGTACTTCTGATATAATAGTTTCAAAAATTGCCTGAGCAAGACCGTACATCACATCAAACTTGTATAAACACCAGATGGACTACTACACGTCAACCAAATTTATCCCAGTAACAACTTCAGGAATGTCAGCGGAGTTCCACTCTGTGCAAGGGTGTATGAATGTGGCTCTGTGTGTGAGCTATTTAGTTGATATTTGCACTACATTGTAATTTCCTTGCAATATAGATTCTTTCTTACATGTGTGTACCACATCATACACAAAGCCAACATTCAATATATAACTCACTCTTACCAGTTTTCTGACCCTGCAGTAATCCAACCCTTTTGCCACCCCAATTGACAGTAATACAGAAAATGTGGTCATGTTTTTCTAAGATCTCAGCATGTACACTTTTGATAGATCACACAGCTTGTCCTTTAAACTCTGCCATTAATCCTACCCACAGGAGTTGAGCAAGAAGTTTGTTGTCTAGAAAAAATCCACACAAATAGAGATTATGCAATTCAGATGCTGAAAAAGACAGTGTAAGTACAGGGACCTTCTAGCTAGGGGATTTTTAAATGACTAATGCTAGATGCAGAGATGCTAAATGCTGTAATACGTGGTAGATACAGAGATGCCACTATGCTATAATAGCATATGCTTAGTATGAGTGACATGGCTAGTAACAGGCTCTGAGAAATATTGCCATGTCTACACGGATATGCCTTTAAATAACTGAGCTTGCATAGGATCAATCACAAAACAGCACTCAAACTTTACGTCCTATTGTGTGTTAAGCTGTTTCTAATGACAGATGGTTTTTCAGTGTAAACTCTTTCTCATTCCTTTGCACAGTTATCCAGTTATCAACCAAACTGAAATGATTTTATAATAAGCAGCCTTTAGGAAAAATAGAGTTTACAATACTGTCGCAGAACATGCTTAAAATTATTAAATTTGTTCTATTTTTAAGTTCATTCACTCACTATCTTTAAAAAATAGGATGCAAATATCTTGTTTTCTGGGAAGTGTGGCATAGGGAGAAATTACTGATTTCTATTGGAAGCACTTTCACTTACTACTTGTGCTAGAATGAGACTTAGGAGAAGAGTGAATGGGAAGGAAGTGCTTTTCACTGACGCTGGGGAGAAATACATCTGAAATGGTGCATACCCATCTATTTCTTATCGGAGGTAGGTTATGGTGTCAGCAGGTAGCACTTCCCCATCCTCTTCCCATTGCTCCCTAACCTACAGAGTTACCCTTTTCTGGGCATGAAGATCACCACACTTGCCATCTTAGTTTTGGCTTTGATTGTACTTGCCCTGTCTAAGGAGACAACCACCTCTTCTTAGAGAAAAAGAAAGGCTGATTGAAAAGGGTATGAGCAAAACTGCAAAATCTATGGAAGCTGTAAACTTTGTCATTAAATGATTTTGGCAGAGTGTGCACTAGATATAGATTCTGGAGGTATATGCTGGCTTCCAGCACTTGCCTTCTTTTTACATCACCATGATACTGTATTGAGTAGCAGAATTACAGTCCTGAGCGTTCCCAGGATGAGTAATCCCAAGGGGAAGAGCTGGACTCAAATTCTGAGAGAACTAAAGATTTTTGATTGTGTGTGCAAATGACAAAGGTCATTTTCAGAATCAGACTTCGTGGAACTAACCTTCTAGACATAAACATTTTTTTTTGTTCAGGTACAATGTATTCCAGAATCACAAACAGCTCGGTTACTGGCTGCTTTCAGTTTACCTTACTTTGTCCTTCTTTTTGACAGAAACATTAAGCAACATGAACTGAGATTCCTTTCAAGTGAACTGAGATTGTGTGTATAGTGCCCCATGAGGCACAAGAGTTGAATGATTTTCCTATAGTGAATACCTGTGAATAGACTGATACATCTGGCTTTCAATGTTGAAGTGAATGCACAAAGAAGGCTTGCTGATCAAACATACCTGTCACAAGTACTGTAAGAAGGACTTAATGTAAATTCAGAATCCTTTGGAAATAGCATTTTATAAAAACAGAACACTGTAGCATGAAGCACTTTATATACTAATGCTATTTAAATGTAGCTGCAAGCCTGCCTGAGAGCTAGGAAAGCTCACTCTCTCCTCTTTAATTTAAATGGGATTTTTTATGGTACAAGCTTTGGAAAGTACTCAGAAATATCTGACTTCTTGGCAGAGAAGTGATGAGTGGATATTAAACACCCATGGATAGGTGGGGATGTTCAGTGATTGGGGCACCTACATTAAAAAAAAAATTAACCATTTTAGTTCATCTTCAGGAAGTATTAGTACTTATAATGAATGATAATTTCATCCCCTGAATGTTTTAGAGACAGGATAATAAAATTACAACAGTAAAGAGGGAGGAAATAAAATGTAAAAGGTAAGAGCTAATTCATTCCTCATGCTAGCTCAGTCCTTGGCCTTTCCTGAACAGAGACTGCCAATAGTAACAAATTATGTATAATCATTTTGTGATGTGGACTGTTCACTCGGGACTAAGCTCAAATGACCAAACTTGCAGCCTGTCTCTTAAACTGTGGATCTGAAGATCAAAGGCCAGAGCTTTATCCACTGAGTCCTCACCTTTATAAGAATAAAACTGCCAGGTGTCCAGAGACAGAGTGGGTGTCAAACAGTGTCATTTTAGAGCAATTGTTTTTCAAGTTCTTACAGGACAGTACATTAGGTTAGAAGCATATTAATCAGTTGTGTCTTCTGAATATTCATTAGCCTGCTCCAGGAAGGATTTTGTGGCTTCTTTTCTTTCTTACTTATAACATTTACACCTGATATAAGTGCAGTAACTTCAATAGAATTAACTCCTGATTTCCAATAGTGTAAAAAGTGGGGACACACAGCCAGTGTAATGTTAATGAATTGCCATCTCTGTTGACAGGACAAATGTAATAAAAAAATACCTTAGCATTGAATAGAATTTGAATTTAAAATATTTTACTCTATGAACTGATACAACTGATAAAAGTAATATAATTTTGAGTTCTACTATGACCACAGAACATCAAAATGAAACTGATCTGAAAAACAAAAGCTGAAAAGTAACCTTGGGGCATGTTTTTGCCACCTTTATACACAAAAGCCCTAATCCAGAGTCCACAGAAGTTTGCTAAATGACTCCCATTACCCTCAAGTGGAATTGCTTACAGAGTATGGGTGTTACACAGAGAGTAAGAATGGAAAAACTTGTTTCTCATTGCTGAAATTAGAACTCTTTGCTGTTACTCACTTGATGCTAACATTTCCTTCCTCTCCACAGAATATTATTCTTATGTTTTGGGTTTTTTTTAAATTGTTTTCTGTAGTGCTAAACTATTAAAGAGTTATTGTCTCACATGTTTATGTCTCCCTGGAAAAGTTTATATCTCAGTCAAAACTAGTTCCATTAAAAACACCTCCTTATTTTATAGCACCAGCTATTATATCCCTACAAGTAATCCTTTCCAATGCATTAGTTCAATGGGAATAAACACGGGCATATACCAGCCACATGTCTAAACACATTAGCCTTGACTCAACAGAGAGACAGTGACACACTTGAGCAGGCACTGAAAACTAAAGGAACTACTGCAATCCAACAAGAGAACTTATGTCTTGTTACTGGCAGTTACTAAAAGAAATGTCATCGATTTTGTAACTTTTACAACAAAAAGGGCCTATTATTACACATGGGCTTGCAGCTCTAGGAGCTTATGAGCAGTATCTATCATCTGTTCACAAACTGCCAAAGGATATCAGGAGAAATGGTCACCCTACTAAAGAGGGCTGGAAAGTGACGACTTTACTGTTGCTTGGAGAGGAAGAGGCAATCCGCAGAACTTCTCCAAACTGTGGAGAAATAATAAGGTTGCATATTCTCCTGTGATGGAATACCAGAGACAGTATATGCTGTGAAATGAGCATGCTGCAAAACAATACAGCAAGGAGAATGAGTGAACTTGTCTTCCAAGGAAGCACATTTGAGAGCTAGTTAGATCTCTTATCACACTCTCTCTGTTTAGGTTATTCCTTCTCTGAGTATTAAGAAAGGCAGGCACTGGAAGAATACAGAGGCAAAAAGTGAACACCTTAAGAATCAAAAAATGGAAAGCTCTACAACAAAAACCTGCAAGTTCTTTCACTACCGATTGCTGGAAACTGGGAGAGTATTCTTGCCATGTCATTATATTGCCTCACTACCCCATTTTAGCACTCTTCCCTAGGCACATGCTGTCAGCCACTGTCAAAGATAGGATGCTGGGCCAGGTGAGCCTTCAGACTGACTCAGCTGGACCTTCTAATTGACCAGGGACCAACAGAAAGAAGATTCTGTACATAAACCAAGAGTAGGCATGCACACACAACTGCATGATTTATTGTTCTCAATAGTTAAAGCATTCAGATAGAAAAGAAGAAGATCCCACAGAACAGAAGACCAACACTAGCTCATCTAATCTCAGCATGATTTATCACAGAGCAGAAAGTCCAGGTTTGGGAATGAGGCTGGGACTGAGCCCACCAGCCAGAGCAATGATAAGCTTAAGTGATTCATGTATAACATTACGTTCTTAATAATGTCAAAGTACGTTTTGTAACTGTGTGACAGCTCTCAAGCTGTCGTAGACATTATGCCACAAAGAAGTTCTGCTTTCTCAACTAGTTGTATATTCATTTTCTCTGACAAAAGGTAAATGTGGTTTATCTGTTTAGAAACAGAGGAACATTGGAGAAAAGAGACTTAAAATTGTTTTACCTCACCTAGTGCTGTTTGCCATATGGGAAAAAACTATAGAGTAAAGGGGAAAGATCTGTTGCTCTGCTGATTCTCCAATCCTTTTCTCAGTGGCAGGGCTGCCCAGGGAAGTTGTGGAGTCACCATCCCTGGAGGTATTTAAAAGATGAGTAGATGTGACGCTTATGGAGATGGTTTAGTGCTGGACTTGGCAGTGATAGGTTAACAGCTGGACTTGATGAACATAAAGGTCTCTTCCAACCTAAACAATTTTATGATTCTATGAGAAACTGTAATAGCAAATGGCTTTTTCAGCTCTGGTGCTCTGAAGACTGTTTCCATAGGAATCTGATCTCAATGACTTTACAAGACACACACCACTCTTCTCCTTCCACCACTTCTCCCGCTCTTGCTCCTTTCAGTTACCGCTGCCTTCTGCTCCCCACCACACTGTGGACTTGCAGGTCCTCCACCTGGGTAGCAACAGCAGTGCTAGCAGCAGCTGGCACACTTGCTCCCACTCAGCATTGCTGCTTGCCCTGTCCGCAGATACTTAAACAACACAGGTCTGCATTCTAGCTTGATGCTGGATCTTTGGATTTAGTCTATTATATACCTCATTCTAATCATCATTGTAAGACAAAGACCAACTGCAAAATTTGTTGGAAGGTTGGAAATACCAATGACAGGAATCATGTAACCACACGTTTCAACAAATGTGGGCTCTTCATACCCACTTCTACAAAGTGCCATCAATGTACTCAGCAATTCTATCTTTCATTGACTTTAAAGGCAGTTTGTCAGCACTTGGCAATGGAGGGCCCTTTCTACGAATGTCAGCCTTGCGAACATGACAAAGAGCAGAAGTGAGAACCTATTCAATTATAGTGAATTTTGTTAATACAGAAAGGGGAACTATAGGGATATAGAAAGACAATCTACATCGGCAAACATAACAGAAAACCACACTTAATTAGTAGTTCATTTATTAATGACAACTAAAAAAAGGATCATTACCACTGCAGTGGAAATAGCATACTGTGATTATGGACTAGTAAGAAAAACTCAGTTATTATAACTTTCATGTCTCAATAAGAACTTACAATGCAGTTCATGACAAAATGGATAAAAACAATGAAAAAAACACATCTGCACTGTTATTTCTATTGTGTTACCAATAAGAAATGGCAAGAAATATTCTTAACAAAGGCAAAGGCTTGCTAAATATGTACTGCCACTTTTATCACATTCATCATGAAGTCAGAATTTATCAGACTGTTAAGGTAAAAACAGACAAAGAAAACATTGTGTTATATATATAAATTTTAAAATTTGAAATATAGAGAGTCTTATTTTTAAAATGGAATTTAGTTTGGAAGCCCCACAGTTGCTACCTCACAGACTTATTTCTTGCTGTTATTTTACACTGGAACGTCTTGCAACAAGCAACCAGTAGGTGGAGCAGACAACATAATTCATCACGTGAAAAGAAGGGCATGGACTTGTCTGTTGGGGGTTTTTTTCATAATTATGGGAATCATGTAGGAGAAATTTCCTTCAAACAAAAGAAGCTCATATGTGTAAGATGTTACTTGACTAGTTATTGATACTACTGGCATATATAGCAAGTTGATTAAAAGGTCAATATTTCATAGCCATGAAGTTTTAGAGCTCGTGCTTTATTTCTCCAGACATTATTTGGCAACTAACTTAATTTAAATCAAATAAAAATTTGCTTTCTTTTTTCAAGCCTGCTCTTATGCCTACAAATAGGGTTATATTTGTGTTGCACGGATATTACTGGTACTACAGAAAAAAATATGTAGCTGTTTTTTAGTAAAGCAAAAAACTGTGTTTTGAAGTTGGCAGGATGCATAACATTGTACTTTCACAGGAAGACAGTCAATAATTATCTCATTTATATAAATTATTAATATATATTAATAATAATAGCAAATTAACATTACTACTGTTAGTAATTATTGAATATGCAAATATCCTAACTTGTTTAACTTTCTTTTGTTTAAACTTCTTTGCTAAAATACTGACTAAAATAAAATTCTTTTATTCAAATGAACTGCTTAGTTCTTATGTAGATTAAAATGTTTGTGTAAATGCAATGTATTTCTACAAGTAGCAATGGGAAACAGTCGTATTTGGGTAAGTTTCTATGGCAAAATACACTCAGTCAACTGTTTGCAAAAAATATAGGAAAATTGTAAAGTATAGTATAATACCATATATTTTTATCATCCAGTGATTTCCCTGAATGTGAGTTTCATAGCAATGGTGCTCAATACACACCCTCCCCCCCCCAAAACATGGGGAACTGCAGGCAAAACAACTTAAATGTAGGTATGCCTATATAATATTTTGTAGGCAGATCAAACTCCTTCTTCCTGAGTTTAAAGCATGCACACGCTTATTATGCCCATATTTTGAGCTGGCCAGAAGCTGTGTAACTGCATTAATTCTTGAGCTAATATACCGTGGCTCTCAACAGGGCTAATTAGTTTGGGTTCAGCCCCATGTTATAGCTCCAGATTGGCTTGGAAAGTAATCAAAGCAAGCTCACATCTGTCTATATAAGACTATGTGTATATATCTGGTACCAGTAACAACAAATAATGCATACTAATTCAGAGTTTGATATCCATTTCTCCCTCTTTTTTTTTTTTGTCTTTATAAAGGTAACAGTTTATGGAAGAAATAAATGCTTGAATAGCAAGTTAATTCATGAAAAAGACAAAACGTTGACTTCATCACAGGCCATGCTATTATATACATACTAGACACCCCTGTACATTCATGACACTAGCATTCTTAAGTTTTACTTTTTGAAATGTAAAATAATGCTATCAATTAGGAATGGGCACAACCTGATATATATATAAAATCTGTGGCATAGAAAGAACAAATTCTGCAATCAATAAAGGATTCACATACTTTAAGGCCAGAAAGGATCACTGTATCATCT
Source organism: Phoenicopterus ruber ruber (assembly GCA_009819775.1). Lineage (NCBI taxonomy): Eukaryota > Metazoa > Chordata > Aves > Phoenicopteriformes > Phoenicopteridae > Phoenicopterus > Phoenicopterus ruber. The sequence continues at coordinate 22,993,936 of CM020217.1, forward strand.
GCTACATTGTGCAATGCTACGATGTTTGATCATCTCCCTGTTTAACCTGTAACACACTTCTGAGATGAGTTTCTGGGCTTCAGCTTGTAGGGGGTGGAAAATGGAGCTTGACATGCCTTTCTTTACTAAAATTGAGGAGCAACAACTCCTTAATTCCTTTCTGTCAATAAGTAAACACCCTTTTCTCACCCTTTTTGCCTGTAGTAAAACAAGAAGATTCAAAACTACAGGATATATTTGAAACAACTATTGCAAATACAGATTTTGCAATGCTGTCCATATAACCTGTCTGAACATCTGCAGCCTTGATGCATGAAGTGGCTGTCGTGGTTTAACCCCAAATTGTAACCCAATACCACGCAGCCGCTCGCTCCCTCCCTCCCTCCCTGTTGGGGTGGGGAGGAGAATTGGAGAGAAAGGAAAACTCGTGGGTTGAGATAAAAACAGCTCACCAGGACAGCAAAGGAAAAATATGAAAATATATTAATAATGATAATAATGATAATATATACAAGGATAATAGAATATATAAAACAAACAATACACAATTTCTCACCACCCGACGACCGATACAGCCCGTCCCGAGCAGCAGGCAGGGAGCAGGGGTATCCCCCCCCAGCTATCCCAGAACAGCAAGTTCCAGGGAAAGCAGGCGAGGGAACAAACAGCCAAATGAACGAAAAAACAAAAAGGTAAAAATAGGGAAACAAAAAGCAACCCGAAGGGAAGCTTAACGATTAAGGCAAGTTAAGGGTCTAAAAGCCTCAAAAGCCTAAAAGATCTAGTGGCCCCCCCGACCGACCCTCACTTATATCAGGCATGACGTCTACAGTATGGAATACTCTCTTTGGCCAGTTTGGATCAACTATCCTGTCTCTACCCTTCCCCAGTTTTGCATCTGCACATGAGCAGAACCTGGAAAACAGCAAAATGTCCTTGGTGGTTCAGCAGCAACCAGCAACATCAGTGTGCTATCACTGTTCTTCTCACACTAAAGCCAAAACACAGGAGCTGCTGAAAACAAAACAAGCTCCATCCTGGCCTAAACCAGGACAGTGGCTCAGCTCCATCATTGCACCTTGTTATGCATGGCAGGAAGGGGAGGAGATTGTAGCAAACTTTAGCAGATCATTTCTACAACTCATTGGGCTTTAGTTAATACATGACTCTACAATAAGTTCAGCTCATCAACCTGCTCTTTTCATTTGCTATGCCCCCTGCTTACAAATTATACTTTTTCCTTAACTCACTCAAAAGTGTTGACTTCTGCAGCCTGGTTCTACTGAGACATGAATGGACCTCGCTCAGTAATCCAATTAACTATCCTTTGAAGACAGCAAGAAGCAGCTGTAGTCAGGTCAGAAGAACAAGCATATAGAGAGTAAAATGTCAGACACAGAGCATCAAACCAGTAAATTCTGCACTGAAATAATTTGTCCTGTATCTTAGCAAGATATAAAATTCTAGAATTATGTGCAATTGTGGAATACAGACTTTGATTGCAGTAAGTAGTTTACTTCATATATATCTTTGCTGGTTTTCAGGTTGTCTGTAGGTGTTGCATTGATTTACACTCATTCATGTTTTGAAATACTACCTGCAAAAGAAGATGGTTCTTGGAGCACAGTTCTGTGATAAAGGAAAAATTCTGTGAGCTCTGAGTCCCAGTATTCACAAACCATCTCAGCAAGCAAAACCAAGCATATTTTTGTTCTGCAAAACACTACGAGCTAAATTCTACTTCTGTAAAATTAGAAACCCAAATTCATCAAAAACATTATAGTTACTGCTGCACTCTACCAGCAGTCCTCCAGGTGGATGGCTGAAATAAGGCACTATTTGCCATTCCTTAAAAATGTGTTAAAGTTTGCTAAGCCAGTACCATCAGGAGTGAACTAAGTTTACTAAAATCTTTTTAGACCACAGGTCACTCAATGTCTCTAACCAGACAATTTTTGTACTACAGGTAAACATATTAATGTTTATGCATTTGTTTCCATAAATTGTTCTGTTCAGAACAAGAATTCCCAATTTTCTACAGTTCAAACCAATATAAAAACACTGCGTAGATTATTCTTAATACTCTAGATCTACATCTGGACAAACCAATTATTGTGAGATAATTTCAGTTATTAACCAGCTCCCCTGTCTAAAAGACACTCAGAAAACTTTTTATGCTATTTTTTACTAATATTATACTATGCTATTTTTTTGGCAAATAAAATTACTCACATTTGATTTACAAATTGAGTTTTCATAACTGATATCCAGTTAATTAAACTATATTTCTATTTATTGGATAGATCACAAATGATTCCCAAACAGAGGGAAAGATTAAATATTCTGTCACTAAGTGTCATGGTATTTTTCTTGTGTTCTTTAGGATTAACAGTTCTTACACACAGATTATAATTAACAACCTATGAAAAGCAAGCACTTAGTTCATACTAGCATACCCTGATTGCACGTTAATTCCTTATTCATATGAAGAACAACCAGATACCAAACATTTACAGACACAAAATCTTTTTTTTTTTACAAAAGTTCACAAAAAAGGACTAAAAAAAGGCAAACTCACAAGCTTTACCAATCATATCAATTTTGTAGAAGATATATTTACTGCCATATTCACCTGTCTGTAAAGCAGCTTACATAAGAAAGCTTGAATAAATACACCACTTTTATCAATACAAAACAAATTAATCAGTAAATATTTAAAATTTTTGAGGCATTTCTATGTGAAAATAATCATGTTAAATAAGATGTTTCAGGCAGTTCTAGGAAAAGCTTTAGCTGAAAACCTGCATTTACAATCTATCCTAAAAACAAGCAGAACACAGCACTAGTCCAAGCATTAGCTCAATTAAAAAAAGGGAAGAAATGAAATCCCGTCTCAGCTTAATAACTTGTTAGTTCTTGACAAGTGCAACAACACAACAATAAGCCAGTCAAAATGAGTTTTTAAAGCGAGGTTATGCCCTTCGTGTTGTGTTATCACAGTGGCAGATCAAACTGCTGACTCGGACTCTTTCTGCCAGCAGTGCTGATGCTGCCTCTATGAAGCTGCTGTCACGGAATAGTCATGGTACCTGCTCTTGCCTATAGAAAAGCACTAAATTGAACTCGAAGTAGTGTCTTTGTGATATCTTTTCAACAAGTCATGTCCCATTCAGCCTGCTAGTTTATCTCTGTCAGGCTGGGGGCCCAAGTGGTTTGCATGAGCTGTCAGGGACAGGTATACCAACCTGCTCAGTGCTAAGGAGGTAATGCATCTTTCGGGCTTGGTATTTCTTTTCCTTTTCTTTCTTTTCTAGGTCTTTCCTTTTCTCTTCATTTTCCTTCATTTCTGCATACTCTTGGAGTTCATTCCTGTAATAAAATAAGTCTGCTAATTATATTACAACAATAAAAGACATGCTACCCTTTTCTTTTACTTTAACCCTTTTATAGCTTCACAGTGTTCTGCTATTATGTATTAGCAGTATACTGACACAGTTCATTCAGTTCCACAGCAGCAGGATTCTACATGGACATAACTGTGAAGAAATAGGATTAAAATGATAAAAACTACGAACAGTATATTAGTTCATATTGCTTACTCTTTTGAAGAATATGCCAACCTAAATATTTTTATAGCTTGATAAAATAGCATTTGTAGATGTCCTTTTTTGTCTTAAAGAGTCATTTTCATTTGAATTTCTCTAAGCAGAAGTTATTATAATTTAGTGATTTTCCTTCAAATAGTTTCAAAATAAAAGTTGTTCACTTATGTTTCAGCTAGTGCCTTGCAACATCTCCTTCTGATCTGCAAACAGGGGAGACCTTACGGAATGAGAGAGGATAGCATGCACAGGATAAGAGCTGACATTCACTCCTAGATCCTTGAGTCTTTTGTAAGGATGAGAATGTAGGCATAGAGAAGAACTGGATGTAAACCTTTTATGTGTACAATGTCCTTAAGAGGAGTTTCCATAGCATTACACTCCTTGCACAGGTCACTCTCTACTTTGGTCTGACAGCAATGGTACAGGCCACCACAAGAAACAGGAACGTAACTGCCTCATGAGCCACCGCACGAGAGAGGTTTGCAAACACATAGTGTCATCTAAACGGGTGGGTCTGTGTATTTACTAGGTCGTAGAAAATTCTTTCATTGTAAAAGAAATAAGGAACTGTACCTAATACCAGCTCTCGAAGAATGGAGAAAACTCATGATTTTAACTGAATGTTTAGAGGAAAACTTTAACAGAAAACGGGCATAGATTTTTTTCTCTGTCATGGCTTAACACCAGCCAGTAACCAAGCACTACGCAGCCGCTCACCCACTCCCCCACTCCCCAGTGGGATGGGGAGGAGAATCGGAAAGAAAGGAAAACTCATGGGTTGAGATAAAAACAGTTCACCAGGACAGCAAAGGAAAAAGATAATAAAAATTATATTATATATTAATAATATAAAAATAATTAAAATAAAATATAATTATAATAGAATGTAAAAACAAACGATGCACAATTTCTCACTACCCAATGACCTGACGACCGATACAGCCTATCCCGAGCAGTGATCACAGAGAGAAACTGAGAGCAATCTCGGAATGATCCTGAGCAGAGATTTCAGAACAGCGATTTCCCCAGCAGCGATCTGGACCCCAAGTTCCAGAGGGAAAGCACAAGAGAATGAACAGCCGAATGAATGATTGAAAGCACAAACAAACGAAAGGCACCTGGCCCACTGGCTGACCTCCCCTATATACTGTGCATGACATCTATGGTATGGAATACTCTCTTTGGCCAGTTCAGGTCAACTGTACTGGCCATACCCCTCCCAGCTTTTTGCACCTGCACGTTAGCAAAACCTGGGAAGCTGGAAGAAGTCCTTGATCTCTTAGCAACAACTAATAACATCAGTGTACTATCAACATTCTTCACATACCAAATCCCATACTGAATCCAAAACACTGTAGCAACTGGGAAGAAAATTAGCTCCATCCCAGCTGAAACCAGGACATCCTCAATGGCTTTTTTCATAGAGCCAGGCTTGCCATAAATTATGCAAACAGTGGAGTGAATTAATGTTCTATAAGAAACGAAATTCCATGCTATTGTGCACAGTGCATGCGTATGGAATTTTTTTTACTTACTTAAAAAAGGTTAGTTTGATTAGCATTTGTTATTTTTGCTATTAAGAAATGGCTAGTTCAAATTAACCTGTGTGCCAAAGACACCAAGCATATTCAGTCAAGCATTTAGATTGTTTAAAAGTTAATTGAGTAAATTGTAGTCTTTTTTTTTTTTAAGCATGTGTGTATATGACAAAATAAGCAAAGAAAAATATACTATTCACATATCTGGATAATTCAAATATTCCAGCAGAACAGATTATTTAGAGAGGTCCACATTAATAGTCTCAGTTGTTTCAATGAGTACCAAATAAGACACTCCAGGACAAGGGTCAAATCCTGTCAAAATATGCACATGAATAAGTTTGCTGATATGAATAATCCCATGGGAAAGTCATATAGCTCCTGAAAGTGTTTTTAAGATTGTGACTCAGACTTATTCTTAATATTTTAAGTATCATAATGTTAAATTAGTTCATCAAAATATGTGAAAGAACAATTAATTCCTTTATAAATATGAACACTGAAATCACATTTCACATTCTTAAATACAAGTTGCAATGTAGAATTTTTGTTTGTTTCATGCTATCTTTCAAGTTCTTATCAACTAAAATAAGTAAAATATTAAGTAATTAAACATGTTTTCTTTCAAATGTAAAAGAAAAAAATAGAATGAAAAGGAAATAAATTAAAGATCAGAAAAGATGTATAGGTCTGTTTCAATCTCTGGAAATATTTTTTGTTGCAGTTTACTGTTAAAGGCTGCTAATACAATATTTCATACAAGGTTACTTATGAAGCACACTGACGTTTAAAAATCACCATGCTATGCTTTTGCAGCAGTGTAATTTTTTTCCAACATAAGATTAAATTGCAAAATAAATGAATTACTTAGAGTGGCATGGCCCCCATTTTGCCACCCTTCTCTTGAAAATTGCTTATTAATATGAAAAAAGAAGTTGGAAAATAGCCTGTTTTACTTTATGCATAGCGTTTCGGGGCCTCAAAGCCTGCAGAGCCGGACTAGCTGCACATTTTAGATTGTGTTGGCAAGCGGGGACGATGACCTTTCTGACCTGCATCTCAAGGCTATTATTAATCGCTAAGTAACCTGGTAAAGCCAAACAAATTTGTTTCCATTGAAAGGATCTCTATCTGTGTCTGAGAATTTGTGCTGTACCAAACAAACCTCATTAACTGTGTCCATTTTTGACAAAGAACTAGGAGTTGGAGAGATTGGCGACCTTTCTTTGTCCTTAAGGTACAGATTTCAGAGTCACTGCATGTAGGTACATAAGCATTTTTACTTGGAAACTCTTTGTTCTATATCAATCAATCATAAACAAATGAATAAATAGAAAATGCAAATAGTATCAACTTTGTTCTTTTATTTTATGCCCCTTTACCTTCAATATCAGAGTCTATGATCCATGTTTTACATATTTAATACTATTTCTTGTTCCTTTTTGATTACAGAGTCCTCTATTCAGCTTTAGTACCACTATCTATAACTGATGAAATGTCTATCAACATATTACTACAGTCTATTCAAGTTCTTATATACTCATCTACTTCTTCCCAACAGTGGATATGGAAGCTTTGTTATTTAGAACACAACTGGTGATGAAAACCCTCAAATAATGATAAAAATATAAATTTGTATTACAGATGTAACGATAATGGGATGCAAAATGTTTCCCATTGCAAAATGTTTCCCATTGTCATTAATCTGAATTTACCAGATTACTTTGAATGAATGATTAATAATCATTATTTACTGAAATTAATTGAAGTCTAAAATATTCGTTGAAGTTCAGCACAATTCATGATCTTTTTAGACAGTACTATCATCCAAATCGGCATGATCCTTCCTGATTATCACACATCCTCATTAATGCTGTACCATAATCCATTTAAAAGTTTGAGCTTTTTTAAGCAGTTACAAATAATTTTCAACATACTTTTGCAGCCTACACATTTTGTCAGTTGTGCTAAAATATTTCTATCATGCGTTATACTGCTCTGTACAGGTGTACAGAACATGCAGACAATTCTGTCTCGGGGATAATAGCTCCCACAATGATTCTCTCCTGAGAGGCAGTACAAAATAAGGGGTATGTAGTAGTCCAAACATTGCTTGACTGGAAAATGTAGATGTTTTAGCATAAATATAGATTTATTGTAAAGCTATTTGAACATGAAGTTTTCATCTCTTTTACCATACTTCAAGAATTTGACTAGGAGCAACAAAAGCAGAGAATCTAAAAGTAGTTGGATATGAATACACAATTCCACACATTAGCAGATTAATACTAACACATTATGCACTGTGCAGGGGGTTTCACTGCTACCATACAGAAAAATGGGTATAAGCATAAGTGATACTAAAGACATAAACTTAGACATCCAAATAGAGTTAGACTTCCAGATATCTTACATGTAAATGTGTTTATTGTGAAGTTTCATGCTTGTGACCTTCTACATGTATGTCTGCCCAGAGAAAGTAAATCCAAATCCCATTAAAGTCAATTGAAAATTCGTTTAAATTAAATGATCTTTGGATTAAACCCTTACGCTTACTGCCAGCCTTCTCTGTGATCATATACATCTTAGGTTCATTGAGCAATAGTAAGCAAATTTTTCTTGGAACTATACGATATTATGAATACTAGCTACGATGCGTGATACTCTGGACTCTGGACCAAATTTGCTTCAGGATGAACCTTTCATGGTTCAGTGTGAAGTGGGAGAACTGAATATGGGCAAATTGCTTGGCCTGCATTTTTAAAGCTTCATCAATTTTGGGGGGAGAAAAAGAGTTCTGTAAATGCAAAATATGTTTTAGGTTAATTAATAATCTTGTTCTGTTTTTATAAATGATCTGTCTGTTGCATGCTTCATAGTTGGAATAGTACTGCTTATTAAACTGTAAGAACTGAAAAAGCAGGTAATTTTTCTAGCACATAATTATCTCAGTATATTAACAGCATCTACTGCATCTTCCTACAAACCTGGCTTCCCATATAAGCTTAGTCCAATCAGAGTTTCTCCCACACAGATTTTTATGGAATATCTTTGTAGAGGAAATATGTGTAAGTTTTGACCAATGTAGTGTCTTATCATGATCCAAAAATTGTTCAACAAATCAGAATAATGTCAATGTTTATTAGCACAAGTTTAGGATGCATTCTTTTGTTAAAAAAGTGAATATACTGAATAACACAAAATGTGTTTTCCTTGTGATAGGGAACGTTTCATGAAATTAAAAATAGGCATAGGATTATCAACGTATGTGCTCAAAGCCCACAATTAAAAATGGTCTTGTGTAACAAATCTGCGAAGTAGCTATTGATTTGTTAATGATAAAATTATTTGCTTTATATAAGTCTGAAAATAAAACATTTTCAGATGACAAGGTAACTTATTGTTATTCTGATACTTCATTATGCAGTAGGCAGTGGTGTTGGTTCCAGCTATGAGATGCAAATTTGGTTGACAGTGCTCCTGCTGTCTGTATAAAGGTTAAAAACACACATATAATATTGTTCCTGGCACTTTTGGAAAGGTCTTCAAGTGATGATTTCAGCAATATACAGATTTTCATAATTCTGCATAGAACTGCATCATTTTACAAATTCACACTGACCTACATTTATTGAACTTTATCAAACTATTGCATTCTGTTTGCATTTTCACTGGCATCCTGTGGTCCTTTGACCAGATAACCATAAAATTATAATATTAACTAAAGTAAAGGGCATCTGAGAAAATCAGTAATTAGTATAGTTGCCTAGAGTACCCAGAAAGAGTATGAAGTTATTGTGATTTTAAACAGTTCAGACCCCAAATCATAAAATTCCTGCAACATAGGCAGTAGGCAACCTTAGCATAAAAGGAGATAACCTAAATCAATTTTACCTTCCTGACTATATATCATCTTCCCTGCTCAAATAGAGAATATGGGAGTGAAAATGAAATTAATGGGACAATACTTTTGGTGCACCACTGCATGCCACTTGATTTCACATTTCATAGGTGTAGGTGAGAATGGAATATGACCTGCCATGATAATATCATTTGACTTAATCTATTATATTTGGGGAAAAAATGAAATATACGTATAGACTAGCCTAGGATGTAAAAATAGTTTAGAGAGCTCTGTACTTTGAAGGCAAAGTCTTAACAGAACACACAAACTACATACTTATGTTAGCTATGTACCATCAGACGGCTTGATCATCTTCAACCTTTTTCTGATTTTTTGAATGAACCTGTTCAGATTTACTGAGCAGAATAGAGCAGCTCTGTAACCCCCTTACTCCTCTCCACCATGATGTATACTCCTGTGTGTATCCTGACAGAATACCTTGACCAAAATGTTTGATCTCAAGTTGCAGTGAAACAGATAATCAAGAGGCAGTCAATTATTAGTGGTATGAGGTATCTTACTGCCTAGGAGACCTACCACAAATGGGTGTCCAAAACTCTTACTAATTTTAAATGTGAATGTTTACATCAGTCTATTCGACAACTTAATCATGACACTCTCTTCAAACTCTGGAGGAATAGTACTGCTCTGTCATTGCAGTGCAGTGAACAGGAAACTAATATGATTCCTTAGGATGAAAAAAAAAAAAATATAAAGTTAATGTGTAGGCATGCAAAAACACCCTATAGTTTCTATTATTATTAATTTTACAGGAAGAAATTTGTAACACCTTAAAATCCCATTATAATTTGTGCATAGTAGAACATAACCTGCCCATCTTTCCTTAATCACATAGTGTACACTGCCAATGGAATTAAGTGACATACCAGTTCAACTGTCAAGGTCCACAATGTGATCGATATACTACGTAGGAAATGTGATGAACATAGCGGTGAAGGGCATACAGTGAATGAATACCTTGTGCAGATCAGGAGATCAGGGCACAGCATGTACCAGACGATAGGAAAGAACAGACTGATGCATCCTTCTTATCCTTCCAATTTCCACTGCTGCACAGTTACTCAAGACAGTGCAACAGCTTTTCAAAATACTGATTGCAGAGCCAGTTTATAACTAAAAAGGGAGTATTTTCCCTAATCCATTATACAGAATCTTCTAATTAAGGTTTCAATAACAACTCACACAGAATTTTTCCTCACACCTATTTAAAACCTACTTTTTTGGTAATACATATTCTTTTCAAATTATTCCATTTTCTGGAAACATGCAAACTTAATGGTCCAAATGTTTTTCCCTTGTGTGAATAAATCCTTAAGCCGAATTTTCTTCATACTCATCGGCAGCACAAAATGCTGTGAAGTTAAGAATCATTTTTGTAGAAGGTCCGATTTAAATGATGATGTTTTGTTAGCTTAACTATTTTAATTTAATTAAACTGTAAAACCTACCCGTTACAGATGTGGCATAAGAGTAACTACGACACTGAAGCTCCTGTTGGCTGAGGATCTGGATCCAAGTATACTAGTTCAACTTTATTTATGCTCAAGTCTATACTAATATGGCTAACCATAATAGGAAAAATGTTTTGACTCCATGTCTGTTTGCTATTGACCTTAATCAGCCTGACTGATGAGCTTAAACAGTGAAATTAGTATTGGGGGGTAACAAAGCTGATCTGGCCCTGAATGGATAACAGAGCCCTAACACAAATTATTCGGATAGCAGTTTAGCAGCAGTGGTTATTTCTAGCACAGTGCCAGTGCTAGGCTGCTAAGAGAGCAGTCATGTTCTTAATTTTTCCAGCAACGTATAAAAGACGATGTCTAACCACAGCCAAATACCATTGAAAGTTTTCTAGTGAATGTCATGTGAAAGTATCTGTTATCTTTTGGCACTGCAATTCCCAGAAGACTATATATGCTACCATCTGCGCAGTAATAACTAGAGGAAAGCACACTGCTATGTTTTTCTACAGTTAAGCTGTTCCCAGTACTAGAATGAACTCATTTAAGCTAACTGTTATCTCTCTGTTGCAGTGCAGGACAATGTAGACATATCTGTATTCCTTTTACTTTAATATATGGTACTTGGCAACATTTACAATATTCAACATTATGTGATTTAGAAAGCAAACATGACATTATAACTTCTAAAGGTCATCAGCTAAGTTGATTTTCCTTCTCAGGGTATTATGAAACAATTTGACTGAGGTCTACTGCCTGATTCACATTTTTCACTTACTTTCATATAAAAGTCTGCACGTGTTTGCAAATAAAATGATATACTTTGTTCACATTAAACGGATTTTACAATGGCAAGGCAGGGAGAGCTTGTATGTATTGACCCATTACATATAGAAGACCAGTAATGCCAAATCTCACAACTTCATAGTGATTTTCGCAATACCTGATGGTTTTCTCAAATTCCATCATCATAGGACAGTGTTACCACTTGAGTATCTGTGATGCCATTTTTAATAAAACATAAAACATTAAGAAAGACACAGAAAATGAGTATATTTTTTATATAGCACATATAATTATTTTGGGAGAAATCTGACGCATTTTTAAATACTGCAGTGCTACTTGTAAGTCTGAGATTTCACAACAGCGGCTAATTACAAAACTGAAGTTATCATCAACTAGATCCCAATTTTCAGAAGTGCTAGGAAACCATATCTCTTATTGTCTTGAAAACTTTGAAGTAATCAATACCCAAAAAACTCTGGCATTTTTTAGTATGGTATGCAAGAAATTACACTCAGAATTAAAGTCTATTCTCTGAAATATGGGTCCTACCATACAAAACAGACTACATTTAATTATAGATTAAGGCATCCAGTTATTCATGCCTAAAGAGTACGTCCAACATTTAGATTCTGTTGTCTACACCTAAGCACATAATTTTCTGATCTGAGTGCTAGATCCCTTCTTGAGTAGCGAAGCACAATGCTAGATGGTGGTGAGGCCACAAGGAGGCTAATGAGTGCTGCATCATTTTGGGTGTCATGCAGCTGAAAGATCAAATTAGTTTGTTAGATGAGGCTGTAAACATTTTGCAAACAGCTAGTTAATTGGACAAGAAAAGAATAGCCTACTTGGAGAAAAGAGGTGGAAAGTGTTGCTTTCTTGAAACACTTTGTCGTGGTGATGTGGCTTGAAGGCAGTAGGAACTATGAAGTTCAAGGTAAAACACTGGGATTTAGCTCCACTGTCGAGGATAAACAACTTAATGGATTAATGTAATTATCCCTACAAGGTGGAGAGTCTGAAGAATTTGAAAGGGGGATAATAATAAGTAAATGTTTTGCACAGCTTAAAAAAAATCATGCTCACAGTATGAGGAACTATGGCTTTTAAAGGGGGTATTTGAGTAGAGATGAAGCAGCTCATTTATGATACTGTGATGAAAAGGTATATAAATCAATGCATAACCTGACAATACATCAGAAAAAAAAAAAATATTATTTTTTAAATTTCTTATGCACCGTAACTGTGCTGAGTTCTGATGCTGATAGTATTTTAAAGGATGTTTGAAAGTCTGTCCAAAATGGTCACAAAAATTATTGTAAGCAGAGAGAGAACATCTTGCAATGACCTCCATTGTTTATGTTTAGCACAAAGAATTCTAGAAGGTGGCTAGATTAATGTATGGATTCTGGATATTAAAGGAGCTTTCAGTCTAGTAGAGGAGGATATAACAAGAAGCAATGGTTCAAAGATAAAATCAAACTATTCCAATGGGGAAATATGGGACATACTTTGAACACCACAGGTAATTAACTCCTGGAGTAGAACAAAAAGGGTATTTTCTATCTTTTGATGTTCTTAAATCAAGACTAGATTGTTCAGCCAAAGCTTAATGGGCTTTTTATAGATATTGTTATTAATTTGTTATTGATAGATATGATACTGGTGGTAGATCTGGAGTCAGACTAGACCATTTGATTCAGAATAACATTACTTTGAGCATCACTAGAACAAAAAAAAAAACGGTTTTTATTATTCCTCATTACTGTTCTAGACTGTAAAAATAGAAGACACTTAGTTTTTCCATTTTCTTCTCTGAGTGAGTACTTAAGAGAACTAACTCTTCTTAGATAACAGAAGGGTCTATTTATAATGATCTAGAAAATCCAAAAATAATTAACTGAGGCTATTAACTCATTTTTTTAAAAAAAAAAAAAATCTTTTTTTCATTTTGGACATTTTTCTATTAAAACAATGAAAAAATGATTATGAGAGACTGTATACTGCTTTGCATCTCGTGCAATTTTACGATACTTCATGGGATATTATAGGATATACCAATATAAAGGGAAGAACCATAATTTTCCACCATAAGAAAATCTGAAATGTCAAAGAAAGATCAATAAGCCTTCACATCCCCAGTCAAAAATCAGATCAGGAACTTGCAAAAATGCAACACATAGACGCTATACTTCTAATAACAAAACACAACTATGATGTGGCTCTTTTTAAGGGTCTTCACCACTGTAGTCTCTATTTCTCCCACATAAATGGAAAATGAGAAAGGCAGTCTAGCCTCAAAAGCTTTCCATTGGGTAAGGCAGTATCAAAGAAAACCTTATTTAGTTTGGTCTTCCTTAATATCCCTGCTATCTCTGAGCATTGTGTTAAATTGTGAGGTATACTACTTATTTAATAAGGAGTTATGAAGTACGTGAGCAGCTAACGGCAATTTTTTAGTTGCACTCACACACCGTATCTTACATTATGACAAAAAAAGATTGTGGTGTTAAATCAAAAGGACTGCTGTGCATTAATTAAAAAAATTGACACTTATGTCTTTTGATTTTCTTTTTTCTCTTTGGAGAACTCAAAAATAAGCTACATTCAGCAAGTTCTGAAAAAGCTGTATGTGTAAGTTAAGTACTCCTGATGTATCTGTAGATACACTCACGTATGAGCTGGAATATCTGGATAGCACAGAGCAAGCTTAGTTACATAATCGTTTGTATATAAATGGCTTTTACAAATAAAAGAAATATCTAATTTTCTAATGTAAAACATAAATCCATGCATTTAAATTTTATGCTTCATTATTAAACTGAAAATTGCACACCAAAAAGAACCATCACCTTGTATTAATCACAAAAGAACTGCGTTAAGTGGGTTGAGTAAATGGCACATAAAATTTGTCATAGTTCTAATGACCTAAACAGCTGAAATGACTAGTTCTCCAAAAGGCACATGAAATATGTTCATATACTTTTTCATGAGTCTTTAGTCTTCAAGTGGTAGAGCTCTTCCCTGATAACCTAGTATAGCCTGTATATAGATGGCCTGTCATGTCTCTACAATTAGATAAAAACAGAACTGCTATAATTTAATCAGTTACAACCTCAAAATTATATTTTGAAAATCAAGTTTATTAATATGTAATCTTTAGGTAATCATATTTATCCTCCTAATTTACACAATATTTATGATACTCTACATGTCCTTGAAATAGGGAACAGGGACACTACACTATGAAAAAGTGGCCTAGCTGCTGGAGTTCATAAATTTTGTTCGGCTTTGGATGAGTTCAAAGAATTGCCATGTAAGAAAAGCCTTACAGAGGGAATTTATCTGATTATGGCAGTAATAATTACCCAGCTGTTTATTGCAGATAGAGAAATAATTCATGTAGGCAATAGGCCGTGGTGGCAATGACACTCCGCATTTAGTAAATATGCAAACTGTTCACTTCTAATTAACCAAGCTAGAGGATGCCCTTATTAAATGTATAAACTAAAAGTGCCTTCCTGACAAGTGATGAATTGTTACATTGCACAAACTCTTGCCACAGAATTACTGGAGTGAACTTGGGGCTTAACTTCATTAAGAGATCTTGTGGGATAGTTAAATGAGGATGGACAGCATAACAAGACCTACCTGACAGTCAATGATATGTTAGAGCTTAATGAAACTGTACCTCTTCCCCTTTTCTACTTATTTTACAGTGAAGATCCTACTTCAGACAAAATATAAGGCTGTGACTCCTGTCTATATAAGAAATACAAAATGCTGAGATTAGTCAGTCTTTGTCCACAAAAAATGTTTTGCGAGCTGTCAGTAATTCTAAAACAGACCTATTTCAAAGTAAAAAATCTAGCCAGACACTACAGTGCCTTCAAAGCTTACAAGTATAAAACTATTGTTATTCTACAATACTATGTTGTCACACCCGTTTATTCTACCTTCACCAAAAGTAATCAGCTACACCACAGACTATTTGGTCCAATGAGTAAATGCGAGGATCTCAAATTTCTTTCTACATACTCAGATTAAAAATCTTCCTTTGGATACAAGTGAAATAAAGCTTAATGTTTAATCCGTTATGCCTAATGGTGTGCTTAGTGCTGTGCAAGAATACATGAGAAAATACAGCCTTCATATTTTTAAAGACTACAGTCTAACCCATTACTTATGTTACTTATGTTATTCATGTTTATCTGAAAAATTTGACCTATATTACATGGTTAAAAATATGGTAAGACTGCTTTCACCACTTGCTCAAGAGAGACAGGAATAGAATAAGGCACATGAGGTATGTCTAGCTGAATCTGCATTGGAAATTCAGCTTACTGGGTAATCATAATGGTTCCTACCTTAACCTCACTGCACTCAGAAGGTGCTTTCCTATGGAGTTAAAACAGGGTATTGCCTGCTCTATAGCTTTAGCTAGTTCATTTCAATTTCATGATCAAACAAAAAAGACAAAAAGTCCATCTAAAATGTCTTGTTTTGCAAAATGCATTACTGAAAGCCTATAGTTATATAAGCATATATGCTGTATAAACACATATGTGTGAACGAAACTGTGTTAATGTGTATAAAGGTAGGCAAAGAGAAGACCTAAAAATGGACTGACTTGTCAAAGAGGTTTTTTATGCTCAGAATCCGTGAAGAAAGCTGGGTTTATGGACAACTCCTTTAAGAAGGAACAACTATCACAAAATACATGACTGCAGAGAATATTTTAACCAGATGTGAATCTCTTTCAAATGTATTATTTTAAAGCTTTTCTCTGGTCTAACTCCCACTTAAGTTAATATGAGCATCTTAATATTGTTCAGTGGAAACTAGGTCAAATCACACAGAAGAATCAAATAACTCATTTTTTGTATTCTATCTTACTCATCCTAACAACATCAGGTTTGTAGCTATGGAAGTACTCTAGGATCCTCAGTGGATTACAATTCTAAGTTTCCTACAAGATCTAGCAGTTATACCTAAAATCCTCTGGAAAAGGCATAGACATCTCAAATTATGCGCCCTACCACTCAAAATTAATATTTAAATAAAGGAAAGCATATTTGGCACTTGTCTCTATTTCTATGGCTCCCAAAGAAAGTTGACAGGATAAGTTTACATTCAGAAAATTCTAATTACAGGTAAACAAGTTAAAAAGCATAATGTATTTCCTCTAGATATCTTTGAAGACAAGGAAAAGAAGATGGCTTGAAGATAAATTAGTTAATTAAACATCAAGTGAAAGACAACATTACAAAAATGAGGTTTTTATTGTTGCAAGAATTCCAAGGAGCTGTCTGAAAGGCTTTGGCACTAATTGAAAATAGACTACAGAATCAATTGCTTCTGCAGTCAATGAGGAGGAACATTTTAATTGAATTATAAGACAATATATACATTCTTCAAAACACTTTGACACTTGCAAAAATGGCCAGCACCTGGACTTATCTTTATCAGAAAGGAACAGACAGATGGAGGCTGAGCAAGTTCTCCTCATATTACTATGACAACAGATGATTTATTTCAAGCCCACTTCATGGAAAATAGCAATACCTCAAAAGTTTTAAGAAGCAAAGTGCTTGTCACGTTAAAAGTAAATAAACCTCAGTAATGCCCTAGTAATCAAGAATAAGCTAGATACTCTTACTTTTTTCAGTTCTACATGCTCAGGCATATTTGCAGAAAAGCTAAACATTGGATTAGATCACCAGTAACATGTAACGGTACTGTATTTCACTGTTCATTAAGATCATAAAAAATTAGACTGCACAAAGGATTTGTGAATATACATATTGCCAAGGAAGTGATTTTTATCACTTTGCATTATCTATTTCCCTGACATTTCTTGAGGACCAAAAAGCTTTAACGATGACTGTGATACTAAATCTGCTGATAGAACAGCTAGTCAAACTTGGATGAAAGTCACACTCTTCAGGGCCACTCTCAAGGCTTTTTCACTACTAAAGCCAAGAACAATGAAAAGGAGAATTTGGTGTCAATCATCTAAGTGTGTGAAATTCACGATTTATAATCATAATGGTGTTTACATACACTGCGATGCTTGCTGAAGCTAGACTCAGGTCTTAGTTTGCTACCTTTAAGTCAGTGTTTATTTAACAGCCAAGAAAGCTAAACTACCTGCCTTGATTACACAGCAACCCAAATGCCAGTACTTTTTGCCACTGCTTTGTCAGTTTTCTGTTACCGCTATCTTACTGAGTTCTGTGCCTAGGGAAAAATTTAAATGGTGCCATTCATCAGTAAATGGAGCACTACATCCCAAAATCTTATCTCTAGTTGCACACCTGACATATAGCAAAGTTGCTTTACTGTAGTTTAAAGGCCAGTGTGTAGATAACCTTAGTCAAAGAACTGCAAGTTAATCACACAGTTGGGCAACTGACATCATCCATAAATTCTTCTGATATAATGGCACCAGCATGCTAATTTATGTGAAGTGATGTCCATTTGCTTATCATGGATTGGAAACTGTTTCACATAAAACAAAATTCTAATGCATCATATGGAGTTATAGCCTATGCTAATTGCTTTTGGCATATTCCCCCCTTGTAACCATTCTGCCAGCTCTTCGAGATGTTAAATGCAGCATTAAGAATGTTTCAAAACAAGGTATTTTCCCTTAAAATTAAATACACTAACTTCACTGAGAAGTAATGGAATTTATTTTAATGCATGCATTTATATATGCAACTACTGAACTAATTCATATTCAGATAGAATATAGTACGCATTGGTATTTATTTAAATACAAATGGATGCTACAGATGAAGACTTATTACTAAAACCTAAATAGCAAAATTTTGTAAAATCAATATTTCAGAACATGTTTCCTACTTGATTGGTTTAGAACTTCCTAAATCTTGTAGGAAAAAATAGAATTCAGGACTAATGAACCCGTTTCACCATTACATTAAAGCTAAACTACACAAATGTCAAGAAAAATCTGAGTATGTCCTTATATAGACAGAGTTCAGGGTTCAAACTCATTCTTTTACCATCTGTCAAGGACTTCTTTGAATCACTTGTCAGCTACTAGGGACTCTACTGGGGACACCAGCAGGCATCACACCTATTGGTTCTGTAGCAGTGGGAAGTAATGGGAATGCTGAAGGAAAACTCATCCACTCTTCAGCCAGTCTGGGAGCTAAAGCCGACAGTTATCTTCAGTTTATACAAAACCAGTGCCTTAAGTTAGGATAAGCAGTCTGTTAAGTGAGTGCAAACTCACACATAATATGACTATTATTATTTAATTATATTTTAGGTCAATTTCTGTTAAATCAATTTCTGTTAAACTTAATTACATCCCTCTATGGCTTTAAACTGGGGCAGCTTCTATTAGGTTTACTTTCTCCTGGGGTTTTCACAGTAAAGACAAATGATAAAGGTCTGGCTACTAAATGAGGGCAGCTATTAAATAAGGACGGCTTGTATTAAAGCCGAATGGTAAAGATGTGGCTACTGGTTGAGAAAAACCCTTACTAAAGGTAAGTGTCTTGTATTTAAAAAAAAGGGGGCAAAGAGGAGAGAGAAGGAAACAAACTTTGTTCAATAACTCTTATAAGATACTCCTATAAGAAACTAACAGAATGTCCGAAGTTTCATGGCAACTTCCTCTGAAGTTTCTCTTAGAAACAAGAGAGTGGTAATTTGATACAGGTTCCTCCTTAATGAAAGAAGAGAAAATTAAGCACAACCCCTGGTTCTGGAGACCAAGAGGTAAAAATGTATCTCAGAAAGGCTTGCAATGTGATTTCAGGTAGTTGCTGATAAATAAAAATTCTATCAGCATTATTCTAGAAGATAAGACTGAGAACAATATATTGCAGTTCAGTTCAGAATTACGTCATAATTTCAGAAAAAATACAGTTTAACCAAACTTTTGAAATGTCAAACTTCTAGTGTGTATTTTGTTGTTGGTTTGGAGGTTTTTTGGGAGGGGGCCAGGGTTTATACCTCTCTGGAGTTCTCTAAAATCAGTCTGGTTTACTGTGGTTCTGTTGCTGATTGTGGAGGAACTTGGTTCTTTACTAGCACTGACACTACACTAATGTATATATTCTGAATGAATACAGCTATAAGACAAATAAGAAAACAAATGCATTATTTCATGTTTCATGTTGTGCTGTTCTGTGGTGTTCTAGAGATGTGAAACACTCAAAGCCAGCCTAATCTGAGTGCACAAGTGTATTAGTGGCTCTGTCCACCAACATGTAAATTTCCATAATGCTGGTGCTGGTACAAAACCCAGCCATTTCATAAACACAGTCCTTCAGTTTCAGGCAGTTCCTGGTGTTTTTTACAATGAACAATGCAATAATTTTATATACACAAAAATGTTTATGAACAATGAGGTTATACTCTTCCACATTTGATGTGATGGCTGATGAAAATATGCAGAGAATCTCTCCTCCACCTTGTTCAGTATTCCTCGGAAGAAGCACAGTGGGCCACCTTGGGGCCAAAGTAGTTGGCAGCAACTTAGCCCAATGACAGGAAAAATCTGTTTGGCTGAGGGCCTACACCTGATCTTCACTGAACATCTGTTAGATTTCATAAGAAGAATGTTGAAGATAATATACATATTAGTTTTTAAATGTACCCCAGTAAAGACATCACTGCAGTGATTCTTGGTTACACTTGAGAACTGATGCATTTTTATAACTGAAATGATACGATCCATTTGACCAAATTCACGCAAAAATTAATTTTTAATCTTTTTTTAATCTGAAAGATGTTTTTTTTAACCTGAAAGACGTATATTTCTGTGAACTCGGGAAGACAGAATTCAAATTAGCAGAATATCAATATATCAGTTGCCAGGTAAGAGGTCACACATATCAAATTTGACACATTTTGATGTACCTGAAGTCACACTGCTCACCTTACTTGTTAAAGGAAAACACCACAAAAGTATTTCTTGATTACAATACCAACCCAATGCATAGGCTTCATGGTTTTTAATGACCTGGAACAAATACTAGGGAATTTGATGAAAATGTCAAGGTACTGCAAGACAAATATTTTTGTAGTCCTCCAAAGTTAGATGTACCCAGCAGAGATCTATTGTGGGTCTGGGGCAATAAAACACAAAGCTCCCATCAATCTATGTTCACTACAGCAGGATGTATTGGGTTTGTGTGGCAAAGTTTTGGTAGCAGGGGGGCCACAGTGGTGGCTTTTGTGAGAAACTGCTAGAAGCTTCCCCTATGTCTGATGGAGCCAATGCCAGCTATCTCCAAAATGGACCCACTGCTGGCCAAGGCCGAGCCCATCAGTGACAGTGGTAGCTCCTCTGGGATAACAGATTTAAGAAGGGAAAAAACCCCTGCAAAATGGCAATTGCAGTCAGAGAGAGGAGTGAGAATATGTGAGAGCAACAACTCTGCAGACACCAAGGTCAGTGAAGAAGGAGGGGGAGGAGGTGCTCCAGGCGCCAGAGCAGACATTCCCCTGCAGCCTGTGGTGAAGACCATGGTGAGGCAGGCTGTCCCCCTGCAGCCCAAGGAGATCCACGGTGGAGCAGATATCCACCTGCAGCCCATGGAGGACCCCACATTGGAGCAGGTGGATGCCCAAAGGAGGCTGTGACCCCATGGGAAGCCTGTGCTGGAGCAGGCTCCTGGCAGGACCTGTGGCCCCGTGGAGAGAGGAGCCCAGGCTGGAGCAGGTTTGCTGGCAGGACTTGTGACCCTGTGGGGGACCCACGCTGGAGCAGCCCGTTCCTGAAGGACTGCACCCTGTGGAAAGGACCCATGCTGGACAAGTCCATGGACGACTGTCTCCCATGGGAGGGACCCCATGCTGGAGCAGAGGAAGAGTGTGAGGAGTCCTCCCCCTGAGGAGGAAGGAGCGGCTGAAACAACATGTGATGAACTGACTGCAACTCTCATTCCCCGTCCCCCTGCGCCGCTGAGGAGGGAGGAGGGAGAGGAAATCAGGAGTGAAGTTCAGCCTGGGAAGAAGGGAGGGGTGGGGGGAAGGTGTTTTTAAGATTTAGTTTTTATTTCTCATTATCCTACTCTGATTTGATTGGCAATAAATTAAAGTAATTTTTCCCCAAGTCAAGTCTGTTTTGCCCATGACAGTAATTGGTGAGTGATCTCCCTGTCCTTATCTCGACCCACGAGCCTTTCGTTAGATTTTCTCTCCCCTGTCCAGCTGAAGAGGGGAGTGATAGAGCGGCTTTGGTGGGCACCTGGCATCCAGCCAGGGTAAACCCATCACACAGGAATACCACTTGCTATCTTGTTTTGTTCACACACATCAAAGGTCAATCTAACTGACACATTTTGAGCCTTGTTCCAGGTTTAGGCAGGGAATGGAGAGGAGTGATAGAACTATTATGAACAGAGAAGCAGGTTGTGTTGCTGCAGTTCATCCAGTTATATTAATTTTAGACCAGAAAGTTATGGCTTCATTTACTTTCCAAGATTTGGTCTAGTCTTCCTCAGATTCTACCTTTTCAAGAATGGAATATATTTCAAGGATTTCAGAACAAGAAGGTACAGCTTAAGAGAGGACAGATTTTTTAAGTCTGGTTTTGCTAAGTTATGATCTAACTTTCTGCATAGAATACATTTAAATGAATAGTAATGAGAGATTAAAGGTAGGTGGTTATCAGTATGCTTCATTATATGTAACAACGTAATGTATGAGTTATAATGCTATGATAAAGAGGATGTAGCATCAGCTATAATTGTGGGAAAATAATATAAATTAATAAGCAGCGTCCAAAAAAGTTGGATAATTCTTTTCTTCATATAAAACCTGTATATGTTGTTTTCTGAAACAGTCTTCTGGCTGAATTGTCTTTGCCATGTGATCTAGATGAGACTTTCAGAAATACTTTTTCACTAGACTTACTTATATTTCTATGCTTCAGAAAGCAAAGATTTGTCCCAGGCTTTCTGAACAGCAAAAACTGGATGGATTTTGTCCAACACCCTTTCACTTACAATGAGAAAGTAATGATCATGGCCACCCAATATTTTGTCTGTTTACACTGTTATCTGAAGAAAAAGTCATGGATTAGAACATCAAATGTGCTAGAGGGAAATAATTGCCTCTATTTTAGAGAGCTTTCAACATAAGTACAGGGAAAGACAAGGGACAGATAGGAGAAATAGAGTAGGAACATATAGCAACAACAGTTCTAGCCAGAAATCTAATAGGCGAATTAATCTCTTCTGTAACTATGAAAAGAGTGTGCTTCACCATGTCCACACCAGTATCTTTCACAATTAATATTCATAGTATGGTTCATGCATATAACTTAGATTCCCAAATCTGCACTTTCTTTCATTGTCAATAATCAATTTTCAAAATTATGAAAAGAAAATTTTTTTAGCTTGTGTATACTGGGAAAAAAATAATCTAGTTCAACAAACCATATTTAGGGCATAATAATCTATGAGTTCTGAGCATAGGTGAAGAGCCAAATTTGGTTTCATTAAATTGGTATAAACCCACAGTCCATCTAATTAATTCAAAGAAATTATTCTGAATTCATAACAGAGTAAATGAGAACAGAATGTAGCACAACATGCACAGATTTAGGATAAAGAGAATGATGACTGAGAGATAGGTAGATAGATAGATTTGATAATGGAGGGGATCCTACACTCAAAGAAATAGTTTAATAAGTGCTATAAACTTTTTACAAATAAAAGAAGAGGAAATTAATGCTTTACCACATGGAGTTTTTATCTTTACCTGACAATCTCATTATTCACAGAAATGGCTTCCAGGTATTTCTTCAGTGCATAAAAATTATGGATATATTTCCGAACATAATAGCCTCGCCACCTTTTCTGAATCTAGAGGAAATAAATATTTGCTTAGTATATTTCAAATCAAAAGTTTGTATGCATATCAAATATCTGTTGTATTTCCCAAATAATACGGTTTCCTTAAAAGTAATATCAAGCAGAAAAACCAGTATGTTTCAATGAAGAAAATGAGTAGGATATAACATATTGTAGTTAAATGGTGATATGAATTCACTATTAAATGCCAACATTAAAAAAAATAATATCGCGTTTTAAACCACTGTTTATATTGGGGTGTGGCAATGAAAAGAAGTGTCTGCTACTGCCAGTGGCATTGCTCTATGTAAGAATGGTAAAAAACAGACAACAGAAGTGGTGTCTTTTCTCAGGTACAACATGTGTTGCCTACTGAGTCATCACCTCATCAGTATCTTCTGCTACACTCTCACCTTTGTGCTCTGGATATAATCTAAACTGAATAGAAGCCTTCCCAGTAACTCAATGAATCAGGCTTTCTGGAAACATAATTTACAAATTGCAGTTCTTTCATCTCCAATGTAAGATGATGCATGTCTATTTGTTGCACATTAATTATAATCTTCTCACAAAATACTATTCCTCCTGCATAACAGATAAAGCTTAAACTGGAAAAGGAAACCTCTTTGTCTGTAGCTAGTCCTAAAACTGTATTAAGAACAGAAATCAGGTAGCATCCTCCACCAGAAAGGATTTATATTTTGGTGCATATTAAAAAGCATCAGTTAAAAAAAAAAATTTAAAAAAGAGGGAAAAAAAGAAGACTTAGTCTAGCCTGACTTTCCCCAAGAATTTATTTCAACAAAACAGCTTAAATCTTCTCTGACACTTAAAATTCTAATCATGATGCTTCTGAAATGATTACAGGTTTTACTGGCTATCTATCTGTTTTGTGGGAAGGGAAAGTAAGTATTAATTAGGTAAAAAATTATCAGTACTGTCATTTGGTTCGCCATATTTATCCCTATGCCATGACATGTACAGGCGGAAGACAACTTGCTCTATTCAGTCATGCTGAGGGCTGCTCTCACTCCTCATTTTCTTTCCTGTAAGAGGTCAGTGTATTCTAGATCAATACATCTGAAAAATAGATTAATGATCTTTTCCTCTGTTCTCAGTGCCTAGTTCCTCTTTCTTTACATTCTTCCATCCTTAAACTTATTTATCTTACTGCAAAATATTCTTTACTTCCTTCCTTGCCTTTTGACTCCTTTTTTTCTCAATATATTTCGAAATTAATCTCCCAGTTTCTATCTTCTAGTCTGCATTACCTTCACTCCTGCTCCAACTTCCATCTCTTTGACCTTTACAGCTTTGAAATCTTAAGAGACATAACAGCTGAAAGGCAGAATCTACATTAAAAAAGCAGGAAGATTGAGGTCTTAGGATCCAGAAGCAACACCAAGGCGAGAAGCTACTCATCTTCACTAAGTGCATTGAAGAGAAGAATGCTGTAATTTGCCAAGAGCTCTCCTTTTCCTGTGGGTCTCTGGCTACTAGACTTTTCAAGAACTTAAACTTTTCAGTGTATCTACGGGGAATGTTTTACTCTTTTTTTCCTTTACACCAACTCTTCTCTCTCCAGAACCAAGGTATGACTTGGTAAGTGGAGTGCAATCCATGCATTTGTTTGGGGTTTTTTTCCTTAGCCTATCTCTTATTCCAAAGAAGCATGTAAAAAAAGGAAGAAAAAAGACTGTCCTATTCTGCTGTGTTTGATTCAGAAAGAAGGCAAGGAAAAAAAAAAGCTGCCCGTTGCCCACACTATCAATCAACCTTTGCACTCAGTGACTTCAGAGTCTGTATCATCAAGTCCTGGGAGTGCTCTTCAGTAACAGGCAAAATTCTTTCTACCCCTTCCAGTTCCATTGCAGTCCAATTCCGTACCACTGTGATAACTGACAAAAGTTACTGCAATTTTTCCATCTCCTGCTGTTTCCTGAGCTGAAAACAGTAACACACTGGAGCCATCTATAAGAAGACTAACTAAGGCAGGGTTGCACATTTTCATACTTTGTCTTTGGTACCATTTTGCAATCACAAAAGTCAAAACACTATTCTTTAAAGTAAAAACTAGCATCCATTCTCAACTGATGGCACCTTGTGGTACAGTTGTGGTTATCTCTTTACATGAGATTTAACAAGCAAATAAGTATCACAGGAAAGCTTGCAGTAAGTCTTTGGGTGATGTGTCAAGAAGAAAATAAAATGATGCATTAAAGCTATTAAGAATAAGAGGATATTAACTTTTAGTGTTAGTACACTCTTCTATTTCCCCTTTATTCATCACCATGTATTTTCCTCTCTTCTCAAATAACACTCAAAACTAATTTAAAAAGTTGGTATTTTCTTTTACCTATGTATTGTTGTTTATTTGGGGTTTTTTGAATAAATCATAGAATCATAGAATCATAGAATAGTTTGGGTTGGAAGGGACCTCTAAAGGTCATCTAGTCCAACCCCCCTGCAAGGACAGGATGAGCAGGCACATGTTCAACTAGATCAGGTGGCCCAGAGCCCCGTCCAGCCTGACCTTGAATGTTTCCAGGGATGCGGCATCTACCACCTCTCTGGGCAACCTGTGCCAGTGTTTCACCACCCTCATTGTGAAAAATTTCTTCCTTATGTCTAGGCTGTATCTCCCCTCTTTTAGTTTAAAAACCATTACTCCTTCTCCTGTCACAGCAGGCCCTGCTAAACAGTTTTTTCCCCATAAAAAGGGTTGGACCTCTAGACTGTGTTATAATATGTATAAATAATAGTTATGTAAGCAGCTGAACACAGGAACAAGAAAGATTAAGCACTACACATGCTCCTTTGCCCCAGGTGATAGTTAATTTCATACTTTTTGCAACTCCACTTTCTCATACACAAGCTTATTGGGTTAAAAAGGGATAGAGAGAGAGCAAAGAATGAGTATGCCTTCAGAGATCTGGGATTAAGCAAAATCCTTTGCATGTGAATAAGGATCTTAGCTTTGTTTTGCTGTTTGGCTTCAAAATTTCTCAACAAGAGCAACTTGGCTCCCATATAGCTGTGTGCTCATTAATGCAGGATTATGGTCCCTTTGAAACTCTTTCTGACAGTCTTCACCTCACAGTTATAAATGCAGAACTGGATATTTCTGGGTTAAAGGATCAAAACTCAAACTGAAAGACAAAAAGACTCAAATTGTATAAAGCTATAATTATCTCCAATGGGCTCAGTGTACCAATTAAGTGCCGCATTCTACCTTTATTTACACCACTCTCTGTTCAGAACAACCTCACTGATTTCAGCTGTATGAAACATAAGTAAGAAAAACTGCATTATGTCTCAAATTATTTTATGCTAGATTTCTGCACGTCAGAGATCACAGAACTGAAGACTAATCTTTTTGAAAAGAACATTTACACAAAGCTTCTGATGATGTTCATATTTTCAATGTGAAAGTTCTAAATGTTTGCTTTTATAAGAAGTATAAACGTGTTATGACTATATTTCTTTTAATTCCAAGGTGAATGCTTAAAAAATTCTTGGAAAAAAGAGACAAGTGTGTATGCCCTTCAAAGTAATTAGCAAGTTTCAACAGTGATTGGTACAAAACAATTATTGTCATTGATCAGCACTGAACAGATAATTTTAAACAAAGTCATTGTGTGCTCAGCAGATTACAGCTTGTTAACGGGCAAGTTCTAAATGACCTCTTAAGCTAGTCAAATCAATGATGCATATTCCTCATTAAGTAACATCAAAATGTAAGTGGTCTTATAAATAATGTTTATTTTAAGCACTAAAACAAATGGCAAAACCTGATATATCAAAAGCCATCTGCTCATGGAAATATTTTTTTTTTCCATAGGATTACTTTTGTTGCTGAAAATTTATAGCAACCTTAAATCTTTAAGGGGAGAGAATCATATTCTGACCTAGTAGTCAAAACTGAAATTGATTAAAACAAGTTCTCTGATTTAATTTAAAAAGGTGAAACTGATAGTTCTGGTTACAACTAATGCAATCCAGGAGACAGAGATGTAGGACTGACTTCAAAACTAGGAGCATGTGTACGCCCTCAATGATACTTCAATTGCCAAAATCAAAGTGCCTTTCTAATCAGTAACTATAAACAGAAATAAATATTTAATAATACTATGAGGTAAAACTAAGTGATTAAATAGAAAAACATACACAGTTATTGTTACATTTTCCAAACACTGAAGTATATTAGTAATGAATCAAGTTCACAACATGTGAATATGAGGCACTGTTGGCTTAGGAAACCTAAGTCTGGCCACATATCTTCGGTGCAGAAAACTCAACAGGTCTTGTTCTCTATTGTCCTGGACCTTGGTTAGTTCTTCAAAAAACAGATGACAGCAAAAAAAAACCATTCAGTGTTTCAGAGTGGTAGCCATTTTAAATCTGCTCTGCAGATATGGCTGCACAAGATTTAGACAGAGGAGAATCGGATTCTGACATTTGCAACGAAATAAAGGTCTGTTCTATTGTTTTCTACTGATTTAAATTTCCATTAAAGAAAAGGACATGACTGAAAAAATGGTACTTTGAAGATTTATATCACCTAATGATTCAACATTATATTTCCATTACAAATGAATGGAACACATTCAATTCTTCTAAAAATGAAAGACCAAATGCAAAACTCCATTTGACTAGAATACATAATTACCTCTGAAATTTGGTCTTCAAATGCCTTCTAAAAGTACACAGCCAACTTTTAAGAGCTGGCTTGCATCTCGTGTTTTCTCACTGATTTCAGTTGCATGAGTATACAGCATTTAACCACTGTGGAATACTTTCAAACTAGCTAACTAAGGAAAAAACTAAACCCCCAAAAAAGTGCATTTCTGA
Source organism: Phoenicopterus ruber ruber (assembly GCA_009819775.1). Classification (NCBI taxonomy): domain Eukaryota; kingdom Metazoa; phylum Chordata; class Aves; order Phoenicopteriformes; family Phoenicopteridae; genus Phoenicopterus; species Phoenicopterus ruber. Next base: position 23,021,944 of record CM020217.1, read on the forward strand.
GGAATTAGATTGCTGTTAAACACCTTCAGCTCTCTAACATGCACCAAATGTAACATTCTATTTTGTGCCTTGGAGAGAACCAGCACTAAGTCAAAACCTGATGCGAATACATCTCTTAGTCTGAGTTATTCTGGAACCAGAAAGGCCACAAAATTAAAATCCATTTTGCAAATCTTTCTACTTTACAGGAGTTTCCTTGGGTTACTCTCCATCCCCACCACATTCCTACATTTGGTAGAATTCAAGATGCCTTGCCTAAAAAGATACAGGCCTCTAAAGTAAAGTAGGTTTATTCCACAAAATAAAAGAATTAAGTAAGATAAAAATATTTCATCCCAAGAATTATCTCATATACTTGCCGTGTTTGTTTTACATATTTGTTTAAGTGCAGTTCCAAAGTTCAGGAAAAAAAATGCTAATTTCTAGGTAAACATATTTTACAGTTTTTCCTGTAACAAACTTCATTTGCTGTATATTTATTAAAGTTCAAGGACTGTTTATACTCTTCTTCATCTAGCAAAATTCACTCATAATATCATCAATGAATGAGATCAGTGCAGTTCCAACTCTACAGTTAGGCAATGAAATTGTCCTGTGCTCTCCAAGTACCTCGTTTGAGATTCAATACATTAAATGTCAGGTACTAACAAAAGAAAAAGCACAACCACATCAACGAACATAAAAGCCCTATAGTTTGTCAGAATAGTAAATACATGTCTACATTTGTAAGAATACTCGCAGATAGAATGTTTGGGGGTTTTATCAGGATCGTATACGGTAAGGTACAATGAACATTTAAATGGGCCAAGACACATGCCGATGCCTTAAATTCAGCTACAGTTTTCAATACAACCCAGACTACTGAGTGTCACTTTAATTTTTAACTATGTACTATTTCCCGCTGTTACCATCAGCATATCAATCAAGTGTATATTATTCTGGTTTGCTCATTTTATTAAAAGCAAATTCGGAGCACAATTGACTTTTCATTTGTTTAACAAGTGAAGAAATATTTACCCTGACAGCCATTTCATTGTAGAAATTCATCTTCATAATAAAATATGCTGTCTGTGAATCAAGGAAAAAAAAGATGGCATATATTTCAGTTACACAAAGACAGTGCTCCTATTTTTACATATAAAAGATAAGAATCTTTATACATAATACATAATAAGAGTTCTAGGCTTAGAGAGAATAAAATCAAACTTTGTATTGAAGAGATAGGCTTCCTAATACATAATGCAGGCTTAACCAGAAAAATCTATGGTAGTCAAACTAGGAGCTAATGGAGATATATGATCATAAAATGCTCTCCGCTGAGTTTGATAATCAATGGTGCTCTACTGAGAGTAGAATAACAAAGCAGAAATATTCACAAGTGCTGGTGACACGTAGTATTGTATGATTTATTCACTGGGGTTCTTTTAGCCAAAACTCACAGAAACATAAAAGGAATTCATATTTCAAGACGTCTGGTTTAATGAAAAATTCAAAGAAATGCTGTCTTCAGTCGAAATCGTTCAAGGATACGGATGCAGTGATGGAGCAAAATTGTGCCTTCCAACCATCTGTACTAAATGTTATGTACTTAGCTGCCCCCGAGTAATCCTTGGGAATCTTGTTTCATTTAATATTCATTTTAACATCATAAAATCATAAATACAATGATACCATGTTACAGTGAATCCCCTGATATAGAAAACATTTCCTGAAGTCCTGGTTTCCTTCCAATAAAGTAGAATTCCTCTCATAGTGAACGAATCCCCTATTGTACTAAGCAATCACTTGGCAGCATAGGTTATTTTAATGGATACATCACTTTAAACTAAGCTTTCACATCTGTTCCGCCCTCTAATTACAAATGCAAAATGAACATAATTCACAATTGTATCATAAAAAGTAAAATATAAGTACTTTGAATGCAAGAGTATGTCCTTTATTTAGCACAACATGCAGCTTTTATGTGTTTCTCATGTTTTAGACACAAATCAAAGGCAAAAGTGCTTTCCCCTGATATAGTGATTTTCTCCCCCATGGCAAACAGGAATTCACTATAAAAGGGTTTCACTGTAATTAGTGTTATTTGAATTGCCTAGTCTGATCCAAAGCAAATTGTCTGTGGAGAGCAGCAGGACTGGATTATTTATCAACAGTCTGGGCAATTAAGAAACAGTTGGCTGCAATATGTTATTTACAAATGAACACAATGCATGCTACTTTCATTTAAATTCTCTTTCTTCATTACATTAAGCAAGGCATAACTCCTGCAGTTTAATTAAGGTGCATTTTAAATGCTCACTTTAATATCATACCAATCTACTAATAATGGAAACAGTAGAAGAGATATTTCTTATATGAAAGAAAAATGCAGGACTGCTAAATTTCAAAAAAGTTTCACGTATATGTGTAGATGTATACACACACATATATGTGTGTGTGTGTATATATATACACACACACTTGAGGGAATCTCCGCCCCAGAGGTATGAATTAGAATAACTAGTGGACTCTGTCTCCCCTTTTGTCTCCATAAAACTTTTCTGAGTGATGCTAACTGTAGATAGCTAATATTGGAATGAAATAATGGTTGCCAGGTCTAAGTATATTCCCAACTGTTCGATTAATTTGATACAATTTTGCTTTGCAGCTCATCTTTTCTTTCTTTGGAAGGGAATGTAAAAGCTGCTGCACCACCAAATAGATAAAGTAAATTTTTAATGGAAATTCCTAAGCTTAAAAATGATCATCAGATTTCTGTCCATCAATGATTAAACTAAACAAGCTCACACCTTTTTGTTTATTCTTCTCATATTTGAAGGCTGTGAGCACTTAGGTCTGAATCCATCCCATTTCACTGAAGGACCTAAATTGGAGCCCTAATATCATTATGCTCTTTATGTCATCAATACTGAAAGACAGTGGGACACTTTCCCTCTGAGTTTGGCAAAGTATTGAAAAGCTCTGTCAACTATTTACAGAGATAGTCAATGGCAACTAGGGTCCTAACTTGCATGCCTGACTTAAGTGTGAGAAATCCAGGCCTTACCCTGCCACTACTTAACAAGGTCACTCACGATAAAAAGGGAATTACACATTCCTGCTTTTACTCAATGTTGTTCTAAATCACAAGTCAGACAAATGCAGAATTGCTCATATAACTGTCTTACAACCTCATCTGTATGTGAAAAGCCAAAGCCTGTGTCACCATCTAGGTTCTTTTGCAAATGGATTTGCCCTCTGTTTTCTAATCTTGATTAGAATAATATGTACTAGTTCTGCTAGTACAAGTGATGGAGAATGTGTGTCATCCCTATTCACAAAAGCATAGCCATAATTTAGTGCTTCAATGCAAGTCTTTATTTATGTGCTTTCCTACTAAATAAAAGATTCTTTCCTGAACTGGGTCTTCTTGTCCAGAAGACTCTTTCTTATGCTTAAGTGGAATTTCCTGCATTTCAGTTTGTGCCATTGCATTGCCTCTCATTCTTTCACCGAGTGCCAATTCCAAGGTGACACTGCAAGGTTGACTCTCTAGGAAGACTTATCTTGCCATCTCACCCACATGCACCACCTCCACTTCTGAACCATGAAGTTTTTGTATCATCTGTCTCTGATGTTAATATACAGAACTCCCTATGAGTTTACTTTAAGTCTATGATTCCAAAATACATTTGAAGCCTTGTGTGTATAAACTGTTGTACTACTTCTCCTTTTCTCTTAAAAAACATGTTTGGGTTTTCACCTACATCACCTACAAATGTGATCTGATCCTGATTGGTGTTTTCTTTTTCTTTAAACAGTTAATTCAAAGTGACCCAGTGTCCTGAGCTCGAAGACAGGGACAGGGAACAGAAAGAAGCCCCCATAATCCAAGGGGAAATGGTTTAGTGACCTGCTACACCACTTAGACACACACACAAGTCTATGGGGCCGGATGGGATCCACCCAAGGGTACTGAAAGAGCTGGCGGAAGCGCTCACCAAGCCACTTTCCTTCATTTACCAGCAGTTCTGGATCACCAAGGAGGTCCCCAGTTGACTGGAGGTTAGCAATGTGACACCCATCTACAAGAAGGGCAGAAGGATGATCTGGGGAACTACAGGCCTGTTAGTCCTGACCTCGGTGCCAGGGAAGGTTATGGAGCAGATCATCTTGAGTACCATCACGCAGCACGTACAGGACAACCAGGTGATCAGGCCCAGTCAGCATGGGTTTATGAAAGGCAATGTCCTGCTTGACTAACCTGATCTCCTATGACAAGATGACCCACTTAGTGGATGAGGAAAGGCTGTGGATATCGTCTACCTAGACTTTAGTAAAGCTTTTGACACCGTCTCCCACAGCATCCTCCTGGAGAAACTGGCTGCTCATGGCTTGGATGGGTGTACTCTTTGCTGGGTAAAAAAATGGCTGGATGGCCGGCCCCAACGAGTTGTGCTGAATGGAGTTAAATCCTATTGGCAGCCAGTCACAGTGGGGTTCCCCAGGGCTGAGTATTGGGGCCAGTTCTCTTTAATATCTTTATCAACGACCTGAACAAGGGGATCGAGTGCACCCTCAGTAAGTTTTGCAGATGATATCAAGTTGGGAGGGAGTGTTGATCTGCTTGAGGGTAGGAAGGCACTGCAGCGGGACCTGGACAGGCTGGATCAATGGGCTGAAGCCAATTGTATGAGGTTCAACATGGCTGAGTTCCGGGTCCTGCACTGAGTCACAACAACCCCAGGCAACGCCTACAGGCTTTGGGGGGGAGTGGCTGGAAAGCTGCCCGGCAGAAAGGACCTGGGGGTGTGGGTCAACAGCCGGCTGAATATGAGCTGGCAGTGTACCCAGGTGGCCAAGAAGGCCAATACCATCCTTGCCTGTATCAGAATAGTGTGGCCAGCAGAGTATGGGAGGTGATTGTCCCCCTGTACTCGGCCCTGGTTGAGGCCGCACCTTGAGTACTGTGTTCAGTTTTGGGCCCCTCACTACAAGAAAAGACGAGGTGCTGAAGCGTGTCTAAAGAAGGGCAACAAAGCTGGTGAAGGGTCTAGAGCACAAGTCCTGTGAGGAGCAGCTGAGGGAACTGGGGTTGTTCAGCCTGGAGAAAAGGAGGCTGAGGGGAGACCTTATTGCTCTCTACAACTACCTGAAAGGAGTGTTGTAGCAAGGGTGGTGTCGGTCTCTTCTCCCAAGTAACAAGTGACAGGACAAGAGGAAACAGCCTCAAGTTGTGCCAGGGCAGCTTTAGATTGGATATTAGGAAAAAATTCTTCACCAAAAGGGTTGTCAAGCATTGGAACAGGCTGCCCAGGGAAGTGGTTGAGTCACCATCCCTGGAGGTATTCAAAAGACGTGTAGGTGTGGTGCTTAGGGACATGGTTTAGTGGTGGACTTGGCAGTGCTAGGCTAACAATTGGACTTGATGAACTTAAAGGTATTTTCCAACCTAAACGATTCTATGATTCTACAACAAATTCAAAGGAGAACTAGAAATTTGGTGAGAGTAGACTGAGAGATGGAACCAACACATGGTCTAAACTGGGAACAGGCACTTTTTTTTATAGAGCAATAGGCATTTGCCTAATTCCTATTGGACTGGACTATTTAAAACTGGTTACTGAGTTGAAGCTAGACTATTTAGGGTGGTGTCAAAGCGACATCACATAAAATATTCACTTTTTTCAACTGCATCTCCTTCCAAAGGGAGCTGAACAATATGGCCATCATGTATGCTGACTTCATATAACAATGAAATGTTACAATTCTCTTGCTTTAACAAGTGATTTCTTGACTTCGAGAAATATTGAAAGAAAAGAAAGAGTGACGTACAGTTTGATTCATGTTCTGGTGTTTGCCTGGTTTTAAAATTTGTACTTTCCTGCAGTCGGGCAAGACTTTCAGAATCCAGTACAACCAATGTGACTGTTACTAGAGAAACCTATAGGAGTGCAGTTCTAATTTTCGCTTGAGATTCATAATTAGGAAACAAAGCTTTATACCAAAGCACCTATACTTAGAATATAGAAAGACACATATCTTTAGTCATATAAACACCATCAATAGGGTTTTTTTTAACTTAATGTATTTTTAACAATCAAAGGAAGAGGCACTAGAGGAGTAACAACTGAAATACCAGTAGTGATGCACATATGGCCAGCCAATCTGATGAGCCTCAGCTTTTGTTATTTTCCGCATCAGTACCACTCACATTTCACAATTTTGAATATAATCATTAAAATGATTTATTATCAAGTATCCATGGTATTTGTGCATATGCTTTGCCTTGTTTGCTGGCAGCAGATACCAACCCAATCATTGTCAGTGGACAAATTTTAAAGTGACCAATTTTTTTTTGTATTTAAGGAACTATCATGTCAAATGTATCATTGTGTTTCATAATCAGGAGTCATTACAACAGTTATTAGCAAGAGTTCGATGCAAACAGTAACTGATCCTTCAACTTAAAGTTGCATTAAGCTGCTGAGAAGATTTTGCTTCTTTTTAAGTATTCCAAATTCAGCCACTGATCTAGTAAAGGTAGTATAACAATGAATATAGGGACTGAACTTGAACTTTATATTTAAGTCCACCCCAAAACATACAATACTGAATATAGACGGTCTAAAGGGAGAAAAAGGTGCCTTTTTATCTGCTACTTGCCTGGCTTTCAGGTTGGCTTCCAATCAGGCTGTCCTATTTAGTCCTCACCAATCAAAGAGATGGCAAGTGCAAATGAAAGCATTTGAAGGGAAAAGGTGGTCTTCTATGCTGATTGCTGTACAATTTGTAAGCTTGATGATGAGATTCTGTTTCTCTAGAGCCCTGGCTAATATTGGATAAGTACTGGTATCCAGAAACTGGATGAATTCATGGTCTGATTTAGAATGTGTGTATTAAGTGTGGGCTTGCACAATTTTTGTCCTACATTATTTCCACAGACTTCAGACTTGGCAGCACTTGTCAGTTATGTCTATTTGAAGAACACATACGAACCAGGCTTTATTGGTTAAAGTCTTTTTTTTTTAATTTATTTTTTCTTTTCAGAAATATATTTCAAGAACGGAAAGCTGAGGGGGTTTTATGATGCTAGCTATCTCAGCTGGGTTGTTACAGGAAATCTGCGCTAATTCTAAAGACTCTATCTTAAAATGTAACTGTCAGAGTATTTTTAAGAAGAGAAGGCAAAAGAAGAAAGAAGTAATAAAGAGATGAGGTAAAAGACCTCCAATTTCATAGATGTTGGCAGGGACCTCTGGAGCTCCAAACAATTGCTCAAAGCAGAGTCAATTAGAAGAAGTTGTGCAGAGCCTCATTCGGTTGGGTTTTGAGTATCTCCAAGGATGGAGACTCCCCAAGTACAGCTTGCGTTCTCCAGGCAACCCATTCCAGGATTTGATCACTCTCACAGTAAAAGAAGTTCTTTATTATCTTAGAGTGGAATTTCCTGTATTTCAGCTTGTGCCCACTGCCTCTCATCCTGTCACTGGGCACCAATTCCAAATGCCATTGCAGGCTGGCTCTCTGGGAAGAATTATCTTGCCATCTCACCTACAAGGCACCTCTCAGAAGAATGCAATGGACAGTAGGCATGCTGGTGATGTGTTTTGCATCTTATTGTGGCACCACTGTTTTTACAACCTTTATATATAAAAATAAGTCTCTGAAGTGCATCATTCTGTTTAAAATCGGAAACTGATTACTATCAACAAAGAAATTAGCATTTGAACATGGGGTGGCCAAAAGATAGCTACTTACAATTTGGGGGGATTGAAAAATATGTAAAATGGCCATCATCAGATCTTTGTCCTGCTTAAGCCCTCTTAAAGACCTAATGATCAGATGCCAGAAACTGACATGGTTCTTATTCTCATCTTGAAAAACACAGAAACACATAAATCGCCTTGTTTCTGAAGTGAAATTCACCACTCTACAATAAGCATTTGTCTAACCTGCTCTTAAAAACCTGCAGTAAAGGGAGTTCCACAACATCTTTTGGCAGTATGTGTCATGTTTCACATGAAGTTTGATTCTTCTTTCTCTCTTTCCCAGTGGCTGCATGGATCTTTTCTTTTCATTAACAAATTTTAACATACATTAACATTATCATGTCTCTCCTCTTCGACAGCTTTTCTAGATTAAACAAACCTTCCCTAAACTCAGGGGCAATACCGATCCAACCATGCAGCTGTCTATCTGCCCTGTATTCAAAAATCAAATTGTTTTAGAAGGTAGACTGAAACCATAGCCTGGAAGGATGATTCATAATTTATTAGTTTAAGCCAGGTAAGTTGGAAGAGATAAATCTTTAATTAGATTACTGATAGACTTGGGGGAAAAATAGACAAGCTTTCAGGCACACAAGTCCTGCTACTTGAAAAAACATAGTTTAGTAGCAGGTATGGACTTTAGCCTGTAAGATATGAATTATTATGGCTCATATATGAGTTATTAGGTTTGTTTTGTTTTGTTTTTTCTTGACTTGCCTGTTTTGACTGAATACAATGATTAAACAAAATTAATCAAGATAAATGACTAAAGTTTAAAACTATTGTAAAATATGAACATAAATTGATAAATTAAGAAGTAAACTACATATTAAAAACTTGATTGTTTATGTTAAAGCAAATTAGCTTTTCCTCAATCTCGCTAAACCTGCTACAGAGGTTTTAGCTTGTGTGCTATCATACACTTTGCTATCTTCAAGTCCGTCAAGGGAATTAGATTGACTGTGATCTGCTGTGTGCCTTAAGGCAAAACCTCAAATACTTCAAGGTTCATTAAGTAAGAAATTTAAACCACTAAAACATAGAATAGCAATGTGTAGACACATTGGCGTATTTTATTTTCAGAATTAAAAGTTCTGCCAGGAAAAAAACCATCTTGAAAAGCTCCAATTGTGCAATTAGCATCATGCGGGCAGGCTTCTGCATGAGCAGATCTCATTGCTGGTTTGGGGACTAATACTCCAGAGCTGCAAACAGTTAAACACTGACTTAACTTGACCATTATGAGTAGGCTTACTGAAATTAATGGTGCTTTTCATGATAGTAAAGTTAAGTACATGTCTGTGTGTATAAAGGATCAAGTTTCAGCTTTTTAATTTCAAGATGAGTGAATGAATTACTTCATATGTATTCTATAAATAACCAAACAAAATTTTTAAAACTAGTTTTCTACCTCAACCATTTTTCTGAAGTATCTTCTGCTTTGGTAACCTCTCCACCACTTCTGTATAAAAATCACCATTTTGTTCAGATATCTAAAATGAAATATATTAACAAAATAATGATTATTTTGACACTTTACAAAGTAACTTTATTTTTTCCTAATATTAAAAATAACATATAGTGTGTTATCCATACTTATTCCAAACAGATGGCCACTGCAAACATACTTTATACATATATATGTATGCATATATACATATGCACACACATACACACTTACAAATCACTATATACATATATTATACATACAACATACTTTGCTTTTGGAAAAATGGATTACTGCAAACTTACCTATATACTATTTCAGTTATCATCACAAAAGTTTAATGAAATAGCCTTACAAATGTAGTTTGCATGATAGATGATTGTATTTTCATGAATGGTTTTAACCAACATATCTGACAAGTTCACAGTTTTTTCAGTCACATGTAACATTTCACAGCTTTTACAATTTTACAAAAACCCACAGATATCTGCAATTTTTAGACTACTTTTTCACTTTTATAAAATTACACCTAGCTTAACGGTAAGTAAATCTTTAACTCTGTCCTTATTATATATACTTTATTATGCTACTAAAAATTCCATAATTGATGTCTCACATAAATTTTGCAGAAAATAATGTAATCATTACTTTGGAACTGCCTAGATAAAGCTATGTAGGGGAGCATTCATACCACCTAACTATGGACAGCAAATTTAGAAGACTTGTAGTACAGCTAGCATCACTCAGTGGAGGCAGTCTTTTCCAGCAGGTAGTTCACAGGACCTGAACGAGAGGGTAATTCAGAACACTGACAACTGGCTACATCGAGCCTGTGCTCCTAAGTCAGACACCACATCCATCTTTGGAAAGAGGACACTGAGCAGGATCACTCTGTACACAGTTGCAGAGAAAATCCTCTTCTACACTTAGCTGATTTAGTTCTTCTTACATGCTCATTACATTTACGTTGTTCTTCTTTACATTGGTCATTACTAAATACAAATGTGCATTTGGAAGAGCATTTTCCGACAGAATAGATTGGCAAAGAGGCTTGGGTTTTCATTTTCTTCTGCAGCATGTTGTTGTTACTCATGTGCTGGAAACAGAGGGGCACTAGCCAATCCTCTGTCTTTGTAGGGGCTTTTGACATTGATGGCATAGCTGATATTCCTTGGACGGCTGAAATCGGTGTGTGTTTGCCTGCTGAACACCTGCATGCGATGGCTGCATCCTGTGACAACACACTTGAACCAGCAATGGAAACAGATTAACAGTGCTTTTTTAACAAGTGCACATAATGGCTGTAGCCTCGCTTTTATGAGGGAAATATTGGCCATTAAGTGATTAATGTTATTTAACCTAATAATTCTTTAGTCTTGATACAGTATGTCTGGATGATACATAATGACTTGCGACATGCAAGAGGTCAAATTAGAAGATATAACAGTCCCTCTCCCTCACAGTCTTAATTTTTATGAAGATACAGAAATTCAGGCACATGAGTTTGACTAATTGGGCTTATGATCATAAAAAAAGAAGGAGGGCCTCCTGGGAGAAGGGACCAACCATAGTGTTTCCAAAAAAATTATATCAATGTCGATATAGCACTTTACAGAACGAAGTAATTGTACACGATCTCTTTTTTATAAATGGAGAAAATTATGTAAAGAAAGATTTTTTTTAAAATGACCTGGTCAAATCCAGCAGTAGAACTTAATTTTCTACAATAAGAGTCTAGTTACTGTACACTCACTAGGCAATTTTTCTGTAACGGCCACAATAACAGAGATAAGAAAAGTCTCTTCAAACAGCATATCTGAGGGACATCTGGGTTTTTTCAGTCATGCCAAGATTTCTTAAACAATACTGTGTATCTGTTCTGAAGATGGATTATTTCCAGGCTACTTATTAGCGTCATATCATTTTAATTATACGCAGTTCTGAAAATCAAAGATCATTACTTCTTACAGTGGCACAGCATATATTTCATTCTATTTAAAAGCAGAATAACTTTTCTTTTTTTCCCCAAATGATCCCATTTTATTAAAATCAAGTAATACCATGAGAAATTTTGGGAAAAAAATCAAGATTGAAATACAGATTAAGATAGGCTTAATATACAACCTCAGATAGGCTCGGACTCTGCATGCTCGAAACCAGCTCTGGATTTTGACGGCAGCTTTGTACTCTATTTTTCTGTCTTCATCTACAGACCTGAAAATATAAAAAGTAGTAATACTCGTCAGCATGGTAATTTAACACCAAAGCAGAAAAAATCTGCTAAATATGTCTTACTGTTGCAGTTTGGGATCTTTTTCACCAGGTTTTTTCACTTTTTAATTCTACATAGTTCAATAATAGTGCAGAACAACATAATTTACATTAGTTGCATAGTATAAAGATAACAAAGAGAGAGAGTAACGCAACTTGTTGATGATGTAAGGTTTGGGAGAATGTATTTCTTATTCCCATACAATACTGAATATCCGTGGCAAAATGTCATGGACTTCTTCCATTGTAGGTGAAATATATGGATAATGCTTTAATGATAATTAGGCCTGAACTATAACAAAAATCCTGTAGCTATGTATCAAATTGTATATCTACATGAATATTAAATTAACTGTGCTCAATATTATCATGATAAATATCCATTGAATAATAAGAAGCATATATTAAGGGTGAGATCTAGTCCAAATACATTGCTTTATGACCAATAGAAAATATTTTAATTGTTTATTACCTGAACAGTGATAGCATCAATAGTGGCAACAGACTCTCTCCTTGTCTCTAGACTTTTTTAATGAATATGAGCTGATCTTACAGGGTGAAAGTAGAGGGTTTAGACATTTTAGCTAATTTCTTACGAAGGAAATTAAAGAGGACAAATATGAAAAAAAAGAAGAAGTGACTGAAAGAAGTGAGATACAAACATAAGTTAAACTATTATGAGTTAGAACAACGAAAGCATAGGAAAGAAACTAGGTGTGGAGATTTCCAAACTTTAGAAGGCCTGGAATGTCAGGATATGAAATCTCAGTGTGGCTTAAAAGGAAGTCAGGAATTGGAAACAAATGGTGTTAGTAATTTGGCATAGATTTCAAAGGGATGACCATGGGATCTTTTACATGGCATTATAGTAGTCAATGCAACTTCTGAGTCTTGACAGGCTTTTCACAACAGGAATTCAAAGACACGGATTTGAGATAATGTAGAAATGAAACGGGCAGCATAGTGGCATGTCTGCAGACAGGCAAGGAGGGAACAAAAGGAAGCAAAAAAATTAGAAAATATGCCAGGTTGCAGCATTGATTAATACAGACGCTAGAGGAACTAATGAAAAAGGGAGGATAGAAAAAGATGAATTTGTTTCTAAGTTACATGAGAAGAAAGGTTATCTAGAAAGAGATACTAGTGAGGCAGATGAAGATGCAAGATAGATGTAGGTGGAGAATTGATGACTTCAAGGAGATTTTCAAGAACTACTAGCTGTCAAAGCTTTGTGTCAAATAACATAGTACAAGGCAAAGGCATGTGCACAAGTGGGAAAGAAGCACAAGTAAAAGGACCTCATCAGAAAGTCAGAAAATGATTCCAAGAGATAGGCCTTGCTTGCCTTCTTTCTGTGATTCTGTCTGTTAGGAGAATAGTGTTTGTGACAAAGCTAAAAGTCATGTAAGGAAAACCATGAATCTAAAAGAGACAAAGAAATATACAAATCTGGAAGAGACTTTTCAGAGAGTTCAAGATGAAATCATTACTACGATAAGCTTCAATGCTGAGGGGTAGAACTCAGCTATGAGATTTTCTCTAGCTTTTATTTACTTTTTTGTTTGTTTGTTTCAAAATGTCAATAACAGTCAAGTTTTTGAACTTAAAACTATACTTTAGTTTTTGTGGATCTCTTGCTATACCATTTTTATTAGGAACACATTTACCAAATAGTTTAATTTGTTAACCTGCCACAAAAGAACAATTAGGTTACTATTAGTTAGTTTTCTTAACTAGTTGATATTAGTTAGCTCTACAAACGAAGTGTTGTGTCAACATTAGTTGCCTCAGTAAACACCAACAAGATTAATTTTTATCTGATAAATTAGGATTATCCTCATTATATTTCTTGAAAAACAAAACACAGATTTACTACCAGAGATCAAGAAGCATTAGCTCAATTCATTTTATATCATCTGGTGCACCATGTGCTCTCAAATCACATTAAGTGGGCACAAATTTTCGTCATCTGACATGCATCAGACCAGTCCAGTATTGGAAACTGTGGAAAAAAGACTTTTTTACCTAAGACCACAAAATAAGTCGATATCAAAGCTGGCATTTATGCTAGAGAGTTTCCTTGTTCCTTTCTTGTGCAGCTTCCTAGACTTCACAGTCAGCAGACACCTCCAGAATACTTTTACCTAAAGGTAAATGATTTTGAATAAAAGAGTATGAGCGATTTGGCCCTCGACAGGCAGCCACAATTACAGCCTGGAAATGAAGTGGATGTGGGACTGGCTGTGTCAGAGGTGACAGATCCAAAACCAGTCCTACCCACTTGGCAATGGCAACAGTCTGCTTCTGGAAGAGCAGAAGCCTTCTCCTCTATTACTCCCTGTTAGGTTTTTTAGTTGGCATTCTGTCTTGCCTGGCCGAGTCAGTTTAGAAGCCCTTGTAAAGTTTATTGAAGCAGACCAACAACACACTTGTTTTTCTTACAGTATAGTTCCACAAACACTTTCAACTGGCCTTGCCAGCAGCAGAAGTGGTTTGGGCTATAATTTGCTCAAGCTGGTATCTGCCCTTCTGAGCAGATTGCATAGTTGTCATACTGTTTGAATTAAGCTTTTAGAGTCACAGATATTTCTCAAAGACTTTACTGAATGTTAAAAAGGCATACTCAAGGTCAGCATCTGACATACAGATGTTACAGTAAATAAAAGTAGGTTCTTGAATGAATAAGTATTAAAATTGTTTAACACTTAAAGTAAGAGACTGCACTAACAGATCCTGTATAACCTAATGCTTATCCTGACGGGGTATTCCTCAAGATGCAAGCTTATGGCATTTCTGCATTGTGCCATCATTGGGCAAGTCCTTCCCTAGAAAGGTGCTTCCCCTAAAAAGTCAGTTTAGGAGACCTCATACCTCTGACATAAACAGAGTTCTGTATAAAGCATGACAGGAACGTTATTAAGATCAGGTAAACCTGTCTAACCACAACCAACAAGCAAGATATTGCAGTCATCAACCTGCCCTAATTTTTAATGGAACAGGTGTAGAGTCCTAAAATAGCAAATGCATTTTGAGAGATAAAGTTTTCTAATTTGGGGATTTACTTTAAGGGACTTCAATTACTATGTTCCTCCTGCAGCAGTAATTGCTAGCAAGAGTACTTAGTTTTCTCAACTTAGGGTTGCTTTAAGTCAAGCTGCTCTGGAGGGTCTGTGTGTTCTATATGTTCTAAAGAATTCTGCTTTTAGGTCTTGATAGATAGGTGAAGAAAGAAAAATGTTTCTTTTGTCTTAAAATGTGTTTTACACACATGGAAGTAAATCCTTCAGGTCTTACCATTAGAGGTATTTGCAAACAGGGCAACTCACACACAAACAAACAAACAAAAAAGATAAATACTTGGTAATCTATATTCTCCTGCACCTTCTGATGCTTCAGATCAACTCAGATCTTTTGGGCAATCTGGTATTTCACTGCAGAGTACCGACTTCATAGAGTAAGTAACCACTTTTTTTACAGTATCATGTATTTTTGTCTGAATGTCCTCAAACTATTTGTGAATGATGAGTGAGTGCACAGATTACACTAACTCATGTGCTCACGGCATTCCAGATTTGACAATTTTAACAGATCTATTACTTTATGCAGGTAAAGCATAGTTCTGAAAGGGAAATTAAAGCTGTTGTCTGACTTCAAAATACAAATGCTTCAAAAATACTTCAGACCACTGCAAATTTGACACACTTTAATGCCCAAAACTTATTTGTTAAGTTTAGAAGTTAAATAAGGATCTACTAAAATCTGTAAACAAGATATTCTGATTTGTTTCAGGATTTTACTGACAGCTGTGTTGAAGTAGTCCGAGATTCTCACGCTGAAGAATGAAGATCAGATTACTGATCAGCCCTTCAGTTGCTGAGCTGGACTGTTTGAAGCCTCTCATTTAAATTCTCAGCTGAAAACCTGAATTTCAAGAAGCCTATTCTTAAAAGGGAAACAATTCATTTTTTGAAAGCTCTGCCAAAAACCAAATCCCCAAACATCAAGCATGCTGCCCTCCAATGGATTTCCATGTCTGGCTCAGCCTGCTCTTTCTAACCTGAAATATGTGAAATACAAGCACAGTCTCCTGTAACTGATGCTCGTTTAGTGAACTGCTGTGTGTACAGCCACAAGAGTACGAGCTGAAGTTCAGGGAAAGAACAGGAAAACACACCACTTCATATGCAGGCAGGACTTGAACTCTGTGTAACTTTTAGCAATGTTCGTGAGTTTTGTTATTCATGCTAATGATGTTATAATTACATTCTAAAACAAATGATTCATTAATTAGTGAGGAAGAAAACCCTACAACTGTGCTAAATATGCTTTTTTTTTCCTGTTTGAGTATTAGCATTACATGTACAGCGGCAGCAACAATACAGTTGAATAAAAGGGTTTACAGGACAAATCTATGCAATATTAAAATAGGTCTTAAAACATTTTATTTCCTAAAATCTGATCTAGGAAAAGTTGGCCACCACCATCTTAACAGTCGGAAAACTCAGCAGCACAAACTGTCCCACTCAGTCAAGAGAAGGGTAGCAGGTGATCTGATCGATCAGCCTGCCCCTCTCTACGTGGGACGTTTTGGATCTCTAGTAGAATAAACATCTCCTCAACTTAGTAGAAAAACACAAAACACGTCCCAGGTCCAAGAAACTCATGCCGCATAATCTAATTTAGAAACGAAGCTCAATTTTAAATAGGGTGGATAATCAACATCAACTCGCTCAGAAGCTGGAGGGTTCTCTGTCAGTTCACTAAAAAAAAAGAAAAGTAGTGCCTTTCAACAGGATAAACTAAACGTCCAGGAAAAGTTACAGATTTGAGCCACAGGAGTAGGGCCTCAGAGCCTGCGGGCCGCCCCCCGGCGCTCGGGAAGAGCTGCGCCGCCGGAGCGCGGCCGGGAGGGGGGCCGGCTCCTGAGGCGGGAGGCGGCTCCCGAGGTGGAAGGGCGGGGTGCCGGTTCCCGAGGCGGGAGGGGGCCGAGCTCGCGAGGCTCAGCGCCTCTCGGGGGTTTCCAGAGTCTCCTTTTCCCTCAAAATTGGCAGGGGGCGAGAGAAGAACGGGACACGTAACTATTTGCAGGGCATAAACGGACGCCTTACAGAAACTGTGCTGCTGCCATCGGGTGTCCTCGGATCGCCCTGGCAATACTTGGGGGGGAACGGGGCGGGTGCTCTCGGGAGGGGGTTTAAAGCGAAACCGTTTTCAGCGGGAGTGCCGCCATCTCGTTGCCGGGGGAGAACGGGGGCTGCCCGCCCCGCCAGCCCCAGCCCCAGCCCCAGCCCCAGCCCAGCACGAGGAGGTGCGTCCCGCCCCACACCGGCACAACCCGGTTACCTGTTCCTATGGAAATACTCCTCCCGCAGCCCCGATAGCCGCGCCTGAAGCCGTACCAGGGCGGCCATGCTCCCGCCCTCCTTCCCGCCCTCCCGACGCCGCCACCATGGCAACGGGACCGTACCACTCCGCGCGGGCGCGGGGGTGGCGCTCCCCACGGCAGCCCTGCCGACAGGGAACGGCGGGGCACCGGCGGCAGCGGGAGCCGCGTGGAGCGGGACAACAGCAGAAGCAGAGCCAAGGCGGGGGGTGTAGAAGGGGACGCGACGCCCCTGGGCAGCTGTTCGGAGAGGGAGGGGAAGAGGCAAGATGGTCGCGCCCGGCTTCCTCCCCGTGCCGCAGCTGCTTCCGGGCTCTCATCATGGGGGACTGAGGATCCCCGCTGGCCGGCCGCGTCCTCCCCTCCCGGCCCTCGCCCGCCAGCCCCCGGCGCTGCCGCCGGCCCCCGCCCCGTCTCCCCTCGGCCCAGTCTCTGCGAAGTGGCGCCAGCCTCCCCGGGGAGCGGCCGGGGGAGGCGCCGGGTTCATGTTCCGGGTCGCTGAGCCTACCCCGACCCGAGCTCAGGCGGCGAGAAAGAGCTGGTAAGCCCAGGCCGGGGGGCGCGGTGAGGGACCGGGGGGTGCCGGTATTTGGGGGAGAGGATCGCAGACACATCTCCGCACCGTGTGTGGGGCTTGGAAACTTGGGGGCAAGTGCTGCCCCGTCCGGCCCTTCCCGCTGCCCGGCGGGCTGCCAGGCCTTTCCCGGCCTGCGCCCCCTCCCGCTGCTGCCGGTTACGGTGGGGGAGCGACGTTGGTGCTTTCCTCTCCGTCCAGGGCCTCCGGGGGAAGAGGGATTAGAGGCCTGGCAGGTGCCACTGGTGCGTCTCAACACCTTGATGCGTTTATAAGCAAGCACTGGGCTGGAGAAAGAAACTTCCCCTTGCTGCTAAAAAAGGACAGCAGGCAAATGATAAATCAAAACTTTTGTCACAAGTTTATTCATTTTGTGTGTGTGTGTTTGGGTTTTTCTCGTTGTGGTAGACCCTCTAAGGCCTAAACCCTTTGCAGTGTATGCTGCAGAAACATCCAGTTAGGTGTGGTTGCTGCTCTTGAAGCTATTTTGTTACAAATCAAGAATCAACAAGTGCAGCTGTAGCCAATGAGCAAGGAAAGTATGGGTAGTTCTAGTGCAATAGAGTTAATAGATTTACTGTTTTACGTAATTCCGTATGCTAGCATAGTGACCCCAAAGGCGATATTGTTTTTATTTTAGAACTGTGAAGAGGGGAAACTGAGTAACAGAATAGAAAAAGGAAAAAGTGAGTTTTGTTAGTAGACCATGGTGGTATAAAGACTGGCAGTGGAGAGACTTGATAGAAGCAAGACATCCCAAACAACCAGCTGGGAAGCCTTTCGTTTCCTTTGTGAAATGTTAGGTATTGTGTGATGTGTTGGGTATCAATTGATGTGTGTAACTTCTAGTTAATTTCACTGTTATTAATGGAAGTAGAGAGGAGTGTGGTGGGGCTTTGTTTGTGTTTGTTTTTTTTTCTTGAATGTTGACAATTTGAGGCTTTGAGGCTTTTTTAGAGACTATGTTATGTATACAGACACCTGTGGGTAGAGTTCCCAGATCTGAAATAGATTTTCTTTTACGTTTTTCTTTGTTTCTTTTCTGAGGATGGGGAAGAAGAGGAAGAGAAAGGCTCAGCACTTAGTTTTGTTACATAGGAAACTCCATTCCTTCTCCACATCTGCTGATACTACCACTTTTTTTCCTGTGGGTATTTTCATGGCTTCTTTACAGTTTTCTAAATGAGAAAGCTTTCAAAGAGGGATTGTATTTACCCAGATATATTTACCCAAATATATATTTGCTAGAAGTTTGCTGATATTGCTAGACGTGCAAATTTGCCTGGTGTAAATGTAACTTTACTTATGTTGGTGTAATTCAGAACACTTCAGAGAACGAGGTATGCTCTAGTGGCAGAAGTATTTTTGTTTCAGTACTAATGCTGCATACAGTAGCAACATTGCCTAAGACATTCCAAACTCGTATCTGTACTCTGAGAAAGTTTTCATTATATAGTTAACTTGTTATTTGCCTTTAAATTTTGCCATTTTTTGTCCACATAAAGTAATTTAGTTCCAGCGGCTTTAAAAATAGTGTTCAGCAACACAAGGTGTGGGAATTTAGTATGTTCTTCTGTAATTTTCATCAGACAGTAATGATTTTGCTTGTGCAAATACACTGCCTGGAGCAATTCAGTACAGAGAGAATTATTGAAATCTTATCTATAGGACTGTTAGTTTAGCAGTTCTGAAGAAAGAGCTGTTAAAAATCTGACTCCTCCTCACAGCCACTCTCTTTTCTTATCGTAAGTTATTTCAGAAGGTGTCCATTAAAGGAAACCGATTTGAGTGAAATGCAGGGAAATATTTTTTTCGACATCTAATACTTGATGTAGAAAACCAAGAACTTGTGCTTTCTAAAAACGTTAAGACTCTAAAGAAGCGAGTATATTCTGAAGATCCAGAGTATTCACTTTGGGTGGTAAAGCTCCTCTGAAGCTGAATGTTCTTCATTTATGTTGTGAATATGTGTGACAGTTTAGGAATAGTTTGCATTTTGGGTACTTACTAGGCACTCTGATTCTTTTGATAATGACTTTGGTGCTATAGCGTATTAACATCATTTGACAGTTTGTGTGATTCTCCACCTTGACAATTAATTAATGAAGTCATACTTCTGAAAAGGGCAAGCATATCAGTAAATGGCAGAAATGGGATTGCAAGAACTGCTACCTCTCATGATAAATTGCTCCAAATCTCATTTCCGGCTGACCAATTCATTTGCGTTAGAGGCTTACTAAGTGCAGTTCATGTCAGCATCTTTCTGACTGTATTCCGTTGCTCTGTACTGAACACTTTTTCACAGTATAATATGAGTAGACTTGATAGTATTTGTTGTTGTGCCTTCTTAGATAAGCAGGGGTTGTAGAAAAGTCAGATGTACTTATTGCAAGTTTGTCTGGCCCTAATTTTTAGGGGGATCAGCAACATAATCAGTTAATAAAATTCCATCACTCCTCAAATGCTAATAACTTTTTATAGTATAGGACAAGTGTAAGGAAATTCCAAAACTTGTCTAAGGAAGTATCTCAAATGCAGAGTTGGTACCAAGAATTGATGTGTAATATGTGATTGGAGGAATAAAATGTTGCTAGTAATTGTGTAGAATTAAGTATATGGGAGCTCTATATTTGATATAAAAAAGAGTTCATAGAAATTTTCAGCAAGTGTAGTAATGACGTCTTTAATTGTAGAACAATGACTTTCATAAACTTTATTTTTTTTTTTAAAGTCATCCTGTACTTTTATTATTTTGTGAAACTGATTTATATACACCCATAACTGACTGCAAAAAAAGGAGAGTTGGCATGCCCTGAAGATGAGAAAGCCCAGTCATGGGATTTGGGGTTTGTTTTTCCCTTTTCAGATACAGACGTGCTCCAGCATAGTATCCTGACTTGTCTCAAGAGTCCTCAATTCTTGTAACTGTTCACACTATCTTATATGAAACTCAAAAATTATGTTTTCTGACATTTAATTTCTGTAAGTTTGTTCTGACAGTGTCGCGTTTTTAAATTTTATAATATGAAAATTACGTTTGTATTGGGTTTCTTTGGTCTGCATGTCAGATTTAGTCTGAATGTGTTGCCAGTGCATTGGCTTTTAGTCTTTACAGGAAGCACTGGGCAGGATCCCCAGAAGTGGAAGAGTACGGGGGTTCTCCATAGCTCAATACCTAGCTGTTATACCCCCCCAGCAATGGTTGGTACAGGGTGGAATGCGTTTTGGTCATTGTGTAGCTTTGTGTACCTGGTTGTCCAGCGGACAATACCTACCTAGGTGTGGACGTGGAACTGGATGTTTTGTGTCCTCCTCTTGGTGATGGCCATTTGATGACAGGCGAGTTTAAATAATCTAGGCACAGCAACTGTTTCTGAGGTATACCGCATGCTTCTACATAACATAGGTTTATAAGTTATCTGCCATAGTCTCTTGCTAGCTATTTAATACTTTTAACTAAGTTATGTTGCTCCATTTTGCTTTCCCCTTTGTGTATCCCAAGAACCATGACAGTTCTCTTTTTTGAATCCGTAAATTCTTCAGGCAAGGTGGTGAGATTTATCATCTGCTGTTGCCTCACAAATACGTGTACCTCTTCAATCCAAATTTGTCACATTCATCAATAAAACAGAGGTCTCAAAACTAGTGTTTCTAAGGCTTTGTGAAAATAACTTCTGAGGTGGAGAAATGGGATTCAAATTATATCTGTCTGAAGGTAAAGGTACACTGTGAGTACAGCCGTGTTATGAGACGTCAGAGAATCTGTATGGGAAAAGATAATAGAAAGTCAGGTTTTATAATACCAATGTTCAAGGAACTACTTGATTTTTCTTGTGCTCTTAGCTTGTGATCAAGGTGGTTTGTGAAGGCAGCAAAAATTATGGTTCTTTTCAGAATTAATGAGACACAGATGCAGCATAACTTTAGCTGCAAGAAACCCCATATCTATTTAACAGGAAAAGGTATAGAACTAGAAAGTAAATGTAAATGCAGCTGTCGGTTTAGTAAAAGATATTGTCTCTCCTTACGAGTTGTGCAACTAAATTAGCTTTCTCATCAGCGTGTAAGTGTGTGTTAAATATTTTGTGAGCAGTCAGAACTCTACGTTGTTATATGCTTTAGGTGGGAAGTGAACAAAAATGATACTCGATTTTCACTGAAAAAATAAGTGCCTGTTATTTTCATTATGAGTTTCAATATGAGTATTAATGCTGAATACAAGCTGCGTGAACTGTTTTGGAGGAGGTGAAAGCAGTTACACCGTTTCCTGCAACGGTACTTTTATGGTCTGATCTGGTAAGGGTTAGAGAGGAAATGGATCAGCCTTTGGTGAACTACATTAAAATTGCTTTAGATAAATGTAAAGGTCAGTGTAGGCAAACTAGATTTTCTTATAGTAAAGTAGAATCTTCTCCTAGTGAAGACATTACAGTTTATTGCTAGCTGTGGGCTGTTGCTGTAACAGCATTTTTATAGCCTTATACGAGTCATACTAAACTATGGCTCAACTTAATATTTTATGTACCTCAATATGTTGTTCTACATTCCTTATTACAACCTTTGAAATTTCTTGTCTTACTGAATGCAGTTGATACTCACTGGTAATGTCTCTAATACATCTTGTAGTTATTTTTCAAACTATTTCAAATGCAAATATTTTTGTTACAGTAACATCTGCAGCGATGATTAAAATTACTTCATAGGTTTGGAATACAAGCTTGACAGCTGGTTGTGAACAATGGAGAAAGTTGCAAAACTGAGTTTGTCTGATAAATAATGCTGTAATAGAAGTACACTCTTGAATTTTGGAGACAGGTTTCAGATTAAATGTTGTCTGGTTGCTGTTGCCATTCTTTTTCTTCACTTATAGCAAGAGAAATGAGAGCTCCAATAAAATTAATCAAAAGAGACTTCTTGGGTTTTTGGGAGAAGGAGTTTTAATGTGGACCACTGGCATGTTGAAAGTGCAGTGTGAATAAAAAGCTGAAGTAGTGTGTGTGTTGTATTCTCAATCTATTACAAAGGAGCTTCCACTGTCCCCAATTGATCAAGTAATTCTCATAATCATCCTAAGGAAACATGGTGAAGTAATTATAATATTAATTCGTCTGACCTGTCCAAGAGGTGATGCAGTTAGGATACAGTTATATTATACATGAGACCATGGCTGTAATTTTTAGGGTAAACAAGGTTGCTGCCCTGTACAGATCTTAGTGCAGGAGTTGCAATGAAGAGACTTGATATTCAACAGAAAAGATTAATTGCAGGAGTACATAAGATTCAAAGTTGTAGTCTGATGGAAAGTAAGTACCTTGCTGCTCAGGGCCTTTTAAGAATCATATTATCCCTTTACTTCAAAAATACTCAAGGGTGTTCACTCCTCTTGAGTTTCATCTTTTGATCTGGCACCACCTGTATTGACAGTATTTTGTGGGGAATTCAAGGCAAGTTTAGATCAGATATATAAATCTAAGCTGGATATATTGTGTTTGATCTTGAAGTATTTCATAGAACGAAGGCAACTTTACCACCATACTTATGACATTACCTGGAGTAAGTCCACTCTAGGAGCTACATTGATTTCAGTGATACAGTTATCCGTATGGATTAGGGATACTGAATTGAACGAATAAATCATAAACTGTGATGTAAGACATTAGTGTCTCTGTCTTCCCTTTCCCTTTTACTTTGTGCTGCAGGGGCAGTAGCAGAATGGGCTGCAAGAGATTATATATGCTAGTTCATATTCTGGCATGTTAGCAGAAACCTGTTTGTTCCGAGAGCTGAATGTAGGTCTAAGTCTTCTAGTTCAGTTTTTGGTGCGCCTTCATTTCTGTCAGTTTGCTATGGATGTGAAAGCCTGTGGCAGGAGGGCTGGGCAGGCAGCTGGGGCAACTGATGTCTCAAATTAACGCAAATAAATGTACTGGAGCTCATCTGTTCAAGTCTTATGGCTCCTGTTATATTAGTTCAGAAGTATTAGAAAGTCCCTTAAATCTCAAGGGCATCTCATTTCTGATGTGTGCACCTGCGAGGATAGCTGTCTTCATGAGTGTTCAACAATAAGGCTTAAGGGGCTGGTGTCCTCTTTGTTGTGTAGTTATAGCTACTGAGAAACACGGCTTAATAGATGTGTTTAAGCATCATGTGTAGAAACCCTGTACAAATATATCTGGACTTGCCTCTACTGGTGGTTGAAATTCTTACTGCACAAGCAAAAAAACCAAGCAAAAACCAAACAACCCTCCCCACATCCCCAAAAAACCCTCTGCAGTAATTGAAACTTTGAAAACTTAAAGTAAGAATTAGTTTTTAATCATTTTGATGCCACATGTCTCCAAAAGTGATGTCTAGGTTAATTGGCTTCCACTTTTCTCTTTCTCTGAATTGTCAGAAAATCATTGCTTCATTTGGAATGCTTTTCCTACTGTGTTGCTTCTCTTGCTTCTGAGAAGTGTTTTTGTGTGATTATGGAGGTTTTGATTCTTGTGAACCAAATGGATTAAGAAGTGTATCATTCTTCCAGAGCTGGCTCACCCCTTGCAAGATAATATGATGATTCTGCTCTACTAAGACCCGAAGAAAACATTAGGTTAAGAGGGAGTAATAGGACTAGAAATTACAGGAGGATAGAAAGAGGTATGAGAAATAAGTGCAAGTGGCACAGTAGTTTCAGGAATCCAAAATGAACTTGTGTTTCTACCACTGTGTTTTTGGTGATCTTGCCATTGAAATGTTTAAAGTAAGTATTTCTGAAAATGGTTTAAAAGGAGAATATATAATTTCTTTAGGTAAGATATTTCACGACCAGCTTGGATTTCTTCTTAAACATGCTCTTCCGTTCCCCCATTAAAATTTAAAATCTGTGTACTTTATGGTCATGACTGCCCATTCAGCCATCACCATTAAGTACCTTTAACATTGGAGTTTGTGGTAGGTCAGAGAGGGAACCTGTGTGCTATGTGTCCAGGTTTTCTCCACATCTACAACTCTGCCGGTATGGGTAGAAAACTGTTTGTTCATTCCTCCATTAATTCATATTGGAAAACAAGGTGAAGAGTCTTACTTTTAAACATCCTCTACATAATTTACTGAATGTCGTCCATATTTATCAGTTGCTGTAATGTAGTAAAGAGCATGAACATTATTCTCCGTTTTACCAAAGCAAAAGGGGTCTTCTGATGCTTTGATGTGAGAATCTGACTGCTGTGTTTACAGAGAAGGTTCACAGCCTTCAGAGAAGGATTAAGAGTTCAGCAGCAATCATTTAATGTTTTCTCATCTCTTCATAATTATGTTCGTGTAATGTATGGGTGAACTTACCAAAGCATACTGAGTTAAAGACATGCTAAATGCTAGTGAAATTTGAGGAGGACGGAGCAAAACATTTAAAAGGACAAGGCCTTAATCAGACACTGTATGTGTTTAGGGATATTTTTCCTTACAGAAGTGTGTGATTCTATGGATGTGAGTGCCTGCATGCGATGGGAAACTTTGCATTTAATACTCTAGAATTACCTGTAGCAGGGTATTCTCTCAACTTAATATCACTCCACTGAATCAATATTTTAAAAAAATCAAAGAGATATCAGCAATTTAGAAAGACAGAATTAGTTGCTATTAAAAAAAGTCATATTATCAAAGAATTACTATCTTCATTTCATTATTTGGGCAGCATCAAGAGAGAATTATTCTTAAAAATATTTTTTCATAATGACAACTCTTAAACAGAACTCCCCAATATACTATCAAGGAGGAAAATTATGTATTCCATTTCCCATTCATAAATTTAAAATGTGATCCCTACCTGCAGTTAGTGAATGGTCTTTGATGCTCTTGCCATGCGGAATCCCTGAAAATCATAAAAATGTGATGAGGTGAATTAAAACCAAACAGTAATAGTGAGGCCAAAAACAAATGGGGGGAAAAAAACCCCACTCTTCTTTCCAAGACATAAATTTGGGAAGATACCTTTTAAAAGGAATGTATGCTGATGCCTTTCAAATTGCATAGGACTAGTTGGCAAGGCTTTATCTCTCAGCCGAAATACGATAATCTTTATAGAAGGGACATTAAGACTACCTTACCTAAAGTGACTAAAATGATTTCGGCAGGTAAAATTGTTACAGAGTTTACGCTTAACACTTCAGATTCATTTGTTGTTTTCTTGTGTGTGTTTTTTCTTGAAATATACAGGCATTTCAGTAGGACTATGGAGGAGCTGGTTCACGATCTAGTTTCAGCACTGGAAGAAAGTTCAGAGCAAGCCAGAGGAGGTTTTGCTGATACTGGAGATCATTCTCGAAGTGTGTCTTGTCTTCTAAAGCGACAGGCAAGGAAAAGGAGGGGACGAAAAAGACGTTCATTTACCACCCATCATCCTTGGGAGACTGGTCACTGCTTAAGCGAAGGTTCTGATTCCAGTTTAGAAGAATCAAACAAAGACTACAGGGAGAATCATGCTACTAAGAAAGACCACAGTGACTCTGATGACCAGTTGTTGGTTGCTAAACGTAGGCCTTCCTCAAACTTAAATAACATTAGAGGCAAAAGACCTCTGTGGCATGAACCAGATTTGGCTGTTGACAGTTTGGTGAAACAGAACTTTGCGCAGGGAGAAGAAAGGTAAAACGGATGGCAATAGATCTGCCATCAGAAGTCTCTAATGCACTGACAATAACTCAACAGCAGGATAACAGCAGAGATCAAGAAATGGACAATGACAATAAATCATACCAACACCAAGAGTTTTCCAAGAGCAAAGTGAAAAAAAGAAAAGTAGCTGCAGCTCGACAAGGACCGGAAATCTTGGATGAAGGAGTAGTTATAGAAAATGAAGAAGTGAACCAAGCAAATAAGGACAAAATGGAGTATGAGGAGCAAAAAGGCTCAGATGAGAACATGAGTGACAGGTTATTCCTTCTCTTCCTTTTTACAAAATCTTTGGATAATATTTGTTTGCTTTTATTACTGTTGCTTGTATTGGGAATCTTTGGATTTTTCTTTCATTCTAGAGTTAAAATGCTAGCATCAATAGTATCTGTTTTAACAGTTACTCGTGATTTTTTTTTATTAGTGTACTATTTTAATATATATGAGTTGGTCAGGTTAAGGAATTCACCATAAAATAGTCTCATATAGCAGAGGAATAACCGAGAAAACAGTTTCTTGAAATAATATATTCTAATTGTTTCAAGATTAAGAATGACAGAATATACAAATGATTAATATGTTTTTCTGGATATTTCAACCGGTGACAGTTCTCAGACAAAAATTAGGGTTTTTTCCAATTTCTAGACATTGGTGCTTTGATTGTTATCTCTATTCATGGGAGAGGTTGTCAGTGTTTAGAGTCACCATTTAGACAGTATGTTCTTATGTGTCATGGGCATAAAAAGTCCGCAGGTTGCCAAGGATATACATCATTTACGAAATGCAAAAACCAATTTACAGTTCAGAAACACCTGAGCTTGCCATTAGAAAAAATGGGGGAATGATGACCCTTTGGCAGTACACCTCATCCTTCCGTTCCAGACAGCAGTCATACTACAATGGTAATTGTTTCCAAGTACTATTTTGACAACACAGTAAGGTGTAAGTCATTTTCCCCCCGTACACAAGGGATGTTACCTGCAGGGCCTGGTAAGCTTGATTATGTTTATCCCATGTGCCTGGTTCTGAATGCAGAACTGTCAACAAGACAGACTATATTAAACACATAATTTTGGTCAGTTGTTGACAGCACTAGTGTCTATGGGTTTTTTGTAGGCATTTTATCTATAAACTGTTAAGCCCTCTTCCTTCCTGGAGAGGCAGAATTGAGGATGCAGAGAGTACCAGCGCAAGCAGATTGATTACTGTAATAACTGGCGTTAGTCACTTACCAATACTGCTGTATTGTTGGAGAAGTTCTTCTAAGTCTTGTATTACGTACTAGTTTTGTCCTTGCCTGCAGACAATAAGCAGCTGAAAGAGCTGAATGAATCCTGAGTCTTAAAGATTGTTCGTAATGTCTTAATTACTAGAGCAGAAGCAGTCCTTCAGGGCAGCCAGTGTAACTTCAGACATCACCTTTGACATGCAAGACAGGAGTGTGTGGGGTCAGGAAGCCTTTAGAAAACTTCCTTCTTTTATGATACTGGGAATCTGTTCCCACCAAGTTTGGTAGCTAAAGACGGAAGTGTTAAAAATTTCCTTGGAGCTAGGAACCATTGCATAGTTTATCATATGTCCATATCTTGTCACTTTTTTATTTATAAAAGATTTTCTGTTATGCTAGAAGGGTAACAGTTCTCCAACTCAAAAATTCTGTAGCTAATTTTTTGGGTGGAGAGAAGAATGATCAATACAAAAATCCTCTTGTAGACTCCTAAAACTGTGCTACTTCCTGGTCAGTCCTGAATATCTTTTTTTTTTTTTTCACAAAGAAATGTTACTGATTTAAAAATTCATCTTCCTCTTCAAAATGCTTAATGTTTTGTTACATCAAATGCTGTCATTTTTCAAATTGTACTTCAAATGTTTGTCTTTGGCCCCAATAATGGCCTTTAAAACCATTCTCATCTTCATAGTGTTTTCTGCTCATGCACATGGTTGAGTGATGGTCTGTCATTCTACCGAATTTCTTGCAATGGTCATCTATACCAAAAGGTTTGGAAACCACTGAATTAGAAAATCTGCATTCCATAATGTGATTAGAAATCCACCATATCTAAGGTGGATACAGGTGCTACTGTATCTGAATATTTTGTATGTGAATAGTTTTAACTCATTTTAAACTAGCTTTACTTAAATGCAATAATGCCATCTTATTGTTTTAGATCATTTAGCCAGAAGAACCGCAAACAACCTAACAAGCCCTGTTCCTAAGAGTATGTTCTAAAAGTAAAAGCTGAGATTTTAAAAGGAAACATGCGTTTTGTAAGATTGCACAAGATATGGAGAGCTAACAAAGCATCTTTGATAAGACTAATGCTTCAGCAATATTTGTTGGAAGAGGAAAAATAAAAAGTATACAAAGCTTCTCTGAGTTTGTACATTTGTGTGCATACAGTTTAATTATCCCCGAAACCAGATTAGTTTTTTGAGAAGTTCAGTTTTTAAAAACAAAACAAAGCCAATATTTTTAATGGGAGCTAAGTTGCTTGGATCTAAAACTAGCGAGGAGAAGTTCTCAATGTATACATGAAATTACTTTAACATATATATTTGAAGTGCACATTAAAAATGCTAGGTGACGCTTCTTTTGTAGCCTTTTATCTGTGTGTTTTCAAACACCAAACACAATAACCGTTTTTTTTAAGTGCAGGGTTCAGTAGGAGGAGGAGTCTTTAAAGCTCTTAAAATGTCAACATCTAAATAATCCTAAAGATGAATTCCCGTGAGGTTGGTTTTGAGCACAAGAAATGAGATTTTTGTGATCTCATTTTCCTGTCCTTTGCTCATGTCTGCCTTACCCTTAATGCTTAGCTCCTTGGCCAGTTTCAGCCAAATTTGGCAATGCATGGAGTTCTGGATGATGTTTAATTCCTGCAAGCTTTGGCAATCGTTTGCATTTTAAGTGACTAGAGGAGGAATCTCAGTTGGCCGTTTGAAAGGGAGCAGCAGTGAAACTCGGAGATGCCTGCCACCCAGTGCGGCTGCAGTGGCTGGGCAGTTCTTGGGGACAGGCTTGGTTAGTTAACAAAG
Source organism: Phoenicopterus ruber ruber (assembly GCA_009819775.1). NCBI lineage: Eukaryota > Metazoa > Chordata > Aves > Phoenicopteriformes > Phoenicopteridae > Phoenicopterus > Phoenicopterus ruber. The sequence goes on from CM020217.1 coordinate 23,051,058, forward strand.
GTATGAGACAGTTTGCTACTAATAGTAACTAATAATAAAAATTATTTCTTCTTTGTTTCCACAAATGGATAAATAAAGCTGTGAAAGCTTTTTGGGTAGCAGAGCTGTTCCTTCCAATTTTTGCTTGCATATCCTATTTTATAGACTAGAAGGAATGTGTGGCTTTTTTCTTTTTCCTGGGAGTCTTGCTGGGAGAGGAATTCTCAGTACAAAGCGAAGGAATTAGCAATATACAGCACAAAATTGTATTAAACTGGAAATAAATTCCATCGTAACAGCTTTCATGTACTTAGATATTAATGTATTAATTCCAGAGGTTTTGAATTTATTCAGTGAAATGACTGCCATGTAGCAATTATCTCGGCTGTAATCCCTGCCCTATTTGACTGGGGCCTGAGGAGAATGAGCACTGTGGCTGCCATGGATATGCCAGGTTATGGTTTCATTCTTAAAAAACCCAAAACATTATTATGTGTAATTGTTAAAATCTCAAGTGGTTATGTTTTCATGAACTGGCTAGTCCTTCAGTAAGAATTATTGCACAATTGAAATACCTTATTTAAAAGAAAAAAAAAAGGAAGGAGACTGTTCTCAAAATTGGAAATTTTTGGTGGGGAAAGTTGCTGAATACTAGGGTTGAAAGGATTTACTAACTGTCATTTTAAAAAGTACAATTAACAATAAATGGACAGGAAGAATCTATGAAATGGGGATGGGGTTTTTTTGAGATGTATGATGTAAAGTTGTGCACAATGAAATGTAAGGACAGTAGAGCCATCTGTGTTGTAATTAAAGTGGGGGTGGAATGCTTGCTAGAAGGAAGTTACTAGGATTTGCAGCATTAGGAAGTTCAAGTTTTGGCCTCCCCCATGAAAGATGGTTCTGTTCTCATTGCGTGCCTGTCATCTTTCTTCTGCTTAGGGCAATTGTGCAAGTGCTTAAGTTTGTTCTGATTATATTATGTATAAAAGATGGTAGAAGTATTGCTTATACGGTAAGAATATGAATAAGGAGAAGATACAGCAAATATTAAGAAAACTTAATCTTCAAACACAGAGCTCTATATATATAGTCTTAAAAAAGAAATAAAATCACTGCTTTCTGTCTCCTGATACCATACTGTTTTTCAAATCCTGTTGGGATGCCTCCCAAGGAAGATAAAAACCCCAAATATATACTTATATTAAATATAAATTAGGCTAATTTTATTTAATTCATATTACAAGCTTTAAAAAAATTGAGGCTTATTTTTGTGAGAGATTAACATTTAAAAGGAAATAATTTTCCTAAGTATACTAGTTACTTAAAAACAAAAATAAAACTAATTTCTTGTTAGAAAGTAACTAAAAATAATTGAAACCAGTTGAATTCAAGTATAGGACTGCATGTATGTTTTAATATAAATAAGTGTAGAACGGTAAACAGACCTCAGGTTCTTATAAATAGCTTGTATGAAACACTGAGAGTAGCCATAATATTTATAACTTGTACTTGAATTTGTGTGGTGAACTGGAGTGATTTTTTTTTTTCAAATTGTTCTACATCTCACTGTAAATGAAATGCGATTAAATTTTGGTGAGAATATAACTTCCTTAGCAGAGCTACTCTATTGACAAAAAATGAAATAAATGGTTTACAAAAAATCCTTTCATGTGAAACTCACCAAATTGTGATCTGTGTTATTAAAAGACAAGTCTGTTTTACTATTTGGAGGCATGTGGAATATTGTTTGTAACAATGTGTATCCAGCAAAGAACAAAATACTTTACCTATTGATGTCTTTGAATTCAGAGAGAAGTGTATGTATGCTGTATACACACATTCTAATTTTAAGGCCATAATGGAAGTCACAGAAAAGTAAACTGTACCTTGTTTTTTTTGTTGATGTTATGATCATTGATCAGCTTATTTTCTTCAGGGTGACCTTTATTTTGATTTAATTGGCTACCTTTGTTATAAACTTTTTTCTTTCTTCCCAAGTAGTATGTCGTGAAACCTTAAGCAGTGTCTTTCCAGAATACTTGCAAATGATGTTTAGAAAGGTAATTCGATTTTTAGACTCTTACATTTCATGTGCTGAAGGAAGGCTTAGGCTGCTTTTGATTGAGACTTTTGCTATTTTATTGAGCAGTGGTGTTCCAGGATCAAGCTGAATTGCACAGCATAAGAAGGAAGCAGTGAGCATTTGATGGAAGCAGATAATAAAATGCATCAATTGTGTCAGCACCTCGTTGCAGTCACATCTGGCTTACTGTCAGGGTACCATTAGATTCCCATGGTTTTATGTGCCAAAAATAATATGCTTTGTAGTTAATGGAACTAGGATATTTGCAGTTTGATTAAAAAAAAAAAATCATCCTATTTTCTTTCCGATCTTTGTTGGGCTTAAGTTCAATTTGAGCACAGCCTTGTCTCCTTAAAATTTTACGACTGAAAGATCAATTGTTCTTTTGATCTGTTTCTTTCTTTCTCTTATTACAGTGAATCCAGCAGTCTGAGCAGCAGTGATGCTGGTTTGTTTACCAATGATGAGGGAAGACAAGGTATTGAAACAATCTTTCCCTTCTCCACCCCTCAAACCACATCAGTTGAAATTCTGTAAGCGTTACAAGTTATTTCATAGGTTAATTACCATATTTCAGTTGCTATTACTATTTAATGAGTTGAAGTATAGCTTGCTTTCTGGGTTTTTTGAAATGTTACCAGAGGGTGTCCTGAATCCATGGCTTAGTCAAAAGCTGTCTTGGGAAGCAGTCTCTGTAATATAATAAACTTACTTATAACTTGAGCATCTCCAAAAGATTATCTATATTAAGTTTTAATTCTTCAGTTGCTCCATTTTCAGACAGGACTCTCTGATCATAGTACTGATTCTCAAACTATTTTTGAGGTGGCTTTTTTTTTCTTTTCTTCCAAATTGATACGGCAGGATTTTATAGTTCTTTTTCATTCAGTAGTTTGTTTGAAAAGTAGTTTCAAACAAACCACTTTTTGAGCAGTCTAAAATTGAGATTAGAAGATGCATGCTGTTTAAAGTCTCTCCCCTCTGAAAAAATTGTCTTTAAAATACAGTGAAAATTCAAAATTTTCCTTTAGTATGCATGATGTTCTCACGTATTTTTATGTGATAAAACTATTGAGGATGGAAGTGTGAGATTTTTCTTTTTCAGCTTTGGTGTTTATTACCATCTTTAAGTGCAACACATTTACCTGTATTATGCTAGCATCTTAGTGCCCAGCTCATGGACTCGCAACTTGCTGTCTTTGACGGTATACAAAAATGAGGCAAAAATAGTCTCTCAGGTGATTAAGACTTGCTTTTCTGGTGGCAATTCTAAGTTCATGGTAATGGAGAGCGTTTTCCTATGCAGTTTGCCACAGACTACTTGAGTGTGTGCAAGAAAAATCCTGGCCCATTCCACAGTAGTGATCTAGGTTAAAGGAATGTTTGTCTTTTGTGTTTTGTTTTTTTTTTCTTTCTCTAATGTGTAATTCAGTCTCTTCTGGGTTTTTTTGTCTTCTATTTTAACGTTACAATAGGGAGATGATTTTTCAGACTTAGAACAGAGGTGTTACCTTCCTTGCTCAGCAGTAACTTGTGCTACATAAACTGTACCTCCCAGTCTGAGTATCTGTTTTAGTTGTGTTAACACATAGCTTTTTGGAAGAATTCAGGCTCTTTGAAAGTTTCGATTGATCTTTTAACTTCAGATGGAAAGTATTTCAATATGAGACATGTCAAAAAGATTTGCTTTTACTTCCCTATATAAATTTCTCTTTTGACTTGCAATTTTTAAAACTTTTGGTCCTCTATATTTGTATGTAATGTGACCTACCACATTTCATAATTACATACATTTTGAAGTACTCTTCTGATATATTGTATCAATATTTTTGTCCTTAAATCCTGAACTAAATTATTTAAATCTTTGAATAATATGATTGAAACATCTCAGTTACTTTGTTTTTCTTATATATTTTGTGGGAGGAGAAAAGGGGAGGCATCGGTGAACAACAGTGTTCTTTCACTGGTGTGGTATTACTTTTTTAGTGTTGGTTCTTTACTATAGAGCTGTAATTCTTATTTTTGCCTGCTTGATTTTTGAACCTTGATTCAATTTGATTTGTAATTTTAAAACAGAAAGCATTAGACCTGAAATAGTATTCTGAAATACAAATAAAAAGAGCAACAATAATTAAACTTAAGAATATTGTCAAGACAAAACACTATTTTTTTAATCTCTACTTTGAACGAGTTGTTTTGTAGGTGTGATCAGACGACCATTAGCTTCACACTGGATCTCAGACATTCTTAGATCTGCATTATAGCTTTGGTTTTGTGAAGACTTTTCCGTGAAAGTACTACCAGAGATCCTACTGCTAAACCAAAACTGTTTATTTTCTAATAATACTGATTCCCCCATAAAGAAAATACGAGTAATTTTTCTTTGTACGCCCCTTATGAAATAAGATGAGGTTATTTTATCTCTGTAAATTAATTTATAGCTGAGCTAAGACACATACAAAATTGGAAAGAATGAAGGAGAAAATAAATCTGATAAAAGCAAAGGAAAAACCTAGGTGAGAGAAACGAGGACAGAATGAAAATGTATTAAGGGAAGAACTGGCTTATTTTGTTGTCTGTTTTTAAAAGCTAGACTCTGATTCCTGTCTTCCCAGTGTCCCTCCTCCAGGATGTATATTCAGAACATCAGCATCTAGACCTCATTTGTAGTTCAAATTTTCTGCACTTCTGACTTCAGGTTCCGCTAAGTCAAGTGGAGAACCAGGAAATTGATTAATGCCGCCTGGTGAAATACTTGGTTTAAATGATGTGCGTGCCATCATTCAGAAGTTTGGGTAGCAGAGGACAAGATGATCCTGTTCTCCAGGGCGACATTTGTTCATTTTGTGTCTCTGAGATTAAGAACCTTATCTCATTTGTTGCAGACAAATACTCTTTATAAAACCCTAATTAATGCCCAAAGCATATTCATCCTATGGGACAGACATTCTTGAAAAAAGAAGTGATCTAAAGCAGCAATTTCTTTGAGCGGCTGGCCAGTCACTTAAATAGTTGAATATTTAGTTCTGAACTTTGAAGTGCCTGACCTTGCAACTTTTTAATATTTTCCAAAATTGTTTCAGAAAGCAAATGGAAATAAATTCCACCACAGTAACTGTACTCTTCTGTGTACAGACTCTCAGAAGAGTTTCAACTTTTATAATTTGATTCAAGAAAACCAGGTGTAGCTGTAATTGGGGGTAGTAGTGGATTAATTGCTAGATATATTTTAATTGCCATCAATTGCTATGATAAAAGAAAATTGCTGAGACTTGAAAATCCTGTATTCAGCTTCTAATAGGTGGTATGCCATCTAACTTTTTTTTAGAAACCTTTATGCCCTTTTCCTTTCCAGCCCATCTCTGTTCCAGTCTCAGAGCTTTTTTGTTTGTTTGATTTGCTTTGTTCCTATGAAGTCCTCATCTCAGCCTAGCCATGCTTGTCCTCCTTTTCCAAGTTATCCAGGTGCTTCTGTTAGGTCATGTGGGAGGGCAAAAGCAGCTTTCTTTCTGTGCTCTATTTCACTATCATATTACCTTCTGGCAGAAGTAATTGGTACTCGATACTTTGCAATCCCAATGTTTTGGCAAATGTTTTTCTTCTGTGAAACGTTGCATACCCTGTACAGTTAGTCAGCAAAAGCTTAAAGATCACGGAAGATGCTCAGTGCAGGTACAGCCAGTGAAGAAGATAGCTGCTGAACTATTAACAAACCTCAAGTGAATTCTTACGGGTCGTGTTTTTTTCAGAGGTTTGTAAATTGCCCAACTTTGGGGTAAGATTTAATATAGTTAGCAAAACCCCAAAATCCTATGCAGAAGTCAAGCCCTTGAGCCCTCAAGTATGGAGGTAGGAAAGCCTGCCAACAAAGTAATAGAACAGTGGCTGAAGCTTATGTATCAGAAATCCTTGTGACTTTCCTTTTTCTTCCTACTCTTTCCTTTGTTCCTAATAGCATTTTCATAAATGGCTGTTTTGCAGTTATTAAAACCTTAATGATAAGCAGTGTTATGCCTGGTGTAGAAAACTTTGCAAGAAGAGTTTCGAAACAAAAGGTCTAATCTTACATTGCAACATATAGTACAACTCTATTATAGGCGTAGCTAGTAGCATCACCTGCACTTTCAGGGCACTTTACAGGTGCACTTTACAAAGGCACTTCATAAATTAAAAGGCACTTTTTAAGTTAAGCTTTCAACACAGTGTTAACAAAACTGTAACATTATTCAAACACTAGTTGATATTATTGCTGTTTTGGGGGGGAAAAAAAGTCAAATTGCAAGTATATTCTTTAATGAATTTTATAGTGTGGGTATGGCAAATAAAACACTATATTCTGCATTCCTGGTCCATCTACACCTACTAGTACAGTTGGGGAAATTCAAAGTTTGACTTAAGACCTCTTAAATCATGACATGCAGCACTTGAAATGTCCTTTAAGATCTAAGCAAGTAGGGAGGAAAATTATATTAATAAAGTGTTAAACAGTTAAAATTGGAGAGGTCAGGGAATGTCAGAGTTCCACTGTGGATGTGGCTAAGCTTTTAAAGATAGCTGTTCATTATTTTATGATTAAACATATATTCATTACTGTGTCCTTTATGAAGATGACCCACTACTGATTCAGTATATGAGAATTCCATCCTTTTGTCTTCTCTAACGAGAAACTAATTTGGACCTTATATAGTATCACAGTAGCTGCAGGTGTCAGGGTGTCATTCTCCATATATAAAAGAAATGGAATGTGTAATGCCAGGTGTAATCACCACCAGTTTTAAACTGTTGTGGCTAATTAGTTTATAGTCTTTGCAGGTGAGAAAGAAATAACATGAAGTTGTTGTATATGACCTGAATAGGTGAAATCCTGAATATTGCATGTGGATCACAGTGGTGGAGGTGAACATAAAGCTGAGATTATGTGATATCCTTGGGCCAATTTATTAACGACACACCTGTACAGTCCTCCTACTCAAGAGCAGGGTATGATGTTACGTTGGACAGGAGGGTGAGAGGAGGCGGCCTTCATCTGAAGTTTTCAAGCTTTAATCAGAAGAACTAGCTGCTTAAATTGAATAGTGTCTGAATGGTGTCCTGCTATACCTTTTGCCAAGGTAGTTCTGCAGAGCACAAAGACCAAGATGCAATGTCCCTCTCTGGATGCGTAACCTAAGCTTCTGCTTTCCTGAAACTCCTTGTGTGTGTTATAGTGAATCTTCTGATGTCTCCAAATGATTATTACAGCTGTTAGCAGTGGGGTGGGTTTCTACCTAGAAAAAGGTAAGCTGGTCGTGGAAATGAGACTGGCATCCTAGGGTACTTTTGCAGTCCATGTGCTATTGCTATCTGTGTGCGAGTTGATGGATAATAGAGCAGCACAGTATCAAGCGGTGTTTATAGGACGCTGATGCCCAACTCTCCATGGCAGCCTCACAAACTAGGCTGTGGTTGTTATAGGAAAGCACACGCACACCGTATGTGATCGCTATGGAGGGTCGTCTGGCCATTTTGAAAGAAAAGAAAACTAGGAGGAGGGGGAACACTCTTATTTGTGTGCAGTGGAAGGTCTGTTTGTTACAATCCTGCACTGCTTTAGCTAAAATAAGATTCAGGTGAAGCTGTTCTTCTATGCTGAACATGAAACTGATGGTGATGCAAATGGGGTCTGTGTCCATAGAGAAACCATTAGAAGCCCACATAAATCATTTTTTAAACTGCTTAAAGGGGAAGGTGAGTCATTTAACATGAAGGAGTGGTAATTAGATAAATATGTAGACTCAATAATACAGAAGTAAAAATTAGGGAAATGGTAATTGGGGGGAGGGGAAAGCTTATAAATAAATAAATAAAGCCAGGAACTGAAGTGCCTTGAAATTTTAGAATTGAAGTTGACATTTCTGAGCCTTAAATTGATTTTATTTTTTTTTTGTACTTATCAGTACAGTTATAATTGAATGTAAATTGCTTTGAAGTAATTCCCTGAAGCATTAGCATTACCCACAAACAAGTTTGTTGTATTTTAAATATGTGGCTAGGAGAATGCATGGGCTCAAAGATCAGTTTCTGGAGATCTGGATGTGTTTTTTACCTTTCCTGTAGCTTGGAAGAATACAATAATGTGCTGTAGTCTTGTGCTGAGTAGAGGTTCAGCAGCCCTAAGAGGAAAGGACAGTGTAGTGAATCTTTTGAAGTATTTTTGAAGTCAAAAATGTTGCTTTGAATTTTTAATTCTTGTAAGTTCATGTGTGCTATGGATACTGTGTTGCCTTTTGAGAGCTGCAAATTAAGTAGGATAAAATGCCAGTATTTGGTTACCAAACTCTTGAGCAGGGAGGCCTCTGTGTTATGTTGCCTGTATGTATGAGGTCAGGAATTGATTAAATGCAGTGGTCTTCCCTGACTTCTTTTGAAAGTAGTGGAGCAACTGGTAAACAAAACACCTGTGGGTGCTCTCAGCTGGATAAGAATAGTAGTAATAGGCTTGTGCTCACCTCAAGGTGATAATATGATTGAAAATAGTCAAAGGATTCAGAGTTGTTTAAAGTACGCAGACAAGGAAGCTAAAAACCAGGTATACCTGGATTCTGCTGTCATGTGAGAAAAGCCTTTGAGGTTCAGCTCTTGAGTCCTTGATTCTGCCTTTGGCAGTAAGCAACATCAGTGCTTAGAGAAGTGTATAAGAGCATAACAGGTAAGATGTCTGAATGGATAGTTGCTTAACATACTACTATTCCTATTGCACAAAAAGGAAATGTCATTTTTTTATTCTTTCCCAAAGAACCGTTGTTGGGCATGTAGCGAAGTTACCAGTTTCTTTTTCCACAGCCACTATTTGCCTTATGCTGCAGTCCACTAACCCCGTCTTAAATTCTAGCTCCTTCTTCCAAGACTGCATTACATACCTCTTACAGGCTTCTGTCCTTGAGCTGATTGTGAAACCCAATTTCAGAATTATCTACTTACTTTCATAGCTGAATTATGTGTAACAAGACTTCTTTTGAGTTCCTGATAGTACTTCTTATTAGTCAAGGTATCTAGAGCTCTCATCTTATGACAAAATATTCAGACAAAGTTTATCTACATAAAAGTTTGGAAAAATCTAAACAGAGAACTTCAAACTTAATTCTGAACCACAGATCAATGTAATGAAAAGATGTGATTCTCCCTCCACCACCACCACTGTCTCTAGTCAGTACTCTTAGACATCCTCCACAGAAACCGTAAATGGCTGTAACAAAATGAGGATAGAATTGATGGTGAACGCCTTTGTGAAATGTCATAGCTATAAATGAGGATTAGAATAAATATGGAGAGTAATCTGAAATGTGCCAGGAATGCAAAGAAACTTAAATCTTATTTAGACCTATGTATCTCTTTCCACCTCTGTTTTCCCCTTCCTCTGTCTAAAAGTTCCTGTTCTCTAGCCTCTGCTAGTTTTGCTGTTAGTAGTGATCATTAAAGATGTAAGAATCACATTTCACCTGAAAGTGACTAGTGAAGGGCCTTAATTATTCTATATTTTCTTGAAATATTTATCCTGATGAATGTTTACAGCCATTTTCACTTGTGCTTGGTCTTGAAGTATTATTTTCATTGCAACAATTTATTTGGAGAAAGTGTGCTGAATTTTATTTTTCCTCAAATTTTGGCTTGGGTTTTCATTATTTGTATTTTCCTATTGGAGTTGAGTGGCAATGAAACTTTACACAAATGCTTTTTGTTCTTGAAAATTGTGCCTAATAAATCTTGCATTTGTCTTGTTTAGTCCTGCCTAATTAAAAATTGAAATGACAAACAAATAATTTATATGCAGAAATAGTGAGGCATGCTTTGGATACTTTGAAGTAGAATTAAAATCTAATTTTGAGTGTAAGAAAGGAAACTTACCATGTCTTATGAAGATATCTTCTGTTCTTCTGTAAACTACCTGGTTTGTATAGAAGAACATGTTTTAAAGCAAACATAGCAATTTATTTTTAGTTACCAGTGTGTTTATTGAACGAAGTTTAAGATCAGATTTTCAGTCTTGTCTTACTTTTGACTTTAAATCCAGATATTTATATACTACATCTATAAGTATCATCAGTAAAAATGACCAGCCTTTGTGGTATAATGCAGTATAATTCTCAATCACATGATACTGTCAGTTTTCATTTAAAATCAACTTTTTCAAAACTTATTTCTAAATGAACTTAATCAGATTAACTTCATTTAGTCACATCTGTTCATGATTGTTTTCCCCTTTTACTAGCCATACAAATCATGAAATTAAGCTAATTATATACCATTATCAGCTGCAAAGAACTAGTTTCACAGTTTTATACCTTTTAATTCCCTGCAGGAGATTAAGGCTTGTTTTTTGTTAATATGTAAAGAGCAGTAACTTAAATGGATTTCCCTGCAGTTATTGCCAAAGGATTAACTAGTTTATTATTGTTTTTCACTATTGTAAATTGGTTTTAAAACATTACATTTTATGTGGTTTCATTGATGGCAATGCTTGTCATGCTATTGAGAAACATTTTCCAAATAGAACTGCTATATACAAGTAATTGTTATATAGCTATAAAGCAGAAGAAGTAATTGTCCTGTCAGAGTGTTTATTGATGGTAACATCTGATTTTTATCTTCTCTGCTCCTCCCTCTTTTTTGGGGGGATACTGCCCTCACACAGGTGATGATGAGCAGAGTGATTGGTTTCATGAAAATGAATCTGGTGGAGCATGTGGAATTACGGGGGTCATTCCGTGGTGGGAACAAGAAGACTCTACAGAACTGGAGAGAGAATTGCCAGATCCAGTCTTTGAAAGTATCTTAACTGGTACTTTCCCTCTTATGTCCCGTTCAGGGAGGAGAGGTAAGTAGCAATCAAGTAAATGCAAACTGTAGAATCACTTGAGTACAGTAGAAAGATGTCTGTGGATTATACAAAATATGTAAAATGTTGACAAGATCTTGGAGTTGCCAGTTTGTTTCCTTGAACTATTTCATTTTTAAGATATCATTAGAGAGAAATAATTTAAAAACCATCAATGATTAGAAAAGTCAGAAAGTGTAAAACTTGGCTCATTTTGATAGCCTACTCTTTATTTTCTGTCTCGATGTTTGCATTGAGAGTTATTAAGTGTTACTAAGTGTTATTTAAAGTGAATCTTTATATTCCATTGTGTTCCTGGCTTCTGTGATAACGCTTAGAATTCTATAGAAGTTCATTAATTCAAAGGCTGGAAAGACTAGTGTGACCATCTGCTTTGCTTTTCCTTTATGGTTGGGCCATATTGTTTGTAGAGAAGAGGGAAGGGTTCCTTTAGAGCAAGGATTGAGATTGTAACTTAGAAAATACTCATTTTTTGTCGTCTTTAAAATACTTTAGACAACTGTGGATCCAGTGTATCTACTGGTAAGTTGTACCAGTGTTTGATTGCATTTACAGCTAGGAACCCACTCTTGTCTAAAGATTGAAGTTGTCAGACCTCAACTAGCTGCCAAAGAATTTTGTTGTACCTTCCCTCTGCCACAAGGATCTCCTTTCACATTCAAATACAGATCTTTTATGTGAGCAGTGGTCAAATTACTTTTAAACTACTCTGCACACTGAATGCATTGAATTCTTTTGTGAGGCTTATTTTACAGAGGCTTGGAATTGTTTCCGAGGACTTGATCTCTGCATATTCACCAGATTTAATGTTTTCTAGTACTAATGAAGTTGTAAGTGATACAAAAATCACTTTTTTGCTGTAGTTCAGTATGCTCTGCTTATACAGCTAACTGTGCATAGAATCAGGATGCCAGTAAGAATATCTACAGAAATGTTCATTTTCATGACAACTTAGCCTTTCTCTCACTTTTCCCATTCTATGCTCTTTGTTTCCACCAGTACAATGTTTGACAATATTAAGATGTTTTAGTTTAACTGAAGTCAGATTAGTAGATTGGTATGTAATGGTGAATTTCATTGGTTTTATGGTATAGGAAATATTCTTAAATCAATTCGTACTCCTTTTTTGTAGGTTTCCAGAGTAGATTTAGTCATCTTCATGGAATGCCAGCAAGAAACATAAAAAAGGCTTCAGGAAACCAGAATGCATTGGTAGGTGCTTTTATTATTGTAAGCTAATGTGCGTTGTTCTTAGAGGGTTTTTAAAAAAACACGTTCCCCTCATGCTTGTTTCCTAGTGTTGTAGATAGGTAATGGAATGGTAAGACTACAGTGCCACTGCTGCCTGATATTGTTTGTTTGCTTTTTTTAATAGTTGGAGTCTTCCCACTGCAGTTCTATTGTAATGTAATGTTTGTGTGTACTTGAATGGCAGAAACAGTCTGAGACTGTTTCTCAGTATTTATTTCGAACTGAGTGAAGGAAAAGGGGAGGGGGGGGCATTATTTAACATTTTCAGTATATATCTTGTGTATACGAAAACATATTTCTCTCCTCTTACAATGAAAATCAAACCAAAGTTATGTGAAGTTTTTCTGATGCTGAAAGCATTCTAGGATGGATTGTGGTACAACTCTGATTCCCCCCCACCCCGAGTTTAATTTGAAAAGTTTGTCCTTGTTCTCTCTTCTTTGGTTGACTTCTGTGTGGTCAGGGGAAAGGGTATATACAAAAAATTAAAAACAAGATTGTGATGCACCTGTCATAGACATCATGCATTCCTTTGGACTGAGTCTGTTCTAAGGCTGTGACTACAAATGAGAGATGGTTGAGGTTTTTTAGTGCCTTCAGCTCTAGGAGTAATGCTGATAAGTGAAGGAAAAATCCAACTGTCCTTGCATTTTTGTATAATCTAATCATTGGATTTTCCCATAGCTTTTTTCTAAAATAAGATTCTAATGAATTTTTAAGAATTTGTTCTTTGGAGGAAGGCATGAGGAGAAGAGAGGATTGACTTTTTAAATTAAAATGTTAAAATGTATTCATTGTAGTGCAGTCTATTCCTTTCTTATCAGAACAGTGTTTGGAAGAGGAGTAGAATGTGGGAGAGTCTTTATCAGTGTGTAATAAACATATCCCAGCATGATAAATACTGCAACATCGGTGTTCTTTATTGTTTGAGAACATTAAATGTTCTCAAATTTTAATTTGTCTTAACAAAATAAAGTGCTTCTGAGAAGCGTAAGAGCTATTATACATGGAGAAAATAGAAAGGAACTGTTAGAAATTTAGCTCATTTTGAAGAGGGAGGGTTTTTATAATTGAAGTTCCTGTCCAATAATTGCCATTCGGCGCTGAGGAAGATGCTTTAAAACCTTGGCCTGTGATCTCTGCTGTTAGTGGTCGTGAATTAGATAAATGCTATCTAGTTCTTGGTTTCCTATCTACCTATTTTTATTTTTGGTTCAGTGCTTGCTTGAGCATATCTGGGATTTGTAGCCCATTTTCTAGGCTTATTGCAATTTCACTCTGGTATTTTATAGGAGCTATTATAACTGATAGGTTAGCTTCATGGTGTTGATGATACATGGCTTAACTACCCTAAAAACTGCCTTTTCCTCTAAATTGTAAAAAGGTGATTAAATTTCAATTGATGAAGATATACTGTGAATGCGTATATATAATAAAAAATCCTAATGTTTATTTTCTGCTACGCTTTCTGGATTGTCCTTAGGAGCCCATTTTGTCTTCCAGTCATGGTGTCTCATATATAACGATGGTATCGTGGTTCCCTTTATAACAAAAATGCAAGTCGATCTACTAAAGACTGATAATTCAGTTACCTCCAGTTATTAGATATATCATTTACATAGTGTTGTGAAACAAGGTTGACATGTGAACGTACCTTCCAAGCCACTGTGTTTAGGCAGGAGTGCATATGTAGAATGGATGTGCAGTGGGCTCTTCAGATGCAGTTTTCTGACCTTCTTAATGACTATTTATGTTTGTGGGCACATCTGCTGCATCTGTCTTTGCAAACATAGCTATAAGCCAGAGCTCATGTGCTTCCTTTTGTCAGTGATTGCTTCTTAAAGAAAATCTTTTTTTAGATACTTCAATCCAATGAGAAAAAAAAGTCATTTAATACCTGTGACATCTGATAACACAGAACAAGAAGTAATTACTGCTATTAGATGGTAACAGTGAAGAAGAGCGAGAATGCTTTTAGAAAGATTAATATCCTGAGGAAAGAACACTGCAGACTCAACTCATTGAAAAGAGTTGTGGTGTGACTTAATTCTTTCTTTTTTTAACAGCAAGTAGTCTGATGTCTGTATTGCTGCTTTTACACAGACTGTAAAGGGAGACAAAGTAAAAAATGCAGTTTCCTACTGAGATACGTTTCCTGAAAGACACACATTATATACTGTATTCAGTCTAAGGATGTGTAGTTTGTATCTAAGGAATGTGAGCATATAGTTAGCCCTTTGCATACAGTCAATGTGTGTTTAAACTTTTTTGGAAAGGTTTGGTTGAAGGTTCACAATTATAGCAGCTAGCGAAGCCTTGAAGAGATTACTGGTTTAGGGAAGGCAAAATAGTTACAATAATACCTTGATATATCGTCATCCTCTGTCAAAAAGTGTTTAGTGCCCAACTGTTTGGATGTTTTCTTGTAAGAGAAACATCAGGCTAAAAGCATGATTATTACTTGCTATATACCAAGGAAACTGCCAGGTTAAGTAATTTTCACACTACAGTTTCTAGAAGCAGTGGGAGCTGAGAATCAGAGGAAGAATGTTGCTCTTTATGGACCAGTTAGTGAACTTTAATTTGAAGTAGCCACAGCTGGCACTCAGATTCTGTCCAGAACACTCTTCCTGCATTTCCTTGTCTAGTTGCTTAATTTGAACAAACTCATGGGTCTTTCTGTCATCGTGTACTGCCTTTGAGTCAAAACACTTTTCTAATGATCATACAACACTGGACAAACAAGAGAGAAGTAAAAACCTAGCATGCAAGTACTATGAAAATCCTCACCTAATCCAATGTACAGGTTGAATGAGTTGTCTTACAGCAGATGACAACTGAAAAAGCTGAGCAAGAAAATGGAAAAAAAAAATTCATCACAACTGGCTTATGTCCTTTGGATTGTCCAGTTTACTTAAGATAGGCACTTTTTTTTTATGTAATTAAGTGGTTTGTCAGGCATAGATTTTGGCATACAATTATAATGCTGGCTTTTCGTGTCTTCATTGCTTTGTTTTGTGGCAGCATCATTTGTAACAGAACTTTATTTGAAAAGAAATAGAAAAACATGGCTTTTCTAATACATTATGCTTTTGATCCTGCCTGTGTCAAGTTGCTAGTAGCAACTTTGTAATTATAATCAGAAACATGATACATGTACTTTCATACCATACTAGTATTTAATGTACTTTTTTAATAAGGTATATTGCATGAAATCTTACTGTGCTTGGTTGAATTCTGCAGTTATGTATGACCTGAACAACTATCCTCAACCCCCACGTTCTTTTATGTTAGGCAAAAGTTCTACAACTTAGAAGTAGACTTCTATGAATGAAACACTGATTTCTTAGAAGGAATGCTTTTTTCATCCAGTCTTTTTTTCTGTATGTGTTTATAGACTTGCATGTCATTTATCTAGTACTGTATCTCTGTCCTTTCCAACAAATTAGACATGAAACTTTGCTATTTAGCAGAATAAAATCAGAAATCTTAACATTTTAAATGCATTGGAAATGTGAAGGTTCATTTTTATGAAGAAGAATACTAGATTAACTCTTTATCTTCAATGATTAAGGCCACCATCCTTTTCTCAGATGGATTCCTGGGGAGATCACAGAAGCCCTAATTAAAGATAGTAAGAGTTAATAATTATAGTTCGTGAAAATAGAACGACTACTTTTTTGTTTTTTTCAAAATGTTTTGCCCAACTTAGTACTCAATGACTGAAAAATTTCGCTTTTATTCATAGCTCCTCTGTACAAATAAATGAAGAGTTAAAAAATGAGTGCTGCTGTCTTAGCTGTTCCTTGTGTTCCTTCTAGATACAGTTCCTTCCCTAAGACAGGGAGAGACATTGTAGGGTTTTATCTGAGGACTCTTAGGTGTCATCTCTTCCTGCCTGGATTCCCTGTCTGGGCTGGAAGTTGGGAAGTGATTTCACTGGGCTAAAGTGCAAAAAACATGACCAATAAAAATGATGCTTTGTCTCGACTCTGCCAATTTTTCTATCCATCACCTTTAAGTCATGGGTTTTCATTTCATGATATTAAAGACAGCCTAATTTAAGTCTTGCACTCCTAGGATTGATTTTTCTTTTTGCACAGCTGTGCTATTGAGCTTGACTATACATAGTTGTAATTATTCAAAAAGTACATAAAGAATGAAAGCTACATTTCAGACACCTGTTATCTGAAGATGTCTGGTATTTCTGTCAAATCCTGTGACTCTTTTTCAAAAGTTCCAAGATAAAAGAACTTTTCTCAAAGAATTGTTGTCAGATAACTACTACTCTGTTGATGTGAGGAGAAAAGATGTATTGAGCACTCAAGCTTTTTGTTAACTGTTTTCAAAACATGAAATCAAATCAAACATTTCTGCTTCTAAGTTTTTTCTAACTGAAGAAACAGGTGTTTTCAGGAATTCTTTTGTTGTCAAAATATTTTGGAAATTGAGTGAAATGATGATATTAGATAAGAAACTGTGTTACAGATGTAAGGAATCTTTCCTTAAAGAGTAAGTTGGGCGTTGTTTTTACAGTTTTGGTCAGAAGCCTCTTTATGGATGCTCTACAACTTCTGAAAAACCACTGCTTCTCAAGTTAAAGTTGATTTGATGTTGTGGAGAATTCTTTTACACTGCGCGTGTGGCATGCAGTCAGAACACAATTCAGTTTCAGTTAAGCGCATGAAATAAGTTATCTGGGGGGTTTCAGTTATTTTCTTCAGTTAATGACTTTTGTCATTTGGAGTGCTAGTCTCTACATCAAACTGTGGAAATGTGAGTGGTATTAGATGATGTCTAATAACAAAATAAACTCTTGCTGGGTTCCAGACTTTCACTCATTCAAGATCAGGAATATTAGGCCTCTGTGAGGATGACATTTTGAAACCTTACACTGTGAATGAATTTTATTTTAAGTGGATAGGAGTGTAGGCAGGGGCTTTTGTTTTTTATAATGGGGGTTTTATTAAGATTTCCTGTAATCAAAAATATTTTCACCTATTTAAGGCATTTCTTGCTGTGCTTTTCGTTTTTTTTTTTTTAAGTTTTTTACTTGTTTGTAATTGTCTTAAATTTATATAAACGTAGTGAATAAGTCATGTTCTTTTAATCCTCACTTTAGTTAACTCACTACCTTAGTTTTACAACACAGAGCAGAGGGAAAAACTTCCTTGAGGTGTGGGTGGTTTCCTGCACTCATGTGCTTCCTACAGATATGGTTTTTCAGACAGAACAGTTCGGGTTGTTAGCAGAGAAGGTACAGCTGTGATGACAGTTTGGGCCCCACCTTCAGTTCTTCCAGTGTTCAGTCACTATTGGCAAAAATGCTGCAGTTTTCCCAAGGAATGAGTGAAATGGTGCTCTTCTAGACTTCAGAACTTAGTCATGTTGAAATAGCTTTGTTTTATGAGAAAACAAAGGGGGAAAAAAAAAGCTTCTGTCAGATTTCAAAATCCCATTATAAACAACGCAGGTTTCAAAAATGGGATGTAAATATTGGGGATGATGTTGACTTACCTGTGGTGTTCTTAACTTCATGTATCTAATTTTTTTGAGAACTGATTACTGTTCTTGCAGCTGCTATGTATTTTGCATAGTAAGAGGTTCTTTTTTCCACAAATTAATTTTCAAGTGTATTTTTGCTAAAGCTTTCACTTACACTGATGCAAGCTTAATATAATTTTTCCACCTGCTGTGGTAAGCACCTGATGGAAGAGTAAAAGCTTCTTAGTAACATAAGTAATAGCTTAGCATACTTACTCATCAAAAGAATCATAATTATACCTGTACCATGTTTCATAGTAGGTCATATTTCTTAGTGATTCCCGTCGCTGGTAGTACCAATGGTGGTACCTATACTTAAGCTATAGTTAGATATTGTGGTCGTTCAAGGCAGAGCGCTAGAATTAGTAGATCAGCTTTGTCAGTAGAGTTGTCATTGATACAAAGTATTTTGAATTCTACCTGTCCTTGGAGATCTGAATGGTTTAATAAACTCTGCCTTACAACCTATGTTTGTTTTAACCAACAGTGATTTTTGTGTCACTTGTAATTGTCTAATGAAAATCTGTGATCATTTTGGTGTCATCAAACCAGTAAATAGGCACAAATAATACCACGGCATTTCTGTCTCATTGGAAGCTGCAGTTCATTAGCCAAAAAGGAGTTACAGGTAACTCAAATACCAAATGTTTAGATTTCAACAAATCTAAGGTTGGTCAGTTTTGTTATTAGTTCTGTTACTTAAGTGTAAAACCCCTCTGCCATGATTAAAATAGCCAGAGAAATCTTCAGCTAGTTTGTAATAGTTGTAAAGGCATTAACTTGTGAAGGTGAGCATGTGTGTGTGTTATTCTTTTCTTCCATATCACTTACATGGTAAATTAGAGTGTATAGTCTTGAATTGTGTCCTAGTTTCATTCTTGCAAAATGTATGCCTATTAAGAAAAAAAAATAGTTTAAATGCATCAGGCAATTAATAGCTTATAGAAGTAACAATTGTACTTTATCAACAAAATGATGATATCCCATGGGTATAACTACTGAAACAGATACTTTGCGCAACAGAGCTCACAATGGTTTTTCTTGGTATATTTTACCTGCTGTAATGATCATACCTTTAACTTCTGTCTAGCTAAAGTGATGTGGTGACTTAATCTCTTTTCTTGGACTCTCACTTCAAGTGTAGTGTCAAAAACAGCATCCCACTTCAGCGAAACAGTTGCCCTCCAGCATTAGTCTCAGAAATGCCAAATGTGCTGCTTATTTTTTAAATGCATCTTGTGGTTTATTCATGGTGACAAGTGCTATGAACTGTTGGTCTGAGCAGTATTCCTTGTAATTCACCTTAACCCAGCTGCTTGAATGATAGTCATCTACAATTACACTTAAGTTTACTTTTAAACGAGGGCCAATAGCATAATGATATCCCTTTTATTCTTCAGTTAGTGTCTGTCTTGAGAACACATTTAATACAGTTTTACAGCACTCCTCACAGATAGTAATGATTTTAAAAACTTCTGACTTCAAAATATGAGGCAGCATAATTATTCCTCTTGTTTTCTGCTGCTTATCACAAAGAAATCCCCCTTTCTGGTTTCTGGCTGCATGAAATGTTTCTTCTGCAGACATTGGGGATTTGCTTGTTTTGACTTCCTAAGTCCTGTCAGTTCTTTGTTTTATGTTTTAGTTCAGTTCTAATGGAAAGGATTTCTCTTTAAATGTAATTAGTTTTAGGATCTTTTCTGCAAAAATTTCACTCAATCTTGTCTCTTCTAGAAACCTCTTAACACCGTAATAGCAGCATTTTGAAGAATTAATGGTATCCAGCATCAGGTTAGGAGTTGTACTTCCTTGTATTGAGCTTGATCATTTAATGCTGAGAATAGACGGAAAATCTGATGTGTAATAGGCAAGGAACACCTGTACAGATATTGTGGCTTAGCTGATGAGCCAGCTGATGAGCTGTAGCAACATCATAAATGTCAAATAAATCATGACAGTGATTTCAGCTAACACATTGTTTAGCATTTTTTAACTGAAACCATGTACAAGATCAGATACAACTGAAAGTTTCTTGCTAATTCAAACCACAACAACATATTCACATGAGTAGGTTTTTCAGTCCATAGGAAACTTCGTCTTTTTGCCTAGAAGAGGTGGTGTGCGAGAATGAGGGCTACCAATAGACGGAACAACTTGAAAATAGTCCAGCTATTATTTGAGTTGCACTTCATATGGTGGCCATCCATAGGGAAAACAACTTGCATAATGACACTTTAGATATCTAATAGAAGTACTCTGCCTATCTGTAGAAGTCTAGATTGAGCCTATTAATAGTGGCCTTCTAGATTTGTACTGAGATACACAATTTATACTCAGATGTACTCATTTCTGTTTTGTTCTCTAGCTCTGTTCTAGCTCTACTTTATGTAATACATATTAAAAAAATTCTTATCTGAAAAGTGATCAGTATCATTTGCAGCTCATCTTTCAAATCATTACTATAAGGCAAAGACTGGAATGTTATAATCTTGTTTCACTTATAACAAAAGTGAAAATTCAAACTGCAACTTAAAATGTTGGGGTGTTTTTCTATATACAGTCTGAGTTCTTACGGCTTGTACCCAGAGTAAGAGGCAGCTGTAAAAATAGTGAATTAAACTGGATCTTTTGTGTCCTCTCCAGCAATTTGTCATGGAGATGCATATATCAAATAACTTCAAAATACAGCACAGAAGATAAAGTAGCAAACACACATGATGCATCGCGTTGAAATTGAATCACCCCAGAAAATTATTCCGCTGCTTTTGTAATGTGAGATATAATACAGGAATGAAGAGGTACTCCCCTACCATTGTGTTTGATTACTGTGACTTTAGTCAGGTGTAAAGACAATGTTCTATAGCATGTTAAAAATAACCATAAAGAAGTGGAGCGAACCACAGTTGTTGTAGCCTAACTTACCTGGGACTTAACTGGAAAATGACGTTTGCTACCATTTTGTTTCTTGAAATAAGAAAATCAAATGTACATATTGAGAGTGTAGTTTTGAGGAGGGAAGAAAGTACTCAAAATTTCTCAGGGACTACCTCTTCTGATGGTTATCACGTGGTATTTACAGCAAGTAAAAATGTAACTGAATGCAGAAGAGACCCTTTTCTTTGCAACTGTAGGCTTTGTTTAATGTGTTTCTGAGAGATCTTCAAATTGAATGAGTTGCAGAAGTGAATATTTTCTTAAATATGTTTATCCAATATCAGAGACTGCAATGCTAACTTTAAATAAATGGTAATAAGCAATCCTAGAATGGAAAGGTCATTTCCTGGAGGTAATCAGTAAATTAATAATGCTGTGGGTTGTGAGGTGAGTCACGGGAAAATTCAAAGCTCCTGTGGTTAGTGGTGTCTCGATGTTGTGGAAAGCCCTACATATAATGTTGGTATGATCTTTTCAAAAGCGTAGTGATCTTTGGTTTGTGTGTACTTAAACCATTTGTCCAATTACTGAATTACATACCGTATAACAGAATAAACAGGACAAGAAGAAAAGGTTTGTTGACATCAGCACTTCCAACTGAAGTGGTTCAAGAGAGGTCCTTGCCTTTTAGTTACTGTCCCTTCAGTTAGGACACAGTAGCTGCTTTTTTAGCTTCTTTTCCAAGTGAAGCTTAAGCCATTGTAACTGATCACGTGTTTCTCAGCCTTGACTTAGCACTCCTGCAGATTATGGTATTAAATGTCAAGGAAGAAACTTAGCCTCAGTTCAGAGAACTGAAAATTGTCTATTTTCTTACTGCTAGCTGATGGGCAAACTCTGTTGCAACTGTCCTGCTATAGTTGTATATTTTTTTAAACACTTGTAAAATTCACTCTAAAGAGCATTAGATAAACCATGCCCCATTTCCCCTTCTCCTTGACCCCCTCTAGTTGGATTGATTAGTTCTAAAAAACTTATTTTACAAAGACATAAATAGATAGATACAGTAGGTTTACAATAGATTTCATTTTTATTCTCTGTAGAATATAGTCAAACTAGAGAACAAGAAACAAACCTTTTTCCTGGTTTATGTCATGCTGTTATGCTTTGAAAAAGAAAGCATACATATGGTGATTGAGAGCTTGTTGCCATACTGCTTTCTCTCTTTCTTGTTCTTTTGCGTTTTTTTAAAAATCTGGAATCTATTCATTGATGTAGGTCTAAGGCAATTTAAGACAATTTGCAGTACCTAGAATAACTTTAAGAACACTGCCTGTTAGAAGTTACCATAAGGCAGCTTTCCCATGCAGCAAAATATAGCACTTAAGTGAAAGATAGGGAATGACTGCATAAAAACAAGAGGGGTTTTTGCATAAATAAAAGCTAGCACTTCCGTGTTAAGTTGGGCATAAATATTTTGAAATATATTGTTATCCCTTGTTTGAGAGAGCAGAACACTTAACTATATTTTGTCAGATTATTGAGAATAAACTATAATAGTCACATCATATATAATATTTAAAAACTCTGAAGGATTTATTAAAGTTTTCTTTGTACACAAACTGATATCTTTATGAAATGAATTCCCCTGTATCAGTGATGTATATGCATATTTTCTTTAGCGTTTAATGTGATGGGTTTGTTTTTGGTTTCAGGAAAACAACTTCATTTACATATGTTTTACTGAATCTTGTATTAAATATTACTAGAATGTGGAAAATGTTTTAAAAATATTTGGAGGTTGATGGATTAGTACTCTTCAAAGGGAAACAAAACACTAAATATTTCTAATCCTGCATTATTTACCGCATGGGTGGTTAAATGCTACTTTAAGCCCCATAAAATTAAAAGGGAGAAATCTGCCAACTGTAGCAGGAATTGGATTTAGGAAGAGTGGTACAGAGCCAAAATATTGCTACAGAATTAAATGTCAAAAATCTTCTTTAATAGTAGATATATAGTTCACAGTGCCTGGTTATGATTAATACATTTAATCTAAATCACTGAAAGTTGCTCTCTCCTTTTCCATAAAATACAATAGGACACAAATCAGTTTTACTGTAGGTGGATAACAATTGGAAAATAATGCATCTTCCCGCCCAATAAATTGTCAGTTATACCTTTTAACTAAAATCGATTCATCTTTCCAAAATTTATTACAATTTCTAATAATAAATCTTTTCAAATGTTTATTCATTTGCTTTTTGATACATTTGTGCCACTTTTGCTATGGTCTAATGTTTTTTCTTTTGATTCATTGTAAATTAGAAAATCTATTTTGAGTCAATTTTCTAGTTAAGAAGTTAAAATCTATAACCTAGCCATTTTTTCATAGTCTCCTTTGCACATTTTAATACCCTTGAACTTAGATACAATCCAGTAAATTCTGCTCAGAAGGTGATTAAAAGACTTTTCCCTACGACTTCTTGACTGAGGGCCAGATTCATAAAACAATACTTATGAGATTGTTAGCTGGTTTTCTCCCGCACATCTCCCTGATTCAAAGAGAAAGATTGAAACAATTACAGCAAATGAACAGGTACATAGATTTTGGCCAAAGATTTTTTAGTACAGACAATCAGAATTGGCCTTTTGAATTAGAATCCAGCTGTGACCATACAGGGTATGATAGAAGCCTCCTTTGTTGTCCCTTTGTAGCAGCAAGACAATGATAGTACTGGAGATCGCTAAAGCATACTGTATGCTTCCCATTATTTGTTGTGTCTGTAATTATCCAATGCTAACCTTTCCAAGTGTGGTCATTTGCCATTCCACATTCTTAAAAGTAACACTTCTTTTAAAAGAAATTTTTCATCACTTTCTCTAATGATTGATCTGCTAATCTGCGTTGTGAAATTGTGTTCACTGTTCAGCGGTTTCCTGCTCTATATATAATGTGTCAGAGAGGGATAGTCTTAATTTTTTAAAAATCTACCAATGAGCACATTCCTTGTTCTGATCCAGTTAATATGATCTTTTAGTCAGTTTTCTGACAAGAATTGTGTATGAGAAGCTTAATCTAGTATGCAGCCATATCAAATTTCTTAATGCACAAATCTCTTTTGTTTATATTATAAATGTCAACCTTGGCAGAATAGAGAGAGAGGGTTAGAATATGTTTCAAACATAACTGTGAAGAAAATTACATTCATAATTTGAACCTGATCTATGGTATCACTTACTGGTAAATTTGTGTAGCTGAAAGCGTCTTGGATTTTAAAGTGATTGATTTCAGAGTTAAAAAAAATCATTTGTGTGGATGAATTGGAATTCATTAATTTTACTCATTAAACAGTGAAGAAAATAGGTGTTTTCTTAGGCAAAGATCAGGCTTTAATTACAGGTCTTACCTGCTCATCTAAAAATAGTGTCAATATGTTCATGTCTCTCCCTCTCAAAGTTAATTTCTTATTTTTATACGGCAGTACGATTCTGTTACAGATTTGTCAAGCCTTACTCTAATTGTGTACAAATATGAATCTAATACTCCAAGTAATTATTAAGGGGTACATATGTCATAATATATGTATTTAGAAAATTCTTCACGAGTAAGTTGGGTAAAGATTGCCTCTTTAAAATGTCAAAATCAGTACTACCCAGTACTACTCTATTTCCAGTTACAATAGCGTGTATTACAAAAATAGTCAAAACTACTTGCAACGAAGCTGAGTTTCCAGCAATTATATAAATCTGTCTAGAGTCCCCTTAGAACTCTTATTCTGAGGTGTGTACTCTGTAGGACTACAGCCTACGTGAGAAAGGCAGAGTAAGCTACCATAGAATTAGAGGAAGAACCTAACAGAGGTATTGTGTATGTTTGTTTTGTCCTTTAGCAAATTGTTATAAATAGTTGTCTGGTTTAATTGCTTTAAACAAGTATTTGTCAATGCCATGGAGCAGTGGAGATCACCTAACTAGTACTAATAATTGGCAAGATCCAGAAAGAATTACCTTTGAAAGGAGCATTTGCAACCAACAGCCTGAGGATGCTTGATCCATGGAAAGAGTAACTCCTTTTTTGCCACATTCTTCCATGCTTGGAAGAAGTGCCTAAGAGGAAAGAAGCTAGAAAAGCATCAGTGAGTGTAGTTGGTATAATGAATATTTAATGGAGTAAACTGATGCAAGGCTGTAAATGGACTCAGGGAAGTAACAATTGTCATATTACAAAAACTTGATCATTTTAACTTTGTGTAAAATCTTTCTAACTTCAAAACATCATTTTCTCAGTACTTCATTTTACTATCCTTTCTCAGACTTTACTGTTTGCCAGGATTTTTCATGTATTTCAGAAAGTGCATATGTTGCATGGAAGAGAATTCTCATATCTTTTCAGTGCAAATGTGTTTTCTTCAAAATCGGAAGACTGTCCTATAGTGGGCACAATTTCTGCAAAAAAAAGTTGATGTGTGTACCGTAAAGCAACACAAAATGACAAAACATAAGCAGAGTCAATATAACCCATTAGTAGCAAACTCCAGTGGTTGTCCAGATGTTCCATTATAGTCTTCTCTTTCTTTTAGGTGTTATGAGGTGGGTAAAGGTGCTTTCTAAAAAGCAATCTGCTTGGATGTTTTTTCAAGGTTTTGGTCAGGGGGATTATTTTGCCTTTTTTTCTGTAGAGGGAGATTTGTACATGCTTTGCTTATTTCAGGGGAGTTACTATTGTGAGTACTATGGTCAGAGCTGTTGAGCAATCTTAGAGTGCAGCAGACCCGAAATCCCTCATGAACACAGAAAGCTGCAATATGACTACCTGCTTTTAGTTGTGGTGATGTATTGAGAGGTTGTGGGACCTTGGAGAAGTAGGTCCTTAATCATTTAGTGTTTTTTTTAATGCGAGGTTAATAGATATGAAACTACTATATTGTATTAGATTGCATCCATTATATCTGTAGTCTGCCAGTTTACCATGTAGTGATGACGATGAGTAGAAAATATTTTAGTTTCAAAGAGATCTTTCACTAAAATAATGCAGAAGAATGGAAGCTTGCAACAGCAAGGACCAGCAGGAGGAAGAGACTTCCCCCAAAGCCTGAGGTCCCCTTGCAGAACTGCCTCGCTTCCCTGCAGACTGAAGAGGAAAGATCTGTCACATCAGGAGAGACGCTGGAGCTGGGTGAGGCAGCCCGATCTGCTCCCCATATAACAGCCAGCGCAACTAAGAAACAGTGAAGGGTGATACTAGCAGGCGACTCTCTTCTGAGAGGCACGGAGGCGCCCATTTGCCAACCTGACGCACTCTGTAGAGAGGTGTGCTGCTTCACCGGGGGCTCGTATCAAGGATGACACCGAGAGACTACCAAGCCTTGTACTATTATCCACTGTTTCACATGGGCACCAGTGATAGTCAGGAGCTGTCTGAGGAGTATCAAGAAGGATTACAGAGCCCTGGGAGCGGCAGTAAGGGACTCTGGAGCACAGGTAGTTTTTTCCATCAATCCTCCCAGTCAAAGGGAAGGGGTTTGAAAGGGCCAGTTGAATCTGGCAAATCAACAAATGGTTACAGGACTGGTGCCACAGCCAGGGGTTCAGCTACTTAGACCATGGGACTTGCTTTGAGAAACCTGGTCTACTGGGGGCTGGTGGGGTCCATCTGTCAGAAGGGGAAGAGCGTCTTCGGTCATAGGCTTGCCAAGCTGGTGAAGAGAGCTTTAAACTAAAGTTGCCAGAGGAGGGGAACCTCAATCCATCCCACTCCTACCAGTTTGATGCCAGTGCCAGCAATAGATGCTCAGAGCCTGGAGGAGGATCACAGGTCAGCAGGAGAGCACCTGAAGAGCAGCACAAAGAAATTCCAGCCACTCCAGCCAGTAACTCAGCTTCGTCGGGGGCCCAACTTAAATGCCTCTATGCAAATGCCTGTACCATGGAGAATAAACGAGGAGTTAGAGACATGTGCACGCCTGCAGGGCTATCATCTTATTGGCATCACAGAGACATAGTGGGATGGCTCCTATGACTGATGTGTTGGGGTGGAAGGATACAGGGTCTTTAGGAAGGACAGGCAGGGTAGATGAGGAGGGGGTGTCACCCTCGATATTGATGACCAGCTGGAGTGCATGGAGCTCTGCCTGGGGATAGACGAAGAGCTGATGAAGAGCTTATGGGTCAGGATTAAAGGGAGGGTAGGGACAGGTGACATTATAGTGGGGATCTGCTACAGGCCACCTGACCAGGAAGACCAAGGCCCTCTATAGACAGGTAGGAGCAGCCTCACATTCACAAGCCCTGGCCCTCATGGGGGACTTCAGCCACTGTGATATCTGTTGGAGGGACAACACAGCAGGGCATAAGCAATCCAGCAGGTTCTTGGAATGTGTTGATGATAACTTCCTTCTCCAAGTGACAGAGGAGCCAACAAGGAGAGATGCTGTGCTGGACCTTCTTCTCACCAGAAAGGAAGGGCTGGTGGGGAATGTGAAGCTCAAGGGCAGCCTTGGCTCCAGTGACCATGAAATGAAATGGTGGAGTTCAAGATCCTTAGGGCAGTGAGGAGGGTGCACAGCAAGCTCACTACCCTGGACTTCAGGAGAGCAGACTTTGGCCTCTTCAGAGATCTGCTTGGTAGAGTCCCATGGCATGAAGCCCTGGAGGGGAGAGGGGCCCAAGAAAGCTGGTTCATATTCAAGGGTCACCTCCTCCAAGCTCAGGAGCGATGCATCCCAACAAAGAGGAAGTCAGGCAAAAATGCCAGGAGGCCTGCATATATGAACAAGGAGCTCCTAAACAAACTCAAACAAAAAAAGGAAGCCTACAGAGGATGGAAGCAAGGACAGGTAGCCTGGGAGGAATACAGAGAAATTGTCCAAGCAGCCAGAGAGCAAGTTAGGAAAGCTAAAGTGCTGATAGAATTACATCTGGCCAGGGACATGAAGGGCAACAAGAAAAGCTTCCATAGGTACCTTGGTGATAAAAGAAAGACTAAGGAAAATGTGGGCCCTCTCCAGAAGGAAATGGGAGACGTGGTTACCTGGGATATGGAGATGGCTGAGGTACTCAATGACTTTTTTGCTTCAGTTTTCACTGGCAAGTGCTCTAGCCACACCACCCACATCGCAGAAGGCAAGGGCAGGGACTGAGAAAATGAAGAACCACCTATTGTAGGAGAAGATCAGGTTCAAGTCTGTCTAAGGAACCTGAAGGTGCACAAGTCCATGGGACCTGATGAGATACATCCGCAGGTCCTGAGGGAACTGGCAGATGAAGTTGCTAAGCCACCATCCATCGTATTTGAGAAGCTGTGGCAGTCCAGTGAAGTTCCCACTGACTGGAAAAGGGGAAACATAACCTCCATTTTTAAAAAGGGAAAAAAGGAAGACCCAGGGAACTACAGGCCAGTCAGTCTCACCTTTGTGCCTGGCAAGATCATGGAGCAGATCCTCCTGGAAACTATACTAAGGCACATGGAAAATAAGGAGGTGAATGGAGACAGCCAACATGGCTTCACAAAGGGCAAATTGTGCCTGACAAATTTGGTGGCCTTCTATGACAGGGTTGCAGTGTTGGTGGATAAGGGAAGAGCAACTGATGTTATCTGCTTGGACTTCTGCAAAGCATTTGACACTGTCCTGCATGACATCCTTGTCTCTAAATTGGAGAGACATGGATTTGATGGATGGACCACTCGGTGGATAAGGAATTGGCTAGATGGTTGCACTCCAAGAGTTGCAGTCAATGGCCCACTGTCCAAGTGGAGACCAGTGACGAGTGGCATTCCTCAGGGGTCAGTGTTGGGACCGACGCTGTTTAACATCTTTGGTGACACGGACAGTGGGATTGAGTGCACCCTCAGCAAGTTTGCTGATGACGCCAAGCTGTGTGATGCGGTCGACATCCTCTGCCATCCAGAGCGACCTTGACAGGTGGGCCTGTGTGAACCTCATGAAGTTCAACAAGGCCAAGTGCAAAGTCCTGCACATGGGTCGGGGCAATCCCAAGCACAAATACAGGCTGGGTGGAGAATGGATTGGGAGCAGCCCTGAGGAGAAGGACTTGGGGGTACTGGTGGATGAGAAGCTCAACATGACCCAGCAATGTGCACTTGTAGGCCAGAAAGCCAACCGTATCCTGGGCTGCATCAAAAGAAGTGTGACCAGCAGGTCGAGGGAGGTGATTCTCCCCCTCTACTCCCCTCTTGTGAGACCCCACCTGGAGTACTGCATTCAGCTCTGGGGCCCCCAACACAAGAAGGACATGGACCTGTTGGAGAGAGTCCAGAGGAGGGCCATGAAGAGGATCAAAGGGCTGGAGCACCTCTCCTATGAAGACAGGCTGAGAGAGTTGGGGTTGTTCAGCCTGGAGAAGAGAAGGCTCTGGGGACACCTTCTAGCAGCCTTCCAGTACCTAAAGGGGGCCTCCAAGAAAGCTGGAGAGGGACTTTTGACAAGGGCGTGTAGTGATAGGACAAGGGGTAATGGCTTTAAACTGAAAGAGGATAGATGTAGATTGGATAGAAGGAAGAAATTCTTCCCTCTGAGGGTGGTGAGGCACTGGAACAGGTTGCCCAGAGAAGCTGTGGATGCCCCACCCCTGGAAGTGTTGAAGGCCAGGCTGGATGGAGCTTTGAGCAACCTGGTCTGGTGGAAGGTGTCCCTGTCCATGGCAGGGGGTTTGGAACTTTAAGGTCCCTTCCAACCCAAATCATTCTATGATTCTATAAAATGCTAGCAAAATTATCCAAGATTATTGCAGACTATTGATGTACTGTTTGTTACTGGTTCTTGGAGAGAAGATGGTGACCTTTCAGTTAACGTTGTTGTGACTTTTTTTATGTTCAAAAATTCTGAATTTCTTTTGGATGTGTATCTTCTACAGTCCTTCCATTAAATTAGTAAGGCAAAGAAATTTAATATCAAAATAATTTAAATGGGAATATTGCACTGTGAAGAACGTGTTTGAATCAATAGCTCTCACTACCCATTGAGGCTAACTGTTTTGATAGGATACTAAATGTTATAATGATGCCATTCAATTTTCAATTATGCCTTTGTTACCATGAAGATCAACTGTAAAATTATTGTTCTTGAAAGGAGATTTAATTCTTGCCTCCTGTGCATAGAAATGTTTAGCGAACAGGTGAATGTTTAGACACTTTGCTTTGGAAGGTAAATAATATCCTTGAGGTATTGTCCACACTGCTGTCTGTGGCTTTCAAAGTGTGTTACTAAGCGCAACTATTTCTTATGCCTTCAGAAGAAAATAAACAGGCTCTCTTGTCTACCTTAACCAAAAGGGAGACAGAAAACTGCCTGGAGATTCAGGTACATCTGGTGTCCCCTTTATTTTACTGTCTTGCTGGAGGAGCTGAAAGTGGCCAGCCGTGCTGTCAGCGTACATATAGCCCAGAGGTCTCAAACGGCCTTGACTTGTGCAAAATAGATTATTCCAGTAGGGTGACAAAGCTGGTCGGCTGTTAAGAGAGCTAATCAAAGCAGACACAAACCCAAGTATAATACTGGTTATTAGAAACTGCTGGCATCAGGCTAATTACATGTAAACACCTAAAGCATTCATTTATTTCTTTATCGAAATTATCAAACTGGTGAAGTGCCCACAGCTGGGGAGAGGTGGGACTTTTTGACCTCACTTAACCTTTCTAGTATAACTAAGAGGATTTGTCTTGGCAACCCCCTCTCCAAGGGGAGATCATTGAAACCATTAATGATCTATCCGTTGGCAAAATGCCTGGCACAAATTCTCTCAGAGCAGACTTTTTAAAGCTTTGTGTGCTTTCCTTAATGCACTTCATCTGACTCTGAGCGTTCTGAGGAAGCTGGTGGTTCTTGTCTAGGTTTGTACATCATACTTCTTAAAGTTTGAGACTGTGTGCTTTGTATAGATCAGTCTTTTTGATCTGCATGTCCAATGTTGTTTAGTATCATCTAGATGTTGTGTGGCCTGACAAAAAAAGTATTGCTTATGGTTGTTTGAGCAGCAGCACCTATACACTTGTATACAACTTGTCTCTGAAGAACAATTTGGGGAAGGCTGGCAAATCCCAGGCACTTTAAGCCTTCTCTTGCAAACTAGAATCCTTGTTAATTCTCTCAGTGCCAATTAGACCTGGTCAAGGACCTTCTGAGAGTTTGGCAGGGTCTCACATACTGTGCAGCAAAGGCTGATTTGAAAGCTGTCAAACAAATGAGGTTAGATCAGTAGTTTTCTTTTGGCAGGCGTTACCATGAGTTTTTGTCATATGCAGCAGGATGGTAGGTTGT
Organism: Phoenicopterus ruber ruber; assembly: GCA_009819775.1. NCBI lineage: Eukaryota > Metazoa > Chordata > Aves > Phoenicopteriformes > Phoenicopteridae > Phoenicopterus > Phoenicopterus ruber. The sequence continues at coordinate 23,081,947 of CM020217.1, forward strand.
GGAAGGTTGAGGTTGTGGAGAACCCTGTTGAGGTTGTCCCAGTGTTTTGCCATGTGCTTTGTTTTAATTTGTTTAACCTCTTCCAAGTGAAGCAGATTGACCTAAGAACTATGAATTATACCTGTCCTTTGCTTGTGATCTTTGTGTCTCTTTCTCTTGCCAAATGATGTTCTGACCAGGTATTAATCAGTTGGTGTGCTTTCCTGGCTGTGGATGTCTCTGAATTCCATATGTATTTTTGTTTACATTGGGAAGCACTTGGTTTTGTGGGCTGGAAAAATGAGTGCTGCTGCTTAGGACTTTCAGAAACTGAAGTGCGTATGTTTACTATGTTAGATTTGACATAGCAGACTCTGAACATCCATTTTCAACTCATTGAAGGTTTAACAAAATGACTGTTTGTATGTTGATGACTGTAAAATGCAGTTAGCAAATAACATTCTTCTTGACCATCCAAAGAACTCTAGTTTCTTACGGACTTCTTTCTACTGCCACTTTACAAAAATCCCATAGCCACAGTAACCTTAGCTCCCCCTCCCCTTTTTTTCTGACTTCAGTCTTTTCTCCATTCCCAATGATACCCACAGTTCCCTTTTCATATCTCTTTACACCTGCATATGTGCATACAATCCTCATAACTCCTAACTGCCAATTTGAAAAGGGGCACCGTATGATGTGAATTGTTCCAGGCTCCATGTGTGAGCTGGCTGAGTTCGTGCTGATTTCTCCCTGGAGTGAGGGCACTGATTTGGGTCTCTTTGCCCATTCAGTGTCACAAATGCAAACTTATTTTTAAGGCATCTCTCCTTTTAGAGCCAGCTGAAACTTGCTAATGGGCTTAAAAGCCAGTGAGGGAGTGGTAGGAGGTCAAAAGTTGCAGATAATTGTGCAGATCTTTTTCTCAGAAAACCAAGCTAAAAAATTATTTTGTGAAAGCATGAGTAGAACAATGACTTTTATGGAACAAACAATATAATAGTGAACTGGCTTTACAGGAATAAAGCTCTGGGTTAGCATAAAGGTTATAGCATTAAATATATGTGTATATTAACTAAGTACTATGGTCCCAGGATAAACTTACCTATCTGTTTTTAAGGCTGACAGCTTTCCTGCTTAGGGGTGCGTTGTGGGCCAAAACACATCAAGTCAGGAAATGTCAATCATTTTAACTTATTGTCATTTAACAACCTTTCAATTACTGATCCTGGTGTTGAAAAATAAAAACAATCAAACACTTAGACAAGCCCACCTCACCTTCCCTCCAGACACCTCTCCTCCCCACTTTTTGGTCACCAGTCCCCTCACTGCACACTACAGTCAGTTCCTTTGGTGGGATGATGGGAGGTGCAGGAGATGGGAGTTAGTGGTTCCTTTTCTTTTGCTGCTGCTTGTTTCTTACCAACTTGCTCGGGAATGGGTTGCCCCACCAGCTGCAGTCCCTTTAGGGTTGTACCTCCTCCTCAGTCTTGTCTCCAGCCCTTGCTTGGGTGGCTCATTTGCTTCAGAAGTTCTCCTGCTGTACCGTCTGCCCTGCCAGTCTGTCTTGTGTTTCACTTGTGCCTGTTCGTATATCGATGCTGTCCCAGTATCAGTTCTTGACGTCTCCTCTGTTTGGCATTTGTCCTCCTCTGGCATCTCCCTTCTGTATCCTCCTGTGTGTGTCTGCTTCCGGTATTTACCTTCTATTCCTAAACATTCTTTTGCGTTGGTACCAGGGACTCCTCTGGTTCCATTTTGGTGCATGGTGGGTCTGTTTTGTCCATCACAGAGCCAGCTGGTACCAACTGTGACTGGCACAGAGCAGTCCCTAACCTCCTTCTATACAGGTCACCCCTGCAGCCCCCTCTCCAGCTGCCAAAACCCTGCCAGCTGTGCCCAATACAGGGTAAATAGCCTTGATCTGCTTTTGTATATGTAGATGCTTACAGCAGTACAAAGAGAAACTTGAGAAAATGGAGGGGGAGAGAAAGAATTATGTTCAAAAGTGTTACTTTTTTTTATTTGTCTATTACTAAGGTTACTTAAACTATTTGCTTCAAGAAAATGCCTTGGAGAAGGTAAAATTAGAACTAAAAACTGAGTACATAAATGGTACAAAACCTCTTGTGTGCCTGGATAACATCTATATGTAGTGTACATAACTTACTAATACTAATCATGCTTTAAGAAAGCAATGCAAATTACTTCTATGGTACCAGTTTGCTTCCTAACAAGGAGAAAGTAAATAAATTTCCAAGTACAGTGGTTAGCTTTTCAAAAAGCTATAATTTCTCTTCAGTGTAGAAAACTCTATAAGTTTACTAAATATGCTTACTATACCTCATGTGATTGTATGTTATATAATTTTCCAGCAATAACTATTTTGATACAATCTCATGCTTTACAGAGGAAAAAGCAAGTCTCTTTTGAGACTGTAATTCAGATTCATAGAGGCTAAATTTCATCCATTTTGAGCCTAGTATTGTCTTAGTTAGGTATCTCTGAGCAATTAAAGCTAGTAAAATCTAAGGAACAGACTTGAGTGGTGTTTACACTCTAAATTGGGATTTACATGTCTGTGAGTTTTCATATCTCTCTGTCTAATAGCTAGTAATACTATCTCTTTTATTTGATAAAAATGCAAGAAGAAAATACATAGCAGGTTGTAAAGAATGTGTGTAGGGTATGGATTATGAACATGGAATCATGGAACTTTTTTATTAATTTTAACTATTTATTTTTGTTAATTTCTATTATACTAAAGGACCAACTTCTCAGTATTGTTTGAACGGATAGCAATAAGCGCTAGTGAAGTTCTTGATGCAATATATCTGCTTTTGAGCTATTGATTTGTGGTAGTTTGTGAATTTACTGAAAAGGATTCAAGTAGTGTCTTGGAAAAAAGAGTGATACTGGAATACTGTCAGAAGAACCTTGAAATTGAATTACAGCTTTAATATTCAAACTGGGGCATGTATTGTTATTTGTAGTATATGTAAAATGACTTTTATAGATGAAATTTAAAATCGGTGACGCAGAATAGGGTTTATAGTGCATGGGCTTTAAGAAGAGCAAGGGAAGATCTTTGATGTGGAGCATGTAGCAGAAAGATGCATATTTATTAAATAAAGGAATTTTAAAATGGGAGTATGGTAAAAGAAAAGGTTGTTGGTGATGTGTTATTCAGATGATTGTTGCCAAAAACAAATGCAAAGTGTTTCTCTGTGCTTAAGTATTTTACTAAATAAGTATTGTTTAGATTTACTAAAAACAGTTAAAGTCATAAAATATTTATCTTGTAAAACAATGAAGAAGAGCCTTGTCAAATCTTAGTGCTTGAGTCTGTGCTTTCATTTCTAGGAGTCTGATCCTTTGTGCTGTGGTGTCAGTATCTCCTGTGTTTCTAGCAAGGGGCTGTGCTTTCTTCCCACCCCTGGCATTCTGTCTGAATTGTCAGACTTGGCCAGTTAGGCCTCTCTCTACCTGGTTTAGATGTATGAATTCCAGAAACCACAGAAAAAAATCTGTGTAGTGTTGCTTAGGACTCAGTGGACATATGCATGTTAGGAGAGGCAAGTGTTTGGAGAGGCACTGCGTGAAGTACCAGCTCGCTGGCAGCAGCCTCCATCATGCTCTGTTTCCTATCATGTAACCCATTCCAAGGAGGCACATGTTACATGACCCCCAGACCATTAAGCTTCATATATTTGGTAAGAATGTTAAGAGTTCTGTGTTGTCCAAATATGAGCTAAAAATACATTGCTTGTTTAAGACAAAAAATAAACCAGAAACCCCCTTCTGTCTTAGTATCACTGCAGAGCCAGGTCTGGAAGAGGAAAGAGAGGGAAGGCCACCTGCTGTATTGTCATATATATTGGTTCCTGGACAATTTCCCACAAACATTTCAAGGCATTTTCTCTTCATGTCTTTTCTCTTTGACATTTTCATAGCATTTTCTCTTTGGGTCTTTTTGTCAGTATTCCTTATAATCGTCATTTCTTTCCTTACCAGTATTGTTTGTACTGGTTTTGGTAGTAGTTTCAATAAATCTATTTATCACAGCAAACCTAATGCAAAGCTGAATACATGTTGCCATAAAAGAGTGGTAACAGCAGAGACTGAAAAGCAACAACAGACCTTGCTTGGCAGTGCATCAGTCTGCACCCACCGAACACAATGCTGTAGCTGCTTAGGAACGTTATGAGCTCTGAGCTTCCAGAGACCAATTCAAGACAGTCATCCCAGCAGAAGGAATTTCCATGGATTGCAAGGGATGGAGTATTGTAACCAGCAACTCTCTTCCATTCAAGGTGGAAAATTCTTAAGACTTTGATAAAAATCCTTGGCAGCTTATCAGGAAAGGTCAGATTTTTTTCCACTACACAAAGTACAGCAAAAACTTTGTTATGAGATGGGTGTGTAGGCTGGGACGAAAAGCTGGTTTTGAAGGTAGAACCCAAATAATCAGGAAGACAGTGCAGTTGCTTTCAACATACTTTCGATATTTTGCATTTTTCACTTTTAGTGGCCAGAATATGATAAATGCTCTCTCATATTTAATCCTCTATTCAACCTAAAATGTCACATAAGAAACTTTTTAAAGAACAATCATGATATATTAAATACATTTCTCACTGTGATGTTAAAGGATGCCAGGTCAGCTTGCTGGGCAGTTACAGCAATCTGAAATGCTATGACCTGATAACTATAGTAGTATATTTTGGGGTTTGCACATTCCAGTGGAGTTGAGAGGCAATTCTTAAAAACACCTTTTTATTTTATTATCCACAGCCATTTCCCAGGAGCCGTTTATGGGTTTATGTATGCAGATTTTAGCTTCAGATAGGGGTTAGCTATTAGAAATGAAAGTGTTACTGGTCAGTTTTTACAGGAAATGGAGAGGAAAAGAGGAATGTTTTCTCACTCTTTATAAGATCCCAGTTGCTGAAATCCATTTTGAATGATTTAGTACTGGCTCTTGGTTCTAATGTTCTCTTACTGTACTTACAAGTAAAATAATAATCAGTCTTTTAGCATTCATCACAAATTTAGCATAGCATCATGATGAATGAACAGTTGGCCTTATTAGCACTAATTTGTTATGATCAAAGTTGTAGTCCAATTTCAAATTACTACAAACTTGATGAATTCATTTGCAGAAACAGCAGAAACTTTGATTATATGCTAGGGTATAGCAAATAGGGCAAACACAAAGAAGAGCAGTAGTGCTGCCAAGAAAAATTTTAGTCTATACAAGTGGTATGTAATGAAGGTGACATCATTGTTTCTAAAATAAGCAATTATAACTTTATAAATTTAAGACTAATAATTTCATTGCTGAAATAATCTCTGCAGATTTTTTTCTTTAAGAATGGTTTATCTTCCTTCATCACAGTTACCCTTCAGTGATAAAGAACACAAAATGAGAATCGCAAATAACTATTATGGAATATATTAATTAACACTTCTTTAACTTGAGATCCTTTTAAGAGTGTCCCGGCTTGCCTGCTCCTTCTCCTCAAATAATTACTCTTTCAATACATAGTTAATAGATTCCTCCCTTGTCTCCTTTTATTAATGGTTTCCTACCAAGTTTTTCTTTTCAAATTTGCTAGTAGTATATTCTGCTGACTTAAAAAGAGACTCTAATTTTACCATAGTATGTTTGGTTTTAGTTAAAAAAGAAGCTGTTGGTTTTTTCTCTGTATGGCACACGTTAGTCCACGTTAAAATGTGAAATTAAGATAATGGATTTTAGATCTGTATATTTTTATTCAGTATTTTTAATGAGAGTTTATTAAACTTCGTTTCATAGTCTCTTAGATGTAGTAGGAAAGGTAGCAAGGTAGTTTTGAAGTAGCATGGGGAGAATGTGTGGGGGCAGTATTATACCATAAGAAAGAAATGAGGAGTCTTTACTTACACTTGAGACTTCTAGAGCTGCTTTTTTCCTCTCTTTCTTTTCTCCTTCTGACATTCATTTTACTGAAAACTGCCTGGGTCTGAACTTTATAACAGTAGCAAGTAGGTGGAGCAGATTGCAAAACAGGCAAACTCTGAGAGTTTTGATAATTTTTCCATACTGTCCTTTCCTTGACTTCATTAGGTAAATTCAAGCTAATGGTAATAGAGTTCATTTCAACATGTTCCTATTTTTAGCTAGTATATTTTTCAAAAAGTTTATTTTTTATGGTGTTACTCGCATCTGAGCTTTACATACCGTCTTGTCTTATCTTGTCAAAAATACCCAACAAGCAAACCCCTCTGATGATTTGTATGTGCTAAGTGCATAGATTTACTGTTGCAGTATGAACATTTTTAAATTAAAATATATCGCTTGTTCCAAATGTATTGATTTACACATCTCTCTGTCAATATTAAGTAGAGCAACTTTTCCAATAAGTTACAAAAGATCTGGCAAGGCAGGTTACATTTAGTGGATTGGTTTAAGTTTATATTTCTGCATGCTACTTGTTTGTGTGTTCTTGCTCTTTTGCCCTTTATTCTCAATCACTGTTTACGGGTATTTGTAATGTCCCCTAACAGAAAATAGGCAGCCAATTGCACTGTGAATTCATACAGAGTTGCAGTCATTCAAATGTGACCCTTCTTTAAGTTTCCTTTCTGAGTTTTTAACTCCTAACAAGTGCTTAAATATGAAAATTCTATCTAAGGTTAGCTTGTTTTTTTAACACCTAAAAAGTCTTAAAGTGGACTTGAGAGCTCTTAATCTTAACGGTAGTGTGATGGTAATGAATTCTCAAAATGACTGCTTTTCCTGTAAGTGCTCTTGAGTAAAATGTTACAGTTCTATCCCTTTCTTTGAGATAGCAATATAATTATTTGTTTTGTCCACTTCTTGTCAACAGCCAGCTGCTTGTGCAATAGTCACTTGGGTTTAGAGTATACGTACAAGAGCTACCAATGCGAATACTCTTACTGCTTCTGTCTTTTCTGTTCTCTTGCACCTGAAGGTTAAACTACTACATCTGTCCTAAGTAAGTGAATGAACAAGTGTGTAGTAGTTGGACTACAGGGGTATACTCTAACTTACTCAGTTAAAACTTCTTTGTCCGTATCTCTATTTATATCTGCTCAGCCTATTCTGCCGATTGCTGATCTGAAGAGCAGCAGAGATGTAAAACTGGGCATAACATTTGCTAGTGGAACATCAGTCTGGTGCAGATCAAGAAAATATTGTGGATTTGAGCCTTTCTTTGTCAGCAAATGTAGACTTAGATCACACTTAGTAAGTTCATATAAATCTTTCCAAATGCCAGGTAGCTCCACCTGGGGACAGACCAGTTCCCTAAAAACTATGGTGGTGCTTTTTGCTTTTAAACACTGTCGTTCCAGTTGCTTAAACTCTGGAAAGTCGCTAAGAGATTCTCTTTGGTAGTGATGGGTAGAGGTAGGGTTTTTTTCCCTGATGAAAAGGAAATTGTCAGTCATTTTCTTTTCACTCTTAAAAGTTCAAAATTCTCCCTTAATGTGCCTGGCTAGTGTGTATCTATTGGTATTAAACATGCATGTTACTTAAAATAGATACTTGCTTTTAAATCTTAATACTGTACTAATTTTTAATCTGAATGCTTGCAGCAAGTTGAAAGAACAGCTGTGATAGCAGCTACTTTGTTTTAACGGAAGTAGTGTATTACAAGAAGGAAGAAAAGAAAAATTGTAGAAACATTTTCATGGGCATTGAAAATCTTCGTTTGAGTGACGTTTGTCAGCAGAGTTGTAAAGAAACTTGTGGAAATTGGGTGTGTAGTTTCTGTGTTCAGGGATAAGTTGTTAGTGATTGCCAGAGCCTTGTAGCAGTGGAACATCTAAGCATGCTGTGAGGTCTGTGGTATTTTCTCTATACACAGGCAAGAAAAATTATTTATACCAGAGCTGCTTCATATCTGTAGAGACAATATACCTTAGAAAAAAATTCAATAGCTTTCTTTGTCTCTCCAAATCACATTAATTTGAACTTCTATGTAGCTTATCTTAGACTTTTTTATGATAATGAATTGAAATGCATAACTAGAATCGTATAACCTCTTTTGTGAAGGTATATTCTATGGTGTTGGTACCTCTGTTCTTTCCAGTCTAATAAATCTGTTTTGTCGGGGAGAGGGGTGTGTTATCCATTGTCATTCTCTAGTGGAAAGCCAATTTTTTTCTTGCCTTTTTTAACTCAGTTTTCTGTGGAAGTGAGGTGAGCTATCATCAGTTTTCCTCTTTCTTGCTTCCTACCTCATTCCAGTATCTTCAGAAATTCCTAGTTAATTTGACAATCCACTTAAATTTGATAGTCATTCAGATGTAAATGATTATTAAATACCTTAAGTTTCTTGAAAAGAAGTAGCCAGGCTGAGATGACAAACCTAAATTTATTAACTCCCTTGAGGAAAGGCTTGCAGCATAAACTCAGTTATTAGCATGAGAGAAACCCGTGTGGGAGTAACCTTATAAATGCTTCAACATTTGATCAGTGTTTGTGCCTTCGTTAGACCTCAAAGTCAGTTAAATGTCAGGTGTAAAGCCATAAGAAGCCAGGTGGAGTTGCTTGTTTTGTTTCCAGTTTCCTTGCTCCAGAATGCATGATGAACAGGTAGAGATAGTTAGAATAGAAACTTCAGAACCACTGATTTTATTGATTTGCTGGCTAGTTCGGTTATGTTTAGTAATTAGTATCCTCTGTTATCCTTAATTATTTTAGACAATGTTATTTATATTCCAGTCCATTATACCTGAGAGCTTTTTTACCAATAGAAGCCATACTGATTTTTTTTTTGATGTGGCTAGATCTATGGTTGTAGTGACCCCTAAGTCTTACTTTTAACTTTTTGTCTGAATATTCTAGAAATGTTGTTTTCCTATTTTAATAGTGTCTAAGGTTAAATTTCCCTAAGGTACTGATAAAAGATAATGCCAAGAAAATTCTTGGCAAATTTTCAAGAAGAGCAGATCCCTTGAGTTCCAAGAATGATGGGTCAAGGAGGAAGCAGATGTGTACGTTCTGGTAGCCCAGAATAAGAATTGCGTCTCTGCTAGGTTTAGTCAAGCAAAGTATGGAACAGAAAAGGTAGTATACTAATTCTTTGAATTTGGACTGTATATGAAGCACGTTTACATCTATTGGCACTAATAAGTATTAAATAAAATGAAATAATTATTGCATATGCATCTTCATACTATCTTTTTTATCCCTCATTTGGAATTTTAATTTCTGGAAATTCAGTCATTTCATTCTTTCTAATTTCCTCTGGCATTGTATTGTGTCACCTGCCATTCTTGATGTTTATTTGGACCAAATAAGCGAACTGAATAATACAATGCTACTAAGTTGCTTGAATATGATAAGTTTCTTCCTTTGATTTCCATAGAGACAGAGTTCATGGTTCAGTACTGCTGATCTTGGAGGAAAAACCCATGTTATAGCTGTGTAATTCTGCAGGAATTTAATACTTCTGCTGGAAACAAATGTTTTTCAGTATTTAAAAATAAGTGTATGATTCAAAAGTGAATTTGACACAGTCTGTCCAGCGGATTTGCCATATTTGTCAGTAGTATTAGCATCCTCAGCGAGAAATACAAATAACTAAAATTTATATTACCTCGTCACAACTTCATTATTAGCTTCATTTACACTGATTGACTTATGACCCTCCTCTTATACTGAGGAAGTTGTGTGCCTATGAATCTAGACCATAGGAGGAAATTGTTTGTTAAGTTTTTGTATATTGTTGTTCCATGTGGAAATACACTCTTTACATGTTGAGTCTATGTTTAAAAAGAAATTAATGATGATTTTAGCCGGTGATAAAGCCAGGTTGCAACCTGATAGCTAGATCAGTCAAAATAAATTATCACTAAGAATTCCAGGTCTGCCCTTTCTCACATTACCTGTAGTATTTAAAAAGATTTACAAATAGGCTCTGAAGTTAACTTCTTAAATGTCAAAAGTCCACTGACTTTGTGAGGACTGCTACAGTTAACAGAAATTTTTATGGTTTCATTTATTACATTAAAATAGCTCTCAAGAACTAAGAAAAATACCTCTAACGTAATTTAATTACATTACTTAGTGGCATTCAGATAATTGAGGCTGAAGTGAGTTGTCAAGTTAATGCCACATCATACTCTTGCCTTAGTGGACTCCACTTCAATACTGTACTTAGGTTTTGGCCTTGTTTTTTGATTGGCTGGAAGGCTAATGTATATAACTGCTACTTCAGGACACGATCAGAGTTATAATACTGTAGTCTGTATAGTATATTCTTTTCCCATCTGAGGTTTTTTTCAGGCTTTCTGTAGGAAAAAAAAAAAACAGAACAGCAATTCTTGCTGTATACTCTGTCATCTGCTTAATCCTTATCCCCTTCGCATTGTCAATACTCATCTAATTCCACTTTAACAACAGTAATTGGCTGATGGAGTAGCAGATATAGATTTGCTTTCCTGATGACTCCTTGACTTTTTTCCTCTGGTAATACTAATAGAATTCCAAATCCTTACTGGTGTGATCATGTCATGAGTAGGTCAACAGTCATGTCAAGGTCCTATTGGAAACTTCATAGCCAACATCTTAATTTAGACTTAGCTATCTTTTTCTCTTGTATGTGCAATTGTAAGCAATTCTTTCAAGTATCACACTCATTCCATTATAACGCAATTCGTTTGATGCAAAGGGAGGCAGTTCTGCATGTGAATTGTTTACTGAATTGTAGCTGGTCACACACAAATTCGGTAAGCCTCTTTCCAGGTGTGATGCATTACCCAATTATGTTGGGAGCTTGAAGGAAACAAAATATTGCTTGTTGGAGATTTTCAAAGTTATTTCAGTCTTTCAGTTAATGAGAATTGAAATGGATGTTTTGGGTTTCTAATATTTAAGGAAAACATGTCTGAAAACCTGAAATGTAAGTGCTCTGCGGTGGCTGAGTTGATCCAGTGGTTTCCTGCCACTGGAAGGAAAAGGCTTGCCTCCTTGTTTCTTGCCTTCTTTAACTCTATCCTAGCTCTTAACCCCATCTCCTACCTGCTCCAGGCCATGTGGTTCTTCCCCTACATCTTGCCACAGCTCTGAATTATAAGACCCGTTTCTGAGCTGCCTCAACTCACCGAAAGGGGGAGAAAAAAAACCCAGACTTTTCTTTTGAGGTTAGCTTTCTGATCTTTTTAGTGAACTGGAAGTGATCTGGAGAAGGTCAGAAACATCAACTCTGACAGGAATGTGAAGCTGACAGCAGGATGGAAAGGGGGATGTGGGACTGCCCCTTCTAGCAGTAGTGAGTCATTTAGGAGAGACTTTTTCCTGGTGGGATTTTACCTTTAGTTTTTGATTATTTAAGTTAAAATTGAGAAAGAAGGCTCTCTGAAGTTGTTTGGAAACCTGTCTAGGTTTGATGGGCTAATGATGGTCTTTCTCATCCCCATACAACTTACTTTGTCTTCTCTGTTACCTGAAGTTTCATACTTATTTTTGGCACCAGTGTGTATCCAGTCTGGAAATGGGAAGTATGCCTTATTGCCTTTCATGGACTTGAAGCAACATTGCAGAAGGTTTTGGTATTGACTTGACTGAGTATAGAGTAGACTGCATATGCTCAAGCTGTCAGAAAAAACCGTAACAACTGATTAAACACCTTTTGTCTCTTGAAGTATGTCAGATTTAATTGAGTGGTTAAGAACCAGTTTTGGCAGAGACTTAATCTCACTTAGTCTTTTGGCTAACTGAGTAGTACTCAATATTGAAAGGGTGCATGCAGTCTCTTGATAGAGATTTATGCACTTGACCAAGTGCTTAAATTTTACAGGGAAACATTTAAATTCAAGTGCTTTGGTATTCCTACATCAGAAGCAATGCCTATCTTGGGAATTACCACTGTTAAATCAGCAAGGAATGTTAACCAGCCAGAGTCTACAACCTGGCTGACTGCCTTATCAAAGCTCCCTCTTTTTATCCTCCATCCAAAACCTTCACTTCATCAAGTTGTTGACCAATTATAGTGAGGTCAGTCATTAACACTTCCCTGTCTAATGTGTTAGCTTGTCCTCTTAGTGTTTCTGCATAAGTGATAGGTAGAAAGCAGAAAGGGGCAGGGATGAGAAGAAAACCCCCAAAACAGAGCACTTGCTGTTCAACAGGGAAGTTATCTTCAGCATTAGGTTTCTTGGTGCCAAGCTGTGCAGGTCTTTTGACTTCTTTAAAGTACCAGTAGGTCCCCAAATTATTATGCTTTCTGAGAATCTGACCCAGTATCTGAAATGTGTTACGGAAACCTCCTTTTAGCCTAAAAAACAACAGAAACCGCTTTGCGGTAAGTAAAAATGCTTACTGTTTATTGAAATCTTGATTATATTGATTTGCTGCTTCTGGAAAAAGAAGCCCAGAAAGCATCAAAATAGTAATCGACACTTATCTATACACGTTTTAAGTTTTACTGTTTTGTAACTGAAGCAAGAAACAGTATTGTAGGATGTTAATCTGTAGTTTTAGAAACATGGACTGCCTAAATATCTAAACTTGCAATAACGGCAATATCATGTTATGATAAATTCTTATATTGAAATGTTTTCATTTGATAATGCTGTATATTTAATAACAATTAATACTTAATGTATAAACAAGTGGAACTTCAAAATTTTTTGTCTACATAATAAAAGATATAATCATGTTCATTGGCCCAGCAAGGTAATTCTTGTAAGCAGTGTAAGTTTAGCTTTAATAGATCGCTGCTGCCTGAAGGAAGCATGCTGCCTTTCAGGTGTAGATGTGCACAAAGACTGTATAATAATAGAATGTTATTACATGCATCATTTTATGTGTACCGTGAGTATATTATCTACTGGTTTGGAGGGAGTAGCTGAACTTAGTTCACGTGTTTAAAGAAGAGTTTGAAATTTGTTAGTTGAAATATTTTGTTTTTCTTAAACGTGCCTGTATCCTTCAACGTTACTGTTTTCTGCATTAATAATAAATGACAATCTACCTATTAATCAGACTGGGATATGAATATGGCAACTAATGATAAACAAAAGTACCTTGAAATTACTTTTGTTATTAACCTGAAACTCAACAATCTTTTCTAAAGAACAAAAATCTGGATGTGACTGTGGTACAGTTTTAATTAAAAAGTGTTTTACTAGCTTCTTTCACCATCATCATACCAGTCTCATTTCAGTCTCATATTTTTCCGCTTGTTAATCGTTTTGTCTGGAAGATTGAAATACATTGCGATTATCTAACTAGCTGAGAATTCAGATTTGAGGTAATGTCTTAGGACATGATAGGACAAGGGGGAATGGCTTTAAACTGAAAGAGGGTAGGTTTAGATTAGACAGAAGGAAGAAATTCTTCCCTCTGAGGGTGGTGAGGCACTGGAAGAGGTTGCCCAGAGAAGCTGTGGATGCCCCATCCCTGGAAGTGTTGAAGGCCAGGCTGGATGGGGCTTTGAGCAACCTGGTCTGGTGGAAGGTGTCCCTGCCCATGGCAGGGGGGTTGGAACTAGATGATCCTTAAGGTCCCTTCCAACACAAACCGTTCTATGATTCTATGATTTCACTTCACCATGAGGACAGCTGAGCAATGGAAGAGGTTGCCAAGAAGGGTGTGCAGTCTCCATTTTTGGCAGTTTTCAAGACCCAACTGAATAAAGCCTTGAGCAACCTGGTTTAACCTCAGATCTGAGGAGCAGGGCATTGAACTAGAGACCTCCTGATGTCTCTTCCCACCTGAAAATCAGTAATTGATTCTAGCCAATGATGCTGTCCTATGATCCTATTATATTGGGAAGTATCACACCGTAGCTCCCTAATGTTTTCTTTTTAATATAGCTTCAGCTCCCTTGTTAAATTAATTTTATCCAGCCAGTTGTCATGGAAAAGAGAATGTAACTACGGGTCCAAGAAAGTGACCAAAAACATTTTTAATACATCTATGTGTATTTCCTCATTACAAGCAAGTCAAGAAATGAATAAATATTTTTAAAGGTTAGCCTTTGTTTTATTTAAAATGAACATCTTTCTGTCAGTATATTCTATGAAGTATTTTTAATAGGCATGAGATCCTTTAAAAAGTTGTTATGAAATAGTTTCAAATTATAAAATTAGTTAAAAGGCTTTTTGACTTAATAATGTCAATAGTGTAAAAAAATTGAAAACTTTCACTATGATGATTCATCTGAACTTATTAATGTCATTCTTTAGGGAAATGTTTTCTTGGGTTTTTTCCTAATATATATTAGATTTTCTTGTGGTTGAGCTTGTTGGCTTTTGGATTCTATTTCTGTCTGTCTTGTTCAAGGTAGAATATGTTGTCAGCAGTATGGCCTTTATTTCAGTAAAGAACTTGAAACAATCTTCTATCATAATCTTCCCCTACCAACACCCTGAAGGTTAACAATTTATTCAGTATCTTAAGGAGAAGTTAAATGGAACAGCTGAATGGGCTTAACAGCTTGCAGTCCTTAAAGGAGGAGAGGGTAAGAGGATGCACAGTCGGTTGATCCTGCTCCTTTCCACCTAGTGGAATAGTTCAGTATTTCACTGAAATTACTCAACTTGAACTTGTCCGCTTGCTTGCACCCTCCCCACCCCTCACCATTTCAGTGGGTTGAATCAGCTCACTAAATCCAATAAATGTCGTAGCTGGTGGAAGGTGCCAAGCGATCTAAGAGGAACACAGGAAAGGATGGATTAGTAACACCATTTCCCCTCTCCAGTTGCAGTATGCTGTTAAGTTAACTTAAGCAGTTCTGCTAAAAAAAAAATTAAAAAATGAGAAATTCCAGAGCAAGGCTACAGACCTAGCCTACTCTAGAAAAGATAAATATTGAAAGAAAGAAAGCAGAAACATTGGCAGATTTAACTTTTACTATTTTAATTGGAGGAGTTAATCAGTCACTTCTAACATGTTTACAACTTGCGATTTTTGTTCCTTGTGGACCTGAGTGTCACACACTTGTGTTTTGTTGTTCTCGCAAAGTAATAGGTACTTTCCAAATGTAAAAAACACTGTCCCTGCCACAAGGAGATAAAAACATACATGCAAAGGAGATTGAGGGAAATAGTATAGCAGGGTATTTGACTGGCTGGTAAATAAGCTGATTTTTTTTAATTAACTTGTCAGCATAAATCAGCTGGATTTCCCATGGGCAGCATGGCAGATGAGGGTCTTCCAAAGGGAATTAACTGGAGGAAGGGTGAAAGCTGTACAGATGAGTTCATGAAAAATGGTCTGTGCACAAGAGACAGGAAGAAGTCAAAGAACTGCTAATGCTAGGAGCATTAAAAAAAAATATTGCAGAATCTGGTCTCCATGACAAGGGAGAAGGAGATGGCATGAAAGAAAACAGAGGAAAATGTGTGTGGGACATGAAAAATGATGGAATGCCTGAATTAGGTTTTTGTGATATCGATGGTGGAATTCAAACAATCCTGTAATCTTTGAGTCTGAAACCTGAACTTTTGCCTAAGATGAGAATAGCAGGCAAAGAGGAAGACTGGGGCATCAGTATTACTGCTGGTCACAGTTTTAGAGGATTATTAAAAGGTTTTGGAAGTAGGACAAAGGAACAGGTGGTTTGGGTTTTGTTTTGTTCTTTTAGAACTATATTAGTATTAAACTGACACTGAGATGTCTGGATGAGGTTTCAGGAAAGGAGTTAGGATCTGGGTTAGATGAAAGCTAAAAAATGGAAGATAGGCACATTTGAGAACCATCAACACAGATGTTCTGTGCTGCAGAACCTCAACTATCTCTCAGTTTTTCAGGCTGCAGAGTTAAACGTCCTCTAGAGTGCAGACCTAGCTTAGTGTAAACCCAGCAGATGCTTTGAATAGTTGCTGAAGGAAGACCCCCCCCTGTTTGATTCTGCTGCAACAGAAATTAGCTGAAACGCTGTTTAGAGAAAATTCTGAGTGTGTTGTTGAAATTACTTCCCATTGCAGTCAGGCAGAGCCCGGGACCTATCTACTGAACACACAGGAAGACTTAGAGTTTCTCCAAGCGTTTCTACATAGGAGAAAGTTCAAGGAGAATGGGTGTTTAGAGTTGTCTGTCATAGTGAAATCCAGATTCTTGTATGATGTGCACAGCCGTGCTTTATTAATTGCATTGGAGATGGTGACTAACAGCAGTGAAGGAGCTGGTTCTGGGGTAGTTGTTTAATAGGGTCTAACTCTTAAGAATTTAATTTTGGAGCCTCAACTCTGAACTTAAGCACTTGCATAGACAGTGGGACTTTTAAAGAGTGATCCAGAGCACTAATCTTAGCTGTATGTTTCAGCAATTTTCTTTCCCTTCTCCTGTCACCGTTCTACCCCTAACAGACTTCTCTCTGTTGATAGAGGTTCCACATTGTGTATACAAGTATTTTGCATAATGATATAAAATATAACCCCTGCGTATGTAAAACAATACCATTTGTTTTACATATTAAGGTACCAGCATGACTAAACCAGTTTCATTTTCAATGTACTTTTTTCAGCTATTGTATTAAAAGAAACCTAAGTTTCTGTGAAGTTGATTCTTTTATCAAGCGAGTTTAGGAGCTCACTTATTTGCTTGCTTGAGCCTGAATTCTGTATTTCCTTCAGAAATTTCTTTCTGTGCTTTCATACTGTCACAACATTATTCTGTTTTCAAGCCTGATTTTTATGGTGGTATAATTAACAGACAGAGTACGTTGATACAAAAAAAGACATCTACTGGTTTTGACACTGAGAATTAATTATGAAATAAGACAGATTTGTGCTCAGGCTAGAATTAGCCTAGTAGTTCAAAATATAAGCAGTCACCTTGGAATCATGTAACAAAAAGTGACACCGTTTCTTTTACTATAGGCTAAATGTATCTTGTGAACTTTAGTTAGATAAATCATCTGTGAGTCAGTTCTATCTGTTATTCTATTTAATTAATTTGGAAAATAGTTGTTGCTTTGCTTTGACAAGCACAGGGTTCATGTTTGTTAAATACTTTAAAAAAAAATGGTTATGCTTTTTGAAGCGGTTTAGATTATTATCAGAGAGGTTGTTCATTCTTACTAGAAAAAGGTGACATTCAGCACATCATTGGTAGCCAATTTTAAATGAAGTAAAGTTTCAAAAGAGTATCTATAATACCGTTTTTCAAACCCTGTAATTAGTTTTTGCATGGCATACCTTACACAAAGTGCTGGCATTGTATTTTGCTCTCGTTCCTTGCAAGTGAACACAGTTTGAATGCCTTTAATGCAACTTTCCTTATTTTATGGCAACAAAGACTCCTCCAAATATCTCGCGCTGGTTAATACAGAAAAACATTGTGTTAGTGTGTTAATCTTGAGTGCACAAAGAACCACTGGAGGGTAAGAGGAGGGCATCTGTTGGATAAGCTTTCAATATGATGGGAATGATAACGGACGTATGACTGGTGCAAAAAAAGCTAATCTGTTACAGTATGTGATTAAAACCAATGCATATCTTTTCAAAATTTGTTTATTGATGCAGAGGAGAATAGCCCTATATTTCCTAAGCAGGCAAAGAGGGAACTTACTTTTGAGAAACCTGGACGTTTCTAAGCTGCCACAATTTGTACTAGCTGCCGTAACCACTTCAAGTTTTTAGGGTTCCGGGTGGGTTATTTTTGTGATGGATTGTCACTGTGATGGATGATCCCCTACTGCCTCCTTTATGTAGTTGTCAGTACAGCAGTAGTTCTAGTAGTTTTTAGACTTTTATACTAAGAATTCTTGGGAAGATCAAGAAGTTATAAATCATCTTGGAGTTTTGCATAACTAATGAAAAAGCTTCTTTTATTACAATGAAGGGGTGATTATGAGGAAGAAAATGAAGATGCTGAGAAATCTGCTTTGGAAATCAGTAATTAATTTCTTCATTTCCTGCTGAATAACATAGGACAGACAGTCCTCGTTCATTTTCTAGTTCCAGTGTAATTGAAATTCCAATGCAGATTGGACCTTCCTTTAGAGGATGGGGATTTTTACAGATTTAGAAAAGACTTTAAACTATTGATGTTGCTTTCAGAAAAGGGTTTAAGCAATCGTGTACATTCTAAAGATGACTAGCAATTAAAATATTTACAAAGCAGTATGTAATAGTATGTAAACACTTTCCTAGGCTGCAAAGTATGGTAATTTTCAGACATTTATGCTACCTTCTGCTTAGTTGGCAGTGAAGCCACCAGCAGGTGACTGTTGATTATTCTTCAAACTTACGAAAACTACATGTAGAGCTAGCTGATTGCTGCCAGGAAGGGTATTCTTAGATTTTGTACGTGAATGTTTAGTACATGCACTAAGGAGTTCTTCAGAGCTCTATTCAAACACATTAGCTATTCCTATGAGCTGGCAAGCATTAAGGTGAGACTAGAAGTTTTAAGTTACATACATTCAAGTTTGTGGGAAATTAGTTCTGGCCCACAGTCCCTTGCTTAGTATCGTTTAAGAAGTTGCATGTATAAAAAAATCCTGCATGTGCACATTTTCTGAACATTAACAAAAGGCAGACGTGACAATCTGGGTTTAAGTCTTTGGGTCACAGGTTTATACACAAACTTGGTCTATTTAATAATGCTTCCATTAAGCAATGTGTATCCCTTTAGTTACCAACGCTGGTGGCGTTTCATTTGGACTTACAACAGATACACGTGTATTCATATATTTTTCATAAAACGAAAGAAATTGGGACTTTGGGTGTCAACTACAGGAATGAAATGAATGTGGAATGGAATCGGTTCCTTGCTCGTTAAATCCAAAAGCACCTGCTGTATTATTATTTGGCTGTAAACCAGAAAAAGAATGGTTTAGTTAAAACTGAGGGGAGGGGGAAAATCATTTAATCAAATTTATACAGCTTTCTGAAAGTTACTGGAACTAAAGTAGTTGGTGATGTAATGTATGAAGTCAAAGAGTATTTTGCTGTGCTGGAGAAAACTAATGGAAACATTCACTTGGGGTAAGACAAATGGTATTAAATGAGAAAACACACCATGAATTGCAAATGGAGCTGAGTTAATTTGTTGCTACAGTAGTGTTGCCCTACTGTTAAATGAAGGCTGTGTAATTATCTTGCTGGCAGAGATAATGTCAAAACCTCATTTCTCCTTACATGCCTCATTTTTACATGAGGGCTAATTGAGCTGCAAGGTGACAACTGATTATATATGGCTATCATCAGGTCCTCTTGCTCAATTTGCAAATAATGTTGTCTTTTTTAAGTGATGATTTTTATCACATGTCAAATTAAGGCATTAAAAAAACTTTTTAAAGCTATTTTAGTAATTTGTACCATTGCATTTCTGTCACCATTTTATTTATATTTTTCAGCATTAATTAATTCTTCCTCTAAGATTCTTGACATCCATTTACTTGCCATCCCTTTATTTAAAGCGCAGACACATGTACTAGTCAATTTGCTTCATGCCTCTTGACCATTATGAATGAAAGGGCACTTTATAATCCCAAATATATCAAGTTTTCTTTAACTTTTCTGTTGAGTTTCTTGTTTATTGGAAGTGCTGCTGAATAATTTTTGTTAATAAATATTTGATTTAACAAATACCTAGACTTAAAGCTTTTCCTTATGCCCAACGAAGCCCAAGGATGCTGTGTCAAATAAAAGCATTCCCTTTCCACCTGCTGGCTTCATGAATACCAAGGGGCCACTTTGTCAATGCAGAACTAAAGGCTAACGCCTTTTGGCCTGACGCTTTTTCTTGGTCTGCTTGATCCGTGCTTTGCCCATTGATGCGGTGCAGTCTCTTTCCAAGATCTCCAAGTTTTTTGAATCGAGCTACATTCACAAAAGCGAAAGTAAAACCAGTTCATTTTGCATTCCACTAATGTAGAGGAGCAACCTTGATTTCCATGTTCCTGCCCCAAAGTGCTGAGCTACAGAAGCAATGTGTGAGATGAGCCTTAACAACATGCTTGGGAAAAGAACTTTAAAAATCTGGCACTAATCCTGAAAAAAACCCAAATTTCACAACTCTTCATAAATTATTTATGTTATTTAGGAATACTATTCATAAAGTATATGCAATATATTTGACACGGAATCTATTCTGAAATCATTTTAGTATATTGACTACACGTTCCCCTTGCAGATACAACTTGTACTTAAATGGAACCTGGAAAGTTTGATACCCTTGTAATGACTGTCTTGTGTTTCAGAGTACTCTGACTCTTACTAGGGGTTTGATTGTAGTCTAAAAAGTATTTTATAACAAATTTAAAATAGGAAAATATTTTTAATTGTAAAATGAAGAGATAGACTCGGCCCATTTCTGTTGCATTAAATACGTTTCAAAAATAAAACATCATAACTTGTAAGGAATTGAGGTTTCATAACATGAGACCCTCTTGGTTGCTAAACCCCTCAGTATTTAAAGCAAATATACACTTTCATTCTCAGATATTTTATTAAACTTAAATATTTATTTTTATATTTTTAAGTAGATTTACTTCTTCATTGGACATGATAGAGTTCAGCCCTGACTTGGACTTCTAAATAAGTGAAATAATGATGCAAGATTGTCTAAATAAACAGTCTCCTATTTTACTTTATATTAGGCAATAACACAATAAAGCTTGGCTTTGAGATGAAAACCTGAAAGGTGCTTCAGTACTTTCTTATACTGACACACTTTTCTAGACTATTTATATCTTGTAGTGTAGGAGAGATACTCCTCTTTATTGGAAACCTCATGACTGAGACCTTAAATCATTTTACTTTATTAGGTAGTTCTGCATTTGGAAATTAAATGATGCTGCTTAAAAAAAGAAATTACTCCAAGACAATTCTCTGTCTCTTGCTTGTCTGACATCAGGGAAGGGGGGGGGGGGGGGTGGGGGGGTGGAAATCAGAGAGCTGCTTCTGGATGAAAGGAGTTACTTGAAAGTGAAATGTGTGAATCCATCAGTGATATTTTAATAATGCTGGGTCATGTTGAGTTCTGAATAATTTAATCATTTGGTGTATGTTTGCACTTCTGTATGAGACTTTGTTGGAAAATACCTTTTTAATGACTGACTTGAATCCTGAACTATTTCTTTAATAACCTCAATGTTCATGTGATAGTTCTATAAATCTGAGAGTGTATAGTAAGTTTATACTTATTAAATTCTTCATAAATATAACACAATTCTCCCTCATGCAATATAGCTAACGTAGGAACTGAAAGGATATTGCCGATCTAACAATACCAGAAAACTTAACTTCTTTCTTGGGTTTAAGCAGCACATGTAACCATTAACCAGATCAGACTTACATTTTATTTTTATTTTTCAAAAGCTACATCTTTTGAATGACTTCTAGGCAGAAGCATTTCTGCTGTGTTCACTCTAGTACTTTGTGTGAGGTCCTAGTTAACCCTCTCTTTACTGATGACCTTCAGCCCAGCTTAAGCCTGAACAGAATTTTAATTTTTTCCTTCATCAAGCCACTTGACTAAAACCTTGGCTTGTTCCCTCCTGCCGTAAATGTCATGGTTTAACCCCAGCTGGCACCCAAGTACCATGCAGCTGCTCACTCACTCCCTGCGCCCCCCAGTGGGATGGGGAGAATGGAAAAAAGTAAACTCATGGGTTGAGATAAAGACAGTTTAATAAGACAGCAAAGGAAGAGAGAATAATAATATTACTGATAAAGGAATATACAAAAACGAGTGATGCACACTGCAACAATTGCTCACCACCCGGTGATCGATAGCCTGTCTCTGAGCAGCAGTTCCTGCGCCCTGGCCAACTCCAGTTTTATATACCGAAGACTGAGCATGATGTTATATTGTAGGGAACATCCCTCTGGCCAGTCTGGGTCAGCTCTCCTGGCTCTGCCCCTCCCAGCTTCTTGTGCACCTCCCTGCTGGCAGAGCACGGGAAGCTGAAAAGTCCTTGACTTAGTATAAGCGCTACAACTACTTAGCAACAACTGAAAACATCAGTGTGTTATCAACATTATTCTCATACTAAATCCAAAACACAGCACCATACCAGCTACTAGGAAGAAAATTAACTCTATCCCAGCTGAAACCAGGACAGCCTGTAATGAACAGCACAAGCATTACTCTTGGCTTCCATATATTGAGCTTTAGGGAGTTTAGAATATTGTGGGCATTAGAGAAATTAGCAGGTCTTCTTAATAATATATCCTCGATTGATAATAGAAGATAAATCCACGCTTCACAAGATTTTTCACTTTAGATAATGGTAATTGTTCTAATAATGAAAAAAGAAGTGAGTATTGAGAGTATTATAATAAAACCAGAAAATATTGAAGTGAGTAGGGGGAAGGGAGGAGCGAGCTGATGAGGAACCAGAGTTGTTCTTTCAAGACAGCATTTATCTACTCGAATATTTACCAATACTGAGGAAAACTTCAGCAGTGAGTAACCAATTTCTACTTTTAAAATAGTTATGCAGTAAGAAACCCATGGTAAAAGTACACGATTCTTTCCATGGAATTATTTTCTTAAGCTACTTATTTTTGATTTGTTTAACATTAGCACATTGCGCATCGTGTTGTTTTGTAGTCTTAAGAAAGCCTGTCTGAAAAGTACACTCTCATTGTACTTAAGATAACATTAATTCTTTATAGATACATAAAATAAATATTAGTTTACAAATACAGAAGAGTTACGACACCAACTCACTGGATTCTAAAGCAGGTGTAAGGTTTTATTACACTGGTAAAGATTTAGAACTTCAGGGACTATCTGAAGCCTGTGTATACCATAACTACAAACAAAATCTGGCATTCCAAAAGTGTCCAAGATAATGGTTCCAAACATATCAGGAGTAACATCGGTGGTATTTGCTGCGGGTGCTCGTGGGGACTGGCGGAGCTCTGTGGATGTTGAGCTGCCCTAGCTGGTGACCTCATAATTTCCAGAAGCAGGTGGAGGTGGCAATTATAGCTATGGCCACTATCTTGAACCTTCTGTAGTAGGTGATGAATTGTAAATGGCTAGACCCGGTGCACAACAATAAACTCAAATAAATCTTCAATGTGTAATAATGACAAGACTGAAAGACTGGCAGTTATAACAAGGCTGCTGTTGTCACCCACTTTACTGTAGCCTTGATATCCATCATTATCAGCTGGAGCTAGCTCAAGAGTCGGACAAGAAGGTCTGAAGAAGGATGAGTTGTTTGCGCTGAAGCGTCCAGTAGGTCCCATCTGGCAGAGAGTAAATGGGATTTTTTTGCCTGTTCACTGGGCCAGAGCTGTCCATCATTTTGGGCAGATATCTGATCACTTCATGCTGTGGGACAATATGGCTTTGTGCTGTTTGGTACAGCAATGGCAATTAAAATAACTAAATTTTTCATTTATTTCAAGCTTCTGTTTTACCTTAGCCAAAGGTGATCCTAAGAAGTGATCTTTACATTAGCAGAGCTTTTTATTTCTTTGAGTCAGGAAGTCAAGTTAGACCAGTCGATGCCAAGTTACTGAAAACTTTAAGGTGGTAATGTAAAAAGATTTAGGAATACATGCACAATGTAGTTTTTTGTCTGAGTTTTCCCAGTAACATGCTTTAGACTACCTGAAGATATCAAAATAGAACACAGAAACTGGCGAAAATGCAAAAACATCATAAATGCCACTACAGTAGTAGCAGAGTTGCTTAGCCCCTGGCAAGTTTCTTGTAATTACTATAAATCGTAATTGTCTTAATGCATCTTAACGTGATACTTTTCTCTGCGAAGTACAGCTCTGCTAGGTTTGCATCAGATGTGTAGCTTTCAAATGTATTTATCAGACAAGCATGAAGGATTATTCCAAAAAGTGTTGTACACCAGAAATAAAATGTGAAAACTGAATAGTGCTTAGTTTAACATGGCAGCTTATCTAATATTCATTTGATCTTTAGACTTTTCAATGAGATCATAGGATTAATCAACATAACATGTTAATCAGCGAATCCCAGATTGATTTCCACCCCCCCAGAGGTGTAGCACTTCTTCAACAGAAGACAATTGAGTTTATTGAATATTAATTTATGAAGTCAATATAATTGCACTTTGTAAATTTGTTTTGTACTTGTGTTTTAAGATACTTAGTTGCAAGAAAAAAAAAATCCCATCAGATGTCATCATTTTAAAATGAAGGTGATTTTATTAGAGGTTAGAATTTTGTAGTATCTAGATTGCAAGCTGCTTAACAGCAGTTTCTTCTGTAAAGCTGTCTTATTTTGCATTCAGGGCAGGTTCTTACAAAGCTTAATCCCAGCTTTAAAAGATTCAAAGTTGTGAAGTGATGCATTATAGATATGTAGAGCCAGGTGTTCTTTTAATTTTAAGAGTATTAAGTGCAATGGGAGAATATTATTCTAGTTTGTGCGTTCTTTTGTTTATATTTCAAAAGTGTTACTTTTTATAGATGCCTCAGCTGTGTGATAATAGCTGTTTTACAAACATTTTAACGTCTGTGATCATTAAAAGTCTTTTGAGATTTCCTTCCTTCCATAATGCAGGTTCAATAGCTGATGTCCAGGCCAACTGACATACCATCATTCATTTTTTCTTTATTTCATAATAAATCTTGAAGCCTGGAGGCATCAGACCCATGCAGATTTCTCTGCATTTTAGTGCCTTGACGGAATAACAACTTCAAAATTTAAAGTAGCGGCATATTGTATTCCATCTCTGTAGACTTAGCTTGAAACAGCGGTAGCCGCATGAAAATATATGTCAAGAACACTGTTTTCTCATATTGGAATTTAGGCAATTTGTTTTCAGTCAGAGAGCTGTTTCTAACCTATTTTTGGAGCCCCTCTGTGGCCTGACCATACGTTCTAACATAATTTATGGTGGCACGGTAACATATGGACTTTTCATCATTGTCCAGCTGAAATCCTCTGTTGGACATGGATGCTACCCCCATGTGCAAGCTCCCAAGGCAGGTATTTTAGAGTACTATTTAGTTTTGTGCAACCTGAATTCATCAGTGCGTCTAGCGTGGTGTCAGGGTTGTTCTGTGCCTTTTTTTTTTTTTAACAGGAGCAAGATGGGGGGGGGGGTGTGGTGTGTGTTTTCTATCTGCAAATTGTCCATTAAATTTGGATTTTTTTAGCAAATAAGGTAAATACTGATTATCATGTTGGAATGCATCATAAGACCACCTGACAAACCACAAAGCTTCAGTTTCTCATTGAGCTGGGCGATACAGAAATAGAAAGTAAAAGTAATCTTAGACCCAGGGAGCGTTACAGTTTTAAATACCTAGAACAGCAGAAGCAGGAAGCAGAAAGATTATCTCACGAGTAGTGATACCTTGTTACTGAAACAATATTGTGTTTTTAACGGGTATGGGGTTTTTTTAATATTACTTTTCGGTAGGATCAGGTTGGTTTTTGGATGTGAGAGCATGAATTGAAGGAGGAGGGAAGACAGCAAGGGACTAGTGTGGAAAAAACAAAGGAAGGGTAGTAGAATAGAATGGGAAGAACTTGGAGACAAGTCACTGAGCATAACTAAATAAGAAGAAATATAAAGAAATAAGAGAAATTTTTTTGAAGTGCTTTTGTTTTTCTTCCCTGTAAGAACTGATGTAGCAAATAGTATGCAGGTGGTATTAAGAGTTTTGTGATAGTAATGGGAACTGTGAAGTGATATAAATACTAATAGTTAAATAATGTTTATTAATGTTGTCTAATTAAAAGAAAAAATGTTATATTTTTTCAATATTTGAAAATACTATTATTTAATTTTTTTAAAAAAGTTCAGTTCCCTAGTGTCATATTCAGTGGATAGGCATTTCAACATCAGGCCAAAAAGTCAACACACACAGAAACGCACAGAATTAGCAAATGTAGAGATATGACTTAAACCCAGTTTTCCTTGCAGAGCTTAGGCATTTGAGGCAGGGTTGTAGGCAAGTTCCTTTCCTGACACCAGATTTAGATTTCAGAGCCTTCTCATGAGAAGGGTACCTACAGCTGCAGAGGCATCCTGGGAAACAATACCGGTGGTGCTGGTCGTGGCAGAAGCATCACCTGGTCTCACTCCTTATCATTCCTAGTACTGAGCAGGGTAAGTGCAAGCTCTAGGTTCGTTGCCCATCTCTGCTAGAAAAGCTCTTCAACCCACATCTTGCATCTCAGCCAACGGTCTCTGTAATGACCGGCTTACAGTGCTGTGTGCGGGCACCGTTCTCTCTCGCTGCTGATGTTGTGTCACTGAGCAGAACGGAAAGTAGGACTTGTGGGCAAGAAGCAAAGCAAGCAAGAACATAGACTGTTGGTTGAACTCCTGGATTTCCCTTCTGGAATTACTTCTGGGGTTTCTCCAATGACTGTCTGTTATAATGTGTGAATCTACACGTAGCACTGTTTATACGTAATTTAATTCATCCTTCAGTAAAAAAAAAATTCATAAATACTGCAGCGTTGCACACTAATTCAAGAGTTAGAATGTGACTGTGTAGCTGCAAAAGAGCTGGCTTAGGGTCATGGAGGTGTGACACTTTGTAACAGGAAGAAATTCCCAAGTTCTTTTCCAACTAAACTTTGAGCACACTTCATATCTAATTTGACAAAGAAAAGTAGTTTGCATTTGTATCTTCAAAGGAGTTTCAAGCTTTCCTGTAGCTAGTGCTCTGATAATCAAACCGAAGAAGGTACAGAGTTATCTGGCTAGGTTTTTTCTTTTAAAAAAAAACAAGCAACAACAACAAAAAAAAAACCTACCAGCAAAAAAAACCCCAAACAAAACAAAAAAACCCAACCCACTACAGAAAAAGCTCTAGTAATAGTCTATAATAAATTTGGCATCAGAAATCTGAACTCTAGTACTGTTTATTAATTCAATCAGTGAATGCACTTAGTTTGTGATGAAGTTTTCTTGTTAATATGGTGGAATTGAGGTACTGCAGTGATGGATTCTGAAAATGTGTGTGTAAAGTGTCAGTATTCTCACAATCAGCCCAATACTGATTGTTACACTAATGTGTTTATCATCTGTTGTGCTATAATGATGCTTTTCTCTCTTCTACAGCTGCAGTTCCCTGTTTGTTTGTTGTTTCTTTTTACACAGCAGGTCTTTTAGTGTGTAAATAATTAGTACAAGAAAACCACATGAATTCATAATTTTGTTCATAGAAACCTACTGTTGAACAAAAAAAATTACAATGGAAGCAGTTTCTGACAGTCTTTTCAGTCTGTTCCCAGCAGTACAAGATACATTTTAATTCAGTACATTAAACACACTCAAACTTTTACTTGAAACAATTTTTTCAAATTTTTTAAACTGTTCCCTGGTTGATCTTCATACCATAAAAAAATTGCTCAGGGTTTTGAAGTGTAATAACTGTCACGCCAATCCAAGATTCTTCAAACAGATGTACTCCTGCTTTGTTTGTTTTGTTCCAATAGTGCTTCTATTTAAAAAGCACATAATTCTAACAAAAGAATAGATGGGAACAGTTATGGTAGTACCTCATTTGGCCCATTTTGTACAGATGTATTGCAGCTCAACTTAGTTTTTCCTTACCATGGTAGAGCAAAAGCACCTTTTTATAGTATGAGCATGTCTACACCAGGAGCTGTCTTGAAAATGTAGACTGGTTTCATTATAAAGCTCAGACTCTTAACTGGGATTTACTGATACTTTTAATTACATGGCTGCTCTGTCACTTCTACTGTTTGCGTTTGCAGACAGTTTATTCTGGAGGAAAAACATTCCATCATTTAAATCTGTGATATGAAGTGGTTATTTGGACGTAATCCACAAGATAAATTGTGAAAGACTCAGGAATCTCTTGAAATGGTCTTTCATCATGTCAAGCAAAGTTTTTTAGAAAGCCTATGTAATTACACATGATAATTGTATAATTGCACATCTTAATTATTATATTTCTTACTTAGCAAGTTATATGTATTTGCACTAATTATACTACCAAAATGTTTAATTACTAAATTATAGTTGCATATGGGGGGGTATTTAATCTGCCAGTTGAAAGCAAGTTTGTAGCTAGGACTCTACAAACATAGTTTTGTTTAAAATAAATATATTTAACATAAAACTGATGGTATACTATTGTGGTGGTCTCGGTTTGAACAGAAATAACAAAATGGTTGTTTGAGAGAAATATTCATGGTAATATAGCTGAAGACAGGATAGGGATATACTAGCAGGTGGAATAGTAGAAAGAATTTAGTATACAGTATTGGTTTTTAATTCTTATAGCAAAGCACAAATAAAACAAGTTTTTATAACAAGAAATTATCCATAACTAGTCTTTATCCCCACCTCACACAGTCCTTCACCTCTCACCTCTAATATTCCAGTATCGCATCTGGGCTATCATTATTTTATTATTTTTAATTTTCTTTAATAACTATGGCACTCCCTTATTTAATCACTGTGGAGAATGCTCCCAGCCTTTGTCGTATCAGTCAATACTGTGTGTCAGCTTTGACGTAGCTTGCTTTCTAAATCGTGTTATTTGACTGTCTTACTAAGAAACAGCCTTTCTTTTTCTGTCTTTCTGCACAGTTTTAATCTTTTGCTCAGGCTCCCATCTTTCTGTATTTTCAGTTACAGTTTCTTGTCTATCCTTGACAAAACCATTCTTGCCTGTTTATATCCATTTAGAATGTGGTTACAAAGATTTTCTTCACTGAATGTCTTTGCAGTATCATCCTTCCACTGCCTTCCCTTTCCCAATTTTTTTCAAACTTAAGGTGCTTTTCTTTCTCTTAAGATCCTTCCAGATTTGGTTTTGTAGCCAACAGTCCAGTACAGCAAGGTATCCGAGTGAAAAATGTGTTTTAAGAGTCACACCTTGCTTTTGGGGAGTTTATACGTGGGTTTTTTCTTCTCTTGTGTCATGTAGCTCTGTGTAAAAGATACTAAGATTACAATTTCATCTTGCTGCCTTTTGTTACTTCAAGTACCTCTAATATGAATGCAGTCAAACTGTCACCTTAACACCAAAAGCAAAAGCAGTTCCTCCAATATGATGATGTGGTCTTCCGCAATACTTGCTAGCTTGTATTGTCACTTACCTTCTGTTTCAAAACCACAAAGTCAGTTCTTGGCTGTTTTTCTGTAAAGCTGAAGAACCTCCATCCTTGGGGCCTCCTAATCCATTCTGCTCCAGTGGTCCGTGATCTTATCCTAGGAAAGTTGTTTTTCTCTTCTTTAATCTAGATATACCTTCTTGCAATCTTGAGTTTATTACTCTAATAATCATAGATGACAATTTACGTGCTTTTCTTTATAGTAACTTACTGTCTTTGAAGCCCCGTATGTCATGCTTTCCTGCTCTTCTTCACACTAAGCCAGCAGTACGGTGTGTGAGGGAGTTCAGATATGAGATACCGAAGTCCTATCACCACCGTTCAGTCAGTGTGTTCCCAGATGTCCTCTTCGTGAGATTATCGGTTGTTTCGTAGCAAGCAGCTTCCTCTGCTTTTTATAAGAAATGGCAGTGAAAGACTGGAGAAAGCCCTCACTGTGACAGTTTTACAAATGTCAGTCCATCCCCTTGAGCAGAGTTTTGATAAACCAGTATTTTCCGAGGACCGGAGAAGAGAGTTTAACAAAATAATTCAGAATCACCAAAACCCAACAGGCTCTTTCAAAAGGATAGCTTGAGAGCTGTGAAAACTGATTTGTCTATACTTGCCACAATAGCAACTTTTACATTGCCTGCTTGCTAGCTGCTGTGACTTACTGTTTGTTTGGTTTTCTCCAGTTTTGCATTCTTAGCTTTTTGCTGTTTAGTATCCTTATCAGACTCCTGTGGAGTGCCACTTGGAATATGTCTATTGGAAGAAGATTCCCCGTATATAATTATTTCTGAAGATGATCAGCTGTGATTTTAATCCATTATACATATACTAGGTGGTGTATTATTTTTGACTGATGATAACTTTTAATAGACCTGTCATGTAGTAGCAAGTCAGATTCTTTAGAGAATTTTTTAGGCTTAGATGTACTTTGTAACCCCTATGTGATGCAGCAAGTGTATTCACCTTAAAACAGTTGCATTATCTGGGTTTATGAGACTTAAGACGTTCTTCCAAGCATGCCAAGATCATCACTGTCACGTACTCTGTTTACTACGGAAGAGATGATGTCTTGCAGCAAAACCAAGCAATAAGCCGTACTTATTTTTTATGAACACCATTCAATATCAGTAATGCTTCTGTGTGATGGTATGTTTACTTAGTTTGTATAATTAACACCTAAGTGAATCTGGAGTGAGATAAAGAAGAGTTTTATTTATGCTGAAGAGATGTGTATGTGTTCTGTGAGAATAGGAGACTTTTGAGTAGGAAAAGTAAACAAATGATCAATTTTATTTATGTCTGAACTTCACTGAACAGATTCAGACAACTATCTGCCCTGTAGCGGGATCCTCAGTCGCTGTTTCCATGGATGAACTCTTGGTCCTTCCTGTGCAGTCATCGCGGACAGTTGCTTAGTCTTCGTTTTCCTCAAAAACTATTCTTTCTGCAGTTCCTAAACTGTAGCCTATATTCACTCTACTACATAATTGTGTGTTTATGGAAGGTGCTCTCTGACACCAGTTCTTGAACATCTCATTTAGTTGGTGAATATTGGAAAAGGACGCTATTTTTACAGCTTTTAGTGGTTGAGTAGTTATCTGATTATTTTCAAGAAAACTTTAAAATTAAGGGATTATTAAAAAAAAAATTCAACTTTTACCCTTTTGATCTTAAGAATTTCCTCATATGACTGCTGACATTGTAGTCTACATCTAGGATTGTATGTTCCAGTTTTCAATTGGAATACCATTTGTCTAATAATCATTTTTCTTGTTCGTAAGAGATGTGACATATTGTGCTTCTAAATACAAGCTTTCAGAAAAAGGAATCTTCCTTTTTAAAAAAGACACATGTACACACTTTGTGCACAAACGTTTTCATTTCTTCTTTTCTTTACAGTTAGCTGAAGTAACATACTAGTATGTGAAATAATAAAATTCTCAATATATGAGATCTTTGTTACATTCACAAGTTTTTATCAGGGCCATGTTTTGTGGAGGATACAAATCCAAAATAGAATATTAGAAAAACATTGGGAGACTCTTCAGAAACATTGTGCTTTAATTTATAATGTATAATCTATACATACTGTATAAACTATATAAAGAATCAAGCAATCATGTCTTTCAGTGTTATCTATTGCCATCATTCCCCATGCATTGAGGCTCTCACTATAGCTATTACTATAAAACGTTCCCTAAGTACATAAAGGCTCTAATCGTTAAGATTTTTATTACCAGCCACACATACAGAGCTGCAAATTGCCTTGTTTCAGATTTATTATGTATTACTCTAGAAATTCTATAAAGATCAAAAGAACTGATTACAATGTTGACCTTTGCATTAACTCATCTGAATTTAAATTCAAGTGTTTGATTTGGGAAAATAAGTCCATTTATCATAGGTCTGCTACTGAGGGGATTGTGCAGCCCTGATTGGGAGTGCTGAGACCAAATTTATTTATTGAGCGTGGGCTTGAAAATTGTTTGTAGGACAAGAGGAACAAAAGTTTGACCTGCCATTGTGTTGCACCTAGGGAACAATGTGGCAGCTGCCCTTTTCGAATATCTAGCAGTCTGTTCTTGCTGAAGAGCCAAAAGATATTTATAGTTTAAATATATATAACTACTTTGAAAATGGAAGCCAAAGAGCCTTTTCTCACCGTGAGATAATTAACTGTTAAATACAAATGTTACAGCCTAGCAATATGGAAGATGACATGCAGTATTCTGGAACTTAACATTTCTTTTTTCAAGTCTATTTGAAGTTTACTGTCCTGGAAACATAAATATTTATGAGTGTACATTTTAGAGCTGGCTCCTCAGCTAGTACAAGGATGGTAGCTTTATCAATTAATTAATTGTAGCTCATTTAATGTGCATACTTATACCAGCTGAAAGGCTAGTCCCTTCAGAAAAGTAAATAAGGGTAAAAGAAATTGGAACTAATAGAGCTGGAAGTAATGTATCCACACAGAGTCTTTGTAGTAGCGTTCACTTTCTTGTGAAATGCTAAAGGTGGGGGTTTGGTCAAATAAGTGCAACTTGCACTTTAAAATGTTGGAATTGCCAGTTTCGTGGGCTTAGGCTGAGGTGTCAATGTGCGAGACACGTAAAAGGTATTTCCACTCTGGTTTGGAATAAACATGTTATATTTAGTGTAAACTTAAGGTAATTAAATTCAGATAGAATGCAAGTCCTTATCTGTTTGTCGTGTAGTGATAGCAGGTCTACAAATGGTGCACCACGATACATAAAGCTGTATGTAAAACAAGACATTTGTCATTTACATGCATGCATTCTTACTCTTAGCTTGGTAAACGCAGAAAAGCTACGGTGATGATGCACCCTGTACATTTGTTAATGCTTTATTTGATTTTTAGTTTCCTGTTAAGGAAATTATCTATTACACTGACTGATTTTGTCAGAAAATGCTTTGGTTGAAACTTTGGTATGTTGGAAATGTGTTGATGTCACAACTATGTCCCCAAAGGATTCAATTAAAAAAGAGAAAAGTGGAGATGAAATAACATTTCTGGTATGAAAAGCAGCTTGTCTTGGCACATGAGTTGCAACATTTTGGACTAAAGTCACTCCAGACAGCCAGCGGGAAGGGCAGGTTTCAGAAAGTTCATATTTGCTCCACCCCTAAAGAAGTAGACACAGATATGTTTAAGACACCTAAAAAAGTTTGATTTGGGAGTTTACTGTTCAATGGAGACATTTTTATTTATTTCTCTGAGTCATATGGCTGAGAAATTAAATACTCTTAGTGGGAATGCATTGTTTATATATTGAGAAAAATCCAGGTTTTAAGATGTGTACATCATACACTAAGTAAAAATGGCATTGCCATTTAGGGTTCCTAGGGCTTTCCATTTTCAAACATCTTGAAGATTACCTGTCCTATTGTTCTGCTACTGTGTGGCATCTTTAAAACATCACATTTTGAACTCTAGCTCTTCACTTCTATGAGCTGAACACGAGTGATGATTCAATAATAGATGAGGACTCTTTTAATGCATGCAAAGGGTGGTAGGTACATCCTGTCTTAATCAGCCTAAAGTTTTATGGGTTCTGAAGTCAGCAAACTTTCAAAACAATTGTAAAGGATATTGTCTCGTCTCCGGTGTTTATTCCCTTTTTAGACATCTAGTGAGAACCTAAGTGCTCCATTAAAACGAATGTCTGGAGCTTTGGAGGAATTAGTGGGTGTTCTGTTTGGTTTTGCTAGGTCTTTTTAGTCTACCACACATTTTGTTATCTGCAGTGTTGTCTGCAGGCTTATGTTTTTGCTGTGTGAAGAAACGTATTGTAAACTTGGAAGGAAAGAGCCCCATTGTATTAGGGGTAAGATTTTCAGCTCAAAAGGTCTTAGTTGTTTACTTAATGAGGACTCCTGAGGAACTGTGAAAGCTTAAACTTTTAGGAGCTGCTTTTCCAGAATTGTATTAGTTGTAACAAATGTCTTTTAATAGAAACCAAAAGCATAATAGCCTTTTGTGAGAACGCAAAAAAAGGCCAATTACTTCTTTGTGGATCAGAATCCTAAAGCACATTGGGAAGAAAGTATTATTCATACAGAGAAGATGTAGTGTCTATTCTTTTGGCATGAAGGCATTCATTGGTTGACTCTGACATCAGGTGGAAAGAGAACAGACACTGAAATGTTTGGATTTTAAAAGTAGCTCCTTTATTTAAACTGCAGTGATTTCCAAGCATAATATATTTTGAAAAACTGTGTTAATACAGATATACCTACAGAGTCAAAACAGAATCCCTTGGTCCTCCCACCCCTTTTTCCCCCACCTAAGTCTTGTAAATTTTAAAACATTAAGCCCAGTGGTGTGATGAATAAAACATACTCAATTGCCTAAGGATGATCTGGAAGCATGTCATATCTCTGTTTTCAGGTATCAAGGATTTTTATCCTGCTATTCTCTGTTCGTATGTTTACCATTTGACTTCTAAAGCTAAACCTTGGGAGCTAGTACTCTCCTTAAATATTTTTAAATGGCAGAAATTGCACAAATATTTAGGTTTAACAAGATACAATGTTACTTTATTCTTGAATCAATCCAGAGCACTGTATTGCGTTATTTGCTTATGTTGCCTTTCTGTAGAAATGTTTTTGCACATGGCAAACTAAGATCTTATCTAAAGATGAATGAAGTCCATTCAAAGATTCAAGGGGCATGGAAAAGTCCCACAATAGGAAAGAGGAATCATTCATCAGGGTGAAATGGTGCTATGATGGTAGATCATACAAAATTATAGGAAATAACTTCAGAAACTTTAAGCTAAGATACAAGTGGAAAATACTCTTGATAATTCTAGCCACAAAATCTGTCTTAAGTAGTTTGATATGAAAACTTCTAGAGCTGATAGGGTTTCACTTTGAATGAAGGAAAACCATGGTTCTTTCCCCAGACCTTACGACAGAAGTAAGTAGGACTTTGGAAGCTTCTGCTCTAACCAAAGCTGATCTCACAGGTCTGCAAGTAAAAGCAGGAAATAAAA
The DNA here is from genome assembly GCA_009819775.1 of Phoenicopterus ruber ruber. Taxonomy (NCBI): domain Eukaryota; kingdom Metazoa; phylum Chordata; class Aves; order Phoenicopteriformes; family Phoenicopteridae; genus Phoenicopterus; species Phoenicopterus ruber. The sequence continues at coordinate 23,116,456 of CM020217.1, forward strand.
ATGAATTACTGTAGTGGACTGAAGTCAAAAATATTTCTGAAAAGGTTTTGTGGGAATAGGAATTTACCCACTGCTTTTACCCTGGCATCAGAGAGTCAGCTGAACTATTTAGCTGTGGAAGGAGTTGAGGTAAATATTTTTAATGGTGTTTAAAAAACAAACAAAAAACCAACAACCAAACGAAAAGATACACAGAGCACTTCTTTGTGTATCAAGTTAGGTGAATACGAAATTTTCAGGACACTTCATATTGTTTGAACCTGGTTTAGTCCAGGTTAAGGATGAGCTAGGCAAAACTGGAGTAGGGCAAGTATGCCTACATCACTCAATTTCAGAGTTGCAAAGACTTTTTTTTTCCTAAAGACTGTTGCATCTGTTGGTTTTCCAAGAAGGTATCATGACCCACGTAACTAGTACCATTTTCCCCCCACCTCGAGGAACAGACATTCCCTCAGTAGGTACCGTCTTTTGATCCAGTATTGGACAGATGACCTCTGATTTAATAGTAAGCTGAATTGTTCTTTTTGAATATAAACTGCTTCGATAATTTTCCAGAATTTTCTGTGAGTTTTCTTTGTTCAATTGATTCTTTTCCTCAGCAGATGGTTATATGCAGGAAGAACTTGAAAATGTTCCCAAATATTTCATGGCATTTATGGCACTTTTTCAGTGAACATCTATCTCTTGCCAACAACATTCCTCCTCATTAATATATCACTATATATTTATGATTTTAGAAATAATAAAAACAACTTTAAAATTTATTTTATTTTGTGCTACTTAAATATCTATGGGTCGTAATGCCAAATTCTAATGGCTATTTCCATATATTCTTGGCCACCTGCACAATTTAACACTACCAGGGGTATGATATCTACAACAGCGCCTTCTGCCAATACATACAATTTCTTGAATGGTGCCATCAAATGCAAGTTCTTAAGAGATTCGGCCAAAGTTACAGGTGTGCCTGTGTATATTTTGTTTTCCCATGACTTGAGCTGTTTATTTGTTACAACTCTTCTTAAGCTCTCAGTTTCCAGTTAACTTTGTGGAATGCAATATTTACCTTGTTGGTGTCCAGATAATAACTAAATAGATGATCTTTCTCTTGACTAGCAATTTTCATTTTTCTGGGAGAAATCTGAGCATATTATCAACAGTTGGGAGCCTACCATGCTTTCTAGTCTTAAACCTGCCTGCAAACCAAATCAGGCCTAATAATGTGCTGAGTGCCCTCAGTTCAGCCTCCATTCCGGTACTGTGTGAAGTCCTTAGGTGTTTGGTAGGAAATGGAATAACCTATCAGCATAGTGTTGCTTCAGTAGCTAAATAAAAGGTACTGATCCTGAAACCTGCATTTAGTATGCAAACATCACAGATACGCATTGGCAGCAAATGAAATGCAAACTTAATAACTCACTTTATAAACTGTGCCCAGGATCGTACCATAACCAACTTGAATGGCAAGTAGTGAGTTCAGCAATGCTTTGTGCTGATGGTATTTACTCAACCATCTTGGGGATGGGAGAGAAGATGAGTCAGGTTATATTAACCTGATGTCTTTGAGACTTGAACAAAGCAGAGAGATTCAAAGAATTCCCCAAGCACCATTTTTAAAGGGATAGTCGCTATTATCTTTCAACAACCTCTTAGTTTTTATCTTACTGTAGATTTCTGTGAAGGTGTGCTTTTCCAAATACTCTATTTTTTATGGTAATCTTTACACACAGTACCTTCTGCTTTCTTTCTGGCTCATTTTCCTCTTCCTTCATTCCCAAACTAAAATCAAATATGTATTCCAGCATCCCATAGGAGAGTGCTTACTTTTTGTACTGGTCGTGAAAATGTTTCCCTTGACTGAAAGTGAAGTTTGCATCTTGGTGACCATCAGATTGTACCACAAATAGTCTCTGAAAACTTCTGTAGAAATCTTAGCATCAAGGCTGTCACCCATAAATAGCCGGATGCAATGTATTTCCACGTCAGCACTCTCCTCCTTCCATCTCCTTGTCTTGGACATTGTCTTGGTAAGTCACGTCATGCTCTTATACAAGTTGTAAGCTTTTAGGGCAACTTGGCTTTATTAGGGACTAAGTTAGCTCTAGGTGTTTCCAGAATAACATACCCATATAAATGCAAAATGTTGGTATTTGATTCAAGATATTCTCTGTGACAAAGGTCCTATCTTTAGCTTCTCCTGATTTTTTTTCTCCCTTAATAACAGGGAAAATAACTTTGTCATTACCCAAGGGCAACTTAGAATTCCCTTGGCATTTTGCGAGGAGCTGCTGATAGCCACAGGCCATAATTCTATGATGTATGGTCTCCACCCTAAGGTGGGTGGAAAGTCAGTCTTCTCTAGGACCTGGCAAAGTTTGCTTTACAGCTTCATGTTTGAAAAATAATGTTGCTCTCTGTGCTCTGCAACACATTAAACCCTTGCAACAGAGAGAAAAATGTTCTTTACTTGACTCTCTGTGTAGTCGGGACCCAACAAACCAGTTACTCCTCTTGTCCTTGTTTCTACAGTGATGCTTTGTAAGTAGAGGGTACGCTTTTGGTAGCCAAAAGTTGCCTGTACATGGTTTTATCAGGAATTTCAGAAGCCCAAGGTGGCTAATGTGTTGCATAGGGACCAAAACCTGTTCTCATGGGTCTGGCCAGAAAAGTAAAATTGATGCCACCAAAAACATTAGGGGAAAGTGAATTGTCTTTTCCCATGTCAATCCCAGGAACAGGGGAGCCTGTAAATGAGGACAGTGCCCTGATTTCTGTCTTGCAACAGAGGCAGCCACTGAGTCGGGCACCTTTCCCTGCCTTCAGTCACACACGTCCTTGTCTAGCCAATGGTTAAACTCTCTTTCCTGTACCTAGTTTTAAATTTAAAAAGAGCAAAAGTTTTTCACATGCTAAACACAACTTTCTGACAGAAACGCTGTTTGTAAAAGTAAGTTTAACTTGACAGCACAATTCCAGAAACATGCACCATCTTAACAAAATAGCATAAAGCTACCAAGTAAATATATGTTGTGTGTCATGAAAAACATAGGACTAAACATAGCAATGATATTTCATCTTGCTGGAGGAATGGCTAGCAGATACAAGCAGCATTCTGCTCCTAGAACACAAGCTTCACCTTCCTTTATGAATTAGCGTTTTGGGATAGCTCGCATTTTAATGCATTACAAGTTTAAATTACTGTAAGGAACTATAGACTCTCTTAAGAGCGTACTGTGATGTTTTCCATTATGTAGGGCTTGATATCATACAAAGAACCTTGGAGCACTCTTACTGATAAGGAGGGATTTGAGAGTAAGATAATACAGTTTAGTCTTCAAATCAAAGTTAATGGTGACTTTGCACAATCCATTCATGAGCTTTTAGTAGGATACGTCTTCGGTATCTGCATTATGTCAGAAATTTTGAAATGCAATGCTACCTTATCCGAGTGTTGCTATCCCAGTGTGGGACTGCTGTTAAGCCTAACAAGCTTGACAGTCTCTTTTAAAATGTATGAGTGGAATTCCCACTTTTGAGGGTTTTTTTTTCCTATTAGAACCTACTTGTTTCCATTTCTTCTATAATAGAAGTCATGAATTATTTACATTTACTATTTGAAGAGAAGATGATAGAAAAGCTTAAGAACATCTTCTAAGAAAAATTATATTTATTGTAATATATTTTAAAACATACTTTATTTCTACATCATTTTGCTTAGGGAGAAAAATAAAAAAGATATCTTAAGCCTGAGTTTAGCTTGACCTTAAAAGTACCCAATGAAAAGTTGATTTCTGAGCTTCCTGCTTGCTTCTCCTGGCATTTACAATTTGAAACAATGGTTATAGTTATACATTAGAAGTTCAGTTGGCAGAGAAAGTGGCAAATACAGAATGATTTCTAAAATCTACCAGTCATGTAAGCTCGCAGGGTAAAACATTTATGTACAGGCAAGCTCAAAGTAATTGTGTTATCCACCTACAGTACTGTCAATAGTGAAACTGGCCAAGTTTGTACCTGGAACTCCCCTAAAGCCTTTTCCCTGCTGTTTCACCGCTGGTGTGAGCCCTTCTGGTGGGAATTTCACTGGAAATGAAGAAAAAATGTTCTGTGGGTGCTAATTATTTAACTGTTATCTTACCTAAAGGGCAAAAGGGGATGCCTTTATTTTAGCAGTTCACATGTGTAACTTTCCTAAGAGCTGTTATAGATCAAATGTATAAATTTTGAAAAACTTTACCAAAGTGTAACCTTTTAAACCAAAACTTTCTGATACGTGAATTATTTTTTTCATGTGGGAAATTCTTAAGTATGCTGCTATTAGCATTCTCTTGTGCCCAATCTCCCTATCGGCTCATTGTCCTGAAAAAAGCTTAGGGTACAGTCTGGTTTTTGTTGTCCAGGCTGTAATATAGCTCATTGGGTGCCCCTTTTAAAAACAAAAGGTACCGAGGTTTTCATGCAAATGAGACTTGACTGGTTCAAGACTTTAAGACCGTGCAGAACCGTAGGTTCTGGATAGGAAGCCATTCTGCAGCTGAGAGGCAGAGGAGAGTTATCCTAGCAGATCAGTTCTGCCCACCTCTCTTGGGGGTTGCTAATCCTACCCGCTTTCCCAGTCACTGGAAGTGTAGTAGTATGGAAAAGACGGGGCAGGAAGAATGGGACCTCACTGTACTTCTGTCTGCCACAAGCCTTTTTTCAATGAGATAAGACTGCGGGCTTCAGTGCGATGCAGGTAACGGGGCATTCTGTTTAATTGCAGTGGCTGGCCGTTTGTTTTTCATTTAGTTACAATTTATTAAACTAAAATCCCTTTCTCTTCTGAATATAAAAAGGCATTACTCACAGTCTGCATTCTAGTCGTAGTATTTTTCATCTGTTTTGTGGTAATCAAAATCTAACATTAACAAGTCTAAATATGTTCATGGCAGTATAGATTAATGGAACTGATGTCAGCATGTTTAAAATGAGTTTTAATGTGTAAGTAAAATGAAAAGACTTTAAAACAAATTATTTGGCTCGAAGTTCCATTCATATGGTGTATGTTTCAAGCTAATAATCAGGGCTTACTGTGGGTCAGCATGTCATATCCCAGTGGTGTCTAGTGAGATGGAGGGTTATCTTATATGTCAGCTAGATAACCCTGTGAACAATTTTGAGCAGTGGAGATAATGGGACTGAATTCTGAAATGAGGTAGAACTCTGAAATGGGGCAGAATTCAGAACGGGAGCTGGAAATATCACAGAGTAGAGTGCCGTGTGTGAGCACCGTACGGCTGCTTATGAAGGCAATCGCCTTTTGGCATCAGTAGTCACCTATGTTGACAATAATCCTTCTTGATAGGGTGCAATTAAAAAGTAGGAGAATGGCAAATCGGGTACATATTCCTACAGAAAAAAAAAAGGTGAAGTAAAAAAAAATTACTTCCTTGCTAGTGATGCTATCTTTTTATTTTCTTTTGATCTAATCTTTTTTTTAATTTGAATATGCATATTGCACAATAATCTAACAAGTATTTTTTGCTATGTTTTGGACAGCTTTTACTCTCTTCAATTTGTGCTGTCCACAATTATTGTGTTGTTTAAACCACAAATAATTTTTCTGATGTTTCTTTTTTTCTTAATAAAAATATAATTTTTATGTACTTTGAGGAAATTGTAGGTCATCTTTGTGGCAATAGATGCACTTTCATGCTTCAGTTTTTTCATTTTTTTATTATTCTGTATTTTACTGTGCTTAATTTTATAAATAAGGAAAAGACCAAATTTGTTGCGCATTTATGAAAAGAATAGTTATGTAGTCTCTGGCTTCATACCTTCTCAGATAACACAGCAGGCTTTCTAATTGTGCATCTAAATCAAACCATTGATATCATAATTGAAGTAATTCACTTTTCATACAAAATATATATTTTATATAAACAAAGTATAATCTACTTGACTTTCGGGTTTGTTTCCACCTTTAGAGCTAGCACAGTATATCCTGCTGAATTCCATTATCAGCTTTTATATTTACAGTATATATTTTGACAAATCTTAGGAGCACCAGTGTTGATGGGTTTTTTTTCCCCACTGTCTAGTGTATCACTCATCTTGTGTTTGCCTTTTATTTTTAGCCATAGCCTAAGTGAATTATTTAGCACCGACGAGCATATTCTTTCTGTTAGCATTTCTTCACACACTTGCTAACCACAGTTGTAACTCATAGCAAAAGCTTAGTGACTTCTGTAGCCTTTGGTCAGCCAGTAGAGGCCACTCATAGCTTGCTACTGAAGCTGGGCGGCGATTTGAAAATGGGGGGTTTGGTGTGTGCATGGGTTTTTTAATCCCCTCTGAGTAAGCTTACGCTGCCATGAACTGTCACAGTATGACTTCTACCTGCACAGAGTTCTGTTATGAGTAATTCTGCTTATATATGGAAATGCATTTAATATTGATGTTTTTCTGTTTCCTATAATAAGTCGTGTGGCAGTAGGAATAAAAATCACCTTCAGTAGTATACTTCAAGCAGTCTTAAAGCAAATGCTTTGATGATGTCCTTTGTTGTTGGTACAATCTTTACCGTCATTATATTACAGTACTTTAATGAAGTAAGGAAAAACTATTACAGATTACTTTGGGAGGGGGGAAGGAGAGTCTTGTACGTTTTTCTTGTTTTTCCCAAATGAGGAACTGAGCTGCAGAAAACAACTTGCCAAAGGTCAAAACAGCAAGCCTGCAGCAGAGCAAGGAATTGAGCCTGCATCTCCCAGGTCAAGGCTGGTATCCTAATCACTGCTCTGCTCCTTCCTCCTGTCTCTATCACCCTATGGGTAACTTCACTTATTGCTGATAATTTTACAAGTAAAAACATTATTTCAGCATTTTAGATCATTTGTAACTAATAAGGACACAGTCCCAGCACTACTGAAGTCAAAATCCTGTTGACTTAGTGAAGCTAAGATTTCACCCTAGAATAAGTTTTGTATCTGAACAGACAGCTAAAATATCATAATTTTATACACAGCATATTACTGCAGCATTTAATTAGTCGCTTTGTGTACTAAGAGAAACTTGGTTTCATTTAAATACAATTTGTTATATATTAGCTATTTACAGAGTAATGAAGTAGCTAAATTTTGGCCATTGTTTTGCTGCCGTATCTAATACAATTCAGACAGCTGCTCTGAAGATTTTCCCTTTTCTAATATTAAAAAAAATGAAATAGCGGTGCTGTGTGGTGTGTTTATGCAATCCTGAGGATCTTACATTTGCCCTTTAACAAGGAGGTGGTTTAATTAAAAAAAAAAAAAAAAATCTGGTTTATAGTTTCTTCTTGAGACTTATAAATCAGTCCATTTTTTGCAGTGCTGTGAGCTGCTGTTGGAGCAATGGTGCCGCGTTGTACTATTTCATATTAAATATTAGAAATCTCAAAAGAAACTCTCCTACTGACTTCCTTGCAGATAGGACACTTGCACTTTTCACTTTACCTGATGCTTTCTCCATAGACCAAATAATTTTTTTACATTATACACTAGTACTTATTTTCTCTGCTTTAGTAGCTCCTCCAGTGTTACCATATCACATACCTAAAGGCATCATGTATGCACTAATGTATATCATTACAATGCATCATTAAACTTATTCTGTTGCCTATTCTATAGTATATAAAAGCTTGCCCCTTTGACAAAGATTTAGGACAAAACATGGTCTGTGATATTTTCTGCTAGTGTTACCATTTCAAACAAAAAAACCCGAAAAACCTTACACCCAGGCCAGTCTCTTTTCAAAAGTTTTTTGTTTTAAATTTATAATTATTTAATTTCAAATTCAGGTTTTATCTTAAAAGCAGCAGAGAAAAACTGTGTAATAGCAAAGGTCTACAAAGAAATTCCCTGGTTTGCTTTTATACATGAGATTTAAATTTTCCATCTTTCTCTGAAGGACCTATGTTCCATAGTGGACTTTTCTTCTTTTAATCTCCAATACCATAGTTTTTCTTTTCCATCTGTTAATCATTCAGTTGAAAACCGTATATAAAGAGAGAGAGGTATTTTGATCAGTTGTGTGAAAAGAAATGTAGAGAAAACTCTAACAGTGTGTGAAATCGCTAGAGAGATTGGGGAGCTGGGACATATTCTTTAACTCCAAGAAACTTACTGATTCTCATTTTATCTAGGGTGCGTAGCTCTTTCATTTCTTCTTTTTTATTAAGAGAAAACAATAAAACATGTACAGAGAGATGTGTGTTTGCTTTAGGATTAAAGTCCACGTCTTCTGACCTATTTTTCTTGAGGTTTTTCTCCTTCCTTATCACTTGCATATATTTTGCAAGCAGAATGGCAATGATCCATTGATTTTTTGCAACACTATGTTAGTAAGAGGTCAATTTTAAAGAATTATAACTAGAGGAGCAAGAAACTGGCGTAGAACTATTCTGCCAGTGAACCATGTCTTCATGAAGACTTTGTAGAGTTTGACTGAGCATCACTTAAACGTAATCTGTACATTAAAGAGATGCTTCTCTGAAATGGTCAGTTTGGGCCCTTCAGCAAGAGCATGCTTGTAGAGGGAATAAAAACGTAGTGGTAATGTTAAGCTAGGGTTATGGCAGTGATTCAGTAATATATACTGTGAAAGCTGGGTTTATTTTCTTGGTTTTCTATATTGCTCCAAGACAAAGAATTTGTATCTATATTTTTTAAAAGATGTATTTTAAATCCAGAGCTTTGTTTATTGTAAGTGCTTTCCAATGCTTCTAGTGAAAAAGGGGTATAGAGTGATAATAATTTCTTATTATCTTCAGCATCAATTTGCTCTTAATCAGCGCAATAACATGTAGCGAATAGATTTTCTCTATTTCTTCCTTTGATATAGTTTGATTTAATTTCCTATAAATTGACAATTACAGATCTGTGAATTATGGAAGTCCCATTGTGATGCTGTAATTTCCACTGCAAAATCCTGTTGTCCAGGATTTGATTTTGTTTTGGACAACAACTTGTTTTGCAGAAACTTCTGCCTGAGAAAATTGAATTTGCTACTGAACTTCTCAAATTGTATTCATCAATACAGTGTTTTTAGGGAAAGATACTATAAATAGATGAACCCAGAAAAAAAGGATCTTTTCTTCTGGAATTTAAAAGATTTGGCTAATATAATTAATTTTTACATGTGTTAATCTGTAGTTGATCATAGCAGTGGAAAAAGGGACCTATTCTTTCATTTAGAAAAGGGTTAGCTCATTTGTGTAACTAGTGTTCAGCAAAATTTTGCTGAAATTTTAGTGGTTTTGCATACTATGAATGTGACACACTGTGATGGCTAAGTTAAGCATTCAGATACTTCCATAATTATTTATGTGGATTCTTTAAACACATCATAGAATCATTTAGATTGGAAAAGACCTGTAAGATCATTGAGTCCAACCATAAACCTAACACTGCCAAGTTTACCGTATCATAGCAAGGAAATAACATCCTGTAAAAAAGGAGCTCGGTAATGTCTTTTCCCTGCACGTGCTGTGGAGTGTTTGGCATAAAATCCAATTTGAAATACAAAAATACCACTTTCAGTGTTTAAAAATTATTTAACTTTTAAGAAATGTGTTTTTTCGGTAATGGAAAACATATCTGAGGTACAATTATGAATAGGACATAGTCTGTATTTTTTCAAAAATGTATTTCCTAAGCTAAACATAAATTATAAAGAGGAAGTGAACTTGCTCACTTGATTGTGTGATAGCATGGGAAAAAGTAAGAGAGAAGAGGTATGGCTGAGTATGCATTTTAAGGTAGTTTATATTATTTTAAGTATTAAGAGAATACTGTGTATGGAACACATCCGTACTTGGGAGCTCTGTATTATAGGTGTCTTTAAAAATAATTAATTATTTCCGATGGGCTATTCAGTAACTGAACATTAAAATATACTTCAAATGAGAAGTAAACAGCATTGTTAAATAACGATGTAACGTATTTTTGGTTTGTGTTAACTTATTGTATTTTTTGTTGCCACACAGTAGTACCTTTTCTTTAAACTACAGTGCAAGTAAATTAAAATAGCACTATAATATTTATTTTATTGAAAGATGCAGAAATTGATCTGCTAAATTGATTCTTTTTCATTAAATAATGTTCTATATAGACTCCAGTCTTGAACAACTCTTACCCTATTTATATAAAGTAAAAGGTGGTGTTGGAGCAACCGGTGACCGTACTGGAGACGTTTTGCTCCCTCTCTCGCTCAGTGGTGCGACCAGCCGGTCAGAAGAGGTGATTAGCCCACTGTATTCAGCATTGGTGTAGCCTCACCTCGAGTGCTGCCATGAAGTTCTGGGCCCCACAGTTTAAGAAGGATGTGAAGGTCCTTGAGTGCGTCTGGAGGACGGCAACAAAGCCGGTGAAAGGGCTGGAAGGCGTGTCCTCTGAGGAGCGGCTAAGGATTTGGGGTTGTCTAGTTTGGAGACAGGAGGCTGAGGAGCAACCTCATGGCTCTCTACAGCTTCTCGAGGAGGGGAAGGGGAGAGGGAGACGCTGGTCTCTTCTCCCTGGGATCCAGTGACAGGATGCAAGGGAATGGTTCAAAGCTGGGCCAGGGGAGGTTCAGACTGGACATTAGGAAGCATTTCTTTACCAAGAGGGTGATCAAACACTGGAACAGGCTTCCTAGAGAGGTGGTCAATGCCCCAAGCCTGTCAGTGGTTAAGAGGCATTTGGACAATGCCCTTAATAACATGCTTTAACTTTTGGTCAGCCCTGAATTGGTCAGGCAATTGGACTAGATAATCATTGTAGGTCTCTTCTAACTGAAATTTTTCTATTCTATATTATTAGCATTTAAAAAAAAAAACAGTTGCTGTGCTCAACATTACTTCTGAAGAGTGAAATCCTCTTTCCTGTCCTTCTTTCACTCTTCAATCCCACCGTCTTTCCAGATATCACTTCTGAAGTTTGTCGTACCCGATATCTGGGGCAGCAGTATACAATGCTGTGTATTTTGAGGCAAAACCCCTTAGCCTTGAATACTTTTCCATTTTACTGTGTCCATCAGTGTAGGTCATAATTTCTCAAGCAAAGCAATCTTTGCAAAACAGGAGGAGTACTTGGTCTCTGAGTTGGAGCACCTGTGTTTCAGGGACTCTGTAAACAGTATGCAGCCACCACCTTGTTGTCTTATTCAAGCAATGGTAAAAGGACTTGTAAGCAGGAGAAATGAAGAGTTCCGAAGATGACCCTAAACTTTATTCATATTAAAACAGTTATATCAACTGTAGATTACAGTATCTCTTGTGCAATGTGTTGCTGGAGAGCCTTTGCACAGGAGGAAGATGAAAAGCAAGGAGGGTCAAAGGTTTCCCTAGTTGCCCTTTACTCTCCTACTTACTTTGCTGCTTTATGAACTAAGCCACAGTACAGATTGCAACACAGCTGGGCTGTGTGAAGACCCGTGATATTTCTTTTGTACTTTTTGAAGGTCAGTATTGTTCCTCATCCTCTAGGACATCATTCCTAGTCATTTGCTACATCTAGTAAGTTTTTAAAAAGCTGCTGCTCTTAATTAGAGGAAATGGTTAGAAATACTTCCGCTTTTTATATTAGTTACAGATACCTAAGTTCCAGTATGAGTGTGATTATGTTCAGTTATGGGGTAGCGCGACTTCTAGAAACACAGACTATTAAATATACTGCTAAAAAGCTTGAAAAAGGTTATTGGGCATTTCCTAGGGATTTGAATGTCTCATAGGAAGGAACTTTTGAAGCAAGAATTCTGTTCATGTTGTGTATGAACTTTAAAGTGTGCCATGGCATTTTTTTCCAAAAGTTTATCCATCAAAAGATATGGAAAAAATATTACTATATTTATATAATTAGAAAAAAAATCTGCTGCACTTTTTCCTGTAAAGCATGTGGCAAAAGTACTCTACAGCACTTGTCGGACATTATCAAAATGTGCTTTTTCGGTTTGCACTTAACTTGCCCGTGGCTCAGGTGTTAGTTACAAAAAAAGAGAAGGCACTCCCTCCCTCATTTTTTTGGAGGGAACAGTAACATAGAGACATCAGACCTAAGCAAGGAGAATTTGATGAGAAGGAAGAGAAGCCTACTTCAGTTCCAACGTCTTTTCTCAGCTGACTCAGTCCTGGTCGCCTTGACCCCTGTGACTAAGAACCGTCAAGGACCATAGCCATCAGTGCTAACTCTACAGCATCAGCTCTATGATATTGTGTACTCACAGCTAATTTAGCATATGAGTGTTAAAAGCTAACACTCTCCTGTGTATAAGGAGGATGTTTAATAGTGTGTAAGAATTGACCATTACCAAAAAGTGTGTTGTTAATGCCTGAACTAAGTTTAAAGTTTAAAACAGGCCTGATCTGTCAGTCTTCTAAACACTCCCATCACAGTAATTCTGATTCCCTGATACACATGTATGCACTCAGACACGCACACTCGCAGACATTCAATTAAAAAAAAAAAAATATCTTTGTGCAAACTTTCAGCATTGCTTGTTCTTAGTATCCCAAGAGACAGCTAGTACTTACGTTAACCCTTGATTTCTTCTTGTGCACTGGGACTTCATCTCCTAAACCAATTCTAGATAACTATGCATATTTTTTTGTTAATAAAGAATCTGAACAGTTGAGAGGGTATTTGTTTTGATTTTAGTGTCCTGCAATCTGCTGCCACTTCCTGGAGCAACTGGCTCGCTCTTCTGTGGGGATTCAGCAGAACTTTGCAGTGGATTTCTTCTAATAGTGAGTTAGCAGATGAAGAGGCGCAATAGGTTTTGGTTTGGTTTTTTACACCCCAGATAACAGGGTTTTTTCGCATATAAATTCATTTGCATTAACGTGTTGTGAATCTTACAATAATCAGCATTCAGTTTTATGTAAAGATCTGTATGTATGCATTATGAGTATAATTTTGTAAATATTCTGTAGCTGCTTGGTAACTGGAGCTATCTAGGGTGTTCAAGAGAAACCTCAGCAGTGTACTTTGTGATCAGTTGTAACTGTATTCCAAGCAAGTTCATATTCTCATATATATTAGTGGAAAAACATACTTCTGTGGTTTATATATTATTTTAAAACTGGCAATTTATCGAGTGATTTTTCTTGAAATTTCCATGCTTATTAAATTTCAGATTATGTATTTTGAGTAAGCTGGAAACTTAAACTTGTTTCCATAAGTATGGCTGCAGGTAAACAACCAATTTTAGTCCAGAAAATAGCTTTTGCTTCTGTCAACATGTTGTTTATTTTCTCCCTGAGATAAAAAGTTCAGTTTTCTGATATTTGTACCAAGATAAAGTCTGTAAACAAGATTAATATAGTGTGGAAAAGGTTGTCAGCAGCCCTGGCAAAGGAAATAAGTTGCCTGTACACAGAACATACTGTAAACTGAATAAAAGTGTCAGGTCCACCATGAGATAATGTGATCATGAACCTCTAACAAAGCATGACATAGGCACAGTCGGCTTTTCTTATAGCCACAGTGTAGAAAATGGATTACTATATTCCAGGGATACCCACTGGAATAGCATGAAAACCTCATTTTGAGATTAATGCGGGATGTAACTCTCGAGAGCTGAGCTACATGTTTACCTATAGTGTTAAAGTAACAGTTTAGTTATTAATCTTAAAATTTGGAAATTACATGTTAAAATACTTGTTCGTATTTCTAAGTCTGTTTTTGTGAATTGACATTTCTTGCTCTTATTATTAGGTGAACTATGATGTTGCAAAAGTAATGTTCGGTCACTATTTTATTATTATCGTGTGGCTATGTAAGGCCTCAATAAGTCTAGTAAAACAGTAAATTCCAAAAGCGGGTAAAGCAGTGGGTGCTGTTCTCCCATGTAGCTGCCATGATTTCCTCTACTAGGGATTTGTATGTTTGCATAGATTTTTCTGTGGTAGAGTGTTACCAATTCTTTTCGATCCCCACCAGCCAGAAAAGTGACAACACTTTAGGGTTTCTCAATTTGACCCCAAGTGACGTCATTCTTCAGGTCAAAGAAACAGATTTTCGTCAAATACTTCAACCACATGGAGCTTTCAAATTATTCAGTGAGTGTTCTTTGAAAGTTTTCCAGACTTGGAGCTCCGACTGCCCTGGCTCTTCTCCAGCATGAGACCAGATGAATAGGGATATTTCTCCTTAAAAGTTGAGCACGTTGTTCTTTTAATAAAGAGTAGGCTGCTTTTATCTGTGAATCTTCTGCTTATGTACTTTTGGCAAGCCTGAGCCATATAAATGTATTATCATTGAGTTTTTGTGGTCTCCTTTCAAAACTGGCAGAACATCTGACTTCATTCCCACCTCTGGTCACCTACTGACTATAAAACTATCTCCAAGGAACTGAAAATTTGTTCCTGTGTTCTTTCCAACAGGAATAGTTTGCCTTCTGCTCTGGTGCTTCAAGCATGAGTTTCATCCGGTAGTCTCTTATTCTTCTGCTTTTACCTATTTGCACCTGCAGAAAAATTAAGAAGATTCTAAAAATAAAAATAAAGCTGTTTGAATGCATTCTTGGGCAATACCAGAATATCATCATCTGCAAAAGTCTGCATGTGCTATCATGCACTCTTAAGATCATTCTTAAATTGAGCATATTATGTATTTTTGATTTCAGTATATATAAAGCACTAGACAAGGACTACAGTACAGTGTGGTAAAAATTATTTTATCTTTGCTTTCTGTCCCATATCAACTTGAATTTCAAAAGCTTTGTATTGGGACACAAAGGTTGGGAGTGTTTTTTAATGAATTTATTGTTGTATTATCCATAAATAAGGATAGTATGTTAAATAGGATTTTCAAAACATCTAACTTTCATTTTTCGGAGACAAAGTGCTTCATGGACTTTTCAAAAGTAACTTAGGCTCCTGACATCTGTAAATGTCTGACGTCTGACATGAATCAGAATTACATGTAAAGGATTTTGGTAAATCTTGTATAGCACTTTCTACACTCAGACTGTACTTAAAAATTGCAGATATTGCTAATTGTATTTACTGTATCTAGTGTACTGTCTCTATTTTGTATTTGGTATTTGTGGTATGTTTTCTTAATCAACAGTCACTGTGTGTGTATGCTGCCCCATTATTCAAAGACTTTTTTCCTACTTTTTTCCATTAGATAACTCCAGGACCAGGCGGTAGCAGGAAAACGGTTCACTTGTCCCAGGATTCTCTTCACCATGAGTGAGTGTCAGTGATGGAGGTTAAAACTTTTTATTATTGTTTGCTTTACAGTAATACTTCTGTCCCAAAGCCACATTTTGCAACTGTACAAACACGTGATGAGAGCACCTCGGCTCAGTTACATAATGAACTTTAATAATAATATTCATAATCCTTTGTAATTCATCTTATCTTTCTTAATGAAACGTGAAGTTCAGTGCTTTGTAAATGTGTTTTTATTAACTTGCAAAGTGTATGCTTTCCTAAAATGCAACACTTCTTAAGACTAGATACCAAATACGGGTTGTTTAAAGAGACCTGCTTTATTTTTCTCCAAAGGGAAATTCAGAAATGCCAAGCTTGAATATATGAAAATAAACAAGCATCGCATCTTTGAGTCTTAAACATGATATATCATGTGAGGAAGAAGGTTATCATAAATTCCACAAAAAGACATTGAATGAATTGTTTGGACACATGTAAATAGGGAATGTCATTCAGTTTGTTTAGTTGCTCCAGTATTCCATTACTGTAAACTCTTATTCTGTTCAGCTGACATTAGCAGCATTATTTCTAGGTTATCTCTTTTGAATAGTTACAATAAGAAGATTAAATTTTCCTATATTGTCCAAATCAGAAATCTAAAACACAGACACACAATGATTAGGAAATAATATATTTGAGGATACATTTATGTGTTCTAACTGCTACTAGATATAGCATCCACAGTTTAAAACAGAACTTCCCAAAGCACATATACTACAAACATCAGATCCTCAGTACCGACTGTTTTGTGCTACTAATTCACTTCCGTTGCACCCCATAACTTGCTAATGTGTGTGTTAAAGAGGTGGTGATTTCATAAGCTATTTCTACCCTTAAGTAATTCAACTGATACTTTATGGTTTTTACTTTTGTTTATTTTATTAAACCAAACAAGCAAACAATACTGTAATTCAGTGAATGGACAAAATTATAAAAAAGTGTGATGTGAGTATCACATTCTCATCGCAAGAGGTCTTATTCTTTATGAAGAGTTTTCTGTAATGTCTAAATATGAGATGCGTTCAAATTGCTTTGATATATTTTCTCAATAGAAATACATTTTACTAATAATTTAGTCTATAATCCACTGATTTGCCATAAACCAGCAGAGTTTATGTGGAGGATGTAGCCCAGTTTGCTGCTTCTCCTTGACCATTTGCTATTGACACTGGTCAGAGACAAGACACTCATCTATGTGGAACTTAGACCTAATCCATTATATTTCTTATCGGCATCAGCTTCTGGATGTTTGTGACCTTATTTGTTGGGTCACTCAGAAGTGCGTTGGTTTTTCTGTTCATCCACTGCCAACATCAAAGTTGTATGTGCAGGAAATCTCACTATTTTCCTCAGATTTTGAACTGTTCAGTGTAGTTGATGAATGTTTCATGTCCAAAATATATAAATGTCTACTAATTTTCATCTCAAACTATACTTTTAGCTTTATTGCTGTCATTCTTTTGTCATTTCCAACTTCTTTTCCTTAATCACCTTAAAAGTAGAAAAAGGAGTTAGCAGTATGGAGGTTTCGGTCATAGCTGGTCTTGTATGCAAGAATGAGAGGGTTGACTGCTCATGGGCAAACTCACAAAAAGTGATTGACAAAAAGCCACAAAACTTTCGGATTTGTGACTTAAAAAAACAAATAGAGTAATGACCTGGATGAAGGGACAGAGCGTACCCTCAGCAAGTTTGCTGATGATATGAAACTGGGAGGACTGGCTGATACACCAGAAGGCTGTGCTGCCATTCAGTGAGACCTGGGCAGGCTGGAGTGTTGGGCGGAGGGGAACCTCATGAGGTTCAACACCGTCAAGTGCAGGGTTCTGCCCCTGGGGAGGAACAACCCCATGCACTGGTACAGGTTAGGGGTTGACCTCCTGGGAAGCAGCTCTGCAGAGAAGGACCTGGGAGTCCTGGTGGATGACAAATTAACCTTGAGCCAGCAATGTGCCCTTGCGACCAGGAAGGCCAACAGCATCCTGGGGTGCATTAAGTGCGTGGCCAGCAGGTCGAGGGAGGTTATCCTCCCTCTCTACTCTGCCCTAGTGAGGCCCCATCTGGAGGACTGTGTCCAGTTCTGGGCTCCCCAGTTTAAGAAAGACAAGGAACTACTGGAGAGAGTCCAGCGGAGGGCTACAAAGATGATTAAGGGACTGGAGCATCTCTCCTCTGGGGAGAGGCTGAGGGAGCTGGGGCTGTTTAGCCTGAGGAAGAGAAGACTAAGAGGGGACCTCATCAATGCTTATAAATATCTCCAGGGCGGGTGTCAAGAGGATGGGGCCAGACTCTTTTCAGTGGTGCCCAACGACAGGACAAGGGGGAACGGGCACACACTGGAACACAGGAAGTTCTGTCTAAATATGAGGAAAAACTTCATTACGGTGAGAGTGGCAGAGCACTGGAACAGGCTGCCCAGGGAGGGTGTGGAGTCTCCTTCTCTGGAGATATTCAAACCCCGCCTGGACGCAGCCCTGTGCAGCCTGCTCTAGGTGACCCTGCTCTGGCAGGGAGGTTGGACTAGATGATCTCCAGAGGTCCCTTCCAACCCCTGCCATTCTGTGATTCTGTAATTTAGACCAGACAATTCTATGGAATCTGCTTCTTCTCAGTACTTCTCAGTATATTCATTAAAGTAAAAATTTTAGTGTCACTATGTGGCTGCTGTGGGGAAAAAATGAGAGTAAACTGTATTGAATTTAACCACTGCAGAAAAAGCACAACTAGGTTAAGCTTTATATTCTACGGTTACACTTCTAGAGGAAATTACAAGCATAATAGCAGATAACGTGATGGTCTTATTTGTGCAATATTATAATGGATGGAATTATTTTATCCTTTACCCAAAACCTATTGCTTGCTTGCATGAGTAATATGTAGGTACTATATGTAATTTGAGATCCCCCTTGTTTTAGTTGTGTTTTCCTTATCCTTTTCATTTCGCAAGTGTCAAGATTTGCCCCAGATTTGTATAATACTTACTACAGCTACATTCAGATGTTAATTCAGTTCTATGTGATCACAGTGTGTATGTGAATCAGTATTCATATGCTTTTACTGCTCTTGAGAAAAAAGTCACATTGTGAGTTCTTGTCCCTGCATGTCAACATCTTAGTCCAAATTTTTACCTCTATGAAGTATGGCTGGCAATAGTCAAAATTGTGCAATTGCATGGAGATCTGAAGCAACTGAATTTATGGACTTTGAATTTCACTTTAGATTCAAACTCAGACCTCGGTTTGTGGAATAATACATTAACAATTACCAGGTAGTCCACAGTACTGAAATCTTTTCAGCTTTAATCATTAATAAGTAACACTTCAGTACTAAATACGGAATTACTTTCATTTATAGCACATGCATTATAGTATATTAAAATACTATCATTTAAATATTATTTTAGCTTATTTGACAAAATATAATTACCTATAAAGCCAATAGCTACTCAGAAGTGAAATTTGTGGTGCATTCTTTCAAAACTGTTACCGACTTAGAGAGTTCAATAATAATATCCCATTAAAATAAAGCATAGCCAAGGGCTGTATTTTCCTGGCAGACAATAAAATACCCAAAAGCACGCACAGACTGGTCATATGACAGCATGTGCTTTGTTAGTTATATTGTTAAACCTGTCTTTTCTTTTTCTCCCACAGCCACTGGTTTAGCCCTGGGGCTAGGAAGGAACATAGCCAGGTAAGAACTGCTTTGATCAAGAACAGTTTACTTGAGATGTATAAAGGAATTTAACTACCTCTACTCCAGAGGTAGTGGGCTAATATTTTAAGAAATTATAAACAAAGCAGGTATGACATCATATTTTCTTGTAAGGAAGTGTATTAACAGCAGTACGTTTCAAAAAGTCCCTTAATTAAAAATCTTTAATTAGTCCCTTAATTTCAGTTAAGTGTCTTTGAGTTTTAACAGGTTAAATGAAAAGTGTGATTGTTTTTTTTACTGATTTTGTTAATCATAGTATCTCCAAATGTTCCATTTCTCTAAATGCTGGAAAGCAAAACATTTGACTCATAAAATCAAGAAATACAGAACGGTGACAAGCGTGGGCAGACTTCTACAGGAAAATCCTCAATTCCATTTTTCTGCATTTCATTGGTTAAAACAACCACAGCAGTAAAAAAAGGAACTGTTAAATCTCCATCATGGTGCAGATATTGGTGAAAATATCTCACTAGTTTGTCTGCTGAGCCCCTATAATGTAGTCCCTAGGAGGTCCAAGCCTAGAGACGTGGTTGAGGGAATGTGAAGACATGTTTAATGACATGGAGGAATACCTTTCTTTATGGATGGTAGTAAGGTCTAAACAGAACATACTGTCCAAGAACCTTATAAAGTGAAAGTAAGTCTGGTTTCATTTCATAAATGTATAGTTAATCAAGTATTCAGTAAAAGTAGCTGAATATATCAGCAATGCATTGAAATTTAAGACTAAAGTTCCATAGTAAATTTTTTAAGTTGGTAAAAATTGATACAACACAGTTGATCTGATTAGATCTGTGCCAGTTCACTAGTACATTTACAAATTTAAGTAGATTTGAAACTTCAAAAGGAAATAAGATCTATAGAATCTTTGGAGGGTTCATCTTAGGATGATGCATCATGAACACTTGTAACACAAGTCATAGTTTAAATCAGTGTATACTCTTTCTTGTCCCCTTCCCCTTCTTTAGAACTTCAGAGCAAGCTGAATCTCTCAAAGTTATATTACTTGCCCTAAGCTGCCAGAGTGGATAAAACATAGTACAGTTTTAGCTGTAAATTGTGAACTTCTAACATGTTACAGTATGCTGACGCTTAACATCTAAACAGACAGCTTTATATGATTAGCATTTAACTCTCATTATTTTGTAACATATTTCCTAGTAGAAGAAACACATTAAAACCGGCATTTTAAATATGAGCATGCTTCGTCTTAATCGTGATAAGAAGTTCTCTTGGGTTAATCTTTATTCTATTCCTGAAATTTTGATGCTATAAGTAGTCAAATTTGCTAGATTAGAATGAGTTTGAGTGATTTTTTTTTTTTAATTGGATTTTTAAATTTTTAATTGAATTTTTTAATATATTGATTGTCTCACATAACAGAGTAGTTTACTGAAGATGTACTGTTTACTTCTTTAAAAGAGTCTAAGCTTAAAACAGTACGGAAATTTCCATGCTGAGAAATATGTTAACCTACATCATACATACTAGCAATGTCCATTCAGCATAGGGTGTGAAAAACATCCGCTTAGCTGGTATATAGTGACAAATTTATTCATCAGATAACAGTAGGTCTGAATTAATTTTAAATTTTACATGTTTATTTCGTACTTCCTAAGAGCTGTGTTTTCAGAGCTTATCTGAAGTTCACTGTATTCGTAACTTACAGATTATTAATGAATTGTGAAGTAAAGCTAATGCCATCAAATAATATAGGTGCTACTGGCACATAATGGGGTGGGGTTTTTTTAGATAAGTAGAAGAAATGAGAATGATGGTGCAATGAAATTATGACAATTTTGACAGCCTATAAAATTCTCACTAAATTTGTGAAGATCCATAGTGTATAACTCTTGGTTGCATTGATTTACTACTTTCTCTTTTAATTAATTTCTGGAGTTGAAGTTGATATGTTAGAACACAAGTAATTAACTAGCCAAATGTAAAGTCTGGCGGGTGGTCTGTATTTGTACATGCTATAACTACAATTTAGTTATCAGCCAGAGAATATTGTTAACAGTAAGACTGTTCTCCTTAGCTTGATCATGAAATAGATTCACATTGTACGAATGTCATGCTGCTAAAAATTCTGGCTACATTTAACTATGAATTGTAAGCGCTCTGATTTGTTGACGATAAGAAAATGAAAAAAATATTTTATCAGAATAAGGTGCCTTACCTTTATGTATCCTTCAGATTGCCTTTTAAAACCAGACTGCACTATTTTTACTGCATCTGAGAACTAGATAGTTGCAATGACAAGGAACATTCCTTAAACAAGAAGCAAGCTATAGAGAGTTGGGGAAAAGTTAATTAAGTGTAATTTTTCAGATAGGTGTCATTTTTTGGAGTCCATGCTCATGTACAACATGAAGATGTGGTTGGCCAAGTCATAAAGTTCATCATTTCCTAATTTCCAGTAGACTTTTAAATGTGTTTGCTGTGAATATTAGATCCATTTACCTGTAGTGTGTTTCTAAACAGTCTTTCATTCTTTACTTTCTTCAATATACAATTAGTTTCAAGAAACATTTGTATTTTTTATACTGTCTAGTTTTAATTTCTTTAGTGATAACTTTTTGACAGTTGTTTTTTACTGTTACTGCCACTTTACTCATCTTGACAAATATCATAATGCCGAAAATAGACTTCTGAGTATTGGAGATAGTCTGAATGAAAAGTCTTCCTTTATTGGTCTAAAAATAAATAGAGTAAATCAGAGCTTGTTCCAGAGGCTGACTCACCGTTTCAGTTAAATGAATCCTTCATTATTCCTACTTCCCCACTATTATGGAAAGCTTTAATACCATGTTTTTGTTGATTCTGCAACTTTCAAATTACAAAAGCTCCTGGGGCTTAGAAGAAACAGTTTATAACTGTTTCACAACTGCTTAGATACAAGTGCCAACCTAAATAGCTGTATGTAATTTAAGTGTCCTCCAACATTTTTCGTTATACAATTTTGAAAATTTAAATTAAAATTGTGAAAATTGTAAAATTTTACAAATAAGTTAACTGTGAAATCGTGAATTGCATGGCTTTCTAACGTGCTTGGAGAGTGCTTTTTATTTTTACATTTTGAATTATTTAGGAATTTTTAATTGGAGGATGTATCTTGAAATATTAGCTAGTATTGTAAAATTCTGTTAGATGTCCATCTCTTTTAGAGTCTTGGGTGAGAACTGTTGAAAAGAGTACTCAAGACAGAAAAGAATGGCATTGTCAGGATAACATTTCTAAAAACCAAATAAAGGCATTGCTTGTGAGACTGTTCTGAACGCTTTTTTTAATAGCTTCAGCTCTTGCGAGACAACCGATCGGAGAGAGGACACAAGAAGAACAGCTCTGTAAAAACAGCTAGCAGGTAAGTTAATGCTGCTGCTGTCTTTAATACTGTTTATGGATTTGTTGATTTCTTAACTCTCAAACTTTTATATAAGAAATGACACCATTCTTTTGGGGTGTTTTCAGAAGTCTTCTGTTTTTTTGTGATTTACTTTCAAGAATTTCTTTTACATGGCATAATCTTTGCCTAAAATATGTGTATTAGACTTCATCGGTGACTATATCCAACTACAGTTACTCAACTTAATCTCTTTAGTAAACATCAGAATTAAATGCATGCCAAAGTAAGGTTTATGCTTCTGGCTTGTAAGTTGTGCTGAAAACGTATAAAATTACCATTATGCATACACGCTTTTGAAATCAAGAAGATAACTCAAATACTGTAACATGTAAATTGTTCTTATATCATATTTTGACAATAAAAATTTCATTGTGAAGACTTACTGTAAACAAATGTATTTCTATCCTCCGGCTTCTTTCCTCCCCCACAAAAGACAAAGAATTCAACACTAAACTGATGGGCACTGGTCTAGGAGTCTATTCCTAGAGGGTTTTTTATGTACATGTTACCTGCTGAATCTATTCTGTCAAATAATTATTTTAATTCTAGTATTTTTTTAAATGAGAAACTACAGAAATGTTTCCCTTGCTATGCACAACACCTTACACAATTTTTATGTTGTTCTGTAAAGATGACAATGTGCTATCAAATTACTTTTTTCAAAAAGTTACAATAGATTTATATCATCATGTAATGCTACGGTTTTGAGTGAGACAGTTGTCTTTCAGGCGCTTGTCTTTTAGTATATATGTGGTCATCCTGAAATAAGTTTTTAGTATTGTTAAATACTTGCTTTGATGAATACCTGGAAAGGGAGACAAATACTTCTTTCAAAAAATATGCATACTAAATATGAATCTATTTCATTATATACAAGTTCCGGTTACATGCTCTAAAACGTTGGTTATGCAAGTGTTGGTCATTCATCTTCAGAAATTGTGGTTATCTTTGTCTATTAAACCTTTTATATTAAGCCAAAAAAATGTTGAAAATTTCTGCATACGTTTTCTGGCAAGCATACTTGTTAAATCATATTTTTGCTCAGCATTTTAGAATGAGTTCACTTTAGATATGAATTTTCACCATAAATGCACTCTTACTGTCAGGCTGCTTACACGAAACTGAGAGTATAAAGGGAGCAGCAAGAAACAGATTATATTTAAAGTCATTTTAGGATCTTTTTTACGCTGTAGCAATGTAAAATGATGTCTGAGGAATTCAGAATCATAACTTAGGTGTTTGTTATTCTGACTAGTGAAGCTCTTGTGAAGTGATTGCTACCTACGCAAGCAGTTTGAATAGAGATTTTTAAAATGGCATTAAATACCTGAAGTCATCTTCAACCTCTCTTCATGTCCAGTTAGTAGACTGTTATCCCAATAAACACCTGGCAGGGTTGTGTAGAAGCAATAGGTGGCAAATCCAAGACTGAAGACTGGCATTTTCCGTAAAATATCTGTAATATTAAAGTAAGACTTACATAAACCATTATTATGATGTACATAAAGCCACAGTATATTATCAGACTGTAATACCCTTAAAAACAGCAGGGTCACCTGCTAATGTCTCCTGGTACCATCATCTCTGTTTTCAAAGGCTTCTTCCTCCAGATGGAGTCAGATTATTTCAAAATAGTTATTTGTGCTTTTACAGAAAACCACTGTTTTCTCTGCCTACCGCAGAAACTTTACTGTTAGTTCTTTAAAGTGACTTGAAGAGAAATTCTCAAATTTCTACAAAAATTATATTTTTAACAGGCCATCTGCTGTCTTAGAATATCAAGTCACATACGTCTTATTTGCAAGACTTATACTGAACAAATTTTAGCATTCTTGCTACAGTTTAGCTGCTGAAAATAAGAATTTAATTTGCACAATGTGCAAACATTTTTTCTCAGGCCAATAGCATGTCTGGTGACCACTTTCTTCCTATAGTTTAAGTGTTCTATAACCTAATATTTTGCTTTTGATCAAAACCTGTTACAACCAAAATAGAGACTGAATTTCAGATATATAGGAACAACACATGACAAATACCTAGTTCATCTCCCCTTATGTTCATAGTACCTCTCCTCATTCGATTCAAGACAATTCCTCTGGTATTCCATTCCTTACAAATGAAATTCATGGTGCGTAGTGACATATGTCAGATTTAGCTGTGGTTAATATTGAAGGCTGATTTTGTAATGACTTAATTTTAAATTATCACTTCTACCAAAAAGGGTTAATCTTAGTTTCATCAGACAATACAGAGAAGGAAAATGTTTCTGCTTAACAAGGTCCCTGTAGAAATTACTGTTTTAGTAGCAAATACTGTTCACAGTTAATAAAGTCATGAACATCACCTTAGTTGCAAATGTGCATCTTCATTACTGTGTATGAAATCTTGAAATGGAAATCTGTCATTTAGATTTTTGCATGTGCCCAAATACTTTAAAAGACCACTAAACTACAATGATACCCATCAAATGTCACAAGGTTAAGTTACAGAATTAAGTAACGTTGTAGTAAATCTTTTGTTATATCAGTGTACCACATGCATCTGCAGTTAAATCTTCTGTTGAATGCAAGTGTTTACTCACACTGAAAAGTCTGAAGCTTTCTAAAATTGATTCTAAATTAGTTCTTGCATGTGTTAAACTATTACTGCTGACACATCAAGGTAATTCAGATGAGTAACCCCCTTATAAAGGGGCATACAAAAAGTAATGGCTGTGACCTTATATTGTCTTACTCTTTGTTGCTAAATGTGATGGTAGAACAGCAGCAGTGGGTAAGTACTGGAAATTCTATAAAATTATTGTGCTTATCCAGAATATAATTTAATCTGCTTTTATTGCAAGACTGAATTTCTCTGGGTCTGTCTTTGTATAGTTTTCACACAACTGTATTTCTTGTTGTGAGACTGTCTTTTTTGTTTGCTGTTCTGAAGACCTTTTTTCTGCTTTTCGTATGTATATGAGATATGTATGTACACACACATTTCTCTATGCTTGCCTTGACTTTTCTTACCCCTTTTGGATGACTGAACACAGTTCTTGTCTCAGCATGTAGACGATATGTAAATACCCCTATTACATTAGATCAGTGACTTGTGGAATAATTTACTCTGTAAAGACATCAGAAAGGTGTGGAGCTCTTAAGCACGGCAGTGGTCTGCAGCTGTCTCTTCGTAGTGCAATAATACTGATACTTTCTGGGTGAGCTTTACTGTACTGGGTTTCTTCTGTCAAAATGAATAATAATGAGCCAATCCTATATAAACTAACACGAACTTTTACTAGTGGCAAGATAATTAGATTGTTGAGAACTCTTGATGTGGCTACTGACGAACCAAATGTTAAGGAGCGGGACAGTCCTGCCCCACAAAACTTAGAACCTGGATAGATTATGTTATGCTGATACAGTTCAACACATGTGATCTTCTGCATTCGACAGATTTAAATACATATATCTATTTATACTACCTTTACAGATAAACTTTAATCTACGAATATGTAGTTTTCACATCAATTATTTAAATTCTATAAACAGTACTAACTAATACTGGTTTAGAAGCTGCATTTATTTCTCCTGTATAGCCTTGAAAAAGTTCTCTTTTTACATTATCTCTCTGCATTAGGACAGGAACCATCCCCTCCCTAATCCAGCTACACTGCTTGAAGGTGTTAATTCTTCCAGCTGCTTGTTTTCATCCTCTACTCTTTTGCCGGTAAAGAAGTTGTTTTGTCTGCATTTTTTAATACACTTCGGGCAAAACCAGCCTGGTTAGCTCAACTCACCTATTTAAATTAAATTGGCTGGTTTTGTACAAACCATATTAGGGAGCACTCACATGATTTCTTCCTCCGGCAGAGCTGTGGAGATGATAATCTCCAGCAGATGTGTGATAACAAATAGCTTGGGATAGTAATGTCTTCATCTGGCGCAGTTGTTAGCAGACCAAATGTCTGTCTGTAGCCCGAGGCTGCGGGCAAACAATTGAACATGATTGAGTTATGGCGAGTTAACAAGTTGCTGCTTGGCAGCTGAACTGCCATAGCTGATCATGCGCTCGTTGTTTGCCTGCTCCCTTCGTGAGGTAAAACACATTTTCTTAAGCCACCTTTGTAAAATTTTATAAAAATGAGTTCTACCTAAAGAAGATTCCCCAGGGCCAAGAGATTCATTTGGTCAGCTATGGAGACAGCATTGAACAACATTTTACTGAGCTGCTATAACATGATTTTGAACAGGTGATTATATTGTTAAATTTATGGGGGACCTCCAGCACACAACTGTCTGCCTGCCTCTTAACATTTAATGTATTTATCCTCACAATACCCTATGAAGTTAGGAAGGACTTTTATCCTCATTTGACAGAATAACCAGAATACTTAAGCAACTTAATGTTTTGCCTTTGGTCATACAGTCGATGCCATAACTAGTTAATTTATGCTGTAATCTAAAAACAACAGAATTGCAGATTGGGAAAACGGCAGACTACTGAATAAGTTAAACTTGTATAATTATTTCCTTTACTATACGTAATGGTCTTGTGTCGTATTTCTTTTACAGTGTGCATCTGTTAAGTATCATTAATTATTTTATCTACATATTTATTTTTTCTTATTGTACTGTAAGTAGAATTTGACACATGCATGAATTGAGAAACTGAAAAGAAAACAGTGCCAGAACTTTTCCCGCCTACCAATTTTTTTTGGTCATATCTTGATAATTCCATGTTGGCTTTCCACACTGAAATGCTCCCTCAGAGATCTTTAAAAGAAAAAAGCTGTTTGTAATTCTTCCGCAGTTCAGTCCTGGCTTGAAAGAAGGCTAAGTCATACTCATAAAAGTGATTTCAAGGTGGAGTAGAATTACGCAAGTTAGGTTTCAACTAGCAAACTGATGCTGTGTTAAGAATTTAGTCAATGTAGCAGCAGCTTAGTATGAAGTAGCTAGCCTCTTCTTGTGGCTGCAAAGTAGACCGTAGCTTGAGGTAGAGGTAGTACCTTGGTATTTCTTTAAAAATGAGCAGGAGCCACCTACTCAGCCATTACTATAATGTGAAAGGAGGACTGTGTGCCAGTGATCCAAAGATCACCTGTTGCTGCTCCGTTTTGAGCTGGCAAGAAGTCTTTGAAGTCTTCTCCTGCCGAGGTGAACAGCACAGACTGAAATACGGGTCTTTGCGCATGTGGAGGAGACATTCAGGAAAGCAGGCTCTGGAAGTAGTACAAGAAGGGTTACTTAAAGGAAATACGTGAGATGGCACTAAATGGTGATGAGTCAGTAAGAACCCAGAACGTTAGTCGTAACTTCCCCATGTTTTCTGCAACTGCCTCTTTCCCTCCCTTCCCTAGTCGTTCTCAATTTGGTTTAAATATGTGCCCTGTGTTGGTGCAAGAGGGTGACTCTCAAGTATTTTCACTTTTTAGGACTAACAGTATTCTCTATGAATTAGCATTTAAAGAAAGCTCCTAAGAGAAAAATTACACCAAACCTGATGAGAGCTTTTCAAAAGTGTATTACTGCTTTGGTTAGAAATAAGACTTTCTGTCTTTCCCAGTTTGGAAGGGAAACCCTTATTTGTACATTTGTACAGCACTTGTTCATTTTCATCTGATGGTACGGATCATGGTACTTTTTTACACAGATGTGACAAATAGCATTACAGCTGCTCTTTATTTGATCTTCTAAAGAGACAAAGATGTGCAAGGATTCTGCCTGCTCCCTCTTTCCCACCGTGTCATCTGTTGTTTGGGAAAGAGTCCTAATTTGCAGCAGATACAAAACTATTTGTCGAGTTGCAGGTTTGCCAAAAATAAATGAAACCATTAATTACTACATTTTTTGAGCAGCTGTTAATGGATTGGGATAAGAAAACTGTACATTAGACTACTGGTTAATTACAAGAACTGTAATTGTTTAATGTGGCTTTTGCGGAATGAAATTACAATACCAG
The DNA here is from genome assembly GCA_009819775.1 of Phoenicopterus ruber ruber. NCBI lineage: Eukaryota > Metazoa > Chordata > Aves > Phoenicopteriformes > Phoenicopteridae > Phoenicopterus > Phoenicopterus ruber. The sequence continues at coordinate 23,144,739 of CM020217.1, forward strand.
AGGAGGTAAATTCAGCCAGTTTTTGAAAATTATACATGAAAACGTGCACATACTTACACTGCAGTAAAGCTAGGGAATGCATAGCTGTTTTACTAGGTGATTCACTTCTGCCATCACATGACACATATTCGCAACAAAAATACTGCAAAAGAAAGTAATATTTAAACACGCCTTTTAATTCAAGTGTAAAATTATTAAAGGTAGTAAGTTACTATCCTGTAACCCCAGAGCTAATAATGCAGAAGATTCAGATATAACATTAAAATCCAAATGTAGAAATTAACAACTAAACAGTTTTATCTCCTCTTTGGAGTGCCATGAAGCAGTAAGTGTACCGTTATGATTGGTGCTTAATAATATTTGCCGTTCCAGATTAAATTATGTGAATGTTTGAGGACACATTGCTTTCCTCCCTTACCGTCACCCTCAGGGACAACATTATTCCATCAGTTTGGTATTTTTCTTCTCTGGGAAGAATAAAAGATGGTGCCATTTTGGAAGAGGGCAATTCCGGATTGAGTTTTCTATACTATGGCCTTATTTTTAAGGTCTCAAAAAGATTTTCATTTGGGAGAAGGGGACAGGGCGATGACAGTTTGATTGTTATTTCAAAATGTAGCCAGTATGTGATGCTTTAATTTTATGGAAATCTTCAAGCCCTCAATATTGGTTCATGGATAGATTTAAAGTATCCATTGATTAAATGAACATTAGTTACTAAGTGTCTTAAAAGTATCATGTTTTAACTCAACTTCCGTAATGAGAAGATTTGCAAAAGTAGCAGAAATTTTGAAGAGACTGTGCTCTGTTTTGAAAATACAATTTTCCATATGATCTGAGCAGTTTCATTGCATCTTTAATGCAAAACTAATTAAGTACAAAACCACAAGCCGGATTTCATTGTTATTGCACTAAAATCCAATATACTTTATAATATTGTACACAAATAAGCTGCCAAATGATACTGAAAATTTGTCATTTAAATTGAATTCCAGGTACACATGAGTATGTTAACTAATGGGAAGTCAATTAGTCCTGATTTTTAAAAATATATGTAATAAAAAAATCAAATAACCTCTAGAAATTATGTACTTCTGGATCATCCTGGTGTGCCATCTGGACTGAATTTTCCCCTGAATGAATTGGTAGCAAATTTCTCACTTTCAAGTACCTGAATTTTAGCACGTGGTATATTTGTTTCTCACACTCAACTGCATTAGACTATCTCTCCTTTTTTTCGCTTGAGTGTGTGCTCCAGCTTTGCTTGTCTCAGCTTACCTGCTAAAATGTTAATGGCATAAGGATAAAGTTAATTTGGGCTTCGGAGGTGTGAAGACCCTTCCTGCTGTTTAAGGTCTGAGCAGGAGCTCTGCACAGTAACTTGCACTGTAGTTCCCCACACTGTTTAACCTATTGTTCAGCAGCATTGCAATCAAAAGAGGTGGTTTTGCAGTCTGGTTTTCCACCACTCACTTGTCCCAGCATCTCCCCCCGCCACGAGAAATTTGGATCTTGTCTATCTGGTTCGCCACGCAGCCGTGCGAAAGCTGCATGCCACAAACATAAGGATGAATAGCCATGCGTGAAGGAAGGATGGGTTTGCCTCTTTCTGTTCTTATTGTAAATTAAATTGTTCGTGCAATTTTTACATCGAGTTCCTACTAATCTTGAAGGGATCCTTGAATCTCATATGCATAAAGCAGCATCCACTGGTGCACGTTCACTAAAATTCTGAGGTATAGGCACGCTGACTTCCATTCAGACTGTGGTTTTGTGTGAGGAGAGAAAGAGTTTAGAAGAAAATTTGAGTAGTTTGTTTCAAATTATGTAGAATTCTCATGTTTATTTTCTTTGTAGATATTTCAAAATTGTGATCATTTATTATAATAATACATTTCAGCCTATCTGGAAACTAATGTTCAGTAACTGTCCTAGCCAAAAGGAACAAAAGGACACGGTTCAGCCTCCTCATTTGGGGATCTGGGAATTTGTTTTGCTAAGGCTCTTGTTACTTTATATATACATATTTAGAAGTTTTAATATCACTGATTAATAATACAGAGCAGGAGGACATAAGTGAAGTTTTTGCTCTTAAAGAATTTTGAAACTAAAAAGGACAAAGAAAAAGTCAATGTTTCTTTAACTTTCTGTTACCTGCTCTCCTTTGTTATTAGGAAGTTAAATTTTGTGTTCACTCCTACACATGCAAAAACTCCTTGCACTCAGTGGAGTTGCATGACAGTTACTGAGGGGAATGGGTGCAGAGTGTTAGGAAGCATAATTTGCTTAATGTTCAGTCTTAGCTTTAGTGTTTGGGGTTTTTTTTTTCCCCCTCCTCATCCTGCCTTGCACACAATTACATCTTTGTTTATCATATTATTGACTACGTTATAACTGTACTATCTTGGCCAGACAGTTAGATTGTTTGAAGAGTTGTTTCTTAAGCATAGTATTAAAAATAGGGAAGAAGAGGGGACTAAGGAGAATGATGCTGGGGTCCAGCTGCAGAGCTGTTTTTTCTTGGAACCGATGGGAAGACAGTAGGTTAAGGACTGACCGTAGTGGTTGTAATGTGACAAAAAGCTTCTGGATCACTGGTCCAGATTTAGGTCTGAAAGTCTGTTAAAAATCATTACCTTGTGCTGGCTGTTTACTTACATTAATTGAATCATTGGTCTCTTGTAGTGGACCACATTCGTTCCAGTTGGCCATGCTTGCTCACCTTCCCAGCACAGAGGGAAAGAAAGAAATTGATATACAGGTTGGGTGTTTCCAACCTGATAAGACATTTTCCTTGTTCCATTTCTAAGCTACTATATTAGATATTTGCGGATTTTTATAGTGTTACTTCTTGCTCTGTACTTGTTCTAAAAGTAAAGGATTTTGAATGTGGTGCTCATGTTTGAAGTAATTTAACCTAACTCTATATGAGTGTAATCCAGAACTATATAGGTAGGATGTGGTTTTTAAAGTCTTTTCAACAAAATAGGTTTGTCCTGCACTGACTTTATTTAGTGAATGTCATACTTAGTAAACAAATATGTGTCCAGAAATAGCTGAAAGAAATAGCGTAGCTGAGTAAGCTATCGAGTCCTTCTGTGGAAGTATCTGTTCAAGCCTATGGTTATTGCTCAAGTCATAAATATATTTTCCAAATCACTTCAGAGCTGGATCAGGGCCCGTGTCTCTTGGATATCAACAATGTTGTTGCAACATGAAGAAGAAACAAAAGAATGTTTGCTTTAGAATTTTTGCAACAATATTGTCCCGTAACAGGATGATATTCCATTACTGCAACCTGTTTTCTAACTACATTTCAACATTACGCACATGAGCATTATTCAGTTTTATCAGGTGTTGCTTGACATAAACCAGTAATGGAACTTACTGTCAAAAATATCTAGAAATATTCTGAATGAATATAGAATTTATATTCTGAATGAGTATAAATATTAATTTCCTTTACTAAAAATGTGAAACCATGTCATTTGTTGAAGAAAACTGTAGGGTTTAGCTATTTAATTTTTAACAGAAGTGGATTTTTTTGGTTTTATTCCCTCAGTGTTCCTTGGTGACTTGTTTGTACACCAAGATATTGGTTTGGATTTGCCTTTGTGTAATTCATATACTTTTGATCAATTCCAACTCATGCCCAATTATATTACACTAAATTAACATAATTCAACAGATGTTGATATTTAAATGTTTTCTGGCATTCACATCTTGGACAGCTGTCTTAGAGCTTGGGGAAAAGGCAAACATTTAGAGTTAAATGCTGAACATATGCTTAAATTACTAATTAGAAACAAGAAAAAACAATGCATTATCCTTTCTGAGGGCAATAGGCCTCTGCTAGAGAATTTTTTCTAGAGACTCAATTCACAAATAAAGTACATAAGTGACTTGGGGTTGGATGTCAAAACATATGTAGTGATACGCGTTTTTATTTTCCATTATGCCAGTGTGGAGTTGAGTGTGTAGATTTGTAGAATTCAGGAAAATTTTGGACTACTCCTGTGTCTGAATGACACTTAGAAGTGCTGAAAAAGATAACATAAAGGAACATATTATGATATAGTATTAGGTGATGAGATAATCTGATGGGGCCAGGGGAAGATTGTATTATTCTCATAATAGGATTGCACTAGGACTTTGGATAATACAGGTACGTCACCCTTATGTTTAAAGTTATGTTGTGAACAGATTGGCGTAGTATGAAAGGAGTTTGATAGAGTTGCATGGTTTTATCACATCTGTTTAAGATTGAATAAAAGGAAAATAAAGTGCATAGTACTTGTGGTTCATGTAATGTTTTTCACACTTGTGGAGGCAGGTGAAGCAATCTGTTGTATAGATGGTGTCATTCTTTAGACAAGTCTGAAGAAAAGCTTTACTGTTTGTAAAGGATGTGGAGGAATCAAGTGTGGAACCGATTTCACCTGAATGGTGTCTGAGAAAAGTGATACCAAGAAGAAATATATATTCATTTTCATAAACATTAAAAATTAATATAGATACTGCATATACGTTGTATTTTATTATTATATTGCTAGTTCTTTAGCACTCAATGAAAAGTTTCTGTAAAAACTTGTAATGTATTTTGTAGACAAGACTAATTTGCAGCAGTGTTAGTCTACCACTCCTAGCCAAGAGAGAAATCCTTTCAACTCTGTCAACACTCAGGTGTTGGGAGGGGTGGGGGTGGTTCTTTCTACAACCTCCAGAAGGTTAGCATGAGGGAATACGTATGAATTTGTGAATTACTTCACATATTAAAAACAAAATCAAGCAAACTATAAAACTAGATTTTTAAGCTTCTGATTTCCGGGAATCTGTCTCCTGATACTGCATATCATCAGTGCTGCTTTTGCAGGTTCCATAAAAGCCGTGAAATCCTTCTAATTCACTGAGAGGGTTTGAGGGAAGTAGAGGTAGACCTCATGTACAGCCTGAGCATACCATCTCAGCATCCCATTATCAAAAGTATTTTTTTTCTGGAAAAAAGGCTCAGGTGAGGAACTGTCCACCAGGGATGCAGCTGTCACAGTAGCTTTGGTGTAGACTGTGGTGAGCGTTGGGGCATTTATTACATTGACTGCCTGGATTGCCATCAGGCACGCATGCATGTGACGTGTTTCTGTGACAAATAACAAAATAGATTTCAGACATTGATTTGACCTAAAGTCGGGTAAATTTGTACTGACTGAGGTTTATCTCAACTGTTCTTAACAAAACGTTACTGAATTGTTTTTCAAGATTGCCCTGTACCATAATACTAAGATGTGGAGTCCAAATCTTCCTTGTTAAAGCAACTGTTTTGTTCACACTTACCTGTCTTCATCTACTCCTCAGAAACGTTGACCTCAAAGTAGTGTCCTATGCATCTACTTGAAGTGCACATGCACTATACATATTTTAGAGCGTGAAAGAATGTAGGTACCTTCTTCAGAATGGACAAGGAGCCATCCCTCTCTAATTGTCCATGGGGTACCTACGTTACTGCATATGTTACTTTTCTCTGGGTGTTCAAATGGAAACCGGAGGCTGTGTCCGTGTTTTGGCCAAGCTGTGTGCTACAAGGAAAAGAGAAAATCTTTCCTTACAAAATTCCTTTGCCACTGTTTTTCATATATTTTTCCTGAAAAACAAACATGCCTTGCATTTTTCAGTGTGATATTATGAAATCATCATGCATCTTTTCTGTGGCTATGTTGAGATACATGCCAGAGGTAAAGATTAGAAGTATTCGTTATACCTAGATAATACAGAATAATCTTCCCAGATTTACAGCACCAATTGCCTAGTACGTGTATTTGATGTCATACCTTTTGATTAAGTCCATACTTCTGGAGACTCAGTCAAACAGAAGTGTAGAATTTTGTGTTCATCTTATCTAATTAGCTAATAGTGTGATTGGACATTTAGAAATCACAGAATCGCAGAATGGTAGGGGTTGGAAGGGACCTCTGGAGACCATCTAGTACATGTATAACAGGTTTTTAGTGGTATTTACCTCTAAACTGATCATAAATTGTTCCATGGACTCTCTTGGATGTTCCCTGGATGCTCTTGAAGCCATTGTCTGCAACTTGTAGAGATTTAGGAAGGTACAGTAAGAGTTAAAGTTCATCCAAGCTCTCTCATTTAAACGGTGCTAGTGGATGCACTTCCATTGGCCGCCAGATACAGCAGTGTCTGCATTTTAGGCCATGGAAGAAATGAGATAATCTGTACTACAGGCCCATTCTGTGTAAGGACATGAGAACCATTTCTGTGATATTTTTGTGTAAAAGGTACTTGAATAATGGGAGGTTTGCTCAGATTATTCTTTGATTTTATAAAGTTGAGCTGTTCCACGCATGCCATTTTTTTTTTAATCATTTTATTGGCTTGCTTCTCGGTTACACAATTGTGAGTTCTAGTTTTTCATTTTTAACTGCTCCTGTGAACATTGCTTCACACACTCCCTACTCAATTTCAGTTTATAAGAAATTGTCCAGTCATTTCAAACTTAAAGTGAGTCGTGGTCCTCACTGCATTCTCTCTTCAATCATATCCATATTCATATCTATTTTGTATCTATATTTTAAGACTGAGGACTGACAGTTTCAATTAGATTTCCCCTTGAAAATAATTCTCTCAAGTCCCTTCTAAAATGCAAACCGGTCAACTACTGCCTTATCGTAATCTCCTGTGAAAGAACTTCACTTACAAACTTTTATGCAGCCTCTCCATTAGCTGAAGCATTCAGTGGCGATAAACTGGCAGAGTTCTACAGCCATCTGCAGGAACGCATTGATACTGTGGCAGAACGGTGTGTCACTATTTACTGTGGATTTGTTCCTCAGGTGAGAGAGACGGTAATTGGAATATAATGGGTAGGCAAGTATTGATCACTACCGATTCATCTAGTTGTGATAGAGAAATCAGGCTTCTTGAAAATGTTATTGCATCATAATAGTATGCAGCATAGGATTTTTCTGAGAGTAGAGATATTTAATGAATACCATTAAACGAAAAATACACACTCTTCCATATCTGCCTTTGTTAGTAATCGGTACTTTTATGCGTTTTTGACACAAGCAGGACATAAAACCATCACCTCTGTTACTTACAAGTAGTCTTAGCAATGTCACAGTATTGTCCAGTAAATGGTTTGACAGTAAATATACTAAGGGACAAAATTAAGTTTGCCTTCAATGGTGTTGTAACCATTGGCACAATTACAGCGCACCAACAAAAGCAACTGCGCTGATACCCAATAAAGCATTGCAGCTTGCAAGGAAGGTGACAGCTGCTAACAGCAGACAGACAGAGTAAAGTGATCAACAGGCATGTTGTTACAACGAGACATACAAAATCAACATGCAAACATTTAGTATTTAATACACTGGTACCCAGGGTTCCCCCGCATAAGATGACAGCCTCACTAGCTTAGGCCGTTGTACTAGTGCAAATGAAGCTACCCGCTGTATAACACTGCCTTCGTTGTGTCTTCCTGAAGAGATTGTGGAACAATTGCTGAGTTTGAATAGGGTTTTTTAATTTGGGGGAGAGGGTTTTTTTGCGTTTTGAGGCAGGCTTGGGGTTTGGTTTGGTTTTGTTACACATGGGATGATAGTGATTACAGAAGCATGTCATAAACCAGAGAGGTAGAGGATGTTCAGGAGGATCTGCTGTCCTACACCCATTTTCTTGTATTATCCTTCTCAGTGACTGGACTGGTGAACTTAGAACTCCAATAGCGGCAGAGGTGTAACTGCTAGGGAGAGAGTTAAGAACCACTTTGTGTGCTCAGTTGCTCGGATGGTGGGTTGCAGTTAAAGCAGCACAGCTGTAGGTTCCCCCCCAGAACGGACCTTTATTTGGGGAATGTAACCAAATGGTCCATTGACTGCAAAGGTCAGGGTAGGTAAAAATCTGACATAGCCTATTACAGATGTCTTGGAGAGGTGAACATGTGTAACTGCAGAAAAGGCACTCATGAAAAATATTTGCTTATCGAGCTATGAAAATTACAGAAAAAGAAATTGTGTTGTGTAGGCATGGATAGAAATGTTTGGGGAGCTTAAAGAGACAATTCGAGGCATGTTACCATAGTAAGGGCAATTACCTTGAACAAAGAAATGGTAGGGAGACCGCAACTATTTAAGGAGATAACAAAATTTCTGTCAGAGTGAATGTTTGTCCCAAGAATGCATAGATGCTTGTGAATTACTTTACGTGTCATTGCTTCTATAAAAATATTTGCTGTATCAGAACTACTTTTTATTGTGTTTATTATTTATTATTTCCGTACCTTTTTTGTTGTTACAGCCTTCCCAGTCTGTCTCCATTTTTGAGACTCGCTCTTACCACGTAGAAAGGGGAATCTAAACACTGTGCGCAAGAGGAAAAATGAATAAAAATTGACAGTGGCTTTTCCAGTGTTTTTGCTTAATACGTTGAGGCATGACACCACAACAACAACAACATCAACAAAATTCTTGGCATGCTAGTGCAAGTTCACACCAGCCTGGCTTTTGCAGCCCTCTTATTTCCCTCTGCCACAACTTTGCCGCTGCTATGACACTTGCAGGCCCGCTCGGCCGCGGTGCAGCTGATGCCCTGTCCATGCTCATATTTTTCTTATTGACAGTGAGTGTTCTTGCCAAACGCCAGGGACCATAGTCACATCTGTTTGTCTCCCAAGCTTGTCTGAGGCTGCTTGGGAACACTTTTTATCCAGAGGGCAGCTTTAACTAGGCCTAATACTCTGAAAAGCCTCTATTTGTAAATGCATACAATGAGGCGACAAGTTCTTGTTGTCTTTCCTTAAAAATTATTCCATTTGACACTGCTTGCTCCAGTCCCTGTCACCAGCACGTCAAAAGCCAAGTTTTCAGGCAAGGTGGTCTTAGCAAGTTTTATTTTTTCCCTAATAGAACGCCTAGCTTCCCTCCAGAGCACTATTTATAAATGATAGCTGGAAGCACGCTAGGGGTAAGTAGAGAGAAGTCAGGCAAATAGCTTTCTTCCCTTCTGTAATCCACGCTCTTCTGATTTAATGCTAAGAAACATAATGCTGAACTTAGCCTGATTGAGGGTCAGAGTTCTCCCTACTTTATAATACCCCCATTACAAGCATTTCAAAATGTACTGTGCAGCTTCACAATAATACTTCATTTTGTCTAACCTGCCAGTTCCAGAGCAGTGATAGTTCTTGTCTGTTCCTCTTAAAAAAAAAAAAAAAGAAAAAAAAAAAAAAAAAAGAAAGAAAAAGTTAGCTTTCTGTTTTGCTGTGATCTGCATTGGCAGTGCATATCAAATGTTAAGACCTGGTGAAAGCAAATGCCACATTAGAACCGCGAGTGAGCTTAATGTTTGATGTTACTGGGCATACAAAGCTTCATTGGTGCTCTAGCATATTGTTATTTATTTGTGGCGTACAGAACTTTCGACGACAACAAAGAAATACCCACTCTCACCTTGGCTGGTGATCGGGTTGTTGTGCTCGGCAAAGGCGAATGATTCATTTATGCTGAAGGAACAAGGCTGCCTTTCAGACGTTCATTGATTTTAAATTAAAAAGTAACTGCTGTGTTCTACATGAAGGGTGACAACAATAACAAAGTAGTCCTTACTTAGTGTTATTTGTGGCAACTCCGTTCGGTGTGCCTGGAGGAAAAGTGGGGAGACCCCAGTACCATAATCTTACAGATCAATAATCTAGATATCTCAATGTAGTGTAACAGATAATCAATTCTGGGTAAAATAACTCAAACGCTGCTAGCTGTTACTGCTGTAGCTCAGGTCTTCAGGTTCAATTGCCTGACTTTATTAATTTTTATCTTTCATCCTACTTGTATTCCTGGAGACTTTCTCTCTTTTTCATTCGGAAGAGAAAACAGACACTTGCACACTGTTTAACATCTAATTTACCACACAACTTATTCTGCATGTTTAATATCAATGTTACATACATCTCTCAAATATTGTTTCTCGAATAGTTGTTTCCCCATATTGTATTTAAATATTCATTTTCTTTATTGTATAATCAGTTATGAAAGGGTTACACTTCTTGATTTCTTTCTAAATTTAGAACTGAAATTTATCACCGTGTTAATACACTAGTTCAACTGTGTTCAGTTTCTGGATGTTAAAATAGGACGCAATTTCAACTTAGAAGAATTGCAAGGAAAATGTCCATTTTAAAACAAAGAGAATCAAATAAGTGTTGAAATAGGGGTTTACTAGAGTGCACTTCTGTGTGGAACTTAAATTTTTTGGAATATTTTACTATTTAAATAAAAGCACTGTAGTACTTGTTACGTTACTGTATCTTTTTAAAAGTAGTATGTAGAGGATTGTACGTTGTCATCTTTTTCATCAAGGCATTGTTGTCACTCTCATATGTTATTGAGCAGATCTAAGGTCTCTCAACGTTATATGACCATTTGTTATTCATTTAGAAGCAGCACAGCTTTAAAAAGTTTATAAATGCAGTAAAGGATAAGTCGTATATCCACACTGAAACCAGATCCCGCGAGTGACAGAGTGTTACTATGCTACAGTAGACTTGTCAGATGCAATTCTCAGCTTGTAATTTTATCAAAATTCACTACACTTCTGTGGTAAGAATCACAGTTCTCAGTGTAACATTTATGGAAACATACTAAAATTGTGGAGTTTAGAAGTTACTGCATTTTCCCCCCTTCTGTTCTAGTTCTTTCCAAAAAAATGCCAGCTACATATGTTCCATTCTACAGGAACGGTACACTAAGAAAAATAATAACTATAATTGTCCTTTAAGATTACATTTCAAAATTCAGTATTTGGAAATTTGAAATTTACCCTTTTCTGTGGTACCTGACTTCTAATAGCTGGCTTTAATGCAATCAGATTTGCTTGTTTGCCGTCTTCTGCAGCTCCACCAATTTTCCAGTCTCCAAGTGTAAGCTCATAATTGTTTAATGATTATACCAGATACTGTGCTGCCGTGTTATCCTTCTCACAACTTGCCCGTGAATTAGAAGAGGACAAATTGGTGTGCTACAAGTTTATTTCATGTACCTTTGAAGAGTTTACTGTTTCATGTTTTCTTATTCATTCTTCATCTCACCTTAAAAAAAAAGAAAAAGATAATACTTTTCCTGTAATAAATGTTGTTCTGACAGTCAGGCGTTACTAGCCAATTGATAACCTACCAACAGTATTGTGATCTCTTTAGGCAATTAATCTTAGCTATTTTCCTGTCAGGAGCAACAGTGTTTTTGTTTTATGTTGAGCTAGAAAGACTGCCAGTTTTGAAAATTAAAAAGCATTCCCTTTATATTATTCATTCCAGTAACAATTTATGATGCTGCATTTAGATACTGAGCGCTTGTCAACAAACATAATTATGCTTCGATATAAACAAGATTGGTGGCTTGACTGCGCAGCTTCATCTTGGTTGAGAATATTTTGATATAGGTTCAGATTATACAAGCTGTGTATTTACGTGGCGGTTTTCTTCCTTTGTTAATAGTTTTCTCCTATAATTACTTGCAGGCAAACCAGTGTACATTTAGGATCATTGTGCATGGGAGACATCAAACGGAGAAGGAAAGCTGCTCCCCTGCCGGGACCCACAGGTAACCAATTTCCCTGGGACAGAACACAAGCCACAAGATGTTAAATCTCTAAATACAAAGCAGTAGGTCAGTGACCTGGGGAAATGCTTGATAAATCCAGTAACTTTCCATATAACTTCAGATATGTGCTATCCTTATTTATTAATAGAGATTAAGAAATAAATAGGCTCTCTTAATTCTCCCTCAAACATTTCCAATTTCTAGTCCTTTGTAGCACAGCACTTCTTTAAAGAGGATAAATCTTTTTCCATATACTGAGAATCATAGACAGTAAAGATTACTGCTTCTGCCTGTTCAAGCATTACAAGGTAGAAGACATGAGGTATCTTTTTTCTGTGAGGAATGCATATGAATACTATAAATATCCTGCAAAATAAAGATAGGATGTGAATTCTTGGGCAAACAATTGAAAATGTGGAGATAAGCCTGTGAAACACAGCTTTAAAATTAGTGCTGTAGATTAAATAGGAGGCACTTGCAAGCACATTTCTGAAGGATTTTTACAGATGGGAGGTCACAACCATTGGATGCATTTTGCTGATGTCATAGCTGTGAAATGATTTTTTCAATACTTAGCAGTGATTTATAGGACTCTCATCAGTTTGTTGTAATAATTATGTATATGCATACTGGAAGGATTAGTTTGTGTGTGTGTGTGCGTGTGTGAGGCTTTTTATGTATTGCTAATATGGAAATCTGGATTGCGTCTCCTAGTCATATATCAATTACTATAGCAACATATGCAACACATACAGTTCTTCACATATATTCTAAATATGTGTCTTTAGAGAAGCCTAATATTTGTATTCCAACTGAATTCCCCCTTCTGAAACTTCTTTGTTTCAAACCTCAGTGGCAGAAACAGACCAAGAATAATATTAAAAATGTTATTAAAGCACCTTAGTGGCAGCAGTATGGAAAAAGAGAATGTATGGGTCAGCTTCTAAGACTCTGAACATATGTGAAGTGAGAAAGAAAAATACTTAATGGCTGAAGAGAGAATAATATAATTATTTCTACAAGGTGATTTTCACTTCACAACTTTCAAGTACTAGAGGATGTCATTTTGTACTGAGAGGGTATGAAGTATCATGAAATTCATTTTATTATTCATTTTACCTTGGGCTTTCAGCGTTCAGTATTTTATTTTACAATCTGGCTCCTCTGCGTAACTTTGCAAAGCCAATATTTTGATACTAAGGCAAATACATTATGTGATCATTCAATGTTATGTATCTATATATTCAGAATTTTAGAGATTGTTTTGACCCAAAAATTTGCCTTTACATGGAGAGCAACAGAGAATAATGGTGGATAAAGGTATCATATGAGGTGCCTTTTAACTAATGTGTAGGGTTTTTTCTCTTCAAGTTCAAGGTAATCTTTTCAATTTTGTTCTGGGCTGGAGGATTGAGAATTTTTTTGTGGTCTTATAAAAGTTTTTTTCTGCGTTTCATCATTGTCAATTTTTAAGGAAATAGAAACTTTGATAAACTTTGAGTAAACTTATGTGTAGATAATGTATAACATTTTATAAATTATTATAGTTTTGTTGAAGGCTAACCTTCCCATAGCTAAATTACTGTTTGTCCATCACAAGCCTTGTTTGTCAGTATTTCATACCATTTTATGAAAGAAACAGTTTCCTTTTAGAATGAAAATACATTTGGAAATTTGGATTAAAATAAAAGATCACTCTTTGATTATTCTCCTTTCAGTAGTTTTAGTTAGCTAAGATACAGGAACAGAAGGACTAGATCTTATGTAGAAGAATTTGTAAACTTTTTTCTTGAAAGAAAGAAAGGATGAAAGTATATTTACATGAACAAAAGCTCAAAATGAAAAGAAGCATTCTGCTCATAATTGTCCATATTTAATATCATAGTGAAACCTGAAAGGCTGTCTGTAAATGAGTCATTAACTGCAAACGTTTTCTTGAGCTGTATGTGTTGCAAATTAGCAAAGTTTCATTTAGTATGAGCCAATCCATTGAAAAACGTGTTTTCAAAATTCTCGTCTGCATTTTTTGAATAAGTTACGTTGGTAAATTAATTCTTGTAGCACTCTGCACAGTGTTGAAAATGGTCATTTATATGTTTAGGTTCAGTAGCACTGAAGGGAATGACTGGTGATCCTAATGAAGTATCGAAGCATGTTCTCTGGTTTTGAGTCTCACAAGGGTAGCACCTGCTACTTTCAGACATCTTACAAAGCCACAGACTTCTGTAGCAAGCAGTGTTATTGGTTAACATTTATTAATTGTGACAAGAACACCCAATTTATTTCAGTACTCCAGCTTATTTACTGCTCTTTCACCTTTGTATTTTGTATTGAAAAAGTAAAATGAATATTGATAGAGTTAGATATTGATTTCTAAATTTATAGCCTGTTCTCAGCCTGGAGTCAAAGTCACATACCAATAGGTTTGTGTGTATTAGTAACAAAGGATGTAGATTTACTTGTGCAGCAATGAGAAACTATTGAAGCAAGAAAGTTTGAGCAGCACGGAGCATTTTATAGTTTCAAAAATGTCATTTGTAAAGGTGAAGAAAAGCTGTGTTGAAAAGCAATGAAGAAAATGGGAGATAATATAGGTATGGATTGTTAGGAGCTGACAGTACTGAGACAGGAGTGTTCCTATTCTGCCTTTTTGACTAAGATAAATTTTCTGGTTTGTGGATGCTTGATATAGCCCCATCTGTATGTTACTGAACCTAGATAGTTAATTATTTTGTCAACTAAAAAAGATACTACTTAAAATTGTTTACTTCCTATGATTTCTTTTAAGAATTAGGTGTTGTACATTATAAATATCTACTTCTTTGCACAGCTTCTTCCATGAAACCAATGTTATTTCAGTGATTCTAGTCAGATTTGGGAGCAGGTCATTTTCAATGACTTTATGCCCTCCCCGACTACCTGAGTGGTAGAAACATATCACACCCCTGACATGTTTCATTGCAGCAATACAGTGCCCTCAAGTTTGTTTAAAAACCTCTTAGACAAACTAATACCTTATCATGGGAATAGCCCTACCAAAACTGGGTCCAGTATTAATGAAAATAATAACAAAACAAACAAACAAAAAAAAGAAAAAAGAATTTGTATGCAAGAGAAAGGACATTCTTTAATCTTAAGACTCTGTCATATTTATTAAACGTTGCAAAGTATTGAAACTTGAAACACATGCATTGAGAATGTTTACAGTAATTTCAGTCTTAGATTACCTGTTTTAAGTCTCATATCAAACCAGTAGATGCTACAGAATTTTAGACACCATGTTCAGACACTGAATATGCATTTGCCCCAGTTCCTTTCCTGTTGACTCTATCTTCTCCTGTACAAGCTTTTTTCCTCAATCAGCTCCTGTTAAATCTCCAAGACCTTTTAGATTCTTTTTTTTTTTTAATTAGAAACCTCTAAATCTTAAATGTTGGGAAACATCAAATTCTGCTTCACATCTGCAGGGTGTTAATAATTTACAGAATGTGGAAAGTTTGATTCAGAACAAAAAAAGTTAAGTTTTACTTGTGTGCCTTCTAAATAGCCACTTCTATTTGAAAACAATCTTTTTACTCTGATGTTTACATACCACGATTTACAGTTTGGAGCAGTAGTGAAAACCTGCAAAAACTAATTTTAAAAAGAGAAAGCTGTTTTCTAGTTAAAATACAGAGAATGTGCATATAAAATATATAAATTATTGTGCACGTTATGGGCACTTTAGTACTTACATTTTGCAAAAGCAAATTTCAGATGTCATTTTCTTTATCTAGTTGGCACGTTGCATGTTACACTTCAGGCTGATACTGATTGAAATGACCAAGTTAAAAGTCTCATTTTAAAGAATGTTTTTTAATGAAAAATATGACAGATTCTTAATTACAGTAGAAATACTGAGCACTGCTATAATGCCATCATGACTCACTTTAACAAGGTAATCAAAAGGGTACATGTTTTCATTCCTTTTTAAAAATTGCCAACGGAACAGCTAAGCAAACTATTTTGCTGATGCTTAATATGTCAGTGATTAAAAATCAGACCTGAATATCTGCAGTACCGAAATGATGATTTGAAAAAGATTGTGATTACACTGTGATAACAGAGGTGGCTGAGGCTAAGTTTGTGGTGAAGGTCGACTTAGTGAGATAGTTGCAGAGAAAGGGTAGACTTCTGCGTACTTCAATGGACTGGCAGGAAATTTCCAAAACTCTAGACAAACTGTTATATGCCTACTTTCTTTTTAGCTTGATTCACTGCTTTTCCATCTACCAAATGTACAGCTTCATAGACAGAAATCCCTTTTCACAGGACAATACGACATTGGCATGTGTTGTGAACATTCTCCCTTATTGCATTGTGCCGTTTCTTATCCTTAGTCTGCCAAAGTCCTTTCTGGCGTACACAGCGTATCTGCTTGATTGTCCGGCCTATGGGTATTCTTTTTTGGTTGGTTGGTTTCTGCAGCAGATTAAATTTTAGGGACTCCTTTCTGTTTCTTTTCTTTCCCTACCGTATTGTCTCACTAAATCAATTCAAAAATTAAAAGATCGCAGTGCCATCCAGTATTGGAAACTGCTGTCCCTTCAGAGCAAAAGACTTTTCATGTTGAGCTTGACGTCATTGGTTCAGGCGGGGCCCCTTACGTATAAACACCAGAGTAACGAGGAGAGTTCAGTAACAAACTTCAGAAGAAAAGATCCACAATGCAACAAGAACCGAGCTTATACTGAGAATTTGCTGATGGATTTCTTGTGATCTAGAGAGAACACAATATTCTTCAGGCTGTACACACAGCCAATAAAAAGTCAAGAAGAAACCTTCAGGTTGATAGAAGATGACTGTACCTGTCTTTTCGAAATGCTGTCGTCTTCTGAAATGTGGAAGGTTCAAAAATAATTCCCCAGATAACTCTCAGAGTCTTTCCTAAGGTAGCTGTCTTTCAGGTTGTGGAAAGTGTTCAAATTGCCTTCACTGGGAGTTGGGCTCAATGATCCTTATGGGTCCCTTCCAACTTGAGATATTCTATGATTCTATGGACATTTCGGACTTCGCTTTCATGAATCATAAACCAGCTTAACAGAGAGTATCACCAATGAGAGCATCCTTAATATATAAGAAATTTCAACTCAAAAAAGGCTAAACTAGGCTTTTTTTTCAAGTTCCAAAGTTATGTCTCATTAGACAGTTGTACGCTTGAGGAATAGCTTTCCATGAAACTGAGAGGTGTTGGTAAGAAGATTCATCCTCCAGGTCAGTTACGTGCTCTGCAAGTTCTGCTCATTCTACACCAAGTACCATAATAAAGTGGTTCCCCACAGAGAGGAGCCACCTCCGTTTTAGATGCAGTTTGTTAGAAGCATCACCTTTTTCAGATGGGCTGATGTGCATTGTGCAGTTTTCCTAGAACTCAACCAATAAAAGCAGTACCTGATATTTCTGTTAGTCTGCTTTAGGTTGGTAATACCAAAGGACTTTTATTAACCAGAGAAGGTTTGGGAGTTAAAATATGCAAGGAGGAAATACGTGTAGTTTTTCCTCAGTCAATATAACTTCTTAGCCAGCTCTCCATGATAGAGCCTCTCAGTTGGTGGTGACTAGTTTTCCTTTCTCCCGAGGGAATAGGGAGCACAGCTGCAAATAGGCCCCACTATAGATTATGCAAAAATCACTTTTTTTAAAGGTTTGTTAGCATGTCATTTACTTTTTGAATAAGGAAGGAGGCTTATGCGTAAACCTGATAGCTTTATGCAGAAGGTTTTTGCCACTTCAGAGGAATAAAAATAACTGTTTAAGATATGAGAAAATATTTTTGTAATGTGAGAATATAAAATTCATTGATCAGGTTTCCAGCGCCGGCAAGTTTGGATTTCTGCTTTCTGTCTTTCTATAAAACCTTGGCAATTGGTGCAAAAGTTTCTGATAAAAGTTGTCGTAGATACCTGTTATACTCTGTATTTCATAAAGAAAATGTTTGCTTTTGATTTCCACTACAATGAGAGGAAATTTGGGGGTTTTTTGATTGTAAGTGAAATTTACCTTTCAACCTATATGTTGACACTGCCAATGCTAATGTAATAACTAAGATTTACGTTGTGATGCCTTCATTACTGATAGAGGGATCGCAGTGAGCATTGTTGGCGTAAATAAATAAGCAAATGGTTATTTAGCCCATAGTAAACAATATGCAGATGTATTTGCCTAGTTTTAATGAATTAATCTTCATTTTTGAATTAAAATAATTTGACAGAAGATAATACTCCAACCACATAGGCACAGAATAGGCAATAGAAGTGGAAATTCACCTCCAGTATCCTGACAATTCATCCCAATTTGGGTCAGACAGAGCTACCGTAATGTGCGTACTCCTAATATCAGTTTAATCCTCAGTCTTTCTGCTGAAATTAACAATAACCACACTGTCCATTTTGAGGGTATTACTTTCCTGTGGGTTTCAGTTTAAGGTTACAAGTCTTTTTGTAAAAGTCAGGGAATGCTTATCAGAAGGGAGCAATTTTCCCGAGTTTCGAGGGGTTTGAGGAGAACTTTGGAATGATCCCCAGTGAGAACGCTTCTTCCAAAATGCCGTCCAGTGACAGTCTTTCTGTCAGCGTAGACAAGCTGTAAAACTGACCCCCTTTGGACCCAAGTGAAAAGTAGTCTTGGGTATTCAAGAGATTTCCCTTACAGAGGGATAAACAAGAATCCAATAATTCCAACTCTTCCCAACCCATTTTAGTAGTAGTAAAGACTGAATGGGCGAGAAGCTTCACTTCACACACAGTGTAGTCCAACAAAGCATGGAAGGAGAAGAGCACCTGCAAATCCAGTTCCAAGTGATCTATGATACTGGATGACCAGGCGAACCTAAAGTTCAGTGTCTCAGTTTTCATCAGTGTGTGGATTTATGTTTATCTATTCAGGAGGGTTGAAAATCAATTTAAATCTAAAGTCTCTGCCGCAAGAAAGAATGCATTTACCCATGCCGCGATTATGTGACAATTCCTTGAATAGCCCTTGCAAAGGGGCAGTGGGAATGAAACTATGGCAGTTGCAGGCATTAACAAAACTCTGCTGTGGATGGTGGGTAAATACGGAGGTTTCCAACACCTACTGAAGTTATGGCTCTGTCCTCTCTGCTATTTTTATCTCTCTGCTAGCTAGAATAAAATACAGTGCAAGCAGACTCACCTGAACTATAATCATTCTAAGGTTATTCTTTATACACAGTCTTAGATAGCTCGGTGTGAGGGATATATAAAAGTCGGGTATAAAAATGCAGTCTCAAATATTTAGCTAAGCAATATGGCATTTTCATAACTGGGGTGGGTTTTTTTTTAGATATACAGCCATGGTATACTGAATTTTGAAAACCACTGCAGGTACTGATTTTAAAAATCACAGCATGGCTGTTGGCTATGTTCATGATGCTGACTGCGCAATTATCCAAAACAGTTTTAAGAATATAAACATCTAGGCAGTCTGATTCCCATTTTGCTAGTTAGAGAGAGCTGGCACAAAAAGATACACTCCAGCAATGTATTATTCTGATTACATTCCTTGTAAAATTGTCTTGTGTATCGGGATCAGTCCCTGCTGTTCTGAGCTCATCTGTCTAGTGAGGAGTCAGAAAAGAAAAAGAATAGATGGAATATTAAATGCTTTCAGAAAATGAGGGGGAAAGTGCCCTAGCTTTTAAAGTGAAGCAGCGTGTATTGTTTCTCCTTCCATTGGCTGTTTATCCAATATCAATACAACACTTTAGGAGCCAAATTACTAAACAAGCTGCCAATTAGGCTTGCAGTCAGCTGGATAGATTAGTGGCTAAGAGAGGCAGATACAAGATTTTCATCTCTTGAGCCAATTACGCAAGTGAATTACCATCCACAATGCTCCTTGGAAGATTTGAGGTAGAAAGACTGACTCTGCTGTGATAGACATAAGTGAGATCCAGGGTAGGGGGTAAGGGTTAGCAGGCCATGTATTGCAAAAATTACCCAAGCAAAAAGAGATCCTTCTAGGAAAGGATTTAAAGGATTTAAGGCTGCTGGGAGCGATAGAAGAGGAAATAATAGTTGTGGTATGCTCTGCAAAGGCATTGCTGTTCTGCTCACAAGTCTTAATCATATAAAAGAAAGATGAAAGGCCAAGACTATATTTATGTACAGTGTCATTTTCTCAGAACTGTTTAAAAACCCGTTTTCTTAACATCAAAAATAGTTCGATGGCCAGAGATGAAATTACTTCAATATGGCTTCATTTGTTTCTTACAGCTGAGGGGGAGAGGAGAGGGGGAAGAAAAAAAAAATCTTCAATAAGGGTTATTTAAGAGATTGAACCTAGCTGTATTCTGATTTTATTTACCCCAATATAAACCAAACAGGCTTGATGTTAATCTTATCCAGCAATTGGACCGTACAAATAAATATTGTCACAACAGTGGTTTATGGGGTCACAGTTCCTTTATTATTCTATAAAAAATGATAACTTAATTGGTGAGATTTTAATTTTTTAGAAGCATTTTGCAAATAAAATGGATCTGGGAGATCAAAACTGTACATAGGCTCATTTGTTTCCTGCTGAAGATGATGTACACTGGTGTAACGTTGTTTCTTAAATATGAAGCAAATTTAAAACCTGAACTTTTGCAAGCTGTTGTATCCAAAAATGATTAAACAGATGTGGAGCCTGCAGCAGCATTAGACCTCTGATCTGATTTTAGCTTACAGATGGAATTAAATTAATTCATGGCAATCACTGTAAAATCAAGGGTATGGCACTGAATGCTAGTGTACTGTTTAACCAGGACATACCTGTCTAAACAGCTGTTAAGAAAAAATTACATACCTTTCTTTTTCATTGAAACCTGCCTTTAATGCCATCATAAATATCATACCAAAATTAAACAAATGTGATGAGTTTTTTGTTTTCCTCTTCCCAGTTTTGCCTCTTTCTACTCATAGGTTCCACATTCCATGCATGTAAGGTCATATGCATAATACATGTAGAGACCTTGAAGTGTGTCTGTTCATATACACAAAGGTTTGAGGATAGGCTTTTTTTATTTCCGTCGGCAGTATTGCAATGAGAAGGAACATAAGTGAGGGTATTTTGCGGTGCTGTCTCTTCAAGCAAGTTGCGGTTCCTCTGTGTTTGCTCCTCACTTGTGTGATGGCAGCCACTTCTACATGCAGAATACTCATCTGGTACATCAGGAGCCAAGTTGTTACGGTTGCTAAAAACATTTTGAGTCTGTAGAAAAAGGCTCTGCACAGGAGATTCCTACAAATTATTAGTACAGAGACTGCCTCGTAACTCCTGGAAGCCCAGGAAGCCTCATACAGCAATAAACTTAGAAAAATGTAGCCCTGCTGGTTTTTTCTTGATCTGATTTTGCATAGTTATTTTTTGTGGGACGGCGCAATGGGTTGATTTTGCTCTTGCTCCTGGGTGGGTCGAGACTGAACATGTCCCAGAGGTAGCACAGCCGTTTTCAAGGCCAACGTGCTCGGACCATTCTCTCTAACAGGCCCTACTGGCTAGTCCAAGAAGTGCCATAGGCACGAATTAAAAACTGAACTTGAAGATGAATATTGCAAGGACAATTACTGCTTTTAATTAGAAAATAAAAGCCCAAAGCACAGGAATGGGGGTCAGGGGAATAGCACGCAGTGTAGCATGATTTTTAAGAGCTCTCTCCCGTCATGCAGTCAATCAGCAATGCAATTTTTTTTTCCCTGATTGCTGATTGGTGATGGAATGGAGGAAGAGGGCGATACCACTGTCTGTATTCTTCTGATTCAAGTAAAATATGTTACATTACAGATAAATTTTTCAAATGATGGGTGAAAACTGCAGGAATATTAAAAACAGATACAGATAGTATTTATATAAAACCTAACTATACTGCAAAAGAATGGCCTGCATATATGAAACATTTTTCACAATTAAAATAAAAACTATCCATATTCACCTCATTTGCAAGGAGGAGTAATTAGTCCATTAGTAATATAGGCAAATTGGGTGGGTTTTTGTTTTTTCTTTATTCTTGCTGCAATACAAAGCCTCCAAACCCATTATCCTTTGGACAGTGTATGCTGTTTGATTGTTTGCCCAAAAGTGAGTTGTGAAGCCAAGCTTATGGTGATTTCTGCTCTTTTTTCTCTCTCTCTCTGTGGTTTGTTTTTTGGTGGTTTTTGTTTTTTGTTTTTAATCTGGTGACATATAAGAATAAAACCAGAACTCTTCAGGGGAGGTTTCAGTCTTCTATCCGGAGTTAGAAAAGTATGTACAGTGGAGGGGAAAAATAGTTATAGTATGCATTTTAGAAGTACTTATATGTCTTTAAAAACAAAAAGTATTCTAATTATCCTGTCAGTCACAGGGAAAGA
Source organism: Phoenicopterus ruber ruber (assembly GCA_009819775.1). Classification (NCBI taxonomy): domain Eukaryota; kingdom Metazoa; phylum Chordata; class Aves; order Phoenicopteriformes; family Phoenicopteridae; genus Phoenicopterus; species Phoenicopterus ruber. Next base: position 23,166,742 of record CM020217.1, read on the forward strand.
ATAAAACACTGAGCTACTTCAAAAAATATCAAAAATAGAAACATCAGTTTATTAAGTAACACATCAGGGTACACACTGTTCTTTCATATCTCTTTTTTTGTGAGGTTGCTCTGACTGTCTTGAGAATTGAAATTCATACAGAAAGGTACGTCTGTTGCAGGAAAAGGTCTGTGGGGTTTTCCCCTAAATAGACTAACAAAAAAGCTGTTTACATTGTCTCAGGCTATGGCTTGCATACCATTCCAGCAGCATTGCTGTCTTTGCCTAAGCAGCATTATGAACGGTTTAATATTTCCAATTCTTAGATGTCATGAAATATACTCTTACCCTTGCTCTTTCCTGCTTGGCGGATCTGTTGGATCTTTCTTCCCTTTTAGGTTTTTCCCTTAATTGTTCCACAGACATTTCGTTGGAACAATGCTCCATTTCTTACCATCACTTCTTGTGAAAAGTGGACCAAAACGCACTTCCAGGATTTTACCTGCGAGGTTTACTGGAACTTCTGTTGAACAGTAGCCTTTTTTCTTTCCCTTTTTTTTTGAGCTAGAAAGTATAACTAAGAAGATTGCAAAGCCTGTGTTGTGTATGCCAGGCAGTGTCAGGGACTCGTCTGTATGAAAATTGCCTCTGCCTGTGGGGGCCTGAAAAGAAAGGAAGTCTTGGACATTGAATTTTGTGCTGGTCAGTTCAAGAGGAACCCTCTCGGGGACTGGAGGCTGCTGACTTAAAAGCCTTTATTTTAAACCTAGCATTAAGCATAGCTTCAAACCAGTATTAAAGGATGCCTTTTCTCGATGCGTTTCCCTTTTTCTTTGACTCAGGGACTGAGATACTAGGAAGCTGTCTGCCTTTTATGTAGCCAGCGTTTTACTGAATATGAACAGTTCTATAGTGGGTAATGCCGGAGTATTGTGAATTCATCATCGCAATCATCATGAGGTTTTTAACGTGCACCTCTCATTTTGAATTTCTGTCTGTGTATGCAGTTTCCACTGTGGGGCTTTGCTTTTTTTGTGTGTTGTGTGATAAATGAGGCTTTTCAGAAATGCATGTTCAACTTTTCTTGTGTTCTTGTTTAGTAAGTTAATATAATGATGAGCCAGCTGCTTGTCAATGGTAAATTCTTGATTGAAGACATTGTAGTCTCCAAAAACACAAAACCATAGTCTCCTCCTACAGTATTTTTGAAAAAGTAGCAGGCCAGAATAAATAGGTAGAAAGTTAAACAGATAATATTTCAAGCTGGACACATGGGGTGGGGGGGGGTCTGTTGTCAGGGGGAGGGAGATGTTGAGCAAAGCTGAAAACAAAGTCCAGCTGCTTACATGCAACTGTTTGTGTTAGCTGAAAAACTTCATCCCTTTTTAAAATTGCTTGCATGGTGTAACTTGGTAAGTTTTAATGCAGATTCTTGAAATAAATATCCTTTGTATCCCTCATGCAAGACAGTTATATATGGGAAGGCTTATCCATGCATCATCTCCAAACTCTAGCTTGAAGAGTTTGGTTGATGAGGGGAAAAAACCAGCTTTGTTACGTGACTTAAACAGCTTTGTTACTTGACTTCACTGTTTTTTTATGATGCATTTATGGGAAAAAATAATCTGTTACTAAAAAAATGAATCTGTTATATTAACACTTGCAATCCTGATGATCTTTTCTGCTGTATGTGTGCAGCTTTTCTCAGAGATCTCGATGGTATGGAGAGAAAAGTGTAAACAACACTTAATGGCATTGAAGATATCAAAAGTAAACTTGGATGTATCAAATCTCTCTTACAATGTTCAGTAAAAGAGAAACTGAATAAAGATATAGCTGAATTTCAGAATAGTAGACCACTTGTCTGTACTGTTTCTCTAGCAGCTGTAATTGTTTAATCAGAAATTATTTGTTGTGTTTTATTGAAAGAGATCTTGAGCATTGATAAATATTGGTAAAAATGGAAAGATGGTCATGTTACTATGATATGCCTCAGCTTGGTAACTGTGTGGGACAAGAAATTCAGGTAATCTTGCCGATGTATTGATAAACTTGTGCAGGTGATGCATGTTCTTTGAGACTGATGTAAAATCCACTGTATTGGAATATAAAAGATGTGTGACAATATTTGTCATACTTAAAAACTGAGTGAGTCTTTAAAAACATTAAAAATAAGGCAAAACGTAAGACTCTATTATTTAGAATCATATGCAGTCAGGAGGTCAACATGTGCAAAGACAGCCTGTTCTAGCAACCTATTAGATGAATTAGAATAAGAAGGTTTAAAGCTTTAAGGGAGATTATCCTGCTCTTCTCCACGTTGCAGGCAGTGCTGATTAATGCTGTGTTTCTTTAATCTCAGGGTTTGTAGGTGAAAACACCCAACCAATCCCAGAAAACAACATTGGAAACAGAATGCTTCAGAGCATGGGCTGGACCCCTGGCACGGGCCTTGGACCAGACGGCAAAGGGATAGCAGAGCCAATACGAGCCATCCAGAGACCAAAAGGACTCGGACTTGGATTTAGCTGACAGAAATGCACTCTGGCTGCCCGATAAAAATAAAGCTCAAAATTAATTTAAAAAGACAAAAAAAAAAAAAAAAGGGAGGGGAAAAAAAAGGCAAACCTATATTGTTTGTTGTGATCAGCAAATCCAGTTATTCTTCTCTCAAAGATCACTAAAGTCAATGTGCTTCACATTAGCAACACCAGCTGCAAGGTACAGGCACAGTGACGGAACCGGCATTCGAGTCTAACTTTATAATGGTGCTAAAATGTACAAAAACCTCTACTTTTTTTTATTTTCTGTGGTCTTAAAGTTTGTATTAAGCATAAATTTCAGTATATTCACTTTTTTTCATAAAAGCTTCTGACACAGCAGGTTCTAGTATATATAGGAAATTTTTTTTTGTAACTATAATTTCATCTCGAGAGTCTTGATAAGATTTGCAAGGAAAATGGAACTTTTTACAGCTCTTGTGTTTTCCCCCTTTTCAGGCAAGGTTTCCAAACCTGGTATTTCTAGTGTTTAACAATATTTGAGGATAAGCTGTCATTTTGCCCGTAAGATATACACGTTTCCCCCTGGAAGGTGATATGGTATGCAATTTTGTATAAGAGCATGAAAAATGGCTTTGTTGTCATAGGAATGCCATTCCAACACCATTATCTGGCAATGTATCACTGTCTTCCACATTCAAGCTCAAAAGTAAAGCTTTTATACTTGTTTTTACATTTACAGGATTATCTTTTTTCAGCAAATATTTTAAAAAGTTGGAGTTTATTCTGACTTTGGATATCCCTTTATATTAATAATCCTCAGTGTTTCCACATTTAAGAATAGTTTGAGCTTTGAACCAGGAAATTGTATTTTAAAGATGACTGTCTTTCAGTGTTTATATTCTGGGTTTGGGCGTATTTTAAACAATGCAGTGTTCAACATCGTGTTATCATTTGGTTTGTGATCGTGCTGGTGCCAATGAGCCAAAACCTTTAAGGATCATGAACAGAAAAAGGGCAAGGAGAAGCAGGATTAGGGTAGAGGAAAGGAAGGAAAAAGATACTTTGATGGCATCTTGCAAATCTAAGCTAGCAATTTAAAATCAAGAGGGATCATTAAGTGTTTTAATCAGTATCCTAATGTATCTAATGTCAGCAGAAGCAATTTCATTAAGCACCAACCAATCAAGCTCCTAGGGTACTTATTGGTCTACAGTATAAAACAAATTCCACTTTAAAATTAAATGACAGGGCTGAAGGAAACTGTTGCTCAGATGGACTAAGGAGAAAATCCTGCCCCCCTCCCCGGCCACCGCTGTAGTAGCTGGCAAGATTTACCCTGCGTGCAGAGGGAACAGGATTTGATTCTCCAGTCTTTTTTTTTTTTTCTTCAAGAGGAGGATCTCTCCCTTCCTCTGCTCCCAAACTGCAGAGAAAAATACTCACTTCCAGATGCTTGCAAAGATATTTTCCTTAGGATAAAAAGAGCACAGCTTCCTTCATGTGATTGTGAAATATAGTGATGAATTTTAAGAAGTGTTTTTATTACTTTTCTTTTTCACTCAACTTCACCCATTTTTCCAGACAAATAATACTAGGAAAAGAAGTAGCAGCAGCATTATAGCATTGAATTTGCTTAAAAGAAATGTTCATGCTTTCCACTGTGAGTACTGTCAGTTTGGGAACACTGTTTCACCATACACATAGTGTAGAGTAAAAGGTTAGTACCTGATACTGTTTTTAATGATAGCTGAATGCACATGTTCTCTGAGTTTCAGAAGAACTATTTATTGCTGTTTGAATACTTGATATGATTGTGTGGTTTTACTTTTTGAAATTATAAGAAATTTTAAACAGACTTGGGATTTATAATCAACACGTATACTTTTTATTGGAAAGTTTTGGGGCATAGCATAATGTGAGTTTGCCACTTCAAATATCTCTTGCACAACTAAACTGAGTTAAATACATTCCATATCTAAAGAATTTCAGGGCCACATAATTGCAAAGGGTTGAGAGCCTGGAATTCTGCAGCTAGCAGAGGTGCCCACTTGTGTAAGTGTTATTTATAATAATGAATTTATATGTGGCATGCTCCCCTTCTTTCAGTGCGATGTGCTACTGAGAGCAAGTGAATTCTAAAGACCTCTTTGTATTGTACGCCACAATCAAAGATTCCTAACAATAATTTTCAACATGTGAATTATGAAAGTGAATCTTTAAGTTCTGGTTGCTCTAGCTCTGTTTGCAAAACTGTAAAGAAGTATTCATTCTCTGTTAAAATTCCATTGTTTTGCTTTGGTTACAACACCTACATATCTTGGGCTGGAAATTCTAAGTATGGCACATATAACACTTGTTTGAAGTATTTCTGTGCAATTTACCATAGCAGCAGTTCCTCAAGAAATCAGTCTGCAGCTCCAAAAGTACTTGAAAATGTTTCCTGTTTTAAAAAGATAAGAGGGAAATAATGGATACATGTTGAGAAAAAAAACTCTTTAGCCTATTCAACTCTTTATTTATCCATTCATACAGATACAGTAAAGCAGCCAACCTAGTAAACAACCATAACGGAAGAACTATTTAGTCTGACTGGAAATCTTACAACTTTTTGTTTTAAATCAGTCTACTAATGAGAAACTATTAGACATTAAGATTAGTCAAATTGATTTTGATATAGAGATAGATACGCTTTGTCTGTTTTCCAGGAGGTATTCTCATAGATGCCACAGCTGACAGTCAACGTTACATGATAGAAGTTGTAGAACAAAATGATTTATTGAAATATTTTAATGTAGTGTTTTGAGATATCTTTTTGTTGCAGTAAAATTCCCATTCTGACTCACACTATCATTTCATTTCTGTTTTTCCACATCTCACAGGAGTGGTTTTAAAGATACTCCAGTAGTGTGATTTTGCACAGTTAAAACTAGTGTTAAGAAACAAAACAAACATGAATTGTACTTTTGTCTTTTTTAAGCCGTTGCAATGTTAGTTGGCTTTGAAACAGGTCAAAGTACTCGGATTTATTGGGTTTTTTTCTTCAGGTCTTTCCCATACATAACTTGCAATCATACTACGATACCTGCTATAAAGCTGGCTCACGTTATTTTAAAATACATATACGAGTATTTTCAGATAATAATTCTTAACGGCTGTGACACTGAAGGTTTTTTTGCCTACATAAATAAATATGGGATCATCTTGTATCTAAAAGTTACTATCCATCACTTGCCAGATTCTTTCCATTTAGGTGTTTGATTAATCGGTAGCTCAGCTGTTACCATAATATTCTTCCTCTGCAGAATGTTTAGTGAAGATAAGAGACATTACGTATTATCAGCATTGCGTTTTGCTACATGTTCCATGGTGTCTCAAAGTTTTGTGAATTGAGCCATTAACTGTTAATAAAAGAAACCCATGAGCAGTATCTTATTTTTAAATAAATATTTGTTGAAGTCAGAGAAGCATTATCAATATGCTTATTTTAACAAGTTTGTCCCCGCATTTGTCTTTCTGCAATTAGGTCAATAATGGATGTAGAATGGCAGTAAATAGCTAAATAATATGTATAGAACGCTTTGCTTTAAGAACACAAATGCAAGATGAAATAAAATAAATAGACTCCGTTCTTCATGGGTTTTGTATGTTCTTTTCTTTAACTGCCTTTTTCAATAGCGTTGTTGTTGCACAGGTGAGTACAAAAACATGCTGTTTCTGAAAATATAATTAAGGTTGCTAATATCTTGTACCAAGCAGATGCATATTATGCTAAAGCTATTATACTACCTTATACGTACCTTTTTCCTAGTACTTTTTTCCTAGGTTATTATTATCCAGCTGAAAAGGTTACACCGCGACGTCAGGAAATGCCTCGTTTAAGATATTTGCAGTACTTTTGTTATCGTATTCTTCTAAGACGTTTAAATACAAGTTCTCTTCACCCTTTAAGTATGTGTATACTTTGATAACTGTGACAGGACCTTGTGCTTTCTCTTCAAACAGTTCTCCAAAACTGTTCCTCCAAGGAGAACTCGCACAACCTTTGGTTTACTTTCCCTCTCCCCACGCTCCCAGGGCAGTTTCAGTAAAGGCATATCAGAAATGGGGATCCCTTCCCTCTTACTCTAAAGTCAAGAGACTTTTTAATTAGACTTTGATGCCTAGCAGAGTTTGCAGGAGCAGCGGCATAGTTAGCACACAGCAGTTGCATACCCGAGTTACCCACAGCAGAGTCCCATACCTAAGGGCAGTGTGTGTGTGTTCAGTCTGAAAAAACACGGTCCAAATTATTTCTTTATTGATCTATAGTCCAGCTGTAAAACTCACATAAAATGTTAAAAGAGAAAATGGCATTTTTAAAGATTGTTCTATGTTTTTGCTTTGAATTCTCCCTAGAAAAGGTTTTATTGTCGTCAAGTGAGGGGGTTTTATAGGTACAGTATTTAAGATTGGGTTTGTGGGGGTTTTTTTTTAATGACGTCTCTATACCAAAAAAAGTCTTGGAGGAGGTGCAGCAATTTCAGCATGGATGTTCTGCTTGTTCAAGTGGGAGTTTTTGCTAAAAAAAACCCTGTAAAATCTTTACCAACGTAGATTGATATAAGCTGTATTTACTATCTAATAAGGTATAAGAGAGTTTGTCCAGTAAAACTATCAACAAACTTTTTAATGTAAGTGTGCTTTAAGTTATTGTGGAAAACTTTACAAAAGCAACAAAAGTTTCACGATTGACTGGTAGTAGGTAACTCTAGTGGAAATGTTTGGGCTTCCTGTGATTCTCTTCCCCTTTCCTACAAGAAAACAGGTAATGGAGGTATTTTGACTGTGATGGTATATTGATGGCATTTGAATATTCAATCTTTAAGTAAAAGGCTGAAAATCACTGAGATTCTGTAAACTTGATTTCTTGCACCTATGAGAACTGTGGTTATTAACAGCTATGAAAAGTGGTTTTGAATTAATATAAGAGATTCCATCTATAGAAAGTTTTGATTTTGGCATGACTGCTTATAGCATTGCTATGATGAATTTAAGTATTGGGGAGCCTGACTTCTGAAACTGTGAATATAAGTCATTAGTCTCTGAGGAATGTATGTTTTATTGTAATATATTTACACTGATTAAATATGCAAGCTTATTAAAATATTATCTTTCAGAATATTTGATCATAGAGATGCTCAGTTTAATTGTGCCTTGTCCTTAGTGTTGTCTTTCACCCTTAATATTTGTCCATTTTTCTGAAAAAGCGTAACCCTATATATCTTTTAAGTGATTATACCCAATGTTTTCTCTTTTAAAGTGTAATCTCATGTATGTGGTAAGTGATACCACTCAACATTTTCTATCATTTCTACTAGTCCAGTGAAGTTGGTTTTCTACACTTCCCTAGGCCAGTTTCCTGAATGGCGCCTACCGTTGCCTTCATCAGTTGTTTTAAGAGATTTTGACACTGAGAACTTGAAATTTCTTTAGCCTGGGCAGGCTGTTGTGTTGGCCCCTCTCTTTCCCGTGGCCCCAAGCTGATGAAGACTGGAAGATATGTAATGCTTTCTGCACATAAATATCTCCAGTGACTTCAAGATGTGAAGTACTACATAAGTCTAAAAATAAGCGTGCATGCAAGTGTTTGCAGATTGGGGCCTTAACTTCCTTCCCTGTAAAAGATACGGGTCCTAAATTTTCCATGGCATCAGAGTTCCCGCAGACCCCTGGAGTCAGCTGCCCCTTCGCTGGATCGTGCTGGCCCATCTTCACATCGAGTTTCCTCAGAGCACCTGTTTGGCGACTGTGACGTACAGGCTGGGTTGTGGCCGATGTTGGTCTATCTATCCTTTCGGTGCCAAACGCGGTACGTCCCGGCGGTGCGGGGAGTCAGGGCGCCGTTTCCACCTGGAATGTCGCCGTTTTGCACAGCTCGAAATGCCACACAACGAACGGCTCACGCCAGGTTGCCTGGGCCACGGTCGACACCATCAGGCAGTCAATCCAGTACTGGGTAGTTGATTCTGTATGTGTGATGTAGTCTTTCATTCCAGCAAAGTAACAAGAAAAAGGAGAACTAAAAAATACAAAATGTTTTCAATTCAAAAAGGTTATAGCAGAAAAGTAAGAATTGTAGATAATGGAAGGGATCAAAATCACTTCTGAGGCTACGATACAATGAGAAAACTGAAATACTCTTAAATTTGGGGGCAGACGAGCAAGGGATAACATGCATCAGAAGTTTGCAGAGGGAAAACGTAAATGTCCCCAGTAATATTTTCTCCTATTTACCAAAAAAAAAAAAAAAGTTTCATGCAAGACAGGAGCAACAAGAAATAAGTAATTTTCATTTTGTTTTAAACTACTATTGTGAGTGATTAAGACACACGTGATACAGGAAACTCAGTGCCACAAGATGTTGAGTCAAGGTGTTTGGCAAAACAGATTCAACATTTTGACCCACCTTTGAAGGATACCGTCAGTTTTAGTACCTGAGGTGAGTTAAACTTCTCATGCATCTACTGCTTTGAATCCTTCAAACTTTCTCAGTGAGTCAGCTTAGTCAGCTTGTTCTACATCTGTCCACTCTCAAACTTCCTCCGTCTTCTTCTCAAGGATCTCTTACTGTTGGTGCTGGACCTCAGATTGCGCCCTGCTTGTTCATTTCCATGAGTTTTGTTTTCTGCTTTAATGAGCTGTGAATTTTTTTTGTTTCACTTCCTTGGAAACTGCCTATAACATGGTTTTAACATATTATCCTATTAGGTATATTTGAGTGGAGCAAGGAGATTCTTTGAAGAATCGGGACTGATGGGTTTTGGTTTTCCCTCTCATAAAGTGTTTCTGTATTTAGATCCTTGATTTCTTTGAAGACTCTCAGTGCTGTTCACCATGCTCCCACTGGTTTCTCTCTTGCACAAACTTGCCTGTTTTCTTACAGAATATTGTGTTGGAGGGCACAAGAATTTTTCCAGTTGCATTTGCCAAGTTTTGCAAATTTTCAATTTTGTGCTTTTGGTTTCAAGTGTTAAGAGTTGAGTTTGAATTCCACACGTGTTGCCTTATTTTTTTCAAAATGTTCCAGGTTACGTCAAGCATCTAGATGTTCTGCCATTTGTGAAGAAAGTCGAGTATTTTTCTAAAATCCCCTAAATGCCAAACTCTCAGTGTATGTAACGCTAGCCCTCTCATTTCTGGTAGTAATAGATATGATCTACAACATAAACCATATATACATAAGTATAGCTAATACAAGATGTAAAAATTCCCTGAATACCAGTGATACTCAGTATGTTAATATGGATTAAACTCAAGTAGTTCCACTAACTGAGAGAACACTTTCATAATCCGTTACAGATTTCTTTTTTATATGCCATGGTATGCCTTATTCTGAAATAAGAGATTTTGAGAGTGAATCCATAATAATTTTAAGGATTTTCTTAATGTGATGTAAATAATAAGTAACACAAATACCAGGTTGCCTTTATACTCATTGTAGTGTATAATTTAATTTATTTCTCATCTTCTTTTTGCCAGTGGGCATATGAATGGTAGCGAGTTACAGTTCTTATTAACTGAATTTAGGCAATTTCTACCCATTACCCACAGAGATAGGTCAGCTGCTAAATAGTAGCTCTTGGCCAGGAATTCGATAGGACAAGAAGTCTGGGCAGGAATGATGCCACTCGCAAAAGTGTTGGAACAGAGAAGAATATACCATCTAGAGAATCTTCTCACCTTTCAACCTCTACGTTGTACCTACCTGCAGTTTTCCCAGTAGGCATGGGGTTTTCCATGATGAAGGTTCATGGAGAAACGCTGCAGGGGTTCAGACCTGCAAATTGTAGTCCCGGCGCTTGATGTTTGCCTGTTACACTTGCTTATTGCTACCATTGAGAAGTTTGCCTCCCATAGCTGGGTTCCCTTTTGAACATCCAGGGCTTCTGGAGAGCTGGTAACGGAGGCATTTTGCACCGGGTAGGCTGCCTCTGATTGTGACTCTCCCTCTCCGGGTTAGATTTAATAGAATAAAGTCTGAATTTGCACTATGGTGTGCCAAATTTATTTCTTCAGAGGAAAAAAATCCACTCCTTAGAATCAAGCTAGTCTCGTACACAATCTAGACTCCATATTCGTTCAAAAAGTACAAATTTTTGTGTCAGAGAATGTTTGTTCAGCAAAATCTAATGTTGTGTAATTGTGCCTTTTCTAATAAACTGTGGGGAAGACACAGTGTTTTCCACGGGTTATTCAGAGACCAGATCACCACATTCTTCAGCTCTGGCTTTACCAGGCCTCCTCCATAGCCCAGCTGCTTAGAGGCGGCTCCCTCCTGGAAAAGCAAAGAGCCTGGAAGCTTTGACAATTTGCAGCCCCTGAAACCTTCTGGCTTCGGGCCCCGCAGCGAGGGCGTCTCACAAAGTCTCTCCAAACTTGCATGTTCCCCATCACAGAGCAAAGAACTGGAAAACCTGAAGTCACCTTGTGGCTTCTGTAGTTCTGGTGTAGCTCAGTCCCTGGAGGCTGCCCTGGCAGGAGTTTCCGTGCCTCCGGTTCAGGAGGACCCGTGTCAGGAGGCTTGGGGAGGCAGGACTGCCCAAGCTTCCTGCCAGGGAGCTGCAACAGGGGCAGGTCTAGAGACGCCAGGTGTGCAGCAAGCTCTTGGAGCGCCAGCTCAACAAAATACCTTGTGAAAAACACATTCTCGCTCCAAAACTTCTTTTGGAATTGGTGAAATGTCCTGTGAAGGACAGCATCTAAGGCAACTTCCACTGTCCCCAGTAGTAATCATGCTACTGCAAGTTAAAAATCTCAGTTGTCTTTGCCCTGAGAAGTTTGGGTTGTGGTTCTTCTCAATCACCACAGCCCCATCGGCCGCTGTTTTGCGGCATGGTCTGTGACCACTCACCCCGCAGACCAGCGGCACATTGACTCCCGCGGGCTGGGCGCTTCAGGTTTAAAGGTGAGCCTGGGGAAGGGCCAGCACCGGCTTCTGAGACATTATCAATAGCATCCTGGGAAGTGCGGGCTTGGCCTTCCCGGAAGGGTCAGATATGCTGCTCGTGGAGTTTGGTAGCCGCTAGCATGGAGTTTTGTTCCTGGCACGGGCTGCCATTTTACTGTGGAACAGGGCGTCTGGTTCACCCGAGAGGTTCACACGCTTGGCATGCGGGATCGGTTACGGACACAGATCTCTGGGCAGGGGCTTGAGGCGGGGACCGTTCCAAATGAACCGCTGCGAGACTAATCGTACTGCGCCACGGCGAGAAGGTTACAATGACACGGCAAGGGAAATATCCTGTGGTGATTTTTGTCACCATCCAGGATAGTGGCTGTTTGAAGAATTTCATCCAGAACCACGTTCCTGCACGGCCTTTGGACCTTCCGAATCACAAAGGCAAAACTGAAAAAGAAAAATTTGCAGCCTTTTACTGTGTAGTTGAGAAAATGAAGTTATTTGCCTATATGTGTCTGCCCACGCAAACACGTGGGCATGCATGTAGATGTAGATCTCTTCAGAGAATGGTATAATACATTTAATTATGAAAAAGTATAGTTACACGTTAGGCCATTTGTTACATTGTCACCCCGCATACCTCACAGAAGTGTGACAAAGCCTCTGGTTCTGCTGAGCCCGCGTTACTTAAAAGGGGGTGAGTTGCTCCTACAAAAGTCAATAAATCTGCGATGTATTGTTTCATATTCTGTCTTTATGTAAACCTAGCCAGGTTTTTTTAGTTGTCTTCTTCCTAATCAGTGGTAAAGTGCATTTAATAGCTCACTTAAGGTGTCATCCATTACTATGAGTTACTGTTAGAACTAATTAATAGAGCTGAAATTATTTTGTAATGAGAAATTGAAGTATTGCAGTGTTAAAAAAAAAATTACCTTTCATAGCTAATTAACATTTAACAATGCAAATAAGCTGATAATTATTTTTCAAGCCATAGAAAAATTCTGTGACACTTTATATACTACCTTTGTGATCCTAATTGTTCTGAAAAATACCTCTATAGAGATATAGTCTGAAGAAATTTCCCCGGATGAAAGGCGGTTTCTGAAGTGCACAATGAGTGAGAGCTCTCCTTTTGTTCGTGCGGGGCCACGTTCAGCAGCTATTTCTCACGGTAAAGACTGACGAAGAGAAGGAAAAAGTAAGGGTCACGAAGGTAGGTGGAAAGGGGAAATTACGTGGGATCTTGGCCAAAATTTCCTGGCTGCTCCAAGTCAGCCATTCTTCTCTTCGGTTACTGTAGTTACTATAAATGCGGCCCCAGCGGGCTGAGATCGTTTGGATCCTTCGCGAGAGAAGATGCTAACAGCAAGCGAACACAAAATTCACAAAATGCATTTTTAGGTCATACGCGTGGTAAATGAATGCAGTTAAACCACCCAGAAACAGAAACTGCAAGTCTGACCTTGTGTGGCAGTGTGAGGCGTGTGGGGTCACAGTCCCCCAGAAATCAAGACGTTGGCTTTTCTTTCCAGATCTCATCACTTTGGACGTTCCTTGGAGCAGGAGTTTTCAGAGGAAGCATCAAATTGGCGGTGTCCTTTCTCGTGGCCGGCCTGGTGCCATGGGCACTGCTTGCTCATCAGGCAGGAGCTGCCGCAAGCGCAGGTGGAAGTTTTGTTCCGTTCTGTGGCATTTTTTGCCCATTTTTCACAACCAGTCCAAGTAAATATTAAAATCTGTTCTTCAGTGACGCAAGCTGTCACTTTCTTGTCACCGTTAGCTTTGGTAAATGAAATATGCTCTTACTCTGTTTCGATTTTTAACCTAACTCTGTAATCTTTATTATATTTTAAGATGTCAGTTTAATGTCAGAAATTTTGTTTTTATCGAAAGTTTTTCTGAAAGTGTTGGGTATTATCTTTTCTCTTTTTTTTTTTTTTTGAGTGAACTGGTATTTTTTTGGAGGGAACCTGCTATTTTATTTAGCAGGTTTATGATAATATATAATCAACTAGCACGTGAATCACAGAGGCTCCTGCTGGTGGCCGGCTAAGCACAGACGCATTACTTTGTACACCTGACGTTTTAAGCAGACCCCGGGTTCTCTCCAGCGAGACAGTGCCACTAGCTGCCACGGGTATGATCTACTCTTGGCACTGTTGGTTCTACCTGTACATTAGAGTTGTCTTCTGCCTTTGAGTTGTCGGAAGCATAAATCTTCCTCTGGTTCGGAGACGCCGCCCGCTCTGCCGCAGAAGAGCATTCCTTGATCGTTCTTTAGTTTTCCTGCAGAACGTGGGGTGTTTGCTGTCGTCCTGCTCTCGGCTGCCCGTCCTCCCCCACTGCGGACCTTTCCTCCAGGACTGTCCACCACTGCTTTTTCACTGTTGAAGTGGTGGTCTGCAAACTGGTATCAACCCGTCTTCCTTAGAAATGGATTTCATTTTTTTTTGTTGGTTTTGACCTCAGAGGAGGCCTTGTGATCATGTCCTACATAGTCTTCTGGGAGCCTCCCATAACACCGTATGTTTTGCTGAAGGCCACCGCTGCTGTTTGTCTGTTATCTTGCAAAGTTTTACCTAGAAAACGTCACCCATTTGCGTCTGATGTTCCCGTGCCAGAGGAAAGGAAAAAGAACCATGAAGGTAATAATTTATTATCTTAACTCATTTAGTCATTTTAAATTGAAATTATTAATTGATGGAAGAGGAGTTCTGAGTCAAGACTTCCAAAAGTTTGGGGTTGGCAGAATTGGGCCTTGACCCGGGTGCGTGCTTCGGTCGGCGCGTCAGTCACGTAACCTCTTAAACCAGGGGGCAGAAGCTTGTAGACCAGCAGCAGGGTACTGTGCCAAGGTTTTCCTGCCGTCAGGAAGGTTTGGTACAGCACTTGCTGATGTTTTCCTCGTTCTGTATGCTAATTTAATAATTAAAATGTTAAACCCATTCTATAGGTCAGCTTGTCTTTGGTCAGTATTTTATACAAATTTACACTAAATGTTTAACAACGAGTGTGGTTAGCGTGGTTTAAGGTTGTGATTTTTATGGATTCCTTTACCAGCGTTGATGACCATTATTATGAAGCCCCTACCTGGGTGGTTTTCATCCCCATCGAGTGGTCCCACGCTCTGCTCCCCGTGCTCTCCAAGACCGAGCGCGGGCTGGCCGGCTGCCTCAGCTTCGGACCTGCGGCAATCATTTTCCCCGCTTGGCTCAGAACAAGTATTAATGATAGTTTGAGCACCCCCCGGGCTAAAATTTGTGGATGTTTTACAATTAAGCGGGTTTTTTTAATGTTAGTTTTAATAGATATTTAAGAAATGTAACATGAAAAATAACATTTTCAGCAGGTTTATTCTCACGTGTCTTGCACGTTGTGTTTATCGTCTTGCAATGATGGTGTCTGAAAATCTTACCCGTGTGTGTTACAAAGCAACGCAGCAGTTCGGAGAGGCAGATTTTCGGGGCAGTTAGTAGTTGAAGTAGAAAAATTTTTGCGACTTGCGCCTCTAGTATAGCTATAGAATATCAAATGACTTAAGGTGCGGGTTTAATCGTAGCAGTTCAGACTCTGCACGCCACGGAGCGTGGCTGCTTTCAAATGTTTTAATTTCTAAAAACAACTTTACGAAAGGAGGGAGAAGGCTGAGAAGCCTTCCTCTCGCGGCTCTCGCGCTCTTGTGTTTCTCCATTACGCCCGTTAACAACTACACCAGAAACAAGCAGCAGATTTTTTTTTCCACTCCGTGAGTAATTGTCTGCACAGCAGTGACAGATGTGCAATATAGCAGCTTCTTCAGGAAAAAATTAACAGTTTGTCCAGCATGTCAGCTCGCTCTTTTTAGTGCTTCGGAGGTCTTGGCCCCATTATGGATGATTTAGAAATTGAGGCAAGCTAAGACCAGCTGCCTGGGTTGAAAGCCTTAGTTAGTAGCCCTCATCTGCATTCCAGTATTCACTTACATCTAGAAATTGGTAGGGCCCCTCTGGCCACAAGATGAGTATGGGCTGACAATGCCTTGATTTGTTGAGAGAGAGAATAAATGGGTTTTTCAGAAGATGAGGAAATATCACCATTACTGGCCAATTTACAGCATTTTATCTGTTCTTCAAACATGTCACTTTTGTTATTGTTGCATGGTAATTACATAGTGAAACGGAAAGAAAACAAATTCTGGTTACATATTCAGATGGATTGCAAAATCATATAATCCTGATAAATGCCCATTTATGATACACACGGATGAAAGGTTCATTTTAATTTTGAATAGCTAGCAAAGCCATAAATAGGATATAGGATTAGATCCCACAGAATCCGATTACCTAAAAGCAAATAGTATTTTTCTTCACTTTTTCATAACCAGGAAATTCAGTGTGTGCAGGGTATTTAAATAAGCAGGTTTTCCATAAAAATATATGAAGTAGGTATAGTTCAATAAGTTCTATATTTTAAATATAATCATTTAGGACTATTCGGCTAAGTCTTTTCTGAAGTACTCGTTTGTAAAAAGACGTCAACCCATCAATATTGCTGAGAAAGATATCTCGCAGCTGTACCCTATTGCAAGCTATACATTTATGATGAATAGAAGCAGCGTTGCTTATTGGGTATCGAGTGCAACAAAGCAAAAGATGGTCAGCATCGTGCTTGTACTGTGAGTTGCAACTGTTACACTTGCGTAACAGTTTTAAAGAAAGTTTTCAGGGCAAATGATGAATTTAAGCAGCAAGTTCTGACAAAACACCAGGTAGCTGCAATTTTGGCAATAGCTTTCATGGCTGAATCGTTGTCTAAAATATGGGAAGCTCCATTTTCCGCAGTGGGAAGGCACGAGGAAAGGAGCGGTGTGAAAATACACGCATATATTAGCAGGAAGCCGTGCAATTGATTCCTGATGGTTACAGAGGTGAAAAGAAGCTGCTTCGCAAAGCCGTCTGCTTCATAAGCGCTCGGTGTCCGAATTATCTTCGCGAGATGTTGTCTTCTCAGCTTCAGGGAGGGTTTGCCGTTGCTTCAAGAAGAGTAGGGGTGGCAGAGAAGGGAGCACCCGGGACGTGTTCGTCGAGTCCCCGCTGGCCCCGCTCCCTCCCCGTCCGCAGGCGTCTCTGTCCCTGGCGGGAGCCGCGCTCAGGGAGCCCCGCCAGACGCCGCACAGCCCGCCTGAACCCCCTTAAGCGAGCCTGGTGGCAGAGACGGCCACCGACAGACTGCACGTGCTTCCGAGGGAGGAAAGATTTGCACGCTTCAGCGCTGGGTATGGCTAAGTATGGTGCCTCACGGTGCCGGGCCAGCCTTCGTGGTAGGCGTTGTGTTCTGGAGCAGAGGGTTCATGAAGATGGTTAATCGAAATTCGCTCACAAAGGAATATAATTAGGCCCCTACTAAATGTTTACCTGCAGCAAAGTCCGGCCTGATTTTTTTCAGCTGTTTTTATCCAAATACATCATAAATGTAAGTAGGTACCAGCAGTCTGAGCAAGCAGCCCTCGGTTGGATCTGGTCTCAACTAATTAAATTGTATCTGCCTGCACTTGTCCACCATGTAATCATTTAAAGGTTTACAGTTTGGAATCAGTGTAGCTATCAGTATAGCTACAATAAACCTGATGTTATCACGGGTAAATACTACTTACATGACTGGTATTGTTCTCTTCCTCAACCTTACACTGTATTTGTAATAATTTAACTTTTCACCTCCTTCTTGGCAAGTCCTGCATCTATATATAGCTACTGACAAGACTGGTGCCAATGAAAGATATCAAAAGGCAACTTTATTGTGGGTCAAACTTTCTGGTAGTGGGAGGGGGAATATATAAAAAGGCTAATCTCTGGGAGGCAGCGATAGACGCTCTGTCAGTTCAGACGTTTGGAGGTGAACTTCCAGTTTGTTAGGGATGCCTGTGTGGAGGTGGCCAGTGCGTTGCGTGATGATTTCCAGTGGGGTGATGGGTGGAAGAGCTGTTGTTCAAGATTTCAGGGGGACCCGGATGACATGATCTGAATGATATTCTTCTGTGGTTTTACAGCAGGTGTATTGCAAAAGAGTCTAAAATACCCTTTCCATGCTATTGCCATGAAGTCACTTTCATGGTTCTCTGCCCCTGAGTTTTGTTATCACTTTAGCATTGACTAACTTTTCTCCTAAAAGGTTTTTTTCGTGTGCTCCAGGGTAAAGTAGTGGCAAATATGCAAAATGGCTACAAGAAGCATATCTTGGGAGACGTCTCTGAGGTAAATAGCTGCAGTTGGCTGAAGGCATTCAGATGCAGTAAGTGCATTTGCTAGTTTTGAACGCTCAGTTCAATCTCAGAGCATTAAATATGTGCTATTTTTTGTTAATTTACCTTCTAAATCGCTCCTGAAGATTGTGATGCACTGCTTGTGAACAGCAGAAACTAGTAATACTCGTTCCTCTGCCACTGAAGGAACTACCCACAGCCGGAAACCCATCCCCTGTGCAAGTATTCAAAGTCTTCAGCAAAATGCATTCGCCCTCATAGGTACAGAGTAGGATTTGGAAATCCCAGTGCTGGTGCCTGCTGTTTCCCAGAGTGGAGAGCGTGTCCACAGCCTACGTGATGACATATCCATCCACCACCACCCTCTCCTCCGCACACTCGCTCGTGTCCACATCTGTGGCTACGGCAACATCTGCCCTACGGGAAGTGACCCCTCATCTCGCTGTTCGTTGTGGCAGGGCTGCCGTGTCCCTCCTGAGCAGACTTTCTAGTGTGACTCACCAACAAAACCTTCGTTGTCCCAGTTGTCTTGAAATGATGTGGGGGATGTTCCAAAAACGGACTTGCTATATTTTCTCCGTTGTGTGTGTGCATGTGCGCGTACTGAAAAAGCAGCATTTTAACTTGAATGCCATCTAGAAGAGTGTTTCATTTCAGCCTTCAGCAGCTACTCAGTATGATGATATATGCACACTCAGAAGAAGAATAGTATACAACAAAGCAAAGATTTCAGCTTTGGTGAGTTGCTGCCTTGTTTTTCCCCCCTCCCATTCAGACTGAAGATTTCCTGCAGCTTTACACACGCTAAGCAGTGTTAGATGTAGCTACGTGCTGCTGTAGCCTGGCTTTAAACAAGCATCCAATGCGGCTGTTGAAATCTGAACAATACTTGGTCATCACCTTTAAAAAGGCCTTAGTTTTGCCATGAGTGAAATTATGAAGAAATCCTTCTTTAATTATTATTATTATCATCCTGAATTTCTTAGTGGCACTGAACCTTCCAAAATATGCAGCCGTCTGGTAGAATTGCTTCCAAATACAGCCTCACATTTGATTGTAGGGTCTGGAACATCAGCCTGCAGGAATGTGCTGCTAAAGCATCTTCCCTTACTGTCTGATGCTGAACAAACGTAGGATGTTGCAGTTCACTCAAAAGCCGTAATTTTTTATTTTAGCCGTATCCATAATAGATGGGAACGTGTAGGCAATACCCCAAGAAGGCAAGGAGAAAGCCACAACAAATTCCAATGAAGCTGAAAGCATGGCAAGGATGTGGATGTACTTCATATATAATTAGGGTGAAGTGCAGTTATCTCAAGGGTCCTTAAAATCACTTGTTGATTTAAAAAAAAAAGTGCTCTTGTGCTGGGAACAGATATAAAGTCACTAAAACAGAGCTCAACAACAGGAATTAAAACTATGCCATCTTCATGTTAGTAATAGAGTAGGTAGTAGTCAGCTTCCCCACCTGTGCCGGCTCCAGCAGGGAGAGGTCTGGGGCAGTCAGAGAGAAGTACGAGGCTGGCACAGTCGTAGAATCATAGAATCGTTCTGGTTGGAAGAGATCTCCAAGATCATCGAGTCCAACCCTTAACCTATCACTACCAAGTCCACCACTAAATCATATCCCTTAGCGCCACATCTAAACGACTTTTGAATACCTCCAGGGATGGTGACTCCACCACCTCCCTGGGCAGCCTGTTCCAGTGCCCGACAACCCTTGCGGTGAAGAAATTTTTACGAATATCCAATCTAAACCTCCCCTGGCGCAACCTGAGGCCCCGAGCTGGGGAGCACCGGCGCTGCTGCTCCTCAGCCTCTGCAGCAGGTCAGGGCTGTCAGCCTGCCCTCCAGCCCTTTTCCTGCAGCAGCACGCTTGGAGCAGATCAGGGTTATGCGGTGCGTTGGTAGGTACAGGTAAATGGCACTTCCCTGCAGAATAGTTTCCTGCTTCTTAATGCCCAAGGAGTAGCCAAGTTCACGGCATGTAAGGGGTTTTGTTCCTATTCTCAAAGCCACCGCATTTTCGCACGGGTAACATGGTGCTTAAGGGGCTGCTTTGAAGATTTAGTTAGAGGTGACAGCAGGCTTTCACTGGGACCTTAGTGAAGTCGTTTAATCTCTCTGTGATGCTGTTCTCCCAGAGAAAACCCAGATTATTCCTGTGCGTTTGTTGTCTGCACGTCCTTTTGTGTCTCATTTTCTGTAGGCGTTTCAAGGTGTAACATCAATCCAGCCCAAACACAAGAGCAGTCACTGGGTTTAGGTCAATCCTGGTTACCATTCTCCCCTTAGTATTTTTCTTTGCACTTGGTGGCATCCAGATGCTTAGGAGAAGATGTAACAGGTATCTTTGTGAAAGCCAAGGCATACGGGAGCGTGGTGGTCCAAAGTAATTGGCTACACTGATCATAACAGATAGTTCAACCAGTTAAATGGTTGATGATCTAGAAGTTGCTGCTCGTTTTGTTTGGAACTTGTGTCTTCAACCTGCCAATTCACTCTTCATTTCCTCTGATATTTTATTTATGGGGCTAGTGAATATGGCAGAGGTATTAAGGCAAAGCCATTTTCGTAAGTTATGTGGTTAATCCAGAATGTAATATATAAAATACACATTGTAAATTCGAAACAGACCAAAGAAATAGCAGTTCTGTTAAAACACACCTAGATCAAAGTGCTGCCTAGTTCCCAGGTCCTACATACCTTGTTCCAAGATGCAGACACCTGAAAAGTACTATCGTTAGCTTTGAACAGAGACAGCCGGCTATTTGTTCTCCCCAGGTGTGGACTTCACATCCATAACCTGAATTAGTTTACTTAACCTGCATCCTGCTCTTGTTTCTCATGTGGCACCTTTTGGTTAATAGGGTAACCTACTGTTTAGATGAGATCTAATTCCCTTCAGCGACAGAAGGCAAAGATAAAATAAACCTTCAGAGGTCCCAATGCTTGCCATGTGATCTCATGGGCGTGCGTTAGTGACAAAATGGCATACAACACTCCTGGGGTCCATATGTGCTCATGGATCTGGTGCGGGTCACAGATTTTTATGTCCGCTGCCGTGCAGCCGGAGGGACATCCTCCTGGGAAGCGCCGGCAGAGCTCGGGGTGAGACTCCCCGGGCAAAGGGAAAGAAGGTGCTTCTGGTGGGGGCGTCCTGTCAGCCCACCCAGCCACATCAGTGGGCACTCGCTGATGGCGACAGGATGGGGAAAACAGCTCGGTCTGGTGCGTTGCTCAGCATCATCACTTACTATCATAGAATCATAGAAGTTTGGGTTGGAAGGGACCTTTAAATGGCATCTAGTCCAACCCCCCTGCAATGAGCAGGGACATCCTCAACTAGATCAGGTTGCCCAGAGCCCCATCCAGCCTGACCTTGAATGTTTCCAGGGATGGGGCATCTACCACCTCTCTGGACAACCTGTGCCAGTGTTTCACCACTGTCATTGTAAAAAACTTCTTCCTTGTATCTAGTCTAAATCTACTCTCTTTTAGTTTAAAACCATTACCCCTTGTCCTATCACAACAGGCCCTGCTAAAAAGTTTTTCCCCATCTTTCTTATAAGCCCCCTTTAAATGCTGAAAGGCTGCAGTAAGGTCTCCCCGGAGCCTTCTTTTCTCCAGGCTGAACAAGCCCAACTCTCCCAGCCTGTCCTCATAGGAGAGGTGCTCCAGCCCTCTGATGATTTTTGTGGCCCTCCTCTGGACCCGCTCCAGCAGGTCCATGTCTTTCCTGTGCTGAGGGCTCCAGAGCTGGATGCAGGACTCCAGGTGGGGTCTCACCAGAGCGGAGCAGAGGGACAGAATCACCTCCCTCGACCTGCTGGCCACGCTGCTTTTGATGCAGCCCAGGATATGGTTGGCCTTCTGGGCTGTGAGCGCACATTGCTGGCTCGTGTCCAGCTTTTCATCCACCAGCACCCCCAAGTCCTTCTCGGCAGGGCTGCTCTCCATCCCTGCATCCCACAGCCTGTATCGATACCGGGGGTTGCCCCGACCCAGGTGTAGGACCCTGCACTTGGCCTTGTTGAACCTCATGAGGTTCGCCCAGGGCCCACCTCTCAAGCTTGTCCAGGTACTATTTAAAGAATAAATGCTGCAGGCGTTTAAGGGACACGGTACCTGGCAGCTAGAAGGACCCGGTTCTCTTTCCATAATAGCAGTCATCACTGCCGGTGACAGATCACAACAAAACTGTATAAAAGCAACAGCTATTTTTCATGCTGTCCTCTGCCATTCCCTCCTATAAATAGCAGGGGTTTGTATGTTAATGTTTCTATTGTTTTAATATTCTTGTTTTCCTCATTCATATTCGAAGGTATTATTGTTAGTGCCAACTCATCTGATTTATTATTTAGAGAAAGCACTTGTTCAAAAAGTCAGCGCTGGATATTAAATGATGATTGCTTGCAATGAATTTCTTCTTAACATCTGCAAAGACAATTTTGCCTTTTCTTCTTCCACTTAACTCTAAATGAGAGATCTTAAGCATAGTTAAATAGGATTCATAATACCACGCGACTGAAAATCATCTTGAAATGGGGACTGTGAAGGCAAAAATAGTTATCCGCATACAAAGCCCTCTTCCCTCTGAATTTAACAAAAGAGGGAAGGGGAGAATGTGTTCTCTGGGCGTACATCGCTATTCCTGATTGCGTATGTAGTGAAGGGAGAGGAAACCCCAGGGTCAGAGCCACAGGTTTACTGGAGATATGGGTCTGACCCACTGAATTTCCCTTCCTTTCCCCAGGTCTCCGGCTGTTGAAGTTAATATCTTAGTGTGTGATTAGCAATTGAAAAAAAAAACAAACCATAAAATAATCCAAGTGTTTTTTGAATTCTTAACTATGTGCTACCTAAAAATACAGCTAAAGCTGAAACCCAAGCCATAGCCCCATACTAGCTACTGTGAAGAAAATTGACTCTAGCCCAGCCGAAACCAGCACAAGGTTATATCAGATTCATATACACTCAAAAATTTTTTGCCATTATTATTTTTTTGGCCAAGCATGTAACATCTCAGTAACTTTTTCATTAGCATAAGCATCATGATAAAGAAGTAAGATAATGCCTCCATATTAATTATCATATTAATTATCATTTTTACACAGCTGCTTTAAAAATTCTTGTGCAAGCGGAGCTGCTGAAGGCACTTCGTTTCATTATCCTTGAGAAACAAACATGAAAGTAGCTGTAAACAAAGGTGCAATTTAGATGTTCATTGCCACTAGCCAGGGTACAAAGATGGACAAAATGAGAGAAAAGGTAATTAAATTACAGATTTAATTAAAGATAATCATCAAGAAGGCTGGTAAAACAAACAAGTATATTATTTAGTAAATATCTTAATGTGAAGTGTACGAAGAGACTGAACTTTGGGGCTTTGGTGATTCTTCTTTGTAATACAACTCTTGTTCCACAAATGGGAAAATACTGCTGGGTAGCAAGTGGATACATTGATGTCCTGCTTTTCCATGGGGAACAAAAAATAAAGCAGCTTTGGTTTAAAATAGTTGGGTCCTTTAAAAAGCCATAGTAAAACACTGAAGCAGAAAATAGTTTCTGGCATAGGATGCAGCATGGTATTTCTGAATATATTATTATGAAGCTAATTGTCACAGAATTGCGTCTGAATTTTATGACACATCCTAACAACAGTGACATGAGATGCAGAGCAGGCATTTCCTACATAAACATTTTGCCCCCTTTCTCTTCTAGATTGTGGCAAACGGTAAAAATGAGTCCAGCTACAGCACACTTGGAAACCACAAATTAATTGTGCTCTCACTTTAAACCTGGTAGTTTGAGTACCTTACCTTTAAGCTTAATCTTACATATTTGCTAGAAAAAGTAGAAACATCGTAATACAAACTGATGGGATGCTTGATAATTATAAGGGAATTGGAAAAGGGCACAATAATAGAATATTAGCTTAGGTTTTTCTCCTTTTATTCATAAGATGTAGTTGTTTTATTAACTATCAGCATGCTTGATGGTGTGATGTGACCTAAAGTTTCTTTCAGCTTTCATTAGACGTGGTTTTCTTACTAAGGGGAGAATTCAGACTTAAACCTGCCAACTATGTCTTTTATTCTGAACCATTATGTATTCCACGTAGGCCACACAGGTTGCAAAATATTATTCTGCAAGCAAATTATTCTGTTGCAGTGGCTTTTTTTTACACGTCTCCTCATCCTCCCGTTTGCCTTATTTTCTAAAGCCCGTATTGTGGGGTTTGAACGAGATAAATTGATAACTAATGTATTTTAGAAGTCTGTATGATTACTTTGGAATGGGTAATTTTTAAGAATAGATGTAAATGTGTACATGCATACAATTCTTCTTATTCTTATTTTTAGAGAAATTGTTAAATGGAGATGGGCTGTCACCGGGAAAGACTGTAACAAGCGCATGTTTAAATCTCAGTCACTTCAGATGAAATGTGTGCTTATAAACATCGTTCCGAACAGGAATACTCACCTGACCTAGGACCGGGTAGAAAGGACGCTTAAGAAGATACAGGCGCATAAAGAACCTTGTACATCTATGTGGCTGCATATTTAGGACCTGAGTATGATTTACGGGCCCCAGGTAAGCAGCATCTGAAGGGCAGCGGTGGTGGGAAGGTGCAGATGAGTCCCCGGGGTGCAGGGAACAACCGATGAAACTCCTGCCTGAGGGAGGAGCGGTGGCTGGAAGGGTTGGACAAGGCTCCCAGGCAAGAATGGGAGCAAAAAGCGAGGCTCAGTAAGACCTCCTTGACTGCACAGGGGGGCCCGGTGACACCGCTGGGAAGCCTTGCTCACCTGGGGGACGTGCATGAGGCTACGATGGTTATTGATCCAATAGACTATAATGGCCCTTTCTCAGCCCGCGGAGGTCTGATGTACAGATCTGTAGGTAGAGACTCTTAAATATATCTTCTGAGGCACTTGACAGACCAAAACTGCTTCAAAAGAGACGTCGCAGTTGGTGGTGTGAATCCTTCTCAGTTCTCGGGTAACTGAGCACCACCTCGGAGCCTGCCCCGCGTGCACACCGCACCCCAAAGCTGAAAACGTTGGTATTAATGCTAGGATTTGTGATTTCCTTAGCTCGTTTCATTATCATCACCGCTTTTAAACCTCTCTTTCATACAGTCAACCAATAGCAACCAAATTAAAGAACTGAAACCAGCTGGAGACTTTTTGTCACAGGGGGAAAAAAAAAAAGTTCCTGAAACCAGTAAGCTGTTTCTTTGTGTTCTGTAACTTAGTGTTGCTGTGTACATTAGGGGTTTTTTTTTCTTTACTGTTTTTCTCTTTTTTTTTTTTCCTTTTTTTTTTTCCCCCCCTAAAGTGTTTCTGGATTGCATCTTTGCATAAGAAATTTCAGCCTAGAGCTAATTGTTACTGTTGATGAATTATAAACTGCTTAAAAACAGGGTTATAAAGGAAATTCTGGCACATTCTTGAGTACAGCAGCACAAACTTGCTTCCCTGGTACCAAAGTAAACCATATTTTCCTCCTTAACTAAGTTCTATTAAGCCATGCACAGCTTTCAAATCCTCCTGCATTTCTTTCACGATTCCCCGGTGGAGTTATTCTTGTTGTTTTGAAAAGGATAGTCTCGAGCCGGAGCCTGTACTTCCAAGTCCTGCTCTTTCTTGCCTAAAGGAGGACACAAAGGTTTAGATTGCATCTTTTCAATGCATTATGGCACGGCAGCCTAAAGCCAATGCTTGTTTTTTAACTGGCAACCTGCCTGCGCGAATGGAGGAAGCAGATTGCCTCTTTGCTGAACACTTAGACAAGGTACTGATTTAACAACAGTGGACAAGCAGCTGGGAGCTGGGCTGTCAGCCTGTCACACACTGACAAATCTGTTGTTCATACTCAGGCAGGATGTTCCAGTTAGATTGCCATCAGGATCATCCATCTACCACAGGCACGCGAGGCGTACCGGCGTCTCCTGCATACCCATGGACAAAATGCTGGTGATACAGCTTTCCAGGGGAATCTCAAGAAAACAGCTAATTTGCCTTTTCTTTGCTTTTTATTTTTTTTTTTTTCCCCTGCAGTGGTCTCCTGCAATAAGGCCAGGAAGACAGCAGATTCAATTTTTACCTCTCTCTTTGTTTCCTCATTTGGCATGCTGGAATTATGCGTGCAAATTGTTGGTTACTCCAATTTCGTGTCTTGGGCATGAAAGGAAACCTCTGAATGGAGCCTTACCGCTTTCTATAAAGCCATGAAAGCTTTTTCAAAAGCCAATTCAATAAAATGCAGCCTGACTAAAACAGAAATAATAAAATCAAAAATGATGATTAATAAAGACCTACTGAAATGACATCGTTCTGGCTTCCAGAATGATTTTGAACATATTTTCATACGGCCGCTAGGTTTGTACCACTAAAATAATACGCTCCAGAACTGTTTCATTTGCATAGTCCAGCTCGGTCTGTGAGTGAATTCTCAGCTAAAACCCGTCTGTCTCTCTTCACGTTAGTCGGTTGGAGTCGGTCTATATTGGGTTTGTATATGAGAGCGGATGTGGGGAAGGGGTGTTTATCAAAGCTATAGAACATGCGCTGTAATTATTTTATCGCAGACATATACTTGCCTATTTCTTTTTTAATTTGGAAAAGCTGCTTTTAAATACTCTGATTATATATTCCACAGATTATAGTTTTATATTATCTGTCCCTATGTCAAAGTTATCCAATTTGCAGCCCCATGTGCCCTTTATCTTCTCCTGTTCCAGCTCCAGATCTCTAATCCCACAGCCCACAAAAAGAACTCCTGAATTTAGCTAGGGGGGGAAAAATGGTACATCTGTATAATTTCATCTGAATTTGTCATCTGAGTTTGCTGCTGCCTGTTCATCACCTCTGAGTGACAGAAATAACCCACAGCTTTCTCAAGGAGGTGACGGAGGAAGGAGTCCAGTTAACTTACTACTTATTCTCACAGTGGTATATACCATTTTACATTTTTAGACGGACATCGGTGTAATTTAAAACAGTAATGGCTCTGAAAAGTGGTAAGCTAGTCAAATTCTTAGTATTAATCTATATCTTTTTACATGTTACCTTAATACTGTAAAAATCATAATGTGACATACATTTACGTAGTATGTAATTTAATCAGCTAATATCTTCAAGGCCTCTTCCCAACCTCTTCAATATAATACCTTTTCTGGTCAAGAAAGCCATTTACCTTCACTATATTTTTCACAGTAAGGTTCAAGATCTTCTGGAAAACACCAAGTTCGTGTAGATTAGTTAAGTGACCTACCTAAAAGGAAAAGAAGAATCTTGCCATTTTCTGCCTTTTTTTGTTTTGGGGTTTGGGGGTTTTGGGGGTTTTTTTGAAGTATGTACATCAATAAGAAAGCTCCTAAATAGAAAATAGTACAGTACAGATTGCAGTAAATTTTCACACAATGCTGGGAACAATATAAAAGGTCAGTAAAAACATGCATAAAGAAGGCAGGTGGATGATAGTCTGTGTATGTTTCTTATGTAATATGCTGCTGATTCCTCATTTTTAGAAACAGTTAATTTAATGTAATCTTTCATCCCTCCCTAAAAGGAATCTTAGTTGTCTTTCCACACGTAAAGAAAGGGATAAAAACAGAAATCTCTTTTTATAATTGTTGGGGCGGGAGGTGGGCGGTGTAAATAAAAATTATGTTCCCAAATATGAACACTTGAAAGAATTTCCAGGTGAAGATGCTTTTAAATTCATGAAATATTATCTCACTTTGGGTCATATTGAGCTGAGTGAACTACGTAGCAGATTTCCCAAACGATGAGCTACAGCAGTTTTTTCTTTGTTGAAGTCTGCAACCATAGCTTAGTGCTTGGTCCTTTGAAATAGCCCTACGAGTTCATCAGACATTACCCGTGGGCTGTAGACACAGGAGGCAAAGGGATTTCTAGGTTCTTGTTAAAAATGTAAATCAAATCTGAGGGACTCAAACTGCTTTTGTGGTTGAACGTGAATAAAAGACACGCTTTAAAATCTTTTGTACGTGGTCACGTGTCGAGCCCAAGCTCCTACTTTTCGTACACAAAGGTAACAATATCAGTTCCTTATCTTTATAAAATCTCCGGGTGTTCTTTGCTCAGAAACCTCAGTGATTTTTGATTGACAGAAAGATTACCTAATAAACCTTCACCACAAACTAATTAATCACTGTGAATACAACACTAAATTGGCAAGCATAAAAAAGCAAATGAGATGGGTGTTGAAGACCGTTTTCAAATGACCTTAGTTAAAAGCCAAGTACAGAGTGTCGAAAGCATCAATAATATTGCACTGCTAGTAAACTTACTTCTTTCCTAGAGCTGGCCGCTCACGGGAGGCGTGCCAGGGCGAGATACTGAGTCGCACCGTCCACGACCGCACAAACCCTCAGGCGTTTTGGTCGGTGGGACCGCAGTAGGAGCGGGGCATCGCCGCTTCCGAAGGCGCTCGGGACACGGGCAGGACTGGGATCTGGTTCATAGTTCCGCCGCGCTCCTTTTGCAGTTATTAATTGCAAATATTTTTCTCAAAGGAAGCCCGTGATTGTAGTTATTATCCTGACGTAGAAATTCCATTGCATCCGTGAGCCAGGGTTTTGTTTTCCAACGAGAGAGCGGCATTGTGGCAATGCAGCAAGCGGGTTTCCGTCGGTCACAGCGGCCCCTGCGAGCTGCGAGAACACCTCTTCCCCATCCACAAGTTTAACAAAGATAAAGTCACCACAAAGTGATATTCCTGACAAGTTTATCTAAGTCTGAGGCTTAGGTCAATACAAGATCTTAGTTCTCCACTTTCTTTTTTCTTTTCTGATGATTGAATACCGCTACAGTCTTATTTATGGCTCAGGTATAGGGTATACCCGCATCACCGCAGGAAATACACTTGTCAATTTTTTAAGCCTTGAAATTAAAGACAGGAGAAAGCTCTGATGGTTTTTATCCTACTCGGATTGTTCCCTCCGTTCAGGGAGGCTAATATCAGGGATTTTGTTCGGGCAGTCCCTGCCAAGGTTGAGATACGCAACCCCCGCAGGAATCCATCGCCTTTGATAGAACAACCACCTCTGCTGCCAATTCACTTGCCTGCGCGGGGCTGCGGAGGGGCCGGCTGGCTGGCGGGGGCAGAGGGGACCAGGGTTTCAGCGGTGCGGGTAGGAAGAAGAGGGGCTGCGAGAAGGGATTGCGAAGCCCTTCTGCCGCTCAGAAGCGTGGAGGAACAGAGTAAAAAAAAAAAAAAAAATTCAAAGTTAAATTAAAAAATACCGCTGCAGTGAACCAAAACAGTGGGAAGAGTACTGTGGGTTTTTTGGCAGATGAAGGAAGCAAGAGTCATATTTCCATCTATAATTACAGCCTGTTAAAGTCTGTTTCCCTACCCTTTCAGCTATGTTCTGCCGCGTCCCCCAGCTTAACGTCAGTGTTGTGTTTCATTGACGTGCTGGTTTACCCATTCATCTTAAGAGAGGGTGAAACAGGCTTTCTTTCCTGCAGTTTTCAAACGGGTGACTGCATACCATCTCCGTGGCTTGCTGACTTCTTGTTTCTGATCTTTTGCTTCTTCAATAATCCCTATGTAAACCGATAGAGATTGTTTCTGTGTGCCATATATCTGTGAGCAGACTGGTGCAGTGACGAACTTGAATCCAGCTGGTACCTCTGCATTTCCCATTCATCCACTTAACTGGAATTCTGCTCAATATAATCATTTCAGATTTGTGGACTTTGATTTTTTTTTTTTTTCCTTGCTAAGTCTTTGGTTCGTGATTTGACTGACTTGTAAAATTTTTATTTTGTAAACTATGCTAAAATCCAAGTAGGTTGGGGGCGGGGGAATAGATAACCATGGGCTCTTTCATCTTGTGGCACCTGAATGTACCCAGACCCCTCTAATCTCCAGCCTCCCGGTACCTTGTTTGTTCAGCCAGGTACAGTTTGCGTGGCTGGCCCTCGACGATGCTCCATCTCAATAGCTAAGGAATGAAGCAAACCTCCGACTCTACAAATATCCCGTTCAACTCGGCAGGACTAACGACGAGCACAAAAGAGACGGCGCGCGACGGGTAATTGCAAGGTTGAAGCCGCCGAGAAATTTTAAAGAGGGTCCAAACAAACCTCAGCCCGAGCTGGGCTGCCGGTTTTTGTCACAGCGTTTTTATCTTTTGTCCTCTCCCCGTTACCCGCGTGGCTTTCGTGGGTCCGCCGGGGCTGTCTCGGGGGCGCGCGGCGGCGCGCTGCTCGGACGGGGCGGGCGC
The DNA here is from genome assembly GCA_009819775.1 of Phoenicopterus ruber ruber. NCBI lineage: Eukaryota > Metazoa > Chordata > Aves > Phoenicopteriformes > Phoenicopteridae > Phoenicopterus > Phoenicopterus ruber. Next base: position 23,196,669 of record CM020217.1, read on the forward strand.
GAGCTGTCCGCTCGACGCCCAACGTGCCTGCCGAGCTCCGAACACGGACGTCGCCTCTCGCAACGAGCGGCAGCCGCCACTGCCACCGCTTCCAGGGATTTTAATGAATTGGCTGCTGTTCTCCAACCCACTTATTTGCCTCCTGCAGCCTCCCCCCCCCCCCCCGCCCCCCAGCACCTTGCCGGTCTCTTCCCCTCCCCACTCCCATCCTGGCTGCTCCCAGGCAGCGGGGAGAGGGAGAGAGGAATTATTTATTGTGTGCCTGTTGAAAATGAAAGGCTTTTACATTTTAATGAGCACTAAATAGGAGCGAGGAAATATTGTTCATTAGCTGTAATCTGTGGAATTGCTTGAGTGAACTTCCTTTGGAGGCCGCTTTAAACGGTTCACTCAAGTAAAGCAGTTTGTATGGTAATTAAGGGAGCATTTTTCTGTCAACATCTGTGCTGCTATTTATAACGCTGAAGGTATCTTATTACTCCACCAGAGAAACATTAAAGAGGGTGGGCAGAGGGGAGGTTGTATTTTATATAAAATATGTTATTACTGTTTTCTCTCTTCAAAACCTCTCCCTTTTCCTCGTCTCCTTTTTGCTTTCTTATTCTCTTCTCGCTCTTCCCACCACCCCCCAATTTGCCAAGGAAGAAAAAATCCTGTCCGCTATTTCCTGATAGCAAGGATTATCATTCTGACATCTTTTCATTAATCATACCCTTTGCTCAGCAGCCAGGCAGGGAGACTCAAGCTGCTTGGCAAAAACGAGAGGCCCGCGTCTTTGGAAACCGTTCCTCGTCCCGCTTCTCTCCGCGGTAAAATAGATGCCTTTTGGCCGGATCGTCACAGTGTCCCCGGAGGGGTAACGCGGCGTCGCGGCCGTCCTCCGCGCGCCCCTCCGGTAGCACCGCTGCCCTGCACCCAGCCCCAGCTCCGGGGGGTCTGCAGGGAGCGGAGTCAGGGGGCAGGGGCTGGTGGGGAGAAATAACCTTCAGCACGTTCAGGGTCGTTATATGATTTAAAATTTGAGGTTGGTATTTGGGCTTTGCTGCTCTGAGGAAAAGAGTTTGGGTGTAACGAACGGACCTGTTTTTTACATACAAAAACAGAAGGATTTTTATTTGTTTGCTTTCCTTTGATAACACCCATCTTTTTAACCCCAACCAGCTACACTACGCCAGGGCAATAAGAAGCCATCACCAGGTATAGTTTTACCCTTACTTTTTCCCTCTTTCATTTTCCCTGTGCTCATAACAATAATGTTCACATCCCGAATGCAGCTCATGTCTTCGGGATGTGGGAAATTACGTCCTTTAAAAGTTGGAATTGCCGAAGCAGAGTTTCACGTTACCCAACGCCGCTCAGCCCGCTCGGCTCTAGGTGATTTCCAAAGAGCTGCAAGCCATCCTCCGTCGTGGGTGTGCGCAATTCCCGCTTTCCCAAATCCGCATGTCTTCCTCCTTCCCTTTCCCATGTTCAGAGTATTTCCTTTACGCTTCTGCTGCTTTAGTTCTCCCTTTAAACCTCCGACATCGTTTTCTCCCTCCCCTAAACTAGACCCGAATCTGGGGTGTTTAGATGGGTTTTTCCTTGGTGTTTTGCATACATGCTAAGAAGGCTTCAGAGAAGAGAATATTCATTTAGGACTGTGAAGATTTTACCTTTTTTACTAAAACGAACCTCACAATGTACGTGGAAAAATGCGTGAGGAAAAGCAAGAGGGAGAGTTAAAGCTTGCTAGAGCGCACCAAAAACATTGCTCTATAGAAATTAAATATGCTGCGCCAGAGCCAATAACTTTTATAGATTTTTCTCTACCTGTAATGAGGGAAAAACATAAATGACTATCATAAAAAGTAAACATTAGAGACAGAAAATCCCTTTTACAGCATTCAGTCCATCTTTCTGCCAATAACAAGTTGTTCCCTGTAGTATATTTTTCTAGTGATTCCTCCAGTCTAGTGTTAAACATTTCAAGTGATGGGCCTTTCTGTTCCCCCGAGAGATGGGCTGAAAGCTTAGTGCATTTCAATGTCAGGAAGTTTTTCTTGGCAACTTTAATTTTCTCTATCTGTATTTCTTCCCATTGGTCTTGGGATATCCCTATAATTACTTATGTTCCTTTGAATTTTCTTGTCGGTGCTGTTTTGGAGGTGTCTGTATCATGATTCTGTAGCATCATTTCATAACTCTGCAGCAAAAATTCCAGCCACACATTTCTTTTTCATTCTTGGCTTACAGTTTAATTTATAGGTAAAGTTTCCTTAATGTTTACATCCTATTTACAGCAAAAGAGCTTATCATATTGCCAGGCTCAATATCGCTGTTCTTTTATTTTAACGGGTAACCAAATCACGAGACCCTGACATCTGCTATTTTTGGTAAGGGGCCAGCACTGGTTTCAGAAACAGGAAAGTGCTTCCAAAGAGAAAAATTACAAGCAGACAGACAAAAAATAATGGAGAGCAAAACTGTCCAACAAGTAAGAGAGGTCTAAAAACAAAGGGGAGAGGTTTTCCAGAAGATAGTAAATGAGTGAAGGCTTCTGATACAGAAATGAGCAATTTACCTGAAGACTGAGAGCATCGTCTGGCCAAGGAGAAATGGAAATTTGCCTGAATCGGCAGCACGAACCCCTGGACCCGCTCTGAAAGAGCTGTATCACACCTAGCATGCCCCCACCCACCGAGGAGATCAGAGAGGCCACCAGCACTCCTGCACTTCAGCTAATGGACGCTCAGGTGTCAACCCCCTTACAAATTGGGATCACGACAAAGAGCTGAGGGCCGTTTCGTGGGGCTGAGGAATTTGCTCGAGAGTTGGAGCCTTTCCACGAAACCGCTGGCAGGAGAGGTAGAGGCTTTCTGCCACGGTCCTCGTGAACGTAGACCTGCATCTCCCAGGCATGGCGAAAGGGGAAAGGCAGTCCAGATTGTGACATATCAGAGTGCTTGAAAAATTAAAACTCTGTCTGGATTTCAGCATGTCTAATTAACTGTGTGATAAATGCCAGAACATGGATCCTGGAAATTTTGTCTATCTCGTTTTCATTAACGTTTAGAGTCCAGGTGAAATGCGAATTTTGCGGGCTATTAATCGTGCTTGGGAAATTGTCTCTCCCAGAGCATCTGAAACCCCAACAGACATGGTGATTTTCCAGGTAGCACTGAAAAGAGACATGTTTACTGCATAGGTTTGACCCAGAACGTTTCGGGGCCCAGCCTGCTGAACATCTGAAGACAGACTGGGCTCCTCCTCACCCGTCGGGCGATTCCAGCACTAGAAGAGGCGGCAGGCAGATGTCTATCAACCAGCGTGAGCACAGTTAGTAGCAAAGCACCACAGCTCGTGCCTTTGCTGAGCTGGAAGAAAAAAAAAAAGCTTACTAATCAGAAAGCCGATCCGTTGCCAGGAGGCCGTATTAGACCTTCTGTGTATCACACAACTTTACGTTGCCCCTGCGTCTCCGTGATGAGCTCTATTTGACTAAAGCACAACTTCCCAAAGTTACTCAATCTTGATTTGTCTTATTTTCTTTAATATTTAAACCTCTCAGGTACTTTTCAGCCAAACACACGGAAGGGGAGTAGGACAACTCCAGAATAAATGTAAAGACCTCCACGCGGTGACAATTCGCTGTGACGCTGGAATTGTATCATCTGCCAGTAAAGGACTAAAAAAGCAGTCTGCCTAGTAAGTAGTTACTCGTATCTCTTACAAGGCGTATTTTATTTATTTTTTAATAAGCAATTAACTTGATCCGGTTGTTTAATACGTCTTCTTTAAGAGGCCTCTCAGTGAAATAAAATACCATAGTCACAAAAGGCAGGAGAGGAGGAACGTAAATCTGTACAGTAATTGCTCATTTTCTCCTCAATTATATTTTTAGTTGTCAAAACAAGAAGAGATGCCAAATGAAGAAACAACTTTTAAGCATATGAAATACTATCTTTTGCTCCTATTAAGGTAAGTAAACTCTCTTTTAAAAACATCTTCCTTCCCCACTTGTGACCAACTTGTTTTTCCCAGCACTGTAATGATGTGTAGCGTTGTGTGGCGTCAAGGAAAAGGCAGCTTTCCAGGCAGCTCTGGCTCTGCATCACCAGCGCGTCTCCTCCCAGCAAGAAGCTCACACGCGCGCTTATCTTTAGGTATGTGTAACTTCTACTGGAGCTCAAGGGAATTTAAGCTCGCGGAGAAACTTTAATGCTTTGCTGAGTGGAAATACGTTTTCGTATATGCTCAAGGCCCTTCTGAGTTAACAATACCTCAAGTTTGTTCTAATGAGGATCTATAGCATTCTGCTCAAGGTAATCAAGGCTCATGACATCTCGTATTTCGAAATCCTTTTTATGAAAGAATAAAAAAGGGTTACGTTAGATAAAATAAGCACAGGTTAGAGCGAAAGATAAAAATGGAGAAGGAAAATTGTAGAGCAGAAATACGTAGGCATCTCTTATTGAACTTTGTCATTTATAACCTTTCTTAAGCAATACCGTATATACCTGTAAGCTCTTTAAGGCAAGGATTCGTCGTTCTGCATGTATACAAGAGACCTAATGTGGTTCAGGGTGCATTTTAATATTTAAAACCAGATCATTTTCTGTGGGTGTTACAGAGTTTATTTGCTTTAATAACATTTTGGTATTTATTGAATAACTGAACAATACAATAGACACAGACAGGCAGGCAATTAATCTTAATATTTTCCAAAGATCAAAAACATTCCTCTGGTTTTTTTGGAAGTTACTTCTGAGGCTTCGCAGGTAGTGTGCTATTGTAATATAATATTAACACATGACAGGACATGTTTCAGAGGTCCATTAATACATGCTGTAGATGTGCAGCCTCCTGCATTCAGCCACCAGAGGCGTGTTATTAATGGACCATTAAAACATGCCCAGGAGTGTCTTAATGCTATTACAGTACGGCTCTGCAAATTTTAGTTCAACTTTTGTATAAAACAATTCTTTTCAAAAATACAATTTGCACTATGCTGTTCTATACTGTGAAATCTCTCCTGTTCAGAAAAGAAAGGGCTTTTGTGACGTAAGAATAAGACGACAGCAGGACATGGATATAAATACCATTTTTTTCTACCATTTTAATACATTCACTTTTGATTTTATATTGTTTTATAAATAGCATAGTCCTAAGGTCTGATTCTCGTTTTTGCTGACCTACCTTTCCACTGCTCAGGAAGGGTAAAGGAGTCTTAAAGTGCCATAAATGTAAATCACCCCGCCAGACTACTTAGCTCGGTTGCTAATTTCAACAGACATTTCTAGGTTTCTAGGTGAGTAAGACTTTTAAGCAGCTTTGGACTTTTGTTGAAGAAGCAAAACTAGAAATCCAAGCAGTTTGCCAAATAAGTTTTGCAGTAGAAAGCTAAAACTAGGGAGGGGAAAACTGGGTCTATCACAGGTGGTCGGATTGTTCGTATCCTCAGGAAAATGGTGTCACTGACCACATCAGTTTCACGGCTAAATGTCGACTTAATCAACCCTGTAAAATAATGTCATCATTCAGTACTGTTATTTTATTACTGCTGCATACCAGTAATGCAGAAATTGTTATTTTTATTATGCTAGCACAGCAAACAGCCATCCATGATTTCATACTAAATCCTGGGCGAGCACATACTGCAAGCTGTGGCGGAAGCCTTATCCCCCATGTCACCCCCTTGTTTAAAAGTCAGGAGCAGCACAAAGAGCTTGGAAGTACTTGAGCCTGGCTAGAGAAGACTTCTTTAATGGCAGTGCTTTGAAAGAAGGCCGTCGGCCACCCTTCAAAAACTTTACCCTTTGCCCCAAAATAAAATATTGTCTCAGGTCAATTTAAAAGCTGCATTTGGATTTTGCCTTTATTTATTTATCTATTTATTACTGCGTGCTGTTTCATGTAGCTGAAGCCAGCAGTCATTTTGAAATGGAGCATCGCAACACATTGTTCAAAAAAGATTGTAATTAGGTATCAAAGCGTTGTTTTTCCATGTTTCTTTCTAAAAACTATTTCAGGAAATTCTTCGCCTCTTTCTGAACTAGTTTTCCGACAGAAAAAGTTGCAGTGGAGCTCAACATTTAGACTAGCATCGCTTAGGGCTGTGTATTAATCATCATTATCATAATAATAGCATTACGCTGTTATTACATATTACTCCTCCTCTGAAGTGTATAAGTAGAGCGAGCTGTAATTTGTAAATACCGGCGCCGCTTGAGCCGCACCTTTGGTTCGCAGTGCTGCAGGAGGAGCGTCAGAAGAACGCCAGGTTCAGCTGCAGCGTCACCACCTCAGAGCATCAGCCCCTCAGCCGTAAATCCTCGCTGCTCCTCAGTGCGTGGGCAGAAGGTCCGGAAGGATACCTGGCTGAATCGCTGGTGCGACGTGGTGTGGATCTGGGACTCTTCTTTTCCTGCCGTGTTCGTACGAGAGCTGTGGTGCTTGTTGGCCTCGGAGCGGGAAGATCTGACTGACGGGAATAAATAGTATGATAAACTAGAGCGTTTTAACAACCGGTTGGCCTTGAGAGCTTTTTCCCTGTTCTTCCTTCCCCCCGCTGATTTCAACTGTGGGGAGTTTTTTAAGAAGCTTTTTTGAAAGGAGGAAAAAGGGATTAGGGGGCACTTGGGTTTGGGTTTTGGGGAGGTAGAGGGACTTGACTGGATATGGTGTTAAGTTCCAATGTCTGCAAGTACAAAGAAAGGAAGCTATTATTAATAGTCCTACTCGGGAGCATAGCCTGTAAATTCAGAACCCAGTGGTGATGATTTAGGTCTTACCAAGGCTGATAGTGTCAGTGCCATCTTGTAGTGCTGTTCAGTAGATACGGCGGTGTTGTTGACTATTGCCTTCCAGGACGAGCTTGTAGCCTTCCTCGTAATTAGATTTTCCAGTTGTAAAGAAATCCCTCAAAATTACACATGTGCTGAAATGAACCGTCACGTGTTTTCTTTGAGGTTGAAATTATGTATACATACAATCTCCAGATGACTTAAAATAATTTAATCCAATTAGAGGAAAACACATGGTTTGGACCAGGACCTAGAGACAGTGCTAGTTAAGCACTGCGGTGTTTAACTTTTAAGCCTGTGGCTGCCAGAATTTAATCTAATTCAGCATTGAACACCTCATCTTCCTCTACAATGTAGGTAAAAGGTGATATGCTCCAAAAGCGTTATCCAAAAAGCGAGAGCATGGAGTGGGAAACCCCGTAGATCTAATCAGTAAGCAAAGAGCTATCTCCGAATTTATGACGCATTTGCTTCGGGGTTCTTCAGGGGTGTGAAGGAAGGACTGGGATGTAACGCTGGACCTGACTGTGTGAGAAGAATGGGAGCGAGAGAAGGAATCCAAAGCAGAGAAGAGCAGGGTAGGGAAAAGGACAGTCTGCAGGGGAAGAGGCTGAGACAGTCAAGCTTGGGGCAAACATGCAGAAGTACGGCTCCGTTACTGCAGGCTTTCCTCCTCTGCCCATAAGGGCCTGGATTTTTACCTTTTGTTTTACAGTTTTATATATTTTATATATGTTTTATATATTATCTATTTTATATGTGGTTTATATATTATATATTTATTGTATATTGGATTGTATATTTATTGTATATTTTTAAATTCTATTATTATTTTAGTCTCACGCATTACTTAAAAGAGGGCCATTACTATTTATTGTCAGGACTCCAAGATCCACCTGTGATTTATAGCTTATACAACCTTAATTCAGTCCTTACAGCCTGAAAAGCAGATACAGGGCGATTTTACCATAACTGGCACTGTTACGCTGCTTCTGATATATAAGCTAGTTAGATTTAGATTTAGCTCAGGCACTATGCAGTCTAGACGATCGTAATTACGAGCTGGGGAACTGTCTCTCTCCCTCCCAGGCCACGCTTTTGGGGGAGCAAGCAACAAGAGAGATGACACACCTGAAGTGGTCTGTCTGGTGGGGAAGGTGGCCAGAGGCTGAGGGACCTTTAGGACCTAAGGAGACTGTTGATCCCCTTCTGAAAGGCAGCTCGTGGGAGTGTTGGCTCTTAAGATGTTCAGAGTTATACGTGAAATAAATGAGAAGAATGTTGCGCATGTATTGATCATTAAAGTCGGGTCATTATTATTATAATCAGTAAGAAGTAATGGAATTAACAAATATTTGTACAGCACTTTGAAAAAAAGCAAGAAGCATGAAAGTGCTCTCTGTGCAGCTAAGTACCGGTTTTAGTATTATGATAAATTATGCAAGTGCCAATCATTTCTAAAGCTGTTTCAGAATTACTTTTGTAGGGTTTTTTTAGCATGTCAGGAAATAGAGGCCTATTATATAGCACAATACCAAAGATTTCACCACTCTTATTGACACCATGCTGCCGATAGAGCTGATACTTGATCTACGAGCTGTATGGCTTCCTCCGAAAAGGTCCCAGACTAGTTGCACCTCAGTTTTGAGACTGAGGCAAGCATTCCAATAATGTATTTTTGACAACAGAAGTAAGATTTAAAATACGGTATTTTTCAAAATCATGCTTTGTTGTACAAGTGCAACTCAGAAACAGCAGAATTCAGGTTCCTACCCAGAGCTGGCATTGACCAAACACAAAGAATTGTCATCTGAATTTTAGTTTTCCAAAAGCAACTTGCCAGCCAAAATGGCTTGGTCCCAGGTTCTGTTTTAATTAAAGCAAGAATGTTAGAAGTTAATTAGCCAGCACTGCTCCTTTTCAAAATTTCTGCAGCTTTTACAGGTTTCCAGATGAAGGAGGTGGAAATTTCCAAATGGTTGCATTAGAACAGCTTTTTCTACCCAGTTTTGTGACAGCTTCTGTAATGATAGGGGCAGATGGGGGCGGGGGGGAGTGCATTCAAATTCTGATTCCAAAAAGCTACATTAAAAAGTTTCTAAAATACTGCCCCATGATGTGCTCTGAGATTAATGCGTCATGATAATGACGCGTAAAACAGCTCCTAACTTTTTGCTTCAAAGGGTCTGGAATTCCCTCTTACAGGGAAAACCAAGTCATTGATATCATTTGGAGTCTCTCCTGGCAAGTAGTTGTGGCAGCTAGTTCAGACACGAGCGTGACAGAACGGGAAGAAGTGATCCACACCTCAAACAACATTTCCCTGGACATCACTTCGTTGCAGAGTTTCAAAAGAAATTATTTCCCGTTGCTTCAGATAGCATCCTACTGTGATACACTTGCTTTAATAGTCACGAGGAAATCATTAGTTTACTCATTTGCTGAAAAGACACGCTATCCCTTTTTAAACAAGGAGACAATAACAAAAGTGATGTCTCTTGAAAACGTGTCTCTAGAAGAGATGTGTGGGAGGAAGTATAAAGCCGGGCTGGGGAATATTTAATAAATTGTCTTGAATATAGCACTCTTGTAACTGGAGCAGCATTAAAAACTGGCGAGGTGTTCCTAGGAAACTCCTTCGCTGGCGTGGCTTTAACCGACGCTAAATGATCTGACGACGGACACCGCCACTTAAGCGGCAAATACTAACGGAGACTTAGATGGGATGTGAGAAAAGAAAATCAGAGTATCGACGCACAAATGCTGACTGCCATCTGGCACAGATGTCATTTACTGCTGTTCATGAATCAGGAACCAGTTAAATTTAACAGATTTAGCAGTCTATCTATCCGCGTGCAATGCGAGAGAATACAACGATCATTCTTCAAAGTTGCAAACTCTACGGTTCATTATTTTGTGAACAGAAATCCTTGGTAATTTTTTTTTAATTAGCATAGTTTTTAGGTTCAGGGTAATATTTTAAATACACAACTCGTGCAGAATCTAATAGCGATATAAACATTTAACGATAGTAACCTTTCAGCTGTAGAATGTATGTGTTTCGAGGCTGCTTTTTGAAAGAGAGCTAGCAGGATTGCTAGCTGAAGGGTTAACTGCTGAATGGTGGGGGGGGTTTCGTTCACTGGAATAAAAGTGGAAGTTTTCAGCTTAATTTTTTAGAAAAACACAGGTAAATTATTTCTTCTAAGAAATGTGGTTATTGTGCCGAGTGTCTGTGGATAAAGATTTATATGGCATTATGTAGCCATACACGTATATTTTAAAATATATTACATTATATAGCATTAAAATAATCCATAGCAGAATTGCAGATACTCTACTGTGTTTGCATTTTAATTTGGGGAGTCATATTTACATGCTTACCACATTCAGGGACTAAGTTAAAGGCCCTCTGTCCAGCGTTCCCTTATAAAAGCAAAGCTCTGAACAAACGAGCTGTTTATGAGCTGCAAATGAATATATCGAGGTATCATCATTAATAATGGCAGCCAGTTTATTTTGCTTATATGGTAGGTCATGAAAAGCATCCTATATGGATGATAGAAGATACTAATTTTATTAAAGCTTTATCAATTTCCAACTTCAACCCCTTGGACTCTTAAAATTTGATGCAACTCGATTTTTCCCTAGGACAATAAAAAGTGTTTTCAGAAGTTTGTTTTGGCAGTCTAGGCCAAGGAAAAAAATTACAATGTTTTATTCTAAACAGAAAACAAAATGCTGCTTAAACATGAATTCTGGCCTGCAGGTGAGGTATAATGAGCAAAAAGCAGAGAAGTGGGGAAGGAGTGAAAGCAAAGGGAAGCGCAGCCACTGCGCCAGTTATAAAGCCTTTTTAAACCATGGTTGCTTCTAGAATTATACTGTTAGCATTAACTACTCTGCTAAATGTAATTTCAGAGCAGCTTGGCTATGCTGGGACCAATAATGTTTCAGCAGATGTTAACAGTGAGGGAATTTAAAGATTACAGAGTTTCATGGGTGTAGTAAAGCTGCAGTGGGAACAGAAATATTACCGTAGCTGTTATGTTCTGAGTGCACCACATTTACTGACAAGTAATACATGAGTGATAGTGAGGACCAGGGGAACAGAACTTTATACTTACTGGTCAGCAGCCTATAAATTCCATAAATTAAACAAAGTTTTATGTATTTTTCATTTCTTTTCAGAACGATCCTCTCTAAGGGCCCCTGCTTCATGTTAATTCCATCGACAAAGCGCAGCTCTGTCTTTCAGCATTTTTTCATGAGGATATTTCCCCACGTGTATGTTCCCTTTTCCTCCTCCCACTGCCCTCCACTCGGAAGGTGTTCACAACCAGTGCCTTCTCCCCAGTGATCCTCCGTGGGTCAAGCCTTGACGATCAACCGAAGAGCCGGAGATACCAGCTGCTGTAGGAGGAAGGCCATTCACAGAAAGACTTCTGTTCCGAAACGGGGCCAGGCGTTTTGTGCACGACTTCTGCCCACGGTCTCCAGGCAAGGAAATAATCACCATGACTTGCCGAGACCGCTAGAGATTTACAAACTCATGGGGAAGTTTATATCCTTTAATTGGCCTTCCTAAAACATTAGAGCTGCGAACCTGAGATGAAGAAGACAAACTAGAAGGATACGGCTACTGCCACCATGTAACAACGTGCAGTGCAGTTCTAGCAGTAAATGGAGTGTAGGGGTAAATAAATTGGCCAAACATTATATACAGCTGGCAGATGTGAGGCACGTGTCCGCTCGCGGATCCAGCTACAGAGATGAAGCACGAGCCGAGCGTGTGTTGCAGAGACCAAGGCTAAACTTGCGGGAAGCATGAGCTGCTGTGTCTGAGCTCAATTACTTGCGTGTGGATAAAGTCTTAAGTTGAATTAATTTAAAATTTTATGTTTAGTTGATATTTATCTGGTATGCGGCTTTTCATGATCATGTCAGTCATCAACAGCGTCGCCTACCAGTCAAAGAAAAAGAAACTAGGCTTTTCAGAGAAATAAAGAAAAGAAACAAAATTTACGCTATTTTCTAGAGCAGAATGAAACAGATTATAGTTTAGAGTGAATGTATCCTGCACTGCTACGGAAAGGAGACCAGGAGAAGGTAATTAATGTATCCACATTGTAAAGGCACGCTCTCATAGACTATACAGGGCTTACTGACTTCTTTTCTGCTTTCAGGTTGGGCATTAGGAGGGAAACGGATAACCTTTTGTCAGCTTTTTCCCCCCGCAAAGTTCAGCGCGAGGTGCCACTGGTGCCAAAGTTCCCTTCGCGTGACGCCGACTGTGCAGAGCCCGCTGCCAGCGTTGGTCCTGCCCCAGACCCTTCCCTCCGCGAGTCAAATCTGCTTATGAAAGAAAACAACGCGGTACCAGTATGGTGCTCGTTAGGACAGAAGATCACAGTACAGCAGACTACATAGTGAAAGCCTTTTTATTTTGATGGCAGTCTTTCACTGTCTATCATAAACTTAGTGAAGCAGGCTTTCTCTATCCAGCTCTCCTTTTATTGGGCACAAATCACTGCTGACAGGAAGTTTTATGCCTAAATCCGTTTACTGTCCTTGTTGGTAGTCTTTAAATTAATATTTATAAGCTGAGAGGGGCCTAAAAGGATGCAGCAGTAAAATATCTAAATGCTTCAGTTTGGCTTGAGCTGAATTTTCTCCTTCTCGACCAGTGACATTCCTTAATTACTAGTGACCCAGGCATGTATTGTCTCTGCTGCTCCAAGCCTACAAATCATTCCCTTCCATAGTACTGCGGCTGACAAAAGGGGAGGTTCAAAGCAGACCCGTTTCTATGATATATTGGATAAAGAGGTGTGGGTACAGTGAGAAGAGGGAAAAAAAGAAATACCTTCCGAGAAATGCCTTAAGAGAAGCAACTTAAAGGCGAAACAAATGATTTGGCTATGAGAAAAAATGAATAACATTTGAATTGGCAAAAGTAACATATTTAGTTGCTATCGTTTTAAAAACAGTGGGAAATAAACCAGAGGGCATACTGAGCTCAAAAAAACTCAGCTGGGCATATTCAAATCTGGAATGGATGATACATACGCACACCCTCAGCAAAATGACCATTTTCATTAAATCAGTATGAAGGACACTTCTTTTGCATATCAAAAACTGTTGGGCAAGCTGAAATCAGAACAAAGCTGATTAAAAGTAAAATTTTGTTGCATTCAATCTTTTCCTTCTTTTTGTTAGTATTTTCATTTTTTTTTTCCTTGACATCTTACTTCTGTCAAAGTAGGTGAAGGGTGTGCAACAGAAGAAAAGCAAATATAATAAAAACCAGATCAGCTGTCACCACCTTAGCACATAAGCACATAAAAATAATGAGGCTGGCTGGGCTGGAAAAAAGTAGAGATAACAAATGGTAGAGTCCTCTTAAAATGTCATTCTAGGAAAAAATATCACAAAAGAGAAGAGGGACAGAGGGTTCTAGCCTGCAAGTGGTGAATCTGCACCCACGTTCTGATGCAGATTAAGTTTTGGCACATGAATCATTTTATGTATACATGGAAAAGATCCCCAAACAAAAGGCAGCAGACAGCCGTCCATGCAAGATGCAGTAGACCCAAATCACCATTTTCTGTACGCTGAAATCTTTCTCATAAGGAATGAATGAGACTTTTATGTTTTCCAGGTAACAGAGAACCAACTGATTAGTTTATAATAGAACCACTGAAAGATACAAAGAAAGACCTTTCTAATCTACTACTCGTGTCTTTGTACCCACGAAATCTCCGTTCATAAGGAATGTCTAAAAGGTGGGTTAATACACATATCCATTTCATTTCGGGAGCGAAGCCATTCATCACCCTGTTTTATTTACTCTGCAAAGACTAATTTGGGGACATAAATGATATTTTTTGCTTAAAACTTCTGTTGACTGTTTCGTATATTTGCAGATTTGATTTCTTACGCTTGACCAAACTTTCTTCTACATCCCCGGCCGCTGTAGCGCTGAACCAGTGTGCTGGTGAGTCTTCATTGCTTCCCTTCCCGGGAGAGCTATACTTCATACATGCTACATCCACACGCTACAACAGGATACATTTGATACGTGGGAAGAAGACTGGGAAATAAACCATTAATTCTTCACTACCTCAAAACTGCTGTTCTTTTGTCTTCAAAAGCCTAAGCTGCCTCAGGTAGTCTTCAAACATCTTTATAAACAGTTCTCCTGCCAACTGAGATAGCTAATGAATGTAACAAGCCTACTCACAATTATAAAACAGGCACGATTATGTGTTCTATTAGAATGACTCAAACTCCCCCTAAATCCTATTCTTCCCAAGCCAGATAAAATTATAAGACTTGTAGAATAAGCCGATCATCTGCTGAGGGCAACTAATTCCCATATAAGTCTCTCTGCTCTTGGGTAATCAAGCATCCAAAGTGATTCATTCCAGAGCTTAAAAGGAGATGGCATTTTGACACCTGGGCCACTGCCCTGAGTCTCCAGACACAAAGACACACGTGCGAAACTTGAGGCAGGGCGTACGTGACGGGATGTGTGTGATAGCAGAAAGCAAGATGTAAAATGCAGGATGATGCAGGACAACAAATGTAAACTTAATGAGTGCTAAATCAGCCAATTAACTCTTAGCTCGCTATTTTTCGACTTCACTCCTCCTCTTTGTAAGGGCACAAATAAGCGGTGATAGGTAAAGTTGAAAAAGCAAAATGTAAAAACATTTCCCTTCACCTCTTTTTTGTCAGTTTTACTTTTGACCCTTTCGAATACATTAATTATGTCACAAGTACAGGGGTACCTTTTCTCTGTGCCAATGGTTCTCTACGCCTGCAATGAGTTACTGGGCCCTCCTTAAAGTGATGTCTCCATTCAAGTGAACTATAGCGAATAGTAATCTGGGCTGCATTTTTTCTTGGGCCTTACAAAAAATTACAGCTTTAGCCTCCTTTTGTTTAGATGTTGATTCCTGAGACAGACCATGAGACTGTCCAAATTCAAACAAGCTATTGACATATTCTGTTCTTTTTCAACTTCTTTAGGGTTATTTGGGCAGCTGGTTTTGTTCATGCTTTTTCTTAAAGAGAGAAGCCTAACTGGAGTACAAAAGCAGTTTATAAACATTTGGAGAAAAAAGGTCTAAAAGCCTTCATTTTGTTCTAGCTGTTCAGCAGTTAAGATAATACTGTTAATGCACTGTTTCATTTTTTCCATCATCAAGACTGAAGGCACAAGTTACGGCATGCACTCTTTAGTTCTCAATAGCGTGTCAGAAAGGCTGGCCTACCAGCCATAAAATAGCACAGCAGCTGCTAATAGATCCTCCTTATTCTGAACTTTTTTTCCTATCAGAAAACACCTGTGTGGAGCTTTTCCATGTAAATGTCACTGGAAAAGTCCTCACCTTTTAGTAGTGTTTTTCCTATGAGTTGGATGAAGGTTACATGCACGCACAACCAAGCATTTGTTGCAGGAATCTGTGCCTACGGCTGAGGCGTGCTTGCTAAATGGACTGTCATACTTTCTAAATGCTCTTTTCCTGGTGCCCTGAACTGAAACCAAGCCCCACGGCAATAATTTTCCAAGCTGAGAGACCTTTAAATTGAAATGTTTGGAAGTTGCCTTTCCATTGGCTCCAACGCGTTGTTCTCAATAGCCCACTTACTGCAACTTCCAGCTGTCCTAATAGGGACAGAATAGTCAGTTCCCTCTTCCGTGCTGGGCTATCAAATGCCTCCCTGTGTCCTGGTGTGCAAGCTCTGCTCCTTTGGGGAAAAATCCTCTAGAAATCAGGTGTTTCCGATTTGCACGCCAGCATGCTGAATGGCGTAGCCAGGATGTAAAGTTTCCATTAAGTTATTTTATGCCAGGAGGGTAACAGCGGTGACTGGGTTTTGCATTGGGACTCCTGGATGGTGACCCTGATGTTGTGGGGAGTTCGTTAAAGGCCTTTTCCTTTTCATTTGCTGTTCTTCTCTGCCTCAGCAGGTGGCTTGTCGTTATCTTGCCTTGATTCTGTTCATTTCCCATTGCTCTTCCTCTGCTTTTCCACTCACTATCCAGAACTGAATAGAAACATCTTCTTGGACTGAATAAAGCCCATTTCTCTCTCTTCTCCACACGTATCTTTCCTGATTCTTTTGACTCAGAACCTTAATGCCTCCTCCTCACCACCCACTCCCCATTTCCCTAGTGATTTTTTTGGTGGGGGGGAGAAGGGCGGGGAACAGGACAGAGGAATCCCTTATTATTATGACCTGAACTAAGACAAGACAGTATTTATTACGAGTGTTTCATGTGCCCTGCCTGAAGTACACAGGCTTTCCTTCAGGTCAGGGAGTTCTTTAGAGAGGGGATGGGATTTAGGTACTTAGACGCCTTGACGGCTGATCCTCCATCTCTTCTTCCCCTGGGCTGAAAAGATGAAATCTTGTGGCACTTCAAGCAAGGTCTCAGTACCGAGACTGATGCTGTCTTCAGAGTCTGAGGGAATTACAGCCATCTGTGTTTGGCCAGAGTTATGAAGGGCTGGATAGTAAAGAAGTTAGGAATAAAAGGAAAAGGCAGGATTCTTCAGGCTGCAAGAAGGCTTTGGATGTCCACATCCAATCCGTTCTCTAACCAAACTCCTCTGAGGGCTAAAACCGTAAATAAGGAGCTCTGAGCGGCAGTGTGAGACTTCAGTGCTGCCACATCAACAGCTATAAATCTGCTCTCGAGCTCTTCTCGCTTACCCTGTAGGGGAAGCAAAATTCTGCCTGGATGCGGCAGTAGCATTTGGCGGCAGCACTCTGGCAAACAGACTTCCAGATGTTTGATGAGAATGACAGCCTCAGAGTGGGAGTGCTTGAGTGTGTGTATGCATGCCACTCTTTAAAATTCAAGGCTAGCTTGCAGCATTATCAGGGAGTGAAAATGTCAAAAGAAGACAGCGTTCATAGCAGGCATCGCATTTCAGGCCTTAGGAGAAAAAAAAAACGAGGGAAGACAGCACTGAAGCAATTTAAAAAATAAAGAAAGGAGGGGTCTAGTAGTTAGAGCGAGTCTGGGAAATGTGGAGCAGACTGTTACCCCCAGCCCAGGCCTGTGTGCCAGCGCTCGTCTGGCCTCATTGAGGGGCATTTCAGATCTCTGTGCCCCATCGCATCTCTTCTGTACCCCATCACATCTCTTCTGTACCCGCGCCCCCTTGCCAGGCCCCGTTTCCAGCTGCCCTGCCTTCAGGAAAATGGGCTCTACGTTTTTCCCTGTGATGTCTGGCTCTTGCTTCTGACCTTCTCCTGACTTCTGTCACAGATGTCCTTCACTGCCGTGCCATTCCTGCAGTCTGCCCTCTGCCTTCTGCAGTTTTTGCTTTCCACGTATCCCAGTTTTCCTCTGTCCCCGAGGCTGTGTGCCTGCCTTCTATCCATCACTGGCAAAGTCAATGCCATTTGCCTGCCATTGCACAGCACATGGCTTACGCCATATCCTTCTCTCTCACCCTTTCTCTATATGGCCTACGTCGGTTGCATGTATAATAACAATACGTTAACCTGATCTTTTTTTCTTTTTCCCATTATCTAGAATGTTGCGTTAGATTTTCCTGATCTATTGCATAACTGAGTGGAAAAATATATAGATAAGTGAATCTACCAAGTAGCATTACAATTTCCCAAACACGTCTTTTTTCAAGTTTGAGAGATAATCGTGTTCGTAAGTATCTCAGCTGTTGTCATTTCCATGTTGTTTTATTTCATTCCGAAGAAAGCTTTTTATGAAAACCATAAACTGAGGGCATAAGTAATTTTTTGGTACAAATGTAACAATATTTCTGCGTTCCCATTTGGATATGCTCCCTTCCATGTGGAATTCCTGCTTTCCAAAATATCTCATGCATGTTTCTCATCGCACTGGTGATCTTTGCAAGCGCATGTATTTTAAATCTAAGCTTTGCTATCCCTGTAGAAAGGCGAACCTTTGCTTCACACATAAATATATTACAATCTTTTTTTTTTCTTCCACTTGAATGTAAATCTCCTGTAATATGACCCTGATATCCCTTTGCAAAGAGAAGAATCTTGGTTTGGTTTTGTTTGGAAAGAGATTTCAGGTGGATCCGGCAGTGCTGGGCGAGACATCTAAGGGTCAGGGTGGCTGAGTGCACTGATTGCACCTTCCTGCCCCCGTGAGCCATGCTGAAACACGGGTTTTGACAAAGTACTTGTACGTTATTCTGATAACCACTGCCCTTCCTGTAAAGTATCCATGCTCTCTGCTGAGGGTAAGAAAGCTTATGGCTCAGCGCACCGCTCTTATTCCAAAGCCTCTGTCGTCTTCCCTAAATAAACGCAAGGGACCGATGCTTTCCCTGGCGTAACACCACTGACCTCGCTGAAATTCCACGGGGGATGAATTTGATCAGATTTGTCGTCAGATCCATTTTGTACCAGCAGGAGCAGAGCCGAACGGGGCGAGCCATCCCGCTAGTCCCGTCCAGGGCTTTCCAGTAGCCCCCGCTGTTACCCCAGGCTCCTTCCTCACCTTAGGCTGAAGGGAATGATAAGGTCCAACTTGTCAGGACTGATTACTTATTCACAAAACTATCGCACCTTTGACACATCTGTCAGTTTTTATATAAAAAAACGAATGAGCAAGGATGCTGAAGTTTCCTTTCAGCACACTGGAGGGCAGTCCTTTTTACCACACCCTTAAGGCTTTCATGTCAGGGCTTAGTCGCAATGACAGAGCAGTGCGAGAGCGCTATCATTTTGTCTGGCCATACTATGCTTTCCTCTGGACAGATTATACTTGCCCCCTGGTATTCAAGAAAATTAAGCTTTCATCTTTTACATAAAATATATATATAAATAAATGTGGGGTGTAATTGTTATTAAATACATAGTATCAAACATCCAATTTACATTAGAGTTATGGATTAGATGAAGATATTTCCTTTTATTCCAACACTTCCTAAAATAAATTTGGCATGTTGCCACATCATAGAGATCAGTCTTTTGCTAGAGCAAACAGCAAATTTTTTGTAAAAATAGGAAATCAAGAAAGGCAAAGCACAGAATAGAGCAGTACATTTTCTAACGAGTTTGTGGTCAGATCTGTAATTTAAACTTGACAGTAGAATCACAAAATTCAGATTAATACTGAAGCCACCGGGGATCTTAGGAAACATTATGTTCAATAGAGTGTATGGCTAATGTACAAAGTACAAAGGATATGGCTGAGCATGGCTGATTTATGAAAATTCTGTCTGTATACAGAATGTATTTATTCCAGCATTTGGGCTTTGGTTGCATTTAAAATTAAAAGAAAGGCTGCTTATTAATCTTGCATGAGCTTTTTTGGCTATCTTACTTGGGGCCAAGTTCCAAGCAATTTGCTGCATCCTTCTCTACACACAGTCATTACAGAGCCTGAACTTCAGAACTGGTTCTAAGTTTCCAATGCTTCAATAATCCTGTTTTCATAGTCCCTGTTTTCTAAAAATCACCATCACTAGGAATGATGCTTTATAATGCTTTAAATCATTAATATCCCTGCGGAAGAGAAAGGAAAGGACGCGTGTACGACAAAGCTCTTCGGTGCCAGCATGTACACCGCTGTGGCCTGAGCTGCTCTTCGGAATCCATAATGCATTCAAAACCTGGACTTCATAGACGAAACGTCCGTGATATGTTCCCACGCTGGCAGGGAGCTTGTCAGCCCTTTGTGAGCACGTTTGGCTTATCTACATTGCAGTTCTCGTGAGTTTTGGTGAGTTCTGTTTTGTAACGGTAGATGCCTAAAAAGGGCAAGGTGTTAAATGATAGTATTTTCCTTCTGCTTTTAAATGTTATGAAAAGAAATGCCTACAGGTATTGTATACAGTTTGGAGCCACCTTTTGTAAACATTCAAGGCTTGTTCAATCACACAGTTTGCATTTTTGTGTATATGCATGTGTGTATTTTAACCTAATCAGGTTTTAATCTATTTGATGATTTCAGACAGATTTGACAGAAGTCTTTAAGATTGACAAAAAAAAATCCTCTACTTTTTGTGGAAGGATGGATGGATGGATGGATAGATGAATGGAGGAGGATGGTGAAGAAGAGACAACTGATAAGGACCCTGCCTAACGACAAGACTGAAGAGTGAGTTCATTCATAATTAACCATAAAGAATCCACACACTATATGTATCTATATATTTCTCAGAGAGTGTGACAGATGGACCATATGTGCCCCACCCATGGGAAAATCTTCAACTGTAGTTCACAATTAATTATGAGACACAAAGCAGCAGGAATTGGGGCTTCATTAGTTCTGTTCTTGCAAAACTACTTATTTATGTTTTTATTTTCCTTCCACGGCACTTCTGAACGTGGATAATGTGACACTCGAATGTACCTCAGGAATTCTTTATAGAGTTATTTTGCTACTGCTTTCAATCTGTGGCATAAAAAGAATGAGCACATATGTTAAATAACATAAATTGAGTAGAGTTATTCTTCCTTGTGCACCAATTACTCTTAGTCCATACCATCTCAGTAGTAGTAGTAGTAGTAGTAGTAATAATAATAATTTAAAAATCCATAGACTCTCCGCAGTGATGTAAGAGGAATTCAAGTTGTTCCACATATTAAAGCTAGCAAAAGCTGGATCAGGAAAGATAAAGTGAACTGAGCCCCCGGACAACATTTCTCAATGTATATCTGTGTATTATCACTTAAACATGATTCTCATCATCATCCTTAACATCAATGAAGTTGAACTGCCTTCCTGACTCTCCCTGGGAGGTGTCTGTACATGGAGAGGGGAAAGGGTGGCAATTGCAACAGGAACATCTTCAAATGAGCCAGAAATGTCGTGTGAAGCAACCTCTTTTCCCTGCTTTGTATTCTGCCTTCATTTCCAACTTATTGGAGAGATGAATGAAGGCAGGATACAGACAGAATGACAAAATGGCCACAAAACAATTACATCATCGAAACTAACGTCATATTCTATGCTCTAATTACTTAAAATGTTGTGGTCCAGAAATGATGCTTTAGTTCCTTCCTCAAAGCATCTTGACTGCAGCTAAAGTCAGATCAATTTTGAAACAGCTAAAGCCTTGTTACTGTGCTTCTGTTGCAGAAAAATCTCCCCACTGCGCTGGCTTTCCCGTTCTTGCACAACTCGCCAGACTCAGAGCGTGGTATCGACCGAGAGCCCAACCTGGCTCCCGCTGAAGACAGTGACAGGACTTGCCTTGGCTTCGACCGCAGATGGATCTGAAGTGGAACATGAATGAGCAGATACGTCCTGGATGTTTAAGAAATGTGTTGACTCTCATGCCTCAGTTTTGCCCAAAGCAGAACGAAATTAAACAGTGGTGGAATAATGATCTTTGTTTTGAAAAGAAGACAGTGATGGGGGAGGTAAAGGAGGAGCACTCCTTCTAATTATATTACAGACATAACAGGATGCAGAAGTGTGTGATGAGGCCCCACTACAGCAAAGCAGCTAAGCCTAGGCTTAAAATTAAGCATTTATTTAAAGGTTTTGCTGAATAAGGATGAGATCATTCACATACTTAAAGTTAAATGCATGCTTAAGTGCTTTGCTGAATCTGGGCCCAGATACATAAACCATTAAACAGTCACTTTAAGAAAACGGTGGAAAGCTGTTATACAATTTCTAGACCTTTTAAGTCATATCTCCTACATTTCCCACTATCTCTTTCTTAATAGCTCAAGGAGGAGGTTTTTAAAGCTCCAGTTCACCAAAACCGATAATGTTCATTGCTACCCGATTGTAATTCAAATTGCCCCGTGCAGCCCCAAGCATGTGTTCAAACATATAATCACGCAAACAGGAGACTCGAGTCTTGCCAGTTGGAATACTGTCGGTCGCAGATGCTACGCTTTTTTTTTTTTTTTTTTTTTTTTTAGCGTAAATGGAGAGGGGTAGAGAGGGTGATAAAAGCCGGCCTTCGCCATCCATTTTTGGTGCTCTGTTCCTGTGGCTTGGGTTATTTGGGTACATGTTGCTTTGTGGCTGTGAGGGCTCTTGTTTTTTTTTTTTTCTCTCCGTCTCTGTGTCTGCCCTGGTCGGAGAAGCAGTACTCATCACCTGGAGTGAAGGCTGACAGGAACGAACACGGGCGGGAAGCAGCGTGACACACGCATTGTCATGCATGACTGACCAGCAGCCATCAACAGCAATTAAACATTGAGAGCGCTGGATCCTTTTGGACAGGTTCAAGTTTCCTGGCACTGCTGTGATTAGATGTTTTGCACTGTTTCCCTGTAGTCAGTATGTGACACATTCCCTTTCGCTTGCTCTTTTCTGATATTTATTTTTGCACCGTCCTGGTGTTAGCATCTTCTCATGGAAAATTAGTCACTCGAAAAGGGATCCTTTTGAAGGAGATTTGTGAGGCAGGTTAAAGAGCAAACGGATATAAAAAAATTGGCCTTTTTTTTAAAAAATACAAAATTCCTCCCCTTCAGTCGAACATTATAGCGTTTAAGCATATTTGAATAACCATAGGTGCGTATGAGACGCAGTGAGAGAAAACTCTGTGAACGGCAGAAGCCGGCGCAGAACAACACGGGCCTTTGGGTTCACCCAGCTGACTGCAATTTTATTGTAATTTAAGACGACAAAACAAAATGCCCTTAAAGGCAAGACTGAAGTGAAGAGCGGCTGCAGTTGTGCCGGGCTGTCACTTGGTTGCCCTCATTTCAGGGCTGAGATCCAGAGCCGCCCGACTGCCCGGCGTTTAACGAAGGGCCAGACTTCCAGGGCAAGGTCTGTGGCTTGGCACGAAGCGCTGCACGGAGCAGCGCCGAGCTACGGCACCGGAGGCCGCGGCAAAAGGCCTTTTTGGCACACGACAAGGTCTCACGCCTAATTGAATAGTCACAGGCTCTGAGGCCAGAAAGGCTCATTAAGGCTCGATTCTGACCTCGTGAATTGTGGTCCTCTCCGCTCCCCCAGATTGAGTCCAGCAGCTTACGTGTGATTAATTAATTGCTCCTGTTAATTTGCGGTCTCCTAGTCTCTGCAAGGACCTCGGAGGTCCGCTAAAAAGCTGCAAGAAACTGCCAAACTTCTGTGTAGGAAACCTTCATGCCTACATCCTTTCCATCTTTCACCTTCCATGTGCAACACACGGCTCCAAACATGGTTTCAACCAGGGGGAGCAATGAAGTGACCAAAACTAACGGGATTTCAGCATTCTGCAAGGAGTAACGTGAGAGGGCAGTGTAATTTTAAATGGGCTGTGCTCTGCTGTGCCACAACCAGCCCAGCCACGGGAGCCAGGGAATGCATTAGACTTTCTCCCTAACGGTTAATTCCCTCTTGCGCAGTTAATGAGGGTTGCTCCAGCCATGCATCTGTTTCACCTTTATGTTCTTGCAATAGCGTTTAGAGGCTAGAGCAACCCCGGGGCTTTGATACTACTGCCTTTCACTGATAATATAACTCTTCCAGAGCTTTTTCTATCCGATAGATGGCTGGAATCATGGGGGCAGAAATAAGAACTGCCGTAAGAACTGGTTCTGAGTTTGTTATTCTCAATCGTCATTCTAGATTGCCATATTTGTTATAATGATTCCACTATTTTGTGAAGCGTAGTGTATTGATAACACTAAATAAGCTTCAGAAGAACAGTGTGAAGAAGAAAATGTAATTATTATTTCTGTAATGCAGATACAGAAACAAAGGCACAAAAAGGATGAATGACTTGCCCAAGGTCATACAGTAAATCAGAAATGTAGATATACCAGAACCCCAGCCACATCTCATTTCTGTACAGTTTGGGCGTATTCAGGAAAAAATAGCTTACTTGAACCTATCTTTTCATAGTTTTTCAATGAATTTCTCTTCCAGGATGTCCTGACAGATCATCATAAGCAATTCTACAGATACTAAGGAAAGAAGAGCATCAGACGGTAACAAAGTGATGCTTGAATCTCTGTTACCAAAGTAGATGGCAATCAAACAGACTGGGCATCTAAGCCTGGAATGTCTTCTTTACCCGTGAATCAGATTTTGGACCTTCTGCTGATGTCCTGGAAAAATAACGGTGGCATGAACAATGAGACTTTGGGTTTCCAGCCTAGGGGAGCTTTTGAACAGCTTCACAGACAGCCTTCCCAGTGTAAATGGAGATGAGCATGAAAAGTGCATGAAAAATTGAACATGCAATGGAGAGGCAGAACTTACTTCATTAACTAATTTCAGCACTAACTTCTTTAACACTCTTAGTAAAGCCATTATGTAACAACAGCCGAGATGCATCAGAAGATTTTGCTCTAAGAATTGAAGCAAAGCTATGTAAGAAGAACACAGCAAATCAGAAGATTAAAAAGTAGTTCTGTGTAAGTCAACTGCTAGTTGCTGACATCAATAAAATATTGTCCTTTATTATAGTCATTAGGGAACCTTTTAACAATGATTAAAATTTCTTAATAATGTAGTAAAATTTTTAGCTGTTGCCTGGAAAGAAGCAGGTACTCTGAACTATATGGCAGGCAAATATTTCAACCAAAAGCTGTCATATGATGGGGGTATTAACAAGTACTTCTCAGTCAGAGTTGATGGTCTGGTTTTGGAACCCACTCAGGAAAATAAAATATATATATGTATATATATTATATTTAATACAAGAACATTGAGATGTTTTGGCAACTGAATAGGGGTAAGTGATTTAAGCTTTTTACAAGTAGAGCCGAAACATTATTAATTATGAAGTTCTGATATGTAGTGACTGGGCTTCGGTGTTTGCTTCACCTCCTAGCCGGTGTCTTCCTTTTTGATTCTGCATTCTGTTCGCAGAATGCGAAACCACAAAATCAAACTGCACAGTTTTACCAGCCACAGAAAGCGTATGGTGATAGCACTAAACAGAGTAATAGTATAGGAGCATATTTATTGATCAGAAATGTCTTGGCAAAGCAGTGTTTCAGGTGGATAGAAGGATTTTTGTTAATTAATTTTTGGGATTAGAAGAATCTGATGTCCAGTTCTACCTATATAATGTTTGCACTTCAAGAGCAGGCTCTCCAACGACACACAAAGCCAAAGATTTTACTTTAAAAACTGCAACGGCACTAGTGTTTCTCTACTTTGACAGAAGTGCAGTTCGTATGAGCTTGGCACATGATGTGTAAAATCAACCATATGATTCCTACGATTCAAAAAGACGGGAAGCTTAGAGGAGCTTCCTACCCCCTCTGTGCGCAGCAAGCAGTACGCCGTTACCGTAAAACTGGGTCATATTCCGAGGTATTTGAAATTACGACTGGTAGGAGAAGGAAAGGGGAAGCACGGCACATCTAACCGCACCAGCAAGGAGGATTAAGGCAAACAGAGCATAAAGTTCTTAAGCAGCATGTTGGCTGGGGAGAGGAGTAATGACCTGAGCCTGGTAACATCCTCTGAGACCTTTAACGGCCTTAAATATTCAGGTTGCACATCATGGGAAAGAGAGCACTTTTGGAGCTACGGTGCCCCACAGAACCGTGTGAGAGGACTGATGAGAAGGACGGCTGAACGGCGGCTGCAGAGCCGCCAGCAGGTGATTTCTTACCTACAAGTACAGAGAACCGTCGTTCATTGCTCACCAAGCAGTGTACGGCTTTGATTGCAGACAGGTCTGGTCCAGACACGAACAAACTCAGAATATCTGTTTAATCAACAACAGGCCAATCTCTGATCTTACTCTTAACCTTATCTGGAACCCAGTGAATCTAAAGCAGTTAGTCAAAATGATGTCAAATACATTCCCTCTCTCATATCAAACCGATTTTATTGAAGTGTACAATCCACATATTTTCTCAGTTCTGAAAAATCTTTGTGCTTCTTCAGATCTGAAGTAAAAATCGTGCTCTGAACCATTTGAGGAAGGAATTCTCATGGCATCCTCAAAGAGAGAGGTGCCACTCAAGAATTATTTTTTCTTTTCTGTTTGCCGTGAATATTTGAAGTTCGGTGATGGATCCAGTCCTAAACTGATATACCTGTTTTCATTCACTGTTATCCAATACCTAATCTTCATTGACTTTCTGGGGCAGCCAGAATTTCCAGAATTGAAGGTTCAGGTGGTATGTGCAACACGGCTGGATGCAAGGTGGCCCAGCAGAGAGAGCCATCTGGACAGGTGCAGGAACACTGGTGCTCTACTACAGATCACAGCGTTGGACAGGGACTTTCTGATGATGAAGTAAGCATATGGCTTTAAAAAATACTATGTCCAACTAGGTTCATGTATCAACACCGTCCTGGGAGTTCATCCTGCCCTTTGCAGCATTCTGTGAATGGGTGTTATAGTAGAATGGCAATGGGATTTTCAGGGGAAACTTCCTGATTTGGCTTTCTCACAGTTACGACCGCCTTATAGCTGTGATTTTCTTTAATAACAAGGAAAGTCACTGTGAAAATTTCTAGGAGAGAAATACTTTAAACTCTTCCAGAATATCAGTTGCAAAATTTAAGAAAAGCAAACAGACTTGAAGTATGTATTATCCTATTTCTTGTAGTTTTAATTCTGTCTTTATCCTCATGCCATATACTCAACCTACCCGACATGGAACTTCGCAGGATGCAGTGCTCAAAGGAGGAAAAAGAAAATTGCTAACCGTGGGCAGAGAAAACAGAAATTGAATTTAGGTCAGGATTAGTGACCACCAGATTAACAATGTTTCGTCCACGTCTCCCATTCTCCAGTACCCTCTGTTTGCTACCTGTTGCCACCAGTTGACGCTTGCCCCGTCCCTACTTCTGCCGTCACCAGGTATGTTATAGACTGTTACAAATCCTAGGAACATGGGTAAGGTTATTTCGCTTCCCTCCCTGCACGATGCACACAACTGAGCACAGCGGTGGGGTGGTGGTGGGGACTAGGATCCCTTTTAGCTCCGAGGGCCGCCTTTTCAGCGCGTGTACTGTTACTACCTAGTTTAATTAACATCTGTGCCAATCAGAGCAGCTGCCTATAACATAGAGAAGGTTAGCTGAGCATTCAAGAAGATAAATGAGACAAGGGGTTGCCAAGGGGATGGTATGTCAGACACGTGCCGTGGCTGCAGCATATCTACACATTCCCGTTAGCTGTTCTGCTCTTAAGTCTGGGGGCAGAGTTAAGGCTTTAAGGCAGGGATGATACGTACTTTAACTTCATGTTTTTTGATCTTTGAAAATGTAAATACAGATGTATTGGATATTGTGAAAGGGTATGCGAATCCCATCAGTGAACTTTAACCCTGTAAGAAAATAACATTAAAGCAGCTAATACAAATGATTAAATATTTGACATCTGAGAAAGATTTCGAGAATATGTATGGTATTCTCTCCAGGAGCTCTAGGAGCAGTAGAGCTTCCTAAGTTCAAATACCAAAACATCTCAAAAATGGAAGATTTAGAATATCTCGCAAATTAGGACACTCCACTCCTGCTGTACACCTCACATCCCATGGTCTCGCGAACCAGTTGGTGCTATAATAATATGGAAGAGTCCAAGCTTATGCGCCTTGCTAAAGTGGAGTGCTCTTCTCAAACCTTAACAATCTTCAGTATCGGTTTTGGATTTACAATTCTTTTTATCTTTTTTTTTTTAAATTTATTGGGAAAACAAGCTACACTGAGATCATCCTATTTGGACATATTAGCTTGAGAATGATTGTAATAAAATCTTTATGCCCCAGCACCCCAACAGCATTGTAATGCAATAGTCATAGGGTCTAGACATACAGTGGAATAGTTTTGCCATCACAATCTTGCATCCAAATGGCCTCATAAGACAATCCCTGTAGACATGCAATGAAATCCTTTCCTCCTAGTGACAGCATCACAAACTCTAATTGGTAGGCATTATTCTTCCTTTGACATTGACATGAAATCTGTACTACAAAATGCAGATCTCATGCAAGTTTACATTGCATTAACACACTCTTTAGAATTAGTATTTACCTACATACTAATTATTCTTCAGTTATACTGAAGCTATACAAATGTCTTGGCTTTTCAATGTTTTCCTTGCCTGAGTACATTGCAGTGGTTTTGTAGGGAAGAAAGCTTGTTCATCTAGGTTTGAATGGGGAAAAGTTAGCAGTGGTCTTTAAAGCATTCGAGCGAATGGTTTACAGTTCTACAATAGAAAATAGAGTTTCTCCTCTTTTTTATTTCCTTTTTTTTTTCTCATAAACCTAAAGTGTTCAGAAGGCAAGTAATCTCAGATTTACTTACAGCAGTATTTGCATTCTATTTTTTCCCATACCCTTTCAAAAATAATTCCCTTACAAGGTACTGGTCAACAGTAAGATAAGAACTACTGCAAGTTCCTCTGAAGTTTATTCTTTATGAATTGATGAAGGAAATTAACTCCTGCTTTCACTTACACATTTACAGCAAACTTACATTGCCTATAAGTTATAAAGGTATTTTTTGAAAATATATTTCTAATTTCCTCTCGGCATTTATTGGAGAGCAGAAGAGGATTGGGCTTGGAAGCTGAAGCACAGAGAGGGTATTACTATGTTTAGCTCTACTACTGATTTTCAGTATAGCCAGTTTGCTTCAGCAAAGGCTGGGCACCTCTGCGATGGGCAGCCCAGGCCTCTGAGGAGACAGGCGATATACACGGAGGTGCGCGTATAGAGGTGGGCACAGACAGACATTTGTTCTTTTACAGTAAATGTACAGTTTAAGGGAATGCTGTTTCTCTCACTGAAAGGGTTGTCGGGCATTGGAACAGGCTGCCCAGGGAGGTGGTGGAGTCCCCATCTCTGGGGGTATTCAAAAGGCATTTAGATGAGGCCCTAAGGTATACGATTTAGTGGGGGACTTGGTAGCGATAGGTTAATGGTTGGACCCGATGATCTCGGAGGTCTCTTCCAACCAGAACAATTCTATGATTCTATGATTCTCAGGGTGAAAGCTGAGGGAGAGAGCCATCACGGCCCTGAACAAAACAAGAGATAAGGGCCTGCCTTCTTTGGTCCTCTCCTCTCCTTTTCTGTGTGCTCTCATGCAAAAAGGGAGCAGAGTTGGGAACCACCCTAGTTGCACAGAGCAACCTATAGATGGTTCAAAAAGAGGTTTTACTGACATCTGGGCTAGCTTTTATTGGGCCGTGTCAGCAAAACTTGTGTCACCAGCTAACCCAGGTTTAAAACACCCGGTTTTCCCTCACAGCGAGAGGGCTTACAGTGATGAAAAATCAAGACAAAATGCAAGCCTGTTTTTAACTCCCACAACAGAGTGTGGGTATTCCACAAAGTCCACTACGTACTGGACCATCGTTGTTGATTTCACTTGCAAGGCGCTACTCCAGAACTGCTGATTAAGCAGTACAAACCCTCTAATAAAATGCCCTAATAAAGAAAAGTCCCAGTGAGTGGCAGGCACTTACGCTGAAACGGGAGTACTGGTCACATGGGAGCATACGGTTGAAACAGGGGTGTTGGCAGATGAAGATAAAAGAGACCCTGCCACCACTTTCATGGTGAAAACGGCACGTTTTTTTCTTAGAATAAAGCTATGCCGAAGGTTTTGCATTTGAATATTTTTACCCACATAGGGAAGAAGAAAGTCTTTTCACTGAAGAGTTCCAATGTGTTTTAAAAATGCTTTGGTGCCTTACTCTAAATTTAATGATGCGAGTACATTTGCAGTGGACTCATTTGGGGTGCATGCATGCATACTTTGTGGATAATAAAGTCGTCAGCAGTTGCTTGGCATTACTGGATAACTAAATAGCTACTACAGCATTGTTGTGAAGAAGTTAAGACAGCCTGGGGCAGCCTTATTTTATGCGTCTGAGTTTTCCCAAACTAATTCTGCATTCATGAACTGTTGCTGTTTGTATCTGGAAAGATGAAGCTTCTAATTTTTTTTACTCTTTTCTCAGCCTCTTTGCAAAACTTCCCCATTCCCCCGTTCAGATAAATAACGTGGGACATGAAGAGGCAGGGAGGGGACGCTGTACACATGAACACAAAAAGTCTTTCATCTGTCTTATGGTATAAGCACTTTTCAGATGAATCATTATTAAAATACCGTATCTCCTGTACCAGAGTAACTCAGTTGTTTAATTCACTAATGTATCCACTTGATGTCACTGTCACTGCCCAGTAGAATTGTTAATGTCAAAGGGCTTTCTGGTCACAAAGACTTTGCACCAATAAATGACGGAGCTGCATAGTCAGTTGCCTTTTGGACCCTTCGAGGTAGCTTTATCCCCGTGATGGTCCGTTCTGTTGGTATGGACGCTTCTGCTTCCCGATCCTCTTTATTCACGTTTTGCAGCCCCCTAAGAGACAAGCACTCATTTTCCAAGGTTGTACTTTCCCGCGTGGAAACATTCCATCATTCTATTTTTCTTGTAAGTAGAGAAAAACCTTGTAGCATTACCTTAATTATTTGTTATTACTCGTTTCTTCTTAAGGATAATGCCAATCTTTGAGAAGTCAGTGAATGACATTTATTTATTGAAATGTTGCGTGATCTCTTGGTAATCCTCTTATCATTAGACATCTTAATTTTAGGATGAAAGATCTACATTTTGCAGGTTCCCTCTCTTCCTCATTCCAGCATGTCTTTTTCTCCTCCCACCATCTCCCAGAATTTTGTTCAAACCTTAAGGGAACAAAGAGGTGACGTTCACCCATTCCCCCATATATTTCTTTTCCTAAGGAGAAACATTTAAAAGAAACAGATAAAACCTAATTTTTAGTTATTTTTGCATCCCTTTCTCCTAGGCTTATCAGACTAAGATATCATTGTGTGAAGGGGAGCGGAGCACTTCACTACTTTAAGCTGGGATTTAGGCAGTCGTCCCCAGCGAAACACAGCTATCGCATGTGAATGTTCCTTGCCAAAGCCCCTTGGCCGGGATCGAGTTCTCCAGGGACAGCTGTACCCTGCTTTAAAGACCTTGATCCTTTCACTGTTGTCTTCTTGCTGTCCAGGTAATAAACACTTTCTGTCAGTCTATAGCCCTCGCTTCAGCGCCGGAGTGAAGATCCGACCTGACAAAGCGGTGCAATACGCTCTCCTGTGCTCCTTGCTCTGGGTGTCAGCGTCTTAGCTCCCCTCCTGCCCCCGCTCCAATGCCACTCTGCTGGAGCCCTTCGAAGGGCTGGAAAGCTGAAGAACTGGCACGTGGCTCTGCATATTTGTACACGGGACTTTATTATTTGTGTGCGCATAGGTATTATTGTGGGGGCTGGAAAAGAAGATTGTAAGCGTTTCATGGAAACACATACTCGGAGCCAAATCCTCATTAAAAATTGCCTTAGCATCCAGGCCAGGAGAGAATTGCAGGCACAAAGATTATTTGTGTATACAGCACTTTCAGAGGGTTACTGAGATTCATGTTCCTTTCTACAACATCTCAGACAGTCAAGCTTTGCTCTAAGAGGAATAGCCAAGATTTTCCCCTGTGGAGCTACAGCAGCTTTATACTGCCCCAGAAGACCAAAGTGACCTTAAAACTGGTGCAGCAGGAAACAAGAGGATTACATTATTTCGAGAGACAACTTAGAGATGGTGTTCTCAAAATCATCACCTCTCTTTGCTGCCAACATAGCACACATGGCAATGGTACCGCTTGCCCCACTTCATTCTTAGCTCTTGCCCTCCTGCCCTCGGGGCTGTTGGTAGCCGGTGTTATTTAGAGCCGTCCTTATGCTTGGACTGCAGAGGTCTTGCTTGGCATGCAGCCATCCCAGGCTCTGAAGATATCAGAGGCCAATGTTTCTGCCCTGAGCTGTGAGCTCAGGCCGTAGCAAATGATCAAGATCAAAGGTTTCGTCTTTTTCCTTTTCAAAGCTTTGGGGTTAAACTTTTTCCTGCGTAAGGGATCTCTTCAATATATTCTTAGGAGCCATTTTAGAGGCATTTCACTCCCTCCTCTGGGTAACAGTGATTACCAAGCTGTGCTAAACTGTAATTTTGGAATAGGCCATTAGTGGATGGTTGTACCAGTGCACCACTATTCCCAAAATTTCCCCTTCATCACATAATATGAGTAAGAGAAGGAGCAACATGAAGGGAACTGAAGTCTGGCATGCTTAGGTGAGCGTTGATTTTTCTTCCCTCCAAAACATTCATTCTTTATGAGGTACTTGTGGATTTATTAGCATCCCTTTGCACTACGTGAGCAGCACAAGGAAGCTGGAACTATGGAGAGTCTGGTTCATTGCCATAAAGAGGGAAGCAGATGTACCACTGTCCTCATAGCAATCTGCCTTACTGCCATGGCAGCTAGTAGCAGCTGCAAAGATGGAAATTTTCCACGTTTCACCCTATTCCTCACTGAGGTGTGAACTTGCATACCCAACTAAGGCTGTTTAAATGTTGGTGAGGATAGGCTTGTAGGTTTTTTCTGTAACACACAAAGACTTTAATAGAAATAAATATTCCAAATAAGAGGAACAAAATTTACAATAGTCAACATTTCAAATGCAGTAAGACATTCAAAGAATTAAGAATTCAAGGCTAGCACTGATTTGTCTTTTGCATTTTACGTTTTTAGTGAATATTTTGTGATCTTTACAACATTTATGCAGATACATATGTAGTTTCATTCTTTTCACTGCCATATATCATGCGTCCTGAAAGTCTAGTGCCTACAGACTTGTTTGTAGGACTGAGGGTGAAATAGGAGGTGAAATCTGAAATGAGGAAAATTTGTTCATGAATGTTATGGGGAAGGATGGGAGAATGAATCAGATATTAAAATTTTTATTCATGTCAGTTGTAAAATTGGAGGAGAATGAAACTTCCCAACATAGAACAAATCAAGAGCTAGTTGTACACAAAATTCTGTAAAACGTATGCTGCATCTAGCTCATCTGTTACAGATTTCTGCATGACCTGGCTCACTATGCTTGGCAATGTAAAGGATTTGACTTAGAAGTCTGACAAATGTTCCTGTGTGGAAAGTGAATTCTTCAGGGCTGCACCTGCTCTGCAAGGCCTGGCCCAAATATTAAGGAATAATAGACAGGTTTTCGAAGGCCTGCTTAAAGAAGTGCATCTTACAATGATGTCTGAATGCTGTCAACTCATTTTAAGGGTTTGTTGGGTGGCCCCCCCCCAATCAACAGAATTTCATAGTACCTGGCTAAGAATGCCTCTGCCTACCCCAAGGTCTCCCTATGGCAATATAACTCCCAGCCAGATCTTTAAGAGAAAAAAATGAGCTTAAAAAGTTGCACAAAAAAAGTTTTTTATACATCTTTGGATAGGAAAGATTAAGCTGGATGTTAAGACATTTTAATAACACATCTTCTCTGCTGAGCCCCGCAGAGTGAATGGCAGCTATTAAAAGCTGGCCGTAGAGATGGAATATGTTCGTCTGCATCTCTTAACGGACACTGAGCAGCCACATCCGTGAGTAACGCCAGCTAGTCTTGTCTCCTGCAAGTTTATCTCAGGCTTCCTTGGTCCTGTGTAACTACCAAAGATTTCATGTGGTCTCCGACACTCCCACATCTGATTGCCCTCCGGGTGTTTACGATTAGAAAGGACACTCATAAAATCACCTTTCAAAATTTGAAGGGAGAGTAGCTAGAATCATTTTGTTTTGGTTTTCCCTCTCATGCTTTTGTGTGAGAATTGAGCTGAAAGAGACGGCTGGGAACATGCATAAACACGCTCAGGAGGAAGCGATCCGGCCTCTTTTATTCTGAGTCGTACAAAAGTTGTGCTCAGCCTTATTGACCAGTCTTTCACCCGTCCAGCTCTAACTCCAGATCCTACACTGGTCAGCGGGTTTATGAAAGCAGCGGCGGAGACGCTGCTTGCTTTCAGCTAAGAGCAGCCTCAGGAGCAGCAAGTCAGCCCAGTTCGCAGCCACTTCCATGACTCCCAGATGAACAAATAAAGCTGAATCTGTTTCTTATTCTGTGGGACAGCAAAGGTTTGGGTGCTCACTTATGCTCCCTGTCATGCCTTCAGCGTTAGGCATGCCATGAGGACAAGAGGAATTTCTGCTGCAAAGGAGCAGTGGGAAACAAATACCTGTGAGTATCAGCACCTGACCCAGGCCAGAGAGAGGTCACTCGCATTTTGAGGTTATCCAAATTCTCACACATCCTACAGCCTCTGGGACCAGGGAGTGCACAAATGCAACGCACCACGAAGGGACTGCAACTTTTTAAGAGCTGCTTCAGCCGTACAAGGGAAAAGCTCCTCGAGGACCAGGCAGTGCCGCACAAACCGCAGCTCCGCTCGCAGGCACCCTCCTGCATAACGAGAGCGTGAGGGGAGCCAGCTCATACCCTACCTCCTACCAGGTGCAAGCAATTGAATACTTAATAGGAAGTATGTTGCATCATATGGGGCTGAAGTAATTTATTTACTCGCCACCTGAAGCCAGGAGAGGAGGCATTGCTCAGAGAACACGTGCCTGGCAGGCAGTGCCCTCCTGGGTTACTGCACAGCCCCTCAGCTGCCCCACGAAGAGCCCAGCGACCTGTCCTAGCTGCCCGGGACCGGCGAGTGCTTATAAGCTCTCCCCCAGGCAGTGCTGCCCTCCTGCAGGAGCGTTTTGCCAGCACGCCTTCCTGGGACCAGTTCTTCTCATTCGGCAGAGCCAAGCAGCTGCACCTTCAGCAAGGCGCTTCCTGACCACCTGCTGCACGTTTTGGTGGTCCAGCTGGTGAGCATTCCTACGCTTTCACCCAGCCTGCCTCTCCTTACCCCCGAGGTGATGATATGTTCTCAGAGGGGGCCTCAGATCCATGGCTAATGAAGCAAATTGTTCTTGGAACTATTTCCTGAATATTGGCAGCCTTATTGCTTCACATCTTAAAAACAAACCCAGATTTTTAATATCACTGAGCACGGAGTTTGTAAACTCAGGACAACTCTTGCGTGTCGAAGATGATGGTATGGCATATTACTATGTGCCACGATGAGATTTCCCTAAACCCCCACAGTATACCAGAGTCCCCTAGTTTGTTTTAAAGCCCCTCCCTCCTCATCTCAATGCCCTTAACAGAGTATACAAACAGTGGTTAAGCCCTTTCCAAGCTAATTCCTTTCCCTACCCAGTTCTCGGAAGGCAGGCGCGGAGACCTCCCACCCTGCAGCCACCATCCCCATAACAACCAGCATAACCCTGCGGCAGAGCTCAGCAGACCCACCGCTCTGCTCCTCGCAGGGGGAGGGAGCTCGCCCCTAAGGTTACTCTCTGCCCATACATTAAATGCAGGCCCTGGCTATCTGTATTTTTAGCCTACGGTGTGTGTACCAGCTCACTGGTCTGGCTGTCGGGTGGCTCGAAATTAGGGTTGTGCCAATGAAATCACTTGAGATTCTTCAACACTGTTTGGGAGATAAACTCATGAAAACTTCAATCTGCTTTTCTTTACCCTGATCAGGTGCTGCCCATTAAATGTGAGTGTGTGCTGTTTAACGAGCAAGGAAAGCCCTTCTGATCAAATTGAGACATCCAGGGTGGAGCTGCCCTGCTGCAAGCAGGTAAGTTTCTAATCAAAGCACTCTTCCAGTCTCTTCGGAGTGAGCCATCACATCAAAGATAACTCCTTGTGCCTAGGCCGTCGTAACTGAGTCGTGACAAGCCTTTATTTTCCACAAGGTTATTAAGGTAAGCAGAATGGCTGGACATTTTTTTCTCTTTATCTTGTAGTCAAATTTGAGGAAGCCTTTTTAAAAAGCCTGGTTGTCGTCTTTGCTCCCCCTGGTCAGGGGAGAAACGTGCGTCCCCTTTGGGACACGTTTTGAGGGGATGGTTATTTTGCTTTGGTTTTAATATGGAAAATCTAAGGCTGGAAAACCCTCTACTTGGTTCTAGAAATCTTGGCTGATGCATCGTTCAGAAAATATGCTCTTGTGCTGGACCCTCTGACAAAGTACAAACACTGTAAACATCTTTTTCTTGGTTGGCAAAGATGTTTGTGTCTCTGAGTACCAGGACCACAGATTAAATCCTGGAGAACATTGCTAACAATTACAAACAAAAATTGATTTTGTGCAAGATATCCAAAAGCAAGGATTTATTTAAGCTTTGGCTTCCAGTTTTCTGGTTAATTCTGAGCTTTCTTACTGACTCTGTCTCTTAGCTGCACCGATCTGCTCTGATTTTTTTTTTTCCTGTTATGTTTTTCGTTGCTGCTTGGGCATATTCAACCTCTAACATAAATCACTTACTGTATTTTGAAAGTTGGATAATGTGTTTAATGCACCCAACATTAAAAATACACATCTGTTTTGATGTTAGGTGCATCATGCCAGTAAATAGCATCATTTATCTTAATATTTTTCACTTCATATATAAATGAGTAATGAGTTTACATTCATAGAGGCATTTGTAAGTGGCATGGGTTTGGGGTGGGTTTTTTTTTTCCTTTTTTCTAGGTTTTTACAACACATTGTTAGTTTATAGAGAATTTTTTATTTTAATCTGTGGGGGTTCATTAACTCCTCTCTCCCTTTCCCCTGGTGCTATGTCTCCACTATAACTACAATCAGGCTGCATTTTATACTTTGCGTCTAGCAGGGAGATTTCTGTGGTCTGTGGCCATGCGTTCTTCGGCAGCATTCGTTGCCGATTGAACTTGGTCTGTCCCTGGCCTGTCTGAGCACGGAGCTGCCATATATGTGTCTCTACCGAGGGGGGAGGATGGGGGCCGCTATTTTGCTTTCCATTCCTTCGCTGATGCCAATTCAATGTGGGAAGGGAACGCAACAATCTAGTTATTGGGTTAAGTACCAAAGCTGCAATTTTTATTGAAATACAATAATTCAGGCTTCAGCGGTGCCTGGCAGATAATAGACCCCGTGGTAGTAAGTGTTCATAAAGCTTGAGGCCACCACATGCCCTGGACTGCAAAGCAATGTGACCCTCAACAACCCTTCCCCTTGCTGCCCTTCTGTCTCCCAAACCACAATATTCTTGTCAAGCCATTTAACAAGAATCATGTTTCCTTGTGGTAAGTCATACCCATGCACTATTTTACGCTCTTCCTTTCCCTTTATAGGGATATAGGGCTAGAAGAAAGCTCTTGGCTTTTGAAGCAATGCCTGTACTACTGCAGGCACTTATTTCATATCGTTCTGTTTAAAAATATAATAAAACCCCGCTCTGAGGTGGAAAGAAAATTGGGTTGCTTGCCCTGTTACTGGAAGACAGCTCAGGACTCCTAGATCTCTGAGTCTCAGAAACTTAGTTTCCAGGATAAATTTATTTTTGGCCCCAACGCCCATTTCTTAATATATGAACACTGTCCTTCAGCTTAAGTAACTCCTTTGTCTCCCTGGTGTCTACTAACGACGACGTGTTAGGAAACATCACTCGTTTACACCCTCGCTCTCTTTCTACTAGACATACCGAGACCTTTAATTCCCACAAAGCGTGTCCCTGCTGTATAAAACCGAGTACGGGGTTTGTGGTGTCGTGCAGCACGTGGCCTAACGTCATCACATCTTCCTAATTTCATGTCTGGCTCTTGCAATACTGAGGAGGGAGCTACTTCAGCTCTTAATTTACTTATAGCAGATGAAGTCCCTGATAACGAGAATCTTCATCCTACTTTCAAAGACAACCGTGAATGCTTTTCCCAGCAGAGGCAGTCCTCGCAGATCACAAATCAGATGTGATGCTAAAGGCACCATTTGATGTTGGTACCAACCCAACCATTACCGTTTGCTTCCTAATTTTGATTTTTATACGCTGTCAGATTTGCATCTGTAATTGTCACTAAATTAAGAAAGTTAAATTAACAGCACCAGACTGGGTGGGAAGGAAAAATAGGAATAGGTTATATTCTATGTCTCTTTTCAGTTGGCTTCTACTTTCTTGTAATTAATCACTCAGAATGTGATGTTTCTGCTGGAAAAAGTCCCATATTTTATATAGGTTTTATATATATGTGTGTGTGTGTATTTTTCTTATTTTTTTATATATAAAACTGTGTGTATGTATAACAGAAATTAGAAATTATCTTTTCAACATCAGTACGTTACTGCCTGTAGTTCATGACTCTTAATAATGAGTGGGAAAACATAATTCTGTGTCAGAGAGAGAATACGCATACACCGGTAAGAGAGACCCTCCTTTACATTGAACAGCACTAGCCAACCTCAGTTCTACCCCTGCTTTCTCTGCACGTTTTTGGGAGGTGTCATGTGGTAGTAACCATCACGCAGAGAATCCAGAGGTGCTACTGTTGGGCCGACAGACAGCACATGAAGCACGTTGGTCATTACAGCCATATGTTTTATTTTTTTTAATGGCTCAGCATCAACGTTTCAGGAAGGCTGTACTAATTAACCAGCACAGAGTATCAGAGTACCCTTAAAATAGACAAATGCCGAGCTTATTTTTCTTGTTAAACTTTAGGGGCCATTGCACCTCCATGGGTTGGTGTTTCCAGTCACACAAGTACTTGCGTCTCAGACCAGCTGAATTTAGGGGAATGTAAACCAGCCTGACATGATGGATGCGAAAGTTCACAGATGAAATGAGTTTGGATGATCTCGGTCCCCCGGCGCACATGAATACATGCAATAAAACAGCAGCGCACTGGCACCAGTTTCTCACTTCTAGCTGCAGGAGGCCCGCTGGGTGGAAGGAGAAGAAAGAAATGTGTCTGTCTGGGGCCAGCAGCGGGTGGTGGCCCAAGGTCAGGTGTGATCCTCAGTAATGGGTCAGTGGATGTTATGACAGGCTCATCGTGCAGCTGTTCTCCCTCTTTCTAAGCTGCTCTAGAAGAAAAAGGGGAAAAAAATCTGGCGTGCGTTTTATTTAACGGCACCTCTCCATAATGTCAGTGAACTTGAGCTCTGATCTTGCGGTCGGCAGCGTGTAAGCAAACGGGTGACGCTCTGCCTGGAGCCACGGTGAAGTCCACGGGGCTTGGTGTGGACACAGCAGTCTGGCCATATGGTACCAATTTGAGGACCAGAGCCTGGAAAGAGATTGTTTTACATCTTTGATGTAATTTGAAACCTAGAAGTAAAGCGAAGTAAATGAATTAATGAACTAAAGGTACATAAAGATTCAGAAGCTGCTGTTATGTCTTTCTCTAGCCCCGTTGCAGTCAAAAAGCATTTCTGCATCCGTGCATCAAACGAGGCAGGCCAGAAGTGTGTGGTATTTTCAGCGGCGATGCAGCATACCCTGCAACGGTGCTTCTTCAAAGAATGTGGTGCTGTGCATCCTGCCACTGTACATATGCACACTAATATAGATTTGCCTGGCTCCTTTATTATTTGTTAATGGATAGTGACTTCTTTCTCTACTGTATAAAAATGTCTCTTGACTAAATTCCTTGAGCTATGAAGCAGTTTAAATTTTTTTTTTCACCTATATCCTGATGGACAGCAAAATCCAGGGTGTGACAAATGGCACCTGACATCCAGGAAGGAATATATCCTTAAGAATAAATCCATATCTCCAAACTCCGTCTAATTTTGTAGGACAGCCTTTCATTCTAGATCCATATCTACTGCAGTTTCACAAAGACCAGATCTTATTTCTCAGTTTCTGTGAATTACAAGTGTTACAAAAGTTCAGTTACAAAACTAAGTTTCTGTTTACTTCAGAAACATGGCTGAAGTTCCTTGGTTTTCCTCTGTATTTTGTATTTAGTCTCAGAATGCAAAATGTAACTAGGAAATACATCCACAATTTGGGCTGGGGAGCAAAAGGCAAAGAAATGACTCGTCCAGAGGCATATTTTGTATGTAGCCCAAGAGATCCATCTCTTAGTTCAAGTAAGATGTACTCTTTTAGGTTGGAGAAGGTATATAAGAAAGGCTAGATTAAGGCATTATAGTCTTTGAGTATAACCCTGTCCGTGTTATCGGTAGATTTGTTGAAATATTGAGCCTTAAGCGGTTGTTCCTGAAGCGCTGGAGAGAGAGAAACTGATACTATTTCCTTCGATGTTTGACAGAGGTTGAAGTGTGCCTTTCCTCAGTTTGTTCTAAACGGCCAGAAGTTTTGCATAGGGGCAGATAGATGTGGTTATGAACACGCACCCACGCTCCATGTCTCTCAAACCTCTCGTTACAATATTATATGAACAGCTATTCTATCTGGACATTTTTTTTTCTTTCCTGTAGCTATAAATCATCCTTTACATAACATTGAGAACACTTCTTTCCCTGCTACCTTCATATGGAGGTCCTAAGTTTCCTAATCATAGACAATTTTGTGCCTCCTCATGTCTCTTTATCATCTAGGTGAGAACCACAACGTGGCTTTGTGGTTCATCACTATCTCATCACAGCACCTTGGAGCCATCCGCAGTATTGAAATAAAAGGGCACAGGTAACGGGGAAAACCGATCCACCTGTAACAGAAGGTGGAAGAGAC
Organism: Phoenicopterus ruber ruber; assembly: GCA_009819775.1. Classification (NCBI taxonomy): domain Eukaryota; kingdom Metazoa; phylum Chordata; class Aves; order Phoenicopteriformes; family Phoenicopteridae; genus Phoenicopterus; species Phoenicopterus ruber. The sequence goes on from CM020217.1 coordinate 23,236,765, forward strand.
CACGCAGGAAAAACGCCGCGGGTCTTTCGCAGAATACATTCAAACAATATTCTAGGTTTTTCTCTAGATTGCTCTGTCTCTTGCAGATGCAAATTTCACTACCTTCAATTAGCACCGAGTTTCCGACTGGGGTTTAAGCAGAGAAACTTAGAGGGCAGGCAGCGCGGGTGTTGCGCAAGCCGTACATGCTCTGCCTCAAAAAACCCTGTCAGCGGCTTGCAAACGCGAATGCAACAGAAAGGATGTCTGAGAGGTGGGTCAGAAGTTAACAGGATTTTGCCCTACTATGGAAACTTAAGCCGCAGATCGGAAAGTGTTTATGTGATATCACAGTTTGAGTGACAACTGTCAATAGGTGTTGGATGGAGGTGAGGTCAGTATAGATTTTTTTCAAAGGCTGTCTGCTGGTATTGCCTGTCATGAGATAGCTGTCATTTTCAAATCACTCCATACATTCAGCAAATGTAAGGCATCAGCATGCTGGCAGAAACACTGAGGCAGCAACTGTTATGAATTTATTTTTTAGAGACGGTGGTATTCTTCTAAGTGTAGCGGATGTAAATTTTCTACACTTGTAAAATATTTGGGAGGCCCCGTAGATTTGGCAAAAGCATTAATTAAGGTATTTTACTTAAATTTGTGTGTGTTTTGTAAATTTATGGTGTGCAAATCAGTTCTTCTAAGACTTTTAATTAAGTACCCCAATGTATTTTATGTTTCTTTTAATGGACAGAAAATGACTTTTGCTCAAACGGACTTCATTGCACAGTGTTATGCATTTTTCATCTGATGTGGGGAAAAATCAATTATTTTAAGAGTTCTGTTCTTCTGGCAGTTCATTTAAGTGAATTCTTACTGTGTTAAATGGTCATCAGTATTTTCTTTTTACATAGCAACTCTTGTAAAAGTATTGTAATGCGCACAAAGCAGTGTAATTTGCCGTCACGTAGAGAACATTAGTCTTGTGCCTTTTATGGACTCGTGAACCTCTCAGTTTCAGCCACAGTGCTTTAATTTCTATTTGGGTAAAGTTTGGGGGGAAATGAAAATGAAAGATTAAGTAATAGGGAAGTGCTCGCAGATTTGAATATATCTTTTATTTATTGCAGCTAAGGGGCTGTAATTCTGATGAGCCCATTTGTCTCACTGTAGTTCTAACAAGTCCAGTGGAATAAATGATTAATTGCCTCCGTGTGACCTCAGAATCAGGTCTGCAATAGTTACAATGTTCTTTGGATTGTGCAAAAATATTTGTGTTGAAAATAACATCCCCTTACGTGTAATAGATTCAACTTCCCTATGAAGTCTTGATTTTGTTGATACCGAATTATGGTTTTGACAGGCATATGAGTAAGAGATTAATTTGACCTTTTATCTAAGATTCTGAATTTTATCTTCCCAAGCTGTAGAAAGAAGTAAGACCTTCCTCCTTATCTCAAACTCCAGATTTTTTTTTTTTTTTAGGTCAGGGGCTGTTTCAGATGGTTGCTTTCACCAAATCATATGTTTCTTGACATTCACATTGGGGCAAGGGTCTACAGCTTTGAGAAAGAAGTTCCTAAAACAATTGCATGCTCTTTAAATTGTCTTCACAACTACAAAATGAGAAATGTAATTGCTAAAAATGACAAGTTCAGCAGACTGTAGTAGATTTTACACATATTTGTGTGTAAAGTTGTCCTGGTTTAGGCCGGGATGGAGCTAGTTTTGTCTTCAGCAACTCCTGTGTTTTGGCTTTAGTGTGAGCAGAACAGTGATAGCACACTGATGTTGCTGGTTGCTGCTGAATGATCAAGGACATTTTGCAGTTTCCCAGGTTTTGCTGATGTGCAGGTGCAAAACTTGGGAGGGGTAGAGCCAGAATAGTTGACCCAAACTGGCCAAAGAGAGTATTCCATACCATAGACGTCATGCCCAGTATAAGTGAGGGTCAGCTGGTGGGCCACTAGGCTTTTAGACCCTTAACTTGCCTTAATCCTTCGAAGCTTCCCTTCGGGTTGCTTTTTTGTTTCCCTGATTTTTTCCTTTTTGTTTTTCGTTCATTTGGCTGTTTGTTCCCTCGCCTGCTCTCTGGAACTTGCTGTTCTGGGATAGCTGGGGGGGATACCCCTGCTCCCTGCCTGCTGCTCGGGACAGGCTGTATCGGTCGTCAGGTGGTGAGAAATTGTGTATTGTTTGTTTTATATATTCTATTGTCCTTATATATATTATCATCATTATTATAATTATATTTTTATATTTTTCCTTTGCTGTCCTGGTGAACTGTTTTTATCTCAACCCGCAAGTTTTCCTTTCTCTCCGATTCTCCTCCCCACCCCACTGGGGAGGGGGGGAGTGAGCGAGCGACTGCCTGGTATTGGGTTACAATTTGGGGTTAAACCACGACAAAAGTATTCTTCCAACATGGAAAAGAATGGCAACACATCCAAGTATAAATGCACCAAGGTTTCCACCCTGCTAACAATCCTTGTTTTGTTGTTAAACTTTGTAGTAATTAAAGTATTAAAAGGCATTTTATTAGAAGTTGGCCTATTTAAAACTGTTTAAAGCAATTTCTTAAACATCAAAATCAGTTGAACACATTAATTTGTAATATAATGTACTTCCAGGGTAATGTTTGCAGAACTTTGAGTCACACTTCCTAATCCTAATTTTCTATGAACAGACGCAAACTATTGGAAATGTCACATACGCAACAGCAGCCTCTTTAGAATGAAAGTACTATTTCATATGTTGAAATCTGGTTTGGTTTTTTGGTGGGGTTTTGTTGTTTTTTTTTTTTTTTTTAAAAAAAGAAAAGATGCAGAACTATGATTTAGGTATGCTGCAGGTCCCTTCAGGTTTAATTTTACAATGTTTACATTGGAGCAGCTCGGGAAGAGGCAGATGTCCAAGGGTGCAGGCTCAAGAGGTCTAATGATTCACGGAGAGGTGGGGTCAGATGTTCCTGTCCCGGTGATTCATCCCCCCTCTGCCATGGCAGCCGACTGGGTGGCATGCCCAGAGCTGGGGGCGTGGTACCTCGCTTTAAATCATTATTGATTTCAGTTTACACGAATATATCCCTGGCTGTGAACTGCCGCAGCTGAGGGCTCTGATTCACGATCTCTGTCAGACTTAAAAGTGGTGGCTGAAGAGCTTTCTGAGCACAGCAGCCCCTTCAGCGACTGCATCTAATTCCGTGCAAATTGAGAATCGGATCCTGGAATATTTTGCTACCCATTTGTGAATAATTATTCTGTTTTGTTCTGCTCGGTATTTGTACGCTGGAATGGGAACAGCGTAAAGCAGAAAAAATACAAGTTGAAAAACTGCTCAAAATAAAGATTCTGAGAGAACAGAAAACCTTTGTTATGGGGAAAAAGGGGAAAAAAGGCATGCGTTCAAATATGTGATCATATCAAGAAATGGCAATTACTTTTTCTTAAACTCTGTAAATGCGAGAAATGTTTTCCATGGAAGAACTTTTATTTAAATCTTCGATGAAAAAAATAGTCGCAGAAGAAAATATCTTTTTATGGAAGATCAGAAACTTTCCTCTGGTACAAGTTTTTGCTATAGTCAAGAATATTTTTCTTTCAGTGGAAAAAGATTCAGATAAACTTTGAAAAAGTAGGTGCTCAAATGTCACTAGGAACATTGTTTAAAAGAAAAAAAAAAAAAAAGCGTGTGTGTGTTGGTGGGGAGGGGATTGTATGTGCAGAGAAGTCTCCTATTGAGACTAATCAGTCCAGGGTCCATCAAACTAGCAGCTGTGACAATCTAACCTGTCTATAAACCCACATACAGGTAAAATAAGTAAATGGCAGCAACCTGCTGAGCCACTGATTAATCTGTAGATTAGATAGAATATGGACCCTTGCATTTTATGCAAAGGTGGTGATATCTTCTAGACTGAACTGGGGTTTCAAAGGGGTTTTTGTCTGATTTGTTATTCCTCCATGAAAATACCCCGCACTTCCAGCTGCCCAGAATTCATGTGTCTTCCGAGCCACAGGCGTGCAAACAAAACAAAGCCTGTCTTGCAATGTCCCCTCGACTCCCCGCGGGTGTAACAAGCACTAAGGTCGATAACTCTGGCTATTAGCCTCTTTAGGCATCTATTAAAGACGTTTCTCTATTCTTTGGGTGCATGGGATGAATTTGCAACCTGACAGACCGCTCTTAGTCACGGCCCTGTGATGGCCGGTGCGTGCGAGCAGACAAGAAGTTGGATTATACCTCAGACTTCCGTTTCCTCCTCTGCTTCCCCTTCGCTCTGGGGGTAAAAACCTTCTCACCTCCCGCGAATCGCTCTGTTCCCGTCGTGCCGGCCAGGCCCTTCCATCAGCATGCAGGGAGGTGCGAGCCCAGGCTTTGCCCGCTTCTTCCCTCCCCTTGGCCTCCCTCTGCCTCTTTCTCTCCCTCTGAGACCGCCTGGGGACGCTCCAAAGGAGAACAGTAAGAATGGCAAAAGGGTTAAAAAAAAATATGGCCTAAATGAGAAGAACAAAAGAGTTGGGTGGTTTAGTGCAGTGAAGAAATTGAGCAATGAAGGCGCAAGGGCAGGGTATGGCAGTGATCTTCAAATCTTTGAAAGCCTGCGGTAGAGATTCGGATCTGCAAATCGTTTGGGTTTTTTTTCAGGTCTACAACAGGAGTAAATAGGCTAATCAAGGTGAGAGGTAGCAGTTAAACAGCAATAAGACTTAAGAAAAGCTACCTAATGGCAAAGATAGTTGGGCAGTGGGACAGACTAGCTGTGGCGTCTCTGTCGTTGAATCCTATTACCGAGATCTTAGACACGCATCTGTCAGCAACAGTTGCTTCTGCTTTGGGATGAGGGGATGGACAAGGTGATCTCTCGGGAAAATCCTGACTTGTTCTGCTCCAGGAAAGGGAGTTCGGAATGGCATTGAAACAGGGATGCGACAAGGCCAGCCACAGAGTAAGATGCAGTTAGGCTGTACGGAGATGAGTATTGGTAATTCAACTATGCAGTGTATCTGTACAAAATGTTAGTTTGGCATCATGTATCTTTACAGTTGCGTTTCTGTCCTGGTACCTGTAAGTCACCCAACATTAGGGAAGGGGCAGGAATATGTAATTTCTTTCCTTCTTGTAATGCAATTATTGGATGTGAAAATTGCAACCCACACCTGCCACGTTTTGAACCTATTACTGCAGTCCATTTGGAGGTATCCCTGACCCCCCTGGAATGGGTTAGTGACTTCCTGCTTTCTTAATGGTATCTCGACCTGCTTCAGACTTGCATTTTATTTACGGGTTCACTTCAAAGTGCAGGTTTTGATGTACAAAGCTCTTTTTGGATTGGATCCTGTATATCTCTGAAATTACCTGTCTTTTGTGTTTTGCTTCAAGAGTTCAAATTACCTAGAAATTTTTGAGTTAAGGTGCCTTAAGCCCTACGCCATAGGACAAGGCGTAGGTGGTAGGTTACATTTGGCTGTGTAATACCTTTCCTCGGTACATGTCGCCCTTCTAGATACTTAGTCAGTTTTTTTCTGCAAAGCAAAAAACATGTACAGAAGAGCTATGTTTTCTTTTTTTTTTTTTTTTTTGGTTGACCTGAAGACTGCCTTCATATTAGATTAATTTAGACAGCTGCTTTGGTTAGGCTTTTGCATTTCACTGTAAACATATTCAGAAACATTCCATGTGACTCATTAAGAAAATAGGAATAAATGGGCTAATCAAGTAAATAGGAGTAATCATGTAGTACATAGCAGTACTCTGGCTCATGGTGTTTGTAAGAGTTTTGAAATCTGTCTTTGAAGTATCACCTTAAATCTTTAACTGGACATTCAAATATAACTTTTCTTCGGACAATTTGAGTAGAGCATTGACAGCAGTATGGGTTCTAATATGCTAGGAAGTCACGCCGTATTACGTGTGATGGTTGTTTGCAGATTTTCAGTTACCCGAGTTGCTGAGTTGAGCCAATTTACTGTTGGCTAAAAGCTGAAAGGCGCATCCACCCCGCAGAAGGGGACTCCTCTCTCCCGGGCCTGGAGGTCTCTCTCAGAAAAGAACCTAATGGCGAGGACAACCCACGCGGTGTGCATAAGGCAATGCTTCTCCCAGAGCTGGTTTATCATTTACCTATTCTAGCCCTAGGCTTCGAGGAGGAAAAGTTCTTCACAGCAGTGGACTTTCATTATGGAAATAGCACAAAATCTTTGCTGATTAGTAACATTCTTTGGGCGTGTTTGCTTACTGGTGGCACACCTTTCTTCTCTTGAGGCATGACACTGCCTTTCGGCTCCTTGCTGCAGCCACGCTGGTTCCCAGGGGCTGCTCCAAAGTGTGCCACCCGTTGCTTTTGCTGGCTCTTTAAGACAGTTTTGCATATTGGTCTGCAGAGCCTGTGATGGGGGGTGGGGGGGGGTAGAGAAATAAAAATGCATATCAGAAAATGTTAACTGCCAACTCTAAAGTGGAAAAGTGTTTGCTCAAATGTTGTTTTTTTTTAAGGGGGGAAGAACCAAAACCTCCAGCTAAATTCGTATGTCCTAGAGCTGTTATTATTTTATAAACTATTTTAATCTCAGCACAGCACGTTCCCTAGGTTTTTCCTTGGGCAGTTTCTCATCGACTTCTCTTCTTAACAATGTGAGTTACTCCAAACAAGAACTGCGACATCTTTGCAATTGCAGCTCTTCTGCGTGTTATTCTTCAGGTTTGAGGTATACTTGCTTGAATAAAAACAGAAATTAGAAAAAATAAATATTGAAACAGATTAAGGATTTCAGAATTTGTTCTGCTTGAATATTCATATTGACAAGAGCTCTGTGTATCCACATGCCTTGCTAATACATATCGATTGTTTTCCTTTTTTTTTTTTTTTTTAAAATCTTTGTTCCTTTTTTGGGGGTATTCTCTTGAATTACATTTTCTCCAAGCTGCAAATGTTATCAAACTTGCACAGTTAAAGATCAGGAGAAAATAGAACAAGTAAAAATAAAGAGGAAAAAAAATCCCTTCCTGTCTCTGCAGCTGGCAAGGACCCCTAAACAGCAGGACCAAGCTGTTCTGCTCTGTGTGGGAGGAATAACTTGATAGCTAGTTCAGATTCAGCAAGACAGTTTAAGCAATGGCCCCAAACTGCTTTGATGTAACAGCTCTTCATTACCTGAAAAAAAAAGCTAGCAATCTTGTGCATTGACTTCTGGTACGTGTTAACCAGACAGGCCGTTCACTGAAGGAGCGGGGTAGAGTTGAGGAAGACTGGACGAGACACTTGTGCTACCGTTGCTCTTGCTGCTTCCCGTGTGTCTGGAAACAGTCCAGATACATGCAAGAAACATCTGACCTCAAGATATCAATGAGCGCTTCAAAGTGCCGATCTGTTCATTCATTTTGACTGTCGTCATGGCCAGGGCATTGAGAAGATGACAAACCCGATCAAGACCCTGCTGTGTATGTTCTCTGAGGTAAGGCAAATGAGGAAGCCGTATAATCACGCTGACAACAGCGATAAACCTTGCTCCTCCCCTGCTAATAATATTGTGACTGAATAATGGAATTCATACTCAATTCATGCTCCTGTTAGACACTTGGAATTGGATTAGAAAATGCTATTTAACACATAAAAGCAGCCAGTTTCTGTTTTCTTCAAACAGATAATTCAAGTAAGATGGGGCCAATTAACACTGGGGAAAAAAAGAGTATTCTCTCTGTTTGAGTTGTTTAGCTGCCCAAATTAGAAAAGCCTAGGTAAACCTCACATAGTTTTACAAGACTCTTAATGGCAGGCATAGTAATTCAGGCCAAGAAAATACAGGCACGGAAGAAGCTGAACATCTTGGTAATGGTTGAGGATATGCACCAAACCAAACTGTTCTTGCCTTGGCTCTAAAATAGTTTCTTGGCAGCTCCACAGAACTCTTGAAGAGCTCGCAAAGTGAAAACTCTAGCGTTTAGGGGACCAGGGTCATAACCTCAACTGCATAGCTTCTAGTGGCTGCTCTTGGTGTGATTTAGCAGCGTATGGATAGCGTTTCTGAGCTTTCCCCGGCACGCTGGATGAGAGAAGACAACTCCTTGTTCAAGCGTTGTTAAGTTTGCTGCTGCTAGGAAAAGAATTAAATGGGTAACACGAGTATTGCTCAAGGCCAGAACCCTTGATAGAGTAAATCAGCTCCCTGTATTTCAATGACTAATATCATTGATTATCACCAGCTGAGAAGTGGGCCCCAAAGAGTATAAAACAATAGTGGATTAGAATGAGCAATCTATTTTCATATATCCAGAATGATTATGTCTCTCTAGAGATGGAGCCGGCAGAGTTACAGTCAATTATCACTAGTTCCTTTTCACTGGAAAAAGAAAAAAAAAAAAGTTACATCCATACATCTTTGTGCTTGTTTGTATCAATATTGGTTTTAGCTTAAAACTAACAGATACTCTGGAAATCAAAACGCTATTCACTTTGATTAACAACGCACGCTTCTATGCTTATATCACTAAATTCTTATTTTCACTTAATTGCCGTCACATGCTTGATCTTTATTTGTGTTCCGTAAAAAAATTTAGCCTTATTCACACTATTTTATGCTTCTCATACCAATTTTTTTAAGTTACACCTGCAGATTTTTATCTGCTTTCCCTCAGCATAAAAGCCTTGGGATCAGCACTTTTCCGTTCTCCCATGAAAAGTGATGAGGCCTTGCAATGGCTCAAGTCATATGATCTGTCTCATCGCCGCCTTAACCAGGCACCAGGAGCAACAGCAGAAAGCGAGTGCTGTTTTGGCAGCCCTTTACTGAAGTCCCCATGCAGATGCTCTGCGCGTTTCGCAGTAGAATTAGTAACAGCAATCATTGTCGCAGACTGAAAATATCCCTGCTCGAGACCGCTCCTGGCAGCGAGCGATGACAAATCTGTTCCCTTCACTCGGCACCGTAAGATGTCCACGCGCTGCAAAGCTGCATGGTTCTGAGGCACTAAATCACATCATGGGAACAAGCAAAACTTGGCCGCAGTACCCGCGGCTTTCCCTGCCTGACATACTACACTGTCAGGCTTTACAAGGCACGGTAGATCTCCGCGTCTGGACTCCACTGCACACCCTGTACTTTCCCTCTCGCTCGCTCGCTCTTTCTTTAATTTGTCAGATGAAGTCCTCTTTATTCAGAGTACATGTATTCCTGATCTGTACATAGAGAATTTAGTAAGAGTTCACTTAAAACGTGTGGCTTGAATAGGTAAGCAGTCTTTCTGAAGTGTTCTTTGATGAATTTTAAACAGTAGCACTGACGTGTACTGTTTGAAATAAATTTGCAATGCTTTCTTTTATCTGAAACAAAAATCGGCTCAAGAACTGTTCATAACTCCTAGTAATGTCCTTAAAAGTACAGCTTTTAGGATACAGTTAGGTATCTTGCACATAACAATTCTACTTAAAATTTCTTAGCCTCAGCTAGGGAAGGGGGTTTTATTTCGTATAGCAACCACAGGAATTTTTCGAAGTTTCTTTTAGAGGATACAGCTAAACTGAACAGTTGATTTTTAGTGCAACACTGTCTCGTCAAACCTAACTGCAAATCCAAAAGTATCTGTTAGTTGCCCTCTGTGCATTCAACTCAGAACAGTAGTAATTTATAAAAATGGCTTTTAAAAAGGTTTGCATTGTCAAAAGAACAGTATTCAGAAAATAAAACCCAGGATTTTCCAGTGTGTCAGTGACAGCTTTAACATATGTTCTAAATAATTATGTATTTTAGATGACTTAATAGTTTTATGACTGGCCGTTAACCAAGAATATATGTCTTCCTGTTGCTTATATCGGTGTTGCTTCTTTGATTTGTGGAAACTAGTGTGAAAGGGAAAAGGGAACTCCACAATATTAGAAGTATTAAATATTTCGATATTTTATTCATTGAATCATGGTCTTATTTGACACAGGTTTTCAATAACTGGAAGTGGCCAAACCTAAAAATCTGTGCTAGAGGGTATGATTTGCACTCTGATTTGGCCTAACCCAATGAAGTCAGTCCAAGGGAATGTATATATGTATGTATGTATGAGTCATCCCTTGGTTCAGAGAGCTCGATTTCCTTTATCTTTTTCTTGTTTTCTGCCCTATTGGAGCTAACCAAGTGCAAAATGGCAAAACGCAAGTTTAACTCATTTTCAAGACAATGCGTGTACGAAATGAAGAGTAACGTGAGTACTGGCATCAGGATTTGGCCATTTGACAGTAAAATAGTTCAATTTTACTAGTGAAATGAAGATGTCATGTTTGAATGACAGTATCAGCTTTTCTTTGCAGTTAAGAATACTCCCTCTCTCTCCCAGATAGTAACAATTTTTTTAAAAAAAGTCAAATTTGGAATTATCTCTTTCATACCAGTTACACAAACTGGAAGGAGGAGGAGTTGAGAAACCTGCCTCTGTCTTAGAACACCTTAATCTGGTAAAGCCCTGTGTGGCAAAAGTAATTACATGCTTGTCGACATTGAGCTGAAGGGTTATCATCGGCTTTTCAGCCCAGATTCAAGCCCAAGTTCTTGGGGTTGCCTCATGTGACCGGTGGTTTTGTTAACTGTCATCCATGGAGATCCTTCAGCTTTTCCCTCTATGTCCATCCACAAGAGCCTGACAACTGTAATAAAGTAGGATGCTTCGTCTTGCTCCCTTGGACAAGATTAGAAGGGCGGTCTAATTTCCAGATATGTTTCACCCATTATTACTTCTCCATTATGGTTGCAGTGTTCTTCTTTCTTTAGGGCTATTAGCAAGAATTTTTCTGTGAAATGCTACCATTAAACCAGACTAAAAGGTATTAGAGTTAAGAAAATTAAAAGAACAGTAATCATTTACTAAATATCTGTAAACTTACACCTCTTAGACTTAACTGGATAAGTCATTCTCAGCTTTGTTAAAAAGGGGAAAATAATGAGGAATAACACATGCTGCACGATGGTAATTCTCTTCTCCTTTAGTCAAATTGCAAGCGTTCCTTGCTGAGACTATGAGCTCCTTGTTGCAGCTAGAGGTTCTTATAAAGCCTTGCCAGGGAGGTCAGAGGGTTTAGACATCAAGTGGTCTCCTCTTTCTTCAGGCGTATCCCCTTCTTTGGCTGGATCGAAGGCCATCATGTTGCTGTTTCATTGCATGTCTGCTGATAACATGGTCTTATTACAGCCCCAGAATCTGTATTCATTTGAGAAAATAATAATCTCAACTTCAATATTTGTAAAGTAAGTCTTTTCTTTCTTTTTCTTTTTTTTTTTTTTTTTTTAATTTTACAAACCCTTGAAGACATAAGCCATAAAATCCCTCTGCAGCAGAAAAACTCAAGAGCTTTTTAAATCAAAGGTTTAGGGCAACTCACTGGGCTGCTTTACTCTCTGTAGCTGGCAATACCATTACAATTTCACATGTGAAGCTACATGCATCTCCTCACTTGGTTTCTGCATTACCTTTCAGTGGGGAGACTTGCTTTCTCCATTACCAGCTCCTTCATGTTCTGTTCTTTTTGAACTGTAGCACAGACAGAGATGCAATTCACAGGATCATATTGGTTTCCTGTTATTTGACTGAAGTTTGAGTCTGGATTGTGGTATCAAAGGGGAAAGTGAGTGAGTTGAGAAGCAGTAAATGAAAGGGAAATCTAACTTTTGGTAATGGAAATGTCGTCTTCTGCAATATGTAGATTTATGATGTTTATTGAAGACTTCTCTACCTGTAGGCGTTCAGGATGGTCAGTTGTAGCCTAAGCCACTTCTACCATCTTGGGTTCACAATGATGCTGAATTGTTTTGGCAGTAGACCTTGACGAAGACATCCAAAACTGTGACATGTCTCTCGCCCGGGATTTTCTTATGGGAAGGCTCAGAACCTGTATTTCTAAAGAAGCATGGCCACCATTAGCACTACGGAGTAGGCACAGTAAAAGTGTTCAGGCACAGCAAGACCTAACTTTTAGGTTGATCTCGCCATTGAACCCAGAGAAGGACACTTGAGATTCCTGTACAATGTGAAGTTGAATTTCCCCTTTGGAGATGACCAATAAACCACGTAAAATGTAAACTATCTAAAATGAGCTGCTGGAGGAAATGTTAAACACAGGAGTGTCAGATTGTACTTCCTTTTGGGAGCACAGATGACAAGCAGGGCTAACAGGGTCCACCACCTGGAACCTCCTCAGAAGGGTCGGAGATTGCACCTGTAATTAAGATGGACCGAGGAGACTTCTTGCTTTTCTTTTTAAAGTCAGAAAAGGCTGAGGCTTGTTCAGAGTACCTTACATAACAAGCAAATGGTTCAAGTACATGTTCCAGTGTTTTTTGGCTTTCATGGTGACACTTCTGCAATAGGAGAATTTATGTTCCCACTCCAGTGTTACAGATCATCAGAGTCTGCCTGTTGATGAGCTTATCTGCTGTTTTCAGTGCACTGCATGTCTCTGCCTGGTTTCCAGGTGCCAGAGCAGCAGCAGAAGAGCAGGGCTGAGTAGCTCTAGAGATTCCTGTTGTAATGTGCGTGTCTCCCGTGTAGGTAAAGGCTGGGAGTCAGGAGAGAATTGAATTACAGGCTCAAATTAAGACAACCAGTTCAGTTTTGGGTGTCCATGCCTTTTCAAACTGATGCCTAGTCCTTGTCTACCCCAGACAGCACAAACTGTCTCTTAGCAATTTAAAACTATTTGCTACCACCTCTGAAGTCCAACCAACCTTGGGACCAAGTCTCCCAAGCATTGTCCCTGAGCCTTTCTTTACATTGTGGTCGTTGCTGCCTGGTGAGATGTTATTGCTGCCTGTTTCTGAGTGTCATTTGACCCCCATGGATGGCCATGCATTCCCAATGGAGGGCCCATGGCTTGGGAAATCGTTGATCTGAGTTTGCCCTACCAATTATTCCACAAGATTATTTTGTCCTGTCACACTTTGTGTAGCTTATCCTTCTCGGCTCTTACCATGTTAAGTCCTAGGATAAAACAGAAACGTTTAGGAAGTGTCAGCACTAGCATTCCCAAATACACTCACTAGTTCTAGTTAATTGGTGATCAGTTAACTCAAAGCAAAACAGTCTATTATGGAAACACACTAAGTCAACACTTACTATGGGTTTCCAAAAGTGCTTTTTGTTGCTCTTTCTTTCTGAACTCTTTGATTTCAGCAGGGAACTGAGTTAGGATTTCCAAATATGCTCAGCTGTAACCCACCTTTGAAATTTCCAGTTTCTTTCTCTCAATCAAATATTCTAGAAAAGGAAATTGCTCCTGAAAGCTGGGGTATCACTCCTGCTGAATCAATACTCTTATCGTGGAAAACATCTTTAAAAATTTAAGAAAACCGCCCTCTCTGGGGAAGCAAGTTAAAACAATAGCTCACTTTTGTTATTTGTCATTAATAATTTCCCACTTGAAACTATTATGAATTTCTTGAGCTTGAAATGGTGTTAAAATCAGCCTCTTTTGTGTTGTTTTCATGACTTTTACTAAAAAATACATGCCAGATGAGCAGTATGTATTTGTATTTGATATGGCTGGGCATTAAAAGACAACCACAATTATAATATTGTGCAAGTATTGTTTAAGATCCAAAAATTAAAATGAGGTTTCAGAAACTAGCTCAGACTCTCCAGTTTTGATGCTCACCAGGGGTTCTTCTCTTATGCCTGTCCCACTTCAGTAGTAAAAGCTGGGCTGTGCTGTCCTTTGCATGGACGTCTTGGCAGTGGGTTTCAACAGCCCTTCAGCAGTGCAGGACGGTATTGTATCCCATTTTGCAGAAGATGAAAGCAAGGTGCAGAAAAACAAACTATTTTTCCCCAAGGTCATCTGTTAAGGGAGGGGCAAAGATAAACTTCATTATGACTCCTGAGAAGAAGCATAATGCAACATTTCTTAAAAGTCACAATGTTGGCTTTTCTTGTGTAAAACTTCATTGTGAAGACATTCTTAATAATAGTAGGTCGTGTCAAACATTTTTGCTTTTTTTAGTAGCAGAATGTAACCATTGCTTAATCCTCTCACTCTTTTTGTTCTTTATAAAGAAATCGTTTAAACCACAGGCTTAGATTAGGTACAGGGGGAAAATCCCTGCAGTTTTAGACCATTGGCGAGAGCATGGGATGTACTGCGTGTTTCACTTGCTGTATAACATTGAAAATACAGAGGACTTCACAGCAGAAGTGTATGTTTGAGGTCTGCACGCATTTGTGAGAATGTTAATACTGCGTTGTGGGAATAGCGCCGAGTTCCCTGTTATCATGCAAGCAATTGCTAACTGTAGACCTCTGACTTTGTAATTTGTTCTTTATGGACTAGCCTGCAGCCAATAAGCAAAATCAATAGTCTTTGCTGAAAAGTAAGCAAGTGCCAGTGTGTTATGTGACAGGTGAAGATACATGTGCTTACCAGGGGTCAGGGGGCCACATCAAATTTCTCTCTGACTTCTTTTCAAAAAGCTAAATCCATTTAGGGAGCATTCGTCATTGGAAAATGTTGCAGTGGGGAATTAGACAGGCTCCTGCTCTTCTTTTCTCATTTAACGATGTTTGTTTTCAACAGTCTGTTCAATAATGTCACTGAGAAGAAATTATGTGAGAAGAATAAAGTGCTTATAGTCTATTTATTTATTCATTCATTTCTGTAGAATAACACTAGCTGTTGCATTCTCATGTTTATTAATGCTATTGTGGTAGTCCAAATATTTGTTTGTTCTCCTTTTCCTTTGGAAAAAAGGTGGGACAGAGCAGTGTGGAAAAGATTACTTGCCGTTTAAGCCTAAGGTGAAGGTTATACAACTCCTAGCAATCATGTATGTTCTATAAGCTATCGTTTGCTATACTTGAGTATGGCATCTAAACGTATGCCATAATTTTAGTACTGCACAGAGTTTGGGAAGTCTCTTGTTTTCCAAGTGGAATGACCAGGCTTGAGGCCATTCAGAAGTCTGCCAGAAAATGTAACGCCGGCAGCTGAGATGGATGCTGCTGGCCTGTGATAAAACGGGCTCTTCGTGGTGGATGCTACTGGTGCAATTCCCTCTTTTGCATCATGCTGAAAGTGTTTGTGTTCTGGTTTCCAGGGAAATTGTTGTTCAAACCAGCTCTCATCTCTCAACATATTGGACTATAATAAAAAGCACAAAGGGAAAGGGAAAAATGTAGCAGAGCAGATTTTTTTGAAATTCGAAGTGGCTTAGGCTCATAAGCTACCAAAGAAAAGGACTTTGGTATTTAGAAGTTAAAGTTATATTGTCTTTTAATGTTTAAGTGGCAACTTATGTTCTTTTGAAAACTTTAGATTCAGTCTAATAGCAAAAACGATAGAAGGCTTAACGCCATTGTTTGCTTCTTATTGAATGTAGTTGCTCCGTTTAATAGCCTGGACTGCTGCCATCATACTATCACATACACATGTGCACTCCCAGTCAGGAAAAACAAACAATTACCACACAGGTTCAATCAGATTAAAGGTTCCCTGTGTGAGAGCTGAATACCAAAAGCCAGATTGGTGTGCTAGATTTCTCTTGTGTCCTGTTTGATTTCAACATGCATAATAAATGTCTCTTTCCTACCCAGCTTTCTCTATAGCCGTGTTTTCACTGCTGACTGCACAAACCATTACCGTAGTACTTTCTCTCAGCTGAGCGCTGCATTTGAAGACCCTGAGTGATACTCGAGGCTTCCAGAAAGCTGTAGTTGAAGCCTGGGTGCTGCCATGCTTCGTGCCACCTCTTACACTCGGTTTCAGGATTCACAGGCTGCTTTCGGCACCACGTTATATCTAGCAAATCTCCACGTTCAGGGTGTTCAATAAGACAAGAAATTTCTAAGGTGACTCACAGGGCTTCTCAGCCACCAACTCTAAGAAATTAAGAAAGCTCATTTTCATCTTCTTCAAACAAGACTGGTACTTTCTTAGCCTTTAGCTACAAAATATTTAAATAACATATTTCAGCTATAAAACCCGTGGGCTCTGCAAACTTCTACACCACTGAATTCAATTACTATGGGATCATCTCTTCCTACATATTTTATTGTGTTGAGAAATAGTTTTCTTCTTGACACAAATTCCCAGGGAGATGGTTGAAGTTCTGGTAGACAAGTGGGGAAAAAGCAAGAGGCTGGGTCCGGATTTTGCAGCTGATTACCTCTCAGGGAACGGGTCTGTGAGCAGACTACAAACAAATCAAGAACTTGCCTTTCCATCTAAGGGGTTGTAAAAATAAACTTATAATGGAATTTTATAGTTTGAGAAATGAAAATGTAAACAAAAAGCTCCTCCAACCTTCCTTTCCTTCTCTTCCCTTCATGGGGTAACACAGTTGCTATTCTGCAGTGACAAGATGAGTTAAAATAAAGTGACTTCAGAGATCCCCTGAGCTCCAAGCTGCAGAGGGTTGAGGTTAAGCTTGAGGTTTGCCTGCTCAGCTCCTTTTTTTTTTTATTGGGTCTTAAACCTTTCCCACACTAAATAAACACCCTTTTATAGGCTTTTTCTTCACAAATGGCAAGTTTTGTAACCCTATATGAAAAGCTCTTGTTGCTGATTCAGGCTAAATGTTCCTTCATTGCCACCAGTCCCTCTGTCCCCAAGGGCCGCGGTCCTCTGAAGAAGGCTGCCGCAGGCTGGTGCTTGCCTAGCCCCCCTGGCCCCGCTCTCCTGCCGGACCTACATCGGAGCTTCAGGTCCAGTCTATTTTGAACTTCATCTCCTGGATCCGGTTTTGGTCCCTTGAATACATCTATTGATCTTATTGTGTGATGTGCAACATCTAGGTGCTAAGCACCTAACCAATTGCTGTGCCTACGCAGCCAAACGATTGCGTGATTATAATACGATGGGGCGTATACGTGCTATCTTTAATTTAGCTGCTACAGGTAACAGCAAAAATGCACAGATCCTTTTTGGGCCAGCAACTGCGGCACCATGCCAGGTCCCCAGAGGGCTTGCACGGTTCACGCTCGGGTCTGAGCTGCCACATCTTCACAGCTATCGTTACTGCTTTGCTACCACACCATCGCTTGGCTGGGCAGGCGTAGCGTTCAGAATTAAGCAGGAAAAGGTCTAGTTTAACCAGAAGTCTCTTTCTTTTAACTCCCCCAGAACCCTATCACTTGTTATCTCATCTTTTTCTTGCTTTTGTAGTTGCAAGTATCTCATCAAAAGAAATTACCAGCAAAATTACTCTGCTGCTTGTCTCTTCCTATTTCATCACCAACCCTCAACGTATACCGCTCACAATAACAACTCCTATCACTTTCGTGATGGCAGCGCTACACATTTGGTGTGACACATGCAAAGGGAGAGTGGCGGAAGACGCAAGCAGCTCATGTTCTAACGGATAACAAAAGTTTGGACATGCATCCTTCTTGGCAGTGGTCTCCAAAACTGTGATCTGTTGAGATTTTAATTTTGAGGGCTATCCAGATCATGTCACTTAAATCCACCTTTTTTTTTTTTTTTTTTTCCTACCCAGCTCATCAGCTGCAAGATGTTCTTTTTTCAGTATCTTCACTCTGGACACATTAAAATCAAACAAAGCCTTCCTTAGAGGAATACTTTATTACAATTTTTTTATCCTTTCTTTCTCAGTGTGTTACTATGAGAAGTGTCATATTTTACCGAGGAGGGTGGATTGTATACACTTGCAAGATCAACTGCAGAAAATGTATCTCACTCTCAACTTAAGCCTTGCTCTGGAAGGGAATCAAGTTGAACCCATCTAGAAATCATCTTCCATATGCTTACCTATTGCTGTCCTTATTTCACATTTGCCCGTTTGCTTTCCTTTAAGCCACCTTCAAGTATAATTCATATTCTTTATCTTTGTTAACGGGACTACAGTTGCATTATATATTTATGCCACGTTTTACTTGCTGCCATTTCTCTCCCTTTCAAAACATACTCTAAGGATTACCTGCTTCATACGTATGTTCCTGTAGTTCATGGGATTGTGCTGCTGAGAAGAAAATACTATAAATATCTGTAACGCCTGGAGAAGAGCAAAGGCAAATTCTAAAATAGTTTACAGAACTGCTTCTTACCCTAATCATTCAGAAATAGTTTAGTGGAGAATCATTGACTTGGAATATTTCCATGCTCAGTGCTTATCCACTATGTAAAATGATTCCTGCTGATCTTAGTGGATTTTGGAAAAGGGTGTTGGGGTGGCAGAATAGAAACTCGAATGAGATCAACAATCAATAAAATTTCAAGAGACCATGCGTAATTGTTTCTTAGCCATTTTGTTAAAGGTTTCTTTTCTGGCAATCATAAATGGGACAAATTTATTCAATTAATTTTGCTTTTTCAGTTTCTAATAGTGAGTAATATTCTGATGATTCATTATTTGAAATTCCTCCTAGAGCAAGTTCTGCAGCTAATATCTTTATTCATATACAGAACAACATTTTTAATCACATGAACATATTTTTGCCAAAGTAGGCCTTTGGTCTCCAGTTTTTCACAGGCAGTTCACTACAAATGCTTAATATTAAAAACTTCTTTGTAATGGGAGACATAAGTCACATGATACTTCATACTGACTTGGTAACCATAAATATTGCTACCATTATACCCATTCTAAATGATTCTTAAGCGTGACAAAGATAAGTATAACAATTTCTGTATGCATATACCTGTAAAGCTTGCTTTATTTTAAGGTTGCTATTTTGCAATGCTTTCTACGAGAAAATGATATTTAAAAAAAAAATATGAAAAAAAGGGAGCTCTATATAATTAGAAGACAACTCAAGTAAATTGACTTCAGAAAAAAATGAACTCGTGTATTAGGTTGTCTTTACATAAATAGCTTTTCTTTACAGAAAAGACAAGATTAGGCTGTCAATTGGATCAAAACTACTTTAAAATGGACTATAATTCCTCGAGTAGATTTCCAATGTGAAAAAGAATGAAACAAGTAGTAGCGAAGAAGGTTCACCTAATAAGAAGAGTTATGTCTGACCAGCTCTCTGGAGTTTACTGCTCTCTGCAGAGCAGTAATGTTCACTTCATTTTGTATCTCTAAACAGGCTAAAAAAAGGTATCAATGTTACTTAGCTGTGATGCAAATAAATATTCATAACAATGGCACATGCATAGCTAATTGAACAGTTTTTGTTAATATTATACTAGATATTCACAGACATGTGCCTTTTTCTATAATGAAAATACTGCCTAAGGCTAGCTTTGTTTTTCTTGTCAAGAACAATTTATGTGCTTTCATTTAAATGAATATAAACTTCTATTCTCATGACAAAATAATTCACCATTAATTTGGGTAAAGAATTTCTTTATTCCCTTTGTGGTGCATTTTATTGAAAAAGAAAAGCCTAAACGTATCTCAGAAATTTTCTCTATGCATTCGGTCTAATTTCTGTAATAACTGGTATGAATATGTAGGGATTTCAGTGATTACTTGCTAAGTAAATATGGGATACGGGCATATGAGATATTTTATTTAAAATTAATCTGAAAAGAATTTTCTTGAAATAAATGATTCCTTCACAGATGTTTTAATTCATTGCTTCACACACAATTTTGGAATATATACATTAAAAACACTACCCTTTATTTCCTTTTCTTATTCGGATTCTTGTGCTATTACTTGTAGCTGAGATTCTGGTGCTCAAGAATGTTTTGAAAGGTGAAGAGAGGTAGAGTAAGGTAAAGGCAGGTCTCACAAATGTAACTGAAAAAACGTAAGATGGGCGAAGATATTAGCTGCTGAGAAAGGGCTGAGGGTTTTTCCCTCCCCTTTATCAGGCAGCAAAGTATATATCCCTTCTTTCATGGGACTCTTATTTTCTCATCTTATTAACTGTTTACACATTCTTCTCATTTAAATTTCGGTGATGTTACTCAAAGGTAACAAATGGTGCTAAGCACTGATTTAACTAATGAATTAATTCAGTTCAGATGGCAAATTAAGGTTGTCTAGTAAATAGAATATAACTCTTTCTATTAGAAGAGCGAACCTCAGGCTACTCTGCTGCCTGTAACACCTCGGTTATCGGCTACATTACGGTTCTTTCACAAAGTGCCTAAAGTGCAATCTTGGCAATGCTCTTTTAATCAAGTGCTGATACCCACCACGCGGTTCAAGCACGTAAAGGGGGAAAAGGCAACCGTAGAAATAGCAGGTGAACATTAACTATGGCTGGAGATGATGGATCCAAGGCTGTGCACGAAGGAAGCTCTTGACCTATTTTTAAATGAATTTTCAGTGTTATAAATTAGTACTTAGAGAAATATCTCTCATTTGGCTTTCAGAGTGATAAGCTCCATATAGTGTTTTTTCAGGTAATTATAATGCAAGGCGTTTTAATGCAGAGCTACAGTCACTCCTTAGTATGTTCTCTTTTGGATTTGGGAGTCTTTTTCTAGCCATGGGAAATCAGTTAATGGTGAAATCTGTTCCACCACAGCCATCTCATTCTGAGCAAGGGAGGTGACATTTTCTTTGCGATGCGTAGCCTTACCTCACGCCAGATTTGAGACGGTGTCACAGAGTAAACAAGCTACCTTCATTCTTCTGTTACTGACATTATTTAGACCATTCAGACATTAATTAATTTGGAAAGCTAGAGAGGGAGAGGTTTTCCCATTAGGAAGGGGCAATCTGATGTGATTGGTATGGCCTGTGGCTTGTGTCGTCTTTAAGTTCAGAGAAGCTGTTCTCGGTTAAACATATGCTGCGTCCTGACAACCTGCGCAGTCCACAAGCATCTGAGCATAGAGTATATAAGTATGATACTGAGTTTAGGAGAAGGAAAAGGATGAGGCTAAATGGGGTGTGTTCTGGGATGCCAGATCCTTAGAAAATCTCTCTGACCTCTGGACAAAAATGACTGACTGGCTTGCGGCTTGCTGTTTCTCTTACAAAAACAGAAACAACCTGGATGGAAGATGGCATAAAAACTCTCTCTGGACAGGACAGTAAGAAAACCAGATTGGTATCAAATTCATTTAAGAAAAGGATGCTTCATTTTTTACTTAGCACTTTTCTCTATTAACTAGTTTTCCAACCATATGACCTTGATTGACTGGGATTTTTTTTCTGTTTAAGAATTACTGTAGATAGAAAGAGTGGAATTTTAAATAATTCTTAAAGACCGTTATCCACCCATACAGGAGTAATACAGCTTAAAAAATGGAAAGACTTAAAACACTGTAAGGTTTGGAGGTTTAGTTTGTTTGTTTTCTTCCTCGTTTCTATTTTTGTAAGTGAACAAGTGCAGCAGAACTTCCCAGGTAGCTTCAAAAAATTAGAAGGTTCTCCGAATGCTGCTAGTTTGCAAAGGGGGGGAGGAATCAGATGTGAGCTACAACAAATTGTAATTGACCCATTTTCACGTTTCTGTTCCTTTCCTATCTCGTTAGTGCACTGCTTTGACAATGTCTCTAATCCTCAGAATGACTTCTGGCTTGCTGTGTCCTGAATGTCACCACATCCCTTCTCCCATGCCCCCGCCTCGCCCCCAACGTTTCCTGTTGTGTCCAGCTTTTCTAATTTCATTTTTCTCACAGAAAAACATATTCCTTCCTGGTTTATAGGTTCATCCTTTTAGCAAGCCGTGACATATTTTATGACTTAAGAGATCATCCGGAAAACAGCAGCCTGCATGGGGTGGGTGGAACATGCCACGAGTTGTCCTGAACCAGGCAAGGTCCCAAGCAGCACAGAGCGTTCCCAGCACCTCCGGCCAGGAGCAGCTCTGCCGCGGGACCCAGCTCCGGTCCGGGACGGCACAGGCCAGCAGCAAACGGGACCCTTCTCATGGCCAACGCTTCCTCCCCAAAGGTTTCCTCACCCAACAGAAAACTTTTACGATGATATGTAACAGTGCCACCTGGTGATTTTTCCATCACCAATGAGACTTTTAAAGTGTTCTTGCCCAACTTCAGCTCCCTGTGTGTCAACGGGAGTTTACTCTTAGTGGAAGTATTTGCGTCGCTGCAGGAGGCTCTTGGATGTACTGGCTCGTTTGTTTTCCATACGTTGTAAACGTCATCCCTTCTCCTACTCTTACCCAGTCTTGCTTTTTGTGTCATTTGGCTTCCAGTCTAGCAAGTGGTATAATTGCACTGGGCTAATTGTATTTAGGTGGGTAGCCATACAAACAAACAGAAAAAGGGGCTGATTCAGATTGTTCAAGGCTAGATCATGCCTTGAAGATCCCCAGGAATGGAGAATGCTTTGTAAACAATGCCAGGTACTGATAAGAAGCGATAACTCTGTGAAATCCTTAATTGAGTCAGATTTCATGGCATCGCTCTCTTCTATATTGAGAGGTAAACCTGCGAGAATTCCACAAGAATTACTGCGTTTTCAGAGTAGTGAAGGGATATTAGCAAAATGCAAATGTATATTTCTTCCAAATCAATGGCCATATTTCTCAATTCAAGTTGCTGAAACTGTCCAGACTGTCTAAACCAACAGATTTTTATCATATACAGTGCATAAAAACACATTCCTGTAGCTTAATGTAAAAAAAGGCTTGTCATGAAATCCTTGTAAGATGTTGCTACATCTTACTGCCTGTCCAAGCTGTTCCTGCAAAAGCTATTTAAATAATGCTTCAGAGAGAAACTGTGCATTTGGTAGAGAAGCCTTTTACCATCAGCAAACAGAAATGTATTTTTGTCTAACGTATCAGGAAAATATTTTGTGTACAACAGATGCAGGAAAGTCTCGTATAATTCATTGTACAAGATAAAAAGCTGGATCAATAGGCACTGCTGCATCCTTTGCTAAAAAAAAAAGTTGTCATCAGTTGTTAACCTTGCACATAGTTGAGAACTGAATTTGATTCTTATTGTAGCTACTCTCTTTCTCAGTCAGGCATGTTGGGAAGAAGCAGATCTGCAAATGGATTACGTTCTTTTCATTACAACGCGCTGGATGATTTTAGTTTCATTTGTTGCGTGGTTCCATGCGGTAACAAAAACTGTAGATCTCCTGACACTCCTGTCATTGGACATGCTAGATTTGAAGTAGGAATCTTATAAAAAATGTATTCTTCTTGTGATTTTAATATTTATAGGTTTCACCAATTGGGGGGGGGGGGGGGGGGGGGCGTTAATTTGTTAAAAGGGAAAGCCATATCAATGAGGATAGAGACCCTGTCTGGAAAGCCATAGCCATTTTCGTCTGAGGCTGGCTTCATGAGTAGCCTTAGATCACGCCTCGTCTTTTTACAGACCTGCTGTCCCGTCTGATAAATGGGAACAAGGAGGCCAGTCTCCTTTAGCAATGTGCCCAGAGACTTGCTGATGGGAATGTTACACCTTTTTGCTTCGGTTAATTTAGCAAAGCAAAAAGTATCAGACACCAACATGCATGTTCTCCTCTGTTCTGCAAGGCTGCCAACAGTCATGGCAAGTGACAAACAGGAGAGTACTTCTGTGACTCTCCTGTTTCTGTGAAACTCCTGGCCCACCTGCTTGGAGAGAGGTGTTTTACGGAGATTTGTGTGTTTATGGCCTTCCCAGGACCTTAAGAAAAGGAAAACTTGCTTCTTTGCATCTTAGGAAAAATAGTGAAAACTCAGTGTTTTGCTTGTTTATTGAATCCCACTGCAAACAGATTAACAGCCTATGTCCAATTCATCACCTCAGACCGCATTAAAAGTGCGATACCATCACACCATTTAATGATGTCTTTTATGGTCACAATAAGATATTTATAATGAGAGACTTAAACTTTCATGTTTCTTAATTAAAGAGATTTTCTAAACTAGTTGTAACCTGCATTTGGCCTTATGATGCCTCCCGGAATAACAATGATCTACCAGTTAGTATGTAAGGGCTCATGACTGATTGTTGCTCCTCTTCTTCTGCATATTAAGTAGTGTTCATTAATTAACATTCAGCCTGCTTGCTTCTTGCACACAGGACATCATCTTTGCACTGGGTTCCCAGTAGACAAAAGAATAATTGTAGTTTAAATGAAAAGCTTTAGAGATCCCTTTGAGTGGGGTGTTAAGATTACAAACATGAAAAAGAGTTCGGGGGCTAAAGAAATTTAGGATTTCTTTATTGCAACAAAAGGTGGCTCTAACTGCTTTGGTTTGGAAAGTCAAGCTACCTATTATCCATATGAATGCCTTAATGTGTTCTCTAGGGGCTTATCTGTATAGAAACTGGACCAAGATAACTGAACAGGTTGAAATCTATGCTTTCGGGTAGTTCAGTACATCTACGTTGCCACTCTTTCTTCCAGAATAACACCGTATTTTTAGGACTGGTTTTGAAATAGATCTCTCTCATTTTATTATGTCGCTTAGTGGATTTGCAGTTGTATACAAGATCTGATTTATCTGGTTTCCAGTTTGCACAGATGAGATGAAAGTTTCCAATTCAAATCTATTGCTTGATGAGCTGAAGAATAAAACGCTGTACACAATTACTTTTGTGGCTTTCAACTAATCGCTTTGCCAAGACAGACTATCAGATGGCAAAAGCGATTTAGCTTGATAACTGTGCAGAAATTCTGAAAAACAAAAACAGAGCAGCTCACCCCAGCGCTAGCCCTTCCAGCAGCTAATATTGAGTGCAAGTGTGTCTTATTTTGGAAACATTGATTCTATGGTCATTTTCTTTATTTAATTAATGTGATTAATAATGTCATTTCTGTAGAAATTAACATGCTCCAATACCAAAAGCAAAAGTAATAAATAGATATGATTGTGTGTGTGTGTGTGTGTGAAACTAACCCACAAAACACACACATTTATCCTGCATTCAAAAATCCTCAGACTACTAGATAATTTACCCCCACATCCCTACACTGTAGTCTGACCCTATTTGCAGTCTCTTATAAAAGCAAATAAAAATACATACATTAAAAATTTTTCCCCACCAGAAACTTAAAGTTTAGGTGTCTGTGCAGTCACCTACAAAGCAGATCTGTTCTGCAGCTCCATGTTAGTTTCCCTATTTTTAAGGTAGCTCCCTGCCATGGGGCCAGAAATTTTTTTTGTTTATTTGCTTGCCTTTTTTTTTTTTTGCCTTGTTTGTTTTTTTTTTAAAACAATAAGTCTCCCTTTGGGACATGTCACTTGAAGCTTGTGTTTGTCATGCTCCTGGTGCAGGAAAAAAACACACACTAAATTCAATCTTTAAATTAAGCTGTAACCAAGCTTGTATATTCATTAGAGGAGAAAAATTCTCTTCTGAGAAGTTCAAATTGTTTATTGATTTTCATTTCTGTGTTCAAGTGAAGCTTGAGTAAGTCTGTCTCACTGCAGTCCCTCTGGGGCAACGCTGCCAACAAGTGCATCGCATTTCAACCCAAGCGAGCAGTTAGCCACAAAAATCTGAGAATTCCTTTAAAACTATATTAATAAATAGTTAGAGGGTGAGATTTCCAGTTCTCTTCTTAAGAACTTGTTTCAACTAACAAACAGCAACTTGGGAAAGTGCACAACCGGTACCACTTAGAGAGACCGAGAGCCTGTCTTGGAGGCGGACTGGGTGACTGAGCCTTAGTTTTCATGGTACTCGTGTCTCTTGCGAACCATCTAAATATCGCACTGTCTAGTAAAAAGTATGCTGAGCCTCTTTGTCTTCAGTTTCTCAAGGTTAATTTCAATTAAGAAATCTAATTAAATGAATTTGAATTCATTAAATATGTCGTCAGATTTTCGCCAGGATGGAATTTTTTTACCCCTTTCCTTTCCAAGTTCCCATGTAGGTAGGAAGACCTTTTTTTTAAAAAAAAACAAACACATGTTTGTACGTTCTGGTCTTGTTAATGGTTAGGAACAGTTTGTGTCAGCAATGTGTGATAAGACAATGAAAGATAATTCCAGCTTCCCTTCATAAAGATAAGCAAGCAAGCAGCGTTTCATGCCAAACAGAGAAACATACTAATTCAAATACATGGAGGATCCCCCGACTGTCTTGGACTAGTCATAGGGCAAAACTGTGAATAAAATATTTGAAAATATTCCTGGTAGAAATTGCCAGCTATATTCTTCAATAATTCAGGAATGAATAGAGGATGTAAAAAATAAGATAAAGTGGGGGAAATAAGCATCGCCTGGGTATGTATTACACGGCCTTCTATTTCGTGCGGGAGAGAAAGGCAATAATGAGTGCAGTTTCTTTTTGAGTCAGGTTCATAAGTGTCAGTGGGCACCTATTTCATCAGTCCCACAGGCAGCTGATTAGCGAACAACTGGAAAAAAAAAATCCAGCTTTATACTACCACGTGTTCACTGTAACTCGACTTTTTATAAAAAGTTTCTCTGACGTTTTTGCGCCTGACTGCACTGACTCTGCTCTGCTGGCTTACCCCCGTCGTTGCTTTGCTCGGCGTGCCGCAGCACGTGCAGCACTGGGCTGTACAAGCTCCAACTGGAGCTGATATTCCTGTGGTTACACATCGCTTTTCTTCCCTCTCCCACCTCCCCGTGTGTGTAAGTGGAGCCTGTGAAGCGATTCTTGGCCAATGGTGCTGTAACAAATGGGTTGGCACGGAGGAAATTATGAGAAGACATTTTAAAATATGGACTGTGTGTTCAAACTTTCATAATTTCAAAGCAGTCTGTGCCTTTTTTTTCTCCTGAGATATTCATGTTGCATGTAGAATGTGACGGTTTGAAATATTCATTTCAAATGGCTGTTGATTAAATCATAATGGTAAAGTCATCTATTTCTGAAAGCTCTATTTCGGACAAGATTTATTCAAGAAAAATTAAAATAAGATTCTAAAGCTTGCTCTGAAGATTAATTTTTTTTTTTAAGAAGGGAACTTTGAAAATGCCTGAGTGATGGCTTTTAATTACTGAATGATTTTAAATGCCAAGTGGTGGCTTTTAATTCCATTTAATTTTTTGAGCCAAATTCTTTAGGCACTTTTCAAGACCCTCAACTCCCCATCATTAATGCATAGGCCAGAAAAAAAAGCACCCGGGCTGTTAGTACTGACAAACTGCTAAACACCCCGTTCGCACAGAGACAGAGGCTCAGTTTCCAAGCTGAAGGAGATGTCCTCCATCCCTTTATCCCACTCCTCCTCCCTTTTACCCCAGCAGCCAGACTTTGCCTGGCCATTGGGTTCAAGTTCCATCTAGCTCCAACTGGTTTATTTCTTCATTTGCTATCTTAGTTTCCTACTGACCCCATGCTTCATCATTGTCTTGCATTGCTCTTCTCATGGATTAAGATGAGGAAAAACTATGTGGACATCCCTGCTTTTGTGTCTCAGACGGTGCTACAGCTACTACTGACTGTGCTGGAGTTTCTCTCCATTTGCTCTTTGGAGCTATTCCATTATATAAACATATACGTGTGTGTGTGAGTATAAATGTTTCCTGGAATAGACTGTTGAAAATGTGTCTCCTGCATCTTAAGTATTTGTCTGCTGGAATATTTGTTATAATGAAGAGTTGTGTATACACAACAGATTAGCTGGGCTAATAATTCAATGGTTATGGCTTTCAACCAGTTTAGCCAAGGGACCTCAGCTGGGTCTTGCGTGTTCCAGAAAATATTCCATATGTAAACTGTGGGCAGTTCCGAAATAGTAAAGCTACAGCTGAAAGAGCTGAAGGGGAAAGAGGGATGTTCCAATCCCTTGTCAGCCATTTGGGAACTTCAAAACTTTTCCAGGTTAAACGTTAGCTGTAATGTTTATAGATCACCACGAACACTTCTGATAGTGGTAGCATCTCACTTTCCAGTTCAAAACAAGCAGCATTTTGCTGGAAAATTTCCAGAATAGTGCTACTTAATGTCACAATGACAGACTGGTCAAATGAATCCACAAATCCAAAAGTGAAGGAAAGATAGAATTGAAATGAGACTTTGTGCACATCCTCTATCTAGCAGGCAAAATAAAAAGTGTCACTGAGAAGCTGACGATTGCTAAACCTCATTGGTTTAACTTTGTTGGTTATGATTTATTGGGCTCTGTATTTCTTTGCTCCTTTACATCAATTGTCTGTCTCTTGACGTTTCTCACTTATTTTAGCTCATTTAGGTCTGCTGTTGGATCTCTTTGTTGATCTGCTGTAAAGTTGACGTCTAAATTTTAAGCAATGTTACATGAACAAAGACTCCAATAACACTACTGCTTGTATGCAGCTTTCACGTGGGTTTTGAAAGTCTGTGCACAACCATACAGTATTACAAAGTAATAGTTCACCAAGCCTGAGATCTCCTAAAGACACAGAATTCACCAAAGGCTTGAAGAGAATTATGAGCTGGAAAGAATGATCTGGATTGTAAATGTCCCCCCCCACCCTCCCATCTTCATTAATTTTTCTCATGGAACAAAATGTTCAGTGGCATTTTGGACTCTCTTGGTTTGCTCCATACCAGAACTAGTCTGCCAAGCTGGCATATAGCTACAGGAAAATCTAGAATTTCTTGAAATGGCCGGGTGGTTTGAATGGTGGATGGCCTGTTTAAAGGAGCTAATCCAATGTAGGAGGTAGTACGTCCTTCCACTTCTTGGAAGGGTTGATTCAACCACATTAGGTGCACATGTAGAGAGTGCCAAATTGCTTTTCTTCATATAAATGAAAACATTTAGAGAAGAAGTTGCTTCTTTTTTGCCCTTAGTCCTCCAGAGAAAAAGAGCTATCTCCATTCACTTTGAGCAACGGCTTAGGTCCCACCAGCCCATCGCACTCCGAGGTGGAGCTTGGTGAAAGCGTTGCCTTTCTCACAGGTCTCTGTCTCCTGTTCTTCCCTTAACAGCCATTTGCTGCCATTAACTGGACGCTTCCAAACACCTCCAAAGTCCTACAGCATCTGGTCCATGGGCCAGATGCCATAAATGCTAATTTGTGCTGGAGAGAGCCCCAAATCCAATTATCACTGCTTAAGGACAGATTCCACGCACCCCCCCCACCCCCCATGCTATTTGTTCTTTATGCTGTGTTTTTTGGCCACATAAGACTAAACTGCTCTGAGCAACCTCGATGTGCAAAACACATCAGGCTTCACCCCGCAGCACTTTGTTTCGTGTCATTAACCAACTATATGTATGACTAGTGACCAAGATGCAGGACATCTGGGGGGTTCTGTTGAATGGTTTGTTAAAAAATAATATCTAGGTTCCTGTTGTTTCATTTTGTTCTGGTTTTAAATGAGTAACGGATGGGTTTTGTTTGTTTATTTAGTGTAACTTAAAGTTTGTGTTTACATGTTGAAGGGGAACACTTGTGCAACTGTGTCTTCTCCAGGATAACGATCTTTCAAAAGACCTTATTTAAAGGCAGAGGACAAAAGGGGGGAGGAGAAGGATTCTGCTAAAAGACCTTCTCTGTGTTTCAGTAAATGGTTTCCAGATCTTCTATTTCAAAGAACATCAGCTGACTTCTCTCTTTTATCAGCCAGACTCCTTTTTCAGTCCTTTCACATACGTATGTTGCTTTGTGGGGCTCGGGGAGGGGGGGGGGGTGTAATTTTAGTCTCTCGGAGTACTTCTCCAAAACTTCTGTTCCTTTCGATGTATTATCAGCTGTCTTAGGAAAGTCTCGTGCTTATCTTTCTCCTCATCAGCCCTGAATGTGTACATGATGGTGATACTATCAAAGCACGGTTTTTCTTTGGTGCAAAGCACTGCACAATTCCCCACCCACTGCCTGGTGTGTGAGGGCTTACTTGTCATTAAAAAGATCTGATTTTTTTCAGAAATCAGTTTTCATAAGTCTGCCAGCCAAAAATTAATTCCATCGCATACTGAAAGCTTGTGGGCCTAATACTTGCTGATTTCCATGAAGGTTCCCTGATTTACCCCCTGAGAGGTGAGAGGAATCAGAATGCCAGTGTGTAATGCCTTTAATACTAGGGGAGCTATCGGGGATCTAGTTCCATCAATCCAAATTCTGCCAGGCAACTGTCTCGGAAGGAACTTAAAAAAAAAAAAGAAAAAAAATGTTTCGTGGAAGCAAAGTCACCTTAGATTAGATGAAACAGGCAAGGATGTAAATTTTAAGTTTCTGTTTCCCAAGGAAGCTTGTTTAGTTGCTTAGCGTCAGAGGCTTCTAATTACTCTGGATATAAGTTTTTCACTCTTTCAATCAGTTCGTCTGTTACTACTTCTATTAGTACAAAAATCTGCCATACGTTTTTACAGTGAGCATGTTAATCTGAACACTGACCTTCACAGCATTGTCACTGGCTACGCTCAAAGCTGACTTTGTGGGAAGCGTTTTCATCGGTGGTGTCAAAAACCTTCAATAATTAAAGTTACTATCACATATGTACGGGGTTTTTTTCTTTTCTTGTAATAAAAGAAGTCTCCTCTAGAGCAAACAAAGAGAGAAAAAATTAATTGATCTGACACTTGAGCTGAGAAGACTTACTTTAAGGAATATCACTTAAAGGAAAAGGAAATTTGGAGTCTCAAATAATTAAAATGAGAATTTGGCCAAGCAAATGAAGGCATTTTCTTTCAATATACTACTTCATATAGACTTGCAAAGTCTTTCCATATGTCTTTTATTGCTGGACCTTATTTCTGAACTTTAGAAAAACAGCAGGATTAAGCCCAGAGTACCTTTTTCTATATGAGAAACAATAAAAATACAATTAAAACCACACAATTTTATTCAGGATATGTGTGTGGTATAAAGAATTTTATTTCCACTTCAGCCTGCATATGCTTGTCCTGTTTTCTGTAAATCTTTGGTAGACTTGGATGCTATACAGGGGCCTCCTCGTTTGCATCTTCAAAGTGAGATTGCCAATTACCAATACCTAAAATTCTTAATACAGCTCTTCTATAAAAGCTACCACTACGTTGCCTAAGGGAATGATATGAATATGGGAGAATATATTCCAATAAACTAATAAACACTTAAGAAAAAGGGGGTTAAGGGGGGAAAAGGGTGGGGCAGGGGGGGTGGACATAAAACCAAAAGCACCCTCTGCTTTGGCAATGGATTGATACTTAATAAAAGGATGAAACCTTTGCTATTCAAGCTTTTGAATATTCTTTTTTAGCCCTAACTGGTAGCAATTCTCTTTCTGAAAATGAAGACCCTAAGATACAGAGTTTGAGATAATATGTGCTATCTGTGTATCAGTCATGTTGTTCTATCAATCATTCTTATGTAGAAGATATTTATATTGTTATTTCATCAATTTGAAGTCCTTCATGTCCAGTTGTCAGTAGAGGATATTTCAAGGCCCCCAAAACTTTTTATAAAGGCAGAATAAGTCAACAATATTTTATTACGGGGGTTTTTTTTAGCTAAGCTTGCAATTTTTTGAGTACTATAAACTCCCTTTAAACAAATGAGACTTCTTGTCAATAAGAAACTATGAGATAAAGTCTTTAACAGAATATCTATCATAGCCTGTCTTTATCTTTGCCCACAAGTTCCTTTGCAAGCAATGAAGAAGCCGTAGCAATATACTCTAACAATAGTGAATGTCTTCTTTGATTATATAAATAAATAAAACAAGACAGGCATATGAAACAAGATCACTCCATCAGTTTGTGGTGTTCCCATAAAAGGGATGGAGGAGAAGACAAACATTTATAGGAAGGGAAGTTTCCCTCCCTGTAATGGCCACAATAAATATGTGTGGTGGAGAAAAATAAATGTGAGGAGAAGACATGCACGCTTGATGTCAAAGAAAAGCCCGTTCATGCTTAATACATTGGAGAAATTGTTTAAGAGCTGCTCATCCATGTTAAAAAATATTACCCCTGTAATCCTGCCAAGGACAGTGAGACCTATTGTAGTTGACTGAATAAGTACTGGTCGTTCAAGTTAAAGTGTCACAGGGGCAGCTGTAATTTATACACCCAATTTTTCTAACACATCCAAAACATGTTTTTTTTTTTTTAAGAAACAGGCCAGATTCTTGGACAACATAAATTGGTACAGCTAATTAAAGCCAATGGCTCCATTCCAGGTTTTCTGAGCTGTGTCTCTTGTCTACCATGCATCACTTTGCCTATTTGCACAAGTTGTTCACTTTTAATTTTGCCAGAGATCTTGTGTGCTTCTGTCTGGCAATTTTAAGCATAGTGGCAGAGATTTGTTTAATTTTGAGTAAGACTGGATTAAAAAAGTACTAGTCTAAACTTACATGAAAAGCTGAAATGCGTAAGAGGGTCACCAAGGGCAGGACAGAGCCCTTAGTCTGGGCAGGATTTATTGTGATTAGACAAGCTTTATGCCAATCACCATCATTATCAGGAATTGTATTGCGGGTCAGGAACCAACTTAGAAAGGAGATTGACCATATGGATGTGAACCTAATGGATTTGTATTTTAATAAACAGGGCAGGCTGACGTAAAAACAAAGTTTTTTTAAAAAAAAAGTGCAAATAGACTTCATGATAAAGTATCTCATGCCAGCTCACCAGCTTGTAGGGCTCAGAAAAAAAAGAGGAGTCAGAAAAAATGCATATTGGTGTGCAGAGGAGGAGGAAGGGAGATCCTGGCTGAGAAGGCATCAAGCCGAGAGCCAGCATATCAGGTCCATATCAGTACGTTCACAAGAGTTGTGCGGGAGGGCTGGGCCCAGCAACGATGGGTCTCAGCTGTCAAACCTGCCTGTCTAGGGCTATGGATGGCATGTGGGCGACTTTGCTTTTGCCTGCTCTCTACGAGGAGGCTGTCGCTGACCATCTGATCCTGGTTAGTCCTGGCCCTGAAAGCCATCAGATTAAGAAAGCAGCACCAGAGCCTTCCTGCTACTCACCTATGCGCTGTGTCTGCAGTCGAGCAGCCGCAGTACGCAGTCTGGAAACTCAGAGAAAGGGGGTGCATTGAGGCATCTTGAACAATTAGAGAGGAATTAGAATGCGGGGGCTAAAAAAATCCATTTAGTGATATCTTTCCAGTAGAAAGGACCTCATTCAGTTTTCACTCATTCACGTTTTAGACAAAATCCTACACAACAAGTCATGGGACTTGCATGTAAACATTACTAACCTCCTGTCTGGCGTCCCAGCTAGCAGAGTAAAGCAGAGTACCAGCCTTTGCTCCTGCAACTGAGCCAGAACCTAACAAGAAGTTCCGTCTAAATATACGGAAAAACTTCTTTACGGTGAGGGTGGCAGAGCCCTGGCACAGGCTGCCCAGGGAGGGTGTGGAGTCTCCTTCTCTGGGGATATTCAAACCCCGCCTGGACGCAGCCCTGTGCAGCCTGCCCTAGGTGACCCTGCTCTGGCAGGGGGGTTGGGCTAGGTGATCTCCAGAGGTCCCTTCCAACCCCTGCCATTCTGTGATTCTGTGAAGTACCTGCCACCTGCAGCTACCCCAGCCCAGAGAGAGGAAGGGTAGGTCTGGCACAGATGTGAGAGAGATGCAAGGAGCTAATAAAGTCAAGAGCAGTAATTTCTTTCTCCTTCAGTGTCTGAAGGTTAGAGGTGGAAATGTTCAGCACTTTTCCTTGTGCCCTTTTGTTGTCCCCTCTCTTAACTTGTTGAGGTCCCTTCCCTTTTCTTTGAGACAGATCTCCAAAGACTCCGGCAGAAAGAAAGGGGTGCTTCCGCTCTCATAATCACCCATTCCTTTGCTGTAATAGAAAAGTGTTAATACGCAAAAGATCAATTCCATACAGAAACTGGGGACACGCAGTTTACTCCCCATACTTTTCCAATCAAATAAACGTGAGTGCATTCACTTATCTAGTCGGCCAAACACAGAAAGTTTCCAGAACCTATATAACTGTTAGTAATGACAAAAAGGTTTCACATTATCTTCCTCATCCACATTTCCTCAGAGATCAATATAGCTGAGCACGTCTTCTGCATACTTCCATAAGGAGACAAATATAAAACTTAGTTGCATCAAATGTATTTAGAAACCAGTTTTTAAATGGAAAAGAAGGGGGGAAAAAAATCTAAAAGAATATCAATACAATGTTAGAATTACCTTATTTGAAACAAGGATGAATGGGATAGCGCAAAGTCAAAAGGATTTACTCAGCAACTTTCCAGAGGTGATAAATGATCTTTGTTAAAACATGGTCGGCACAATGCATTTTACTAACATGTAAAGTGTTTCAATTTGGTAATTTGAAAATATCACAATGCTGAAATCCCTCAAATGGCTTTGCAGTGAGGGGAGGGAATACTAACACCTCATATGGGTTTCACTTTGCTAACTTCAGGCAAGCTCTAGCCTCTTGAAGAGCCGTCATTACTTGGCAGATTTGGGCTTTCAGTGGTTTGCAGTAAGCACAGTAGGATTTCTGCCAGTATCCTGCAAGGTGGTTTGGTGGAGGTTTTAGGACTGGAACTTCTGCAACCTCTGTTCAAAAAGGGCTTTTAACCTCAGGCAAAATACTTTGTGGGGGAGGAACAGACCTCAAAACTACAAGTAGATTTGGAAGCCTCTCTGGAAATGTACCCTTTGTTTCCTGGGTCTCAGTTCTCCCCTCTGCATGCAAAGATAGTACCCTATCCGTACCGCACAAGGGTACTCTGAGCTAGTTAATGCCTGTGATTTATCATTGTAGCACTGAGGATACTGCTTTTAGTTTCTGTGCAGTCCTGTGCTTTCATACCTATGAAATGGTGCTAGTTTTGCTCTTTTCCTGCCCCATATTTAATATGATTCTTGGGCCTATGTTTGTTGCCTGGTTTCAAGGCCATTGTAATAACCTTCATTTGCGTTACGAAGCATCTTCATAGACTTGCAGTGTTCAGCCCCTACTGAAAGGGGCTTAAAAGGTGTACTATGCACGAAGTACCTCCAGATAACTTCTGTCTTTACAAGCTAGGTCTATCTACTACGTCCTCCATCACACACAGTTCAATTCTGTTTTGGCCAAGTAGAGAGTTTGGTATATACTAAAGAATGTAGGACAACAAGAAAGCCTGGCCCACAGAGAGGCACCAAAACTATGCCATGATGTGTTTTGGTTTTCTCATGAGGGAGCATGTGAAGTTGCTCCATCAAAAAACCCTTGATGAGTCTTCACAGCTTACCAAAATACTGTGAAAATTTCAAAGAATCTGCATTGCTCTACGCAAAGCAAGCAGCTAGCCTCACCACCATCGCTTTTCCGTAGAAGTCCTAGCTGGCTTATGTTTGCCTGAGAGAGGTCATTCTGATACTAGTGCTCAGGTTGGCAACATCTTGACCCTAGGACCTGTATGACCAAAACTACACTCAAACCCAGGGCAGCACCCAAGTCAGCCTGCAGGATCCTACCTCTGTACTCCACAGGCCTCTGGCAAACCTTCATATTTGTTTCGCATACTAGTGCTAGTTTTGTTCACAGGCTCAGGTACGCACTTGTGATTCCAGTTTTGAAGTTGCATTGTGGAGAGGGATGTCTAAAGGTACCTTATGGTTGGATTTTTTAACTTAAAGCTACATTTTGAAACCATTACTCACATTGACTTCTGTGGACTTAGTTGTGGTATAAGATATTACCCAGCATAGCAGAACGTGGGCTAGAGTTACTAAGGTCGTGAGTTCATCTTGTCTACTCAGTCTATTGCACGTCCATTCCTCCAAAGTCACTAGTATCCGTGCACGTACGGAGGAGTAGTGAGAACGTTAGCTGTCCCTTTTTTCATCCAGTGGGCAAAGTACGCCACCAGTAACATATTGTTCTTCTGGACTATAGATGAGAGCAATGGGGTTATAAGGTTAAATGGGAGATACCAAATAACTGGGTGCTCTCAGCACACCTGCTACAAGAATCTGTGCCGTGTGGTGTGAGCCAGCCCCGCTCTGAGCTCCAGTCTTGCCATACCTGTCTCTGCCATCCACTGTGGTGATGCTAGCAGTATCCTATAGCTGAAAAAGGAGAAAGCCTGAAGTGGATGTCATTTCAGGCTCCTTCTCCAGTGGGTAATATTCCCCTCTCTGAACAGCAAGTAGAGCTGCTGTGTACGTGGACTGAGTGAGTGTCTCTGGGTGCCTGAAACAAAGTGGATGAAAGAAAGCATTATGGTGGGACAGAAGGACTCAAAAATTTATCAGGTGGAGGAGAAAGAACCCTAGGGCCCCAAACACTATCTTGAGCTGCAGGCACTACCACCAGATGAACTGGGCTGTATTCATGCCCCTAAGAAAGACCAGGTTACCTGGAAAACAGGGATTAATAAGGGAAATTATTTTTAAGACACAAACCCTTGAAATTCACCTTAGACTATTGTCCTGTAATGCTTAGTAGTACTGTCAAATTGTTCTGCTGTCGGCCTCATAAGAGGCTCAAACTGCATCATGTAGCACTACAAGAGAGTCTTCTGAGGTATAATAATTCCTTTCTTAACCTCCTGAAGTAGTGACAAGTCCAAGCTATGCTCTGATGAGAGAAGAAGCCCTTCAGGAATTAAATATCATTTTAATTAAGAAACAAGGTCAGAAGCCATCCCTTGAAGCCATCTTCTAACCAATGTGTTTGATGAGGTTGGGGATTTCTTGTTATTCTATATTTTCTCTATTTATAGCCAATAGATTGTAAATCTTGACATTCCCAAGTAGTACAAAAAAAAGTTACGCGGAATCAAAATAGTGAAACACCTTAAGCACCCAACCTTTAAATCTCTACAGCCTCAGGTTACCCCTATCCCCCTGACAATCCACACAACACTGCAGAGCATACACAGAGCACGTTCTAGTTATATGGTTATCAGTCTGGTTTCTTGAAAAGGGAAGGAAGATACCTTTTCAGTAGAGCACCAAAGTAGGAACAAACAGCACCAAAACCATGCAGCAGTAGGCTCTCAATATGTGCTTCATTAAAACTTCATTCATATGACAAATTCACATTAGGGCGAAATAAGGCTTGGAGTTTCTCCATGGTGCTCGAGGGAAAGTTCAGGAGCTCTTGATGTCCATCAACTGCACTGACCTCTCTGTTTGTAATACGTAAATGGAAAGGAAATCATAGCAGGTTTTTTTCACGTCTTGAACTTGCAACTACCAAGGGCAGGTATAAAATGAAAGTGGGAGTGCTTTATAGCCTCTGAAATAAATAAATTACTTGAAATAACAGGTGCAGGAACATGGATCTTTCAGAACGCAATGTATCATTCTTCAAGCTACAAAACTTGTGGCCTCTTTATATTTATGGATGCCCTACCGTTTATGATAATGGAGTGATGAGTTAGAAGAGTAAAAGATTGTCCATTAACAGAAGAAAGTAATTTTTTAGCTATACTGCCTTTGTCTTTATGTCACGGTATGAAAATAACCAATAACATGATTTTTATTTATCATAGTAAATGCATGAACTTTTAAATATGTTTCAGAAGGAAAAAACTAGATTTATTTCCTATATATTAGGAAGTGAGTTTCACTAAAGCCAAAATGAGGTTTTGGACCCATTTCTACCCCTTTCTGTGTTTTATTTTGATTTTTACAGGTTAAATGTGTCTTACTCTAGGGATAATCCCATTCTAGACTGTGAACAACAGAGAGGAAACTGACTCCTTATCTTATTTCATAGAATCATAGAATGGTTTGGGCTGGAAGGGACCTTAAAGATCATCTAGTTCCAACCCCCCTGCCATGGGCAGGGACATCTTGCACTAGACCAGGTTGCTCTAAGCCCCATCCAACCTGGCCTTCAACACTTCCAGGGATGGGGCATCCATAGCTGCTCTGGGCAATCTGTTGCAGTGTCTCACCACCCTCAGAGTGAAGAATTATTTCCTTCTATCCAATCTACATCTATCCTCTTTCAGTTTAAAGCCATTACCCCTTCTCCTATCACTACACGCCCTTGTCAAAAGTCCCTCTCCAGCTTTCTTGGAGGCCCCCTTTAGGGACTGGAAGGCTGCTAGAAGGTCTCCCCAGAGCCTTGTCTTCTCCAGGCTGAACAACCCCAACTCTCTCAGCCTGTCTTCATAGGAGAGGTGCTCCAGCCCTCTGATCATCTTCGTGGCCCTCCTCTGGACTCTCTCCAACAGGTCCATGTCCTTCTTGTGTTGGGGGCCCCAGAGCTGAATGCAGTACTCCAGGTGGGGTCTCACAAGAGGGGAGTAGAGGGGGAGAATCCCCTCCCTCGACCTGCTGGTCACACTTCTTTTGATGCAGCCCAGGATACGGTTGGCTTTCTGGCCTACAAGTGCACATTGCTGGGTCATGTTGAGCTTCTCATCAACCAGCACCCCCAAGTCCTTCTCCTCAGGGCTGCTCTGAATCTATTCTCTGCCCAGCCTGCATTTGTGCTTGGGATTGCCCTGACCCATGTGCAAGACCTTGCACTTGGCCTTGTTGAACTTCATGAGGTTAGCACGGGCCCACCTCTCAAGCCTGTCCAGGTCCCTCTGGATGGCATCCCTTCCCTCCAGCATGTCAAAATCACCACACAGCTTGGTGTCGTCAGCAAACTTGCTGAGGGTGCACTCAGTCCCACTGTCCGTGTTGCCAACAAAGATGTTAAACAGCGCTAGTCCCAACACTTGACCCCTGAGGAGCGCCACTTGTCACTGGTCTCCACTTGGACATCAAGCCATTGACCGCAACTCTTGAAGTGCGACCATCCAGCCAATTCCTTATCCACCAAGTGGTCCATCTGTCAAATCCATGCCTCTCCAATTTAGAGACAATGATGTCGTGCAGGACAGTGTCAAATGCCTTGCACAAGTCCAGGTAGATGATGTCAGTTGCTCTTCCCTTATCCACCGATGCTGTAACCCCGTCGTAGAAGGCAACGTTTGTACAACATCCAGTGCTACTGTAATAAAAATATTTAGTAATAGTAGCATGCATTCTCAGGAACACTCGTGCAGTACAGAACTTTTCAATAAAGAGCAAAATATTAAATGTGAAACTTTTAAATCAACTTTGACTCATTGCCGTGGTTTAACCCCAGCCAGCAAACAAATACCACGTGGCCGCTCGCTCACTCCCTGCCCCTTCTCCCCAGTGGGATGGGAAGGAGAATAGGAAAGAAAGGAAAATTCATAGGTTGAGATAAAGATAGTTCACGAGGACAGCAAATAAAAAAATAATTACATTATTATTATTATATAATTATAATAAAATATGCAAAATGAACGATGTATAATTTCTCACCGCCTGATGACTAATACAGCCTGTCCCAAGTAGTGATCACAGAGTGAAACCGAGAGCGATCGCGGAACGATCCTGAGCAGTGATTTCAGAGCAGTGATTTCCCCAGCAGCCATCTCAGAACCACAAGATCCAGAGAGAGAGAGTGAGGGAACGAACAGCCGAACGAACAAAAGCACAGCTTAACGAAAGGCACCCAGCCCACCAGCTGACCCCCACTTACATACTGGGCATGACGTCTATGGTATGGAATACTTCCTTTGGCCAGTTTGGGTCAACTGTACTGGCCATACCCCTCCCAGCTTTTTGCACCTGCACATTAGCAAAACCTGGGAAGCTGGAAAACGTCCTTGATCTCGTAGCAACAACTAATAACATCAGTGTATTATCAACATTCTTCTCATACCAAATCCCATACTGAATCCAAAACACAGTAGCTGCTGGGAAGAAAATTAGCTCCATCCCAGCTGAAACCAGGACACTCATTAAAGCAAAAACCCTTCATGAAAAGTGAATATTAATTGCATTCTCATTTACAGAAAATGTTTGAAACCCTTTAGAACTGATAGCTATCATGTTTTTGCCATGGCTTTTCATTTCACAGTGTGTGAATTCATAGTTAAAGAGAACTGAAAAAGAACAAAAAAGTTTAAAAATAATTTAGAATTATCTAAATGAAACTGTATCATCTGACCAACATTTTTGGAGGGATTGGGGGTTTCAGTTCAAGAAATCACTCTTAATTTTTAACTTTTTCCGCAGAGGTCTGGAGGGGAGATAGCGTTAAAAATTTTGTAATAAACAAAAAAAAGTCTTTCTTCCTAAGGTGTATATAGGCAGCATGAAAAACTGTAGCAAAATGAGGCCTCGGTTGAAGTGAGCATACAGTATATTGATTCTTACGAAGAAATCTTTTCTTTCTTTTCTTTCTTTTAGGGAAATGCACTGTTAAGCTTAGTTAAAAGGGAGAGAGAGGCAAACCAAGTCGTGGGTTGTCTTTAATGCAGCTTTCTGAAGATGGTTTTATAAAACCGGAAAGTAAAAAGCCATTTTAAAGTGATGTGTAAGAAGGGTCTATACCTCTACAGAGAAACCTTCGTTTGGGTCATTTGGAGTTCTCTCTTTTCCCTGGAAGCAGCTAGTCAAAACTGTCTGTATGCAACAGAAAGATAAAAATTTCAATTAGGTTGAGTGCTGTCACAAGCAGACTACATGAGAAGGCTTGAGATAATATGCATTACATATTGATGTCTATCAGCCCTGAGAACATAGCCATGTTTTATTCCATGCCCCTTTTGTAGGTTTGGCAGCAGTGGCACCCAATAAAGGCCTAATCATATTAATTTATGCCCCTATCAATTATGCATTCAGATTCCCCCGATAGCTTGTCAGTTTTTATTCACTATTTTCTGAAAAATACGCCTATTACAGTTACTGAGCAAATAGGAGGACTGTCAGAAACTGAGATTTAAAGAATATTACTTAAAAGGGGTGGGTTTCTTTAATTTATAAATCTTGTATTATATGTCATGCATTTGTTAGTTTTAAAAGAGGTGACAGTGCAGGGACAGATGTCACATTAAGGACTTTCTGAAGACAAGGGGAGAAGTCTCCTTAAGAAAGCCCCGTGATTTATTCAACTTTTCTTGAAAGCAAAGTGTCCTGTGGTCCACAGACGTAGTAAAAATGTATCAGCTTTGTTAGTTTAATATGAATTTGATTTTGTGTCTCTCAAATGATGCGTATCAATGAGGGACTTAACAAAAGTAATTTCAGCTTGTAAACTGGTTTATTTTCTGGTATGGGAAAGGGTTTTATAGCCAGCAATGTGTTAGTGTCTCAAACTGTGTTCTAGATCCAGTGCCCTCCTTTAGGGTCATCATAAGCGGTAAATAAGACAAATAAATAGATGTAGTGTGTGAAGCACACAAAATGCCCCGTTCAGTAACATCTACCAAGGAGCTGTGGAGCAGTCTGTGCTAGCAACTTAAAAATTACCTTGATGTCTCTGTGGCATGTGAGACAAGTGCAGCCTACCTTATATTCACACACACTGTACTGTTTGAGCGTGGCTGTGAGAGCGCTTTGTTTAGGAGTAGAAGTGCTCTTTGGAGGCGAATCTCCCAGATTTCTCCACCTGCCACTCTCTGGTTTGCATCGCTGGGCATTCTCGGAGATGACAGTCAGGACTCCTTTCTGTGGGACTAACCTGGGTGACACAAGCCACAGGACAAGGCGACATTTTCCAGCCAGGAATGGGCATTCAGAGCAGGACGATGGTAGAGCTAGTCTGGAGACAGGGCAGACTATTAGTCCTTCCCTGCTGAACCAGTAAAAAGGACTGAGGTTTATCCCCAGAAGTTGGAGGTCCTGTGCAGATGACAACCCACTCAAAGCTAGGCTACTCAACTTGTTTTCTCAGGTTTACTACAATGCCAAAAGAAATACGTTTATTGAAAAAAAAAGATCTCGGCACTAATAGTCTATATCCTCATTTCTTGATAACTTGAAACCTGACCGCTGTTGTTTCACTCGCTCCCTGTCACTGACCACTGCCCAAGAGAAGTCTTTCGTTTTCC
The DNA here is from genome assembly GCA_009819775.1 of Phoenicopterus ruber ruber. NCBI lineage: Eukaryota > Metazoa > Chordata > Aves > Phoenicopteriformes > Phoenicopteridae > Phoenicopterus > Phoenicopterus ruber. Next base: position 23,278,269 of record CM020217.1, read on the forward strand.
ACCCTCTGGCTGCATCTCCCTCACTTCAAGCACATCCACTTCAGCTTCTCCTCCTCTTCCTCATTCACTTCCAGCCTCTCCCTCCTACTTCTAGAGCAGTTAACCTGATTTCACATCCTATTATACCACTCTCTGTGCTGCCAGACTTCCCCTCACCCTTCTTTTAAGAGCGTGGGGGTTTTTTTCATGAAGGTCCTAAGTATAGAAAAATACTTTAGAGAAGGAAAAAAAAAAGGGGGGAGGGGGGGAAGAAAACCTCAGAAGTGCTAATGCTGCTGTATTATCTTATCTGATATTCCGTGTGTTGGATTTGCCAATCTCTGGGTTAGCCCAGAAATGCATTCCTTCTGGTGTAAGTAGGGTTTAAGGATTTGAGGACGTCCTTGGCAGGCCCAGAGCCTCCAGGCAGAGGTCTGGGGCCTCTCGCTTCTGTCCTCGCTGCAGATGGGTTCAGCGTAGCCAATGTCCGATGGGCTCTCTACCCAGCGACTCCACTGGGGCCCTTCTTTCACAGGGGTTTCTAACCCATCTCTCGCCGTGCTAGGACGACTTCTTCCCCGCTGGAAAGCTCAGCAGGATAAGCATCATCCTTTTTGCATGACCCAGTCCTGGGGAGCCCTCAGAGCACCTCATGCTGTTTCGGAGAAGGCTGTCTCCCCTTCCTGACAGGAGAGGAAGGTCCGAATGAAGAAGATCTCTTTTGGCACTCGTGTTTTCACATTATATAGGAAAGAGAAACAAACCCTCAGGTCTCACCTTGGCAAAGTCCTCCCTAGCTTCAATACAGATGGGTAACCGAGGCCTCCGGTTTTTGTTTTCTTCACCCACTCCTCAGCATGTGTTGCTTTTCAGCTCTCCCCAACCACTTAAATAATGAATGAAGACTGAACTCTTGCCTATTAAACAAACTTGTTCTTCCTCCCCTACAAATTCACCCACCCTTGCAAAGTACTTTGGCTTTACAATGGGTTGTACGTTCCCTTTCCTCTGGCTCTTTGAAGATTTTGCTCTTTGTTCAGTGAAGTTCCCCAGTTCCAGGAACATGTACCACATTACCTAAATCATCCCGGTGTTCGTTTTAGCCTGACAGTGTTAATGAGGCTTAGCTATGTTACTGCATTTAAAATCTTTGTAGTATCTTAAACATATTGTATCTTAAAATATCCCCTTCAGGTATGTAAGTATTATCCAAATCATATAAATGGAGAAGTAAGAACAAATGTTTAGGGATTTGCCTAAGGCCGTGCAATAAGTCAGTGTCAGAGCCAAGAGTCAAACCCACCTATTTGTGGTGAGTCAGCCCACGCTGGCATGGTTTGGTGTGTTCCTACTATGGAAATCAGCCTGTTCATTGTGTGTAGTACTCATTTCAAGCATTTCGTAAACTGGCTCTAGCAGTTGCCTTCCCTTTAATAACAACTTTCCCAGAAATGCTTCTGCTTACCTAACTCCATATACTTCCTACACATCTACCTAGGGAGTAGCATATGGAATCTACAGCTTGCGTAGTTGCTTTTTTTGTGTGTGTTTTGGGCTTTTTTTCTCAAAAAGGCCAGAAATTAAGTGGAAGCAGAGGGGACTGTGTTCCTCAAGTGCTGGGAAGATTTCCTGTGCCTGCCCTTGAAATTAAAAAGTATCTGGACAACCACTTACCTTGTGGGGTTGAATAGTAGTTCACGCTCCATAATTTTCCTTTCTCTGCTTTTTAAGGATTCAGTAAGACTCAGGGAAGGAGGTGTGCATGTGAAAGGGAGAGAAACATACAGGCAGCAAATATGTTTGAGAACATTTATGCTGGGGGTAGGTAATCCAAAAAGTGATGAAATAGTAAAGTGACAAGACCTGGCCTGAACATCTAAAACTTTGATGGTGTTTGGCAGGGAAAATTAGACCAATTAAAGGGTGCCTCTGGGAAACTTTACCTTACATGACCAGAACTTCTACACAACATCTCGGTTCCCTTGGCGCTACTACAGGGATAATACTCATATGAATATGAATGGGTTTGCCAGTATGTTAGTCATCCGCAGGATTTTAGTCTGTACTTGGTTTGGATGCGTTTCTGTATCACCTTTTGTTTCCTGAGAAGGTCTTGTGGTAATGTATAGTTCAGCTCAACCCTCTGCTATTGTCTCAGTTCCCCTTTCACAGTATTTTGAGGTATTAGTGGAGTGAAGGATCCTCTCTTCTACATTGCTTTCTCAAACTTCCCCATTTAAAACTGAAGTGTCTGGGGGACACTGGTTGGTGTTTAATAACACTCTACACTAGCAACATTCTCCTCATCGTTACACTGGATTTTTATACCTTAGTATATATGGCTCTTAAGTGTTTCCCTTGACCAGCAGCCTGAGGATTATAGAATAGCGCTCACAAAAAAGAATAAAATTGGTACATCTCTTAAACTCCAGAGTCAAAGGCATAGAAAAACACTACTGGATTGTACTGAGATATTTTTTGCATCTTCCTAAAAACCAGTATAAATCCAACTAGTAGCATAAAAGGACCTAGAAAAAGTAGAAATGTAGTCAGATAATAAATGAATTAATCTCTTTGGAAAACGAAGTTGATAATACTATACTTGGGAGATAAAGACAAAACACAGCTCTGGGATGGGGTAAAAGAAATGGAGAGACTTCTTCAGAGAGCCTCTCTTTACTGTGAGCCGTAATCCGTAGGGGGGAATGGAGCTTATTTGAGAGGCATCTGAAGAACTGCACAGTGAGAAAGCAAAGCAATAGTGCCTCTGCGTATGATTTTAGAGACAGTCGAGCCAGATTTTTTTTGTTTTTTTTCCATACACCTCATCACCTAAACGGTTCAGGCACGAGGCACTGGTACAATCAGAGATACTGATAGGTGATGCTGCAGTGATTGATCATTTTGACCTATTTTAAACTGATACCCTAAGGAGAAAAGCATTTGAAGGCATTTAGAGATTACAAACTTCAGGTTGGAAACGCACATCATCTTTGTTTCTGGCTGATGTGCGCCTCTGCGCATACTGGCAGTCAGCACAGGACTTTTGGTTTTAGGTGATCATGTAAGTGCCTGACAGGCAGAGTCACCAATATATTTTCAATTGAATACTTTTCCATTGCAAACAGGGTTTGTAAAAATGGAGATGATGACGAAAACATCTATTTCTATTCCTCTTTCTATCCGTTTGAAAAATAAAAACAATATTTTTTTTTTTTTAAAAACGGTGGGCGGGGAGTTCCTCTACACAGGTTTTGTCTGACAGGAAAGAATACACACAGGTACTGTCATGTTCTATTATTGTCTTAATTGTTAATTTTATGCAGTTGTTTGAGAGGCCAGCATTCCAAACCTGAGTCACCTCAGAAGAATACTCATTACAATAATTCACAGAGAGAAAAATGAAAAGAACTGATTAGAAGGATGAAGAAAGTTAGCTGTTAGGAGAACCTGAAAAGTCTAAATATTTTCCAAAATATAAGTAATTAAAGAATACTTGGTAAGAATCTACCAGTATCTGAAAACTTGAATCCCCAAAGGTTTAAAAAAATAACACAGCTTGGTGTCAAAGCAACAAAATTATGTTAAATTAGAGGGGCTCATAGAAGTTTATATTTCCTGAAACTCAACCCAAAATGTGCTTGAACAGTGAGATTGTTTCAAATATGAAATAATTTCTAAAAACAATTGGAGAAATTACATAGGTTTCACTTCTAAGAAAGGAAGTAGACTACCAGAATGAAGTATATTAAAGTTGGTGAATGTACTATTCCTCATCTTTACACATTGACCTTGTTTCTGTGTTCAGAAACCATATATAGAGTTGTTGAGTTGGTCAATAAACTAATCCAGCCATCAATACAGCACACCTTCTTGTTTATTAATATGTGATTAAAAATGTATATGATAAAAAGATATTGACTGAGAAGAGTTTGGGTGACAAGAACAATTATAGCTTCAAGCCTAATCAGTACATGAGCTGTTTAACCCAGTGAAAGTCAATAGTCTATTTCTGAACAATTACACTTTTTGTTTTAAATAAAGTATTTGGATTTTGCTAGTGCTCTCATTTTCTCATCATGATTTAGATGTGTACACAGAAGCAGAGAGAAACAGCTACAAAATAAATCACCCAATATAATTCCACTTTATGGTCCTTGTATGAGAAAGTTGTAAATACGCAGAGAATAGGATTTGTTTTAATTATAGCTTGCTAGCCACAAATAAACTCGGAATAAGTATGTCTCTCTTTTCAATTGTATTACTAGTTGCACAGGTCTTAATCATATTTCTACAATGTCCTAATTTACTGATTCTAATATATTTCTGTTGTTATTTTAAGCTAAAGTCATAATTGTACTGCATTCAAAGTGCTCCATTTTGATTTCATTAAAGCAGGTTCTTAAACCTAACAAGAAATTGTAACCAAAAGCCATTTAATTCCTCCTTGAGTGATCCTTAGCTTTTACAAACTTTTGTCGCAGCTCAATGCACCTTCACTCCAAAGCAACAATATTCCACAGGGCTCAACGTCTGATGAAAAGTCGATAGCGACACAGGAAAGTTTGAACTGGGGGCATCTTTAAACACCAAAATATTCCAGTATAGTGGGCGCTCAGTAGAAACTGGGAGCCGGTGAACGGTCAGGCATTCCTGAGTGAGAACACAGGGTCACTGGCTTGTCCCCACAGTGTTAAAAATTAACCGTGGGCCCAAAGCAAGCGGCATCAAATGTCTGGGCTATCCACAAGCAGAACTTTTAGTGGTTTTAGCACTGGTTTGTTGTGTCAATGTTCAAGATTCAGTTAAATCAACCGTACTCCCCAAAGTGTTTGCAAGCCGTAAATCTTTAAGTGCCAGATCAGAAAGCTCCTTATCTATTCCATAAGTATCGTGTTCATCAAACAGTTACAGTGACTACCACAGACATTTTTCCTACCTGCTAATCACGTCATCATCTTAATTCCTTTGTGGAATAAAATGATAAAGACTTCAGAAACAAAATGTTTTGCATTAAAGCTAACGCAATTCCATCATTTATTCTTCTCAAACGCATTTGTTTTAGGTGAATGTAAACTTCACCTTGTTGATTGCTGCTATAGAAAGTTGTTGTTCAATAAGGAAGAGCAAATAAACTGAAAGAGAAACCTGCCATTGTGCTCACCTAGCCTTGAAAGTTTGGGCTTCTTTGAAACTGATGCTGACCCTATAAACACTCTTTCCTGAGTACCTTCATATTAATATATCAGTTCTGATCCAGGAGTAAGTAAAAGTCGATCAGCTTTTCCCCTGACTGAAGCAAGAGTCGCTGTTTGACTCTTAGAAACCAGAGTAAGTCCTCCAGGAGGTAATCTCCACTTGATTACGGTGTAGTTCCAACATTTTTCCTGGATATGTCCGATTCTGGCTAGTGCAGGAGGTGGCACACTGGTGTAGGTGGACCATTGGTATGAGCCAGCGTGGTATCTCCTGGTCAACAAGAAAAGTTTTCTTTTGGGCAGGGGAAAACGTTCTGCTGTCTTGTGAAACAACACTCATACGGTCAGCTTTGGTTTATTTTGGATGGTGATGTCTGAAGCATAGAGAATGCTTGTCCGGCAGTTGAGTGGTTCCCGTTTAAAAAATTTCCTCTTTAAATAGATGGTACAGTCAGTGCCCCAGAAGTATGTGCGAGGATGCAGCAGCTGTGAGTTAAGGGATTGCCCCAAAAGACGAGGCGGGTCATCTAAGATAAGAGTCTTGCCCCAGGTTGCCTTCAGGAGAAGACAACTCTGCAGCTACAGAGCGGAGCTGAGGGAAGTCAGCCCTCACAGCCTGACCGCCTGCAGAGCTCACAGGTCGCAACATCTCCGCAGGAGGAGCCAAGTACGGTAGGAAAGGTCTGAATCTCTTTTTGTCTATGGCACTGATGTGTCTGAGCAATTCCCGATAGATTCTAATCTGAAGAAGGAGTAGGGTTTGATATCCATCTGTTTCACAATAAATGAGAGTTTCTAAATCAAGGTTGGGGAGCATATAAATATGTAGGCAAGAAAAATTATTCCTGAAGAGAGGATCCATTGCACTTTCAGGTTAATAGGTGTAGCTCTCCCACCACAATAGCCTACTGCCAAACAGTAAAAAAAGAGACTCTAGGAGGTAAATTTATTAGGCTAAAAATCTGTTTTTCTGAGTTTGAACTTACCCATCTGCTTACCTTCAAACAGACTCTGAATACAGCATTGCTGGTAATACGCTTTGTTCCAGTCCGTTACTTGATTCAGTCACATGTTTAAAAATACTAGTCCATTTAAGAATGTTGGTACATTTATGACTCTAATTAAACATGTATCCTGTAGGTCTTTATTCTTCCACTAAATAAAACAGGAGTTTAATTCATTTTAGATTTCATTTTTTGTAATGCTCTTCCTCAGCTTTTTAAATTAAAACTCTAGCATTGACTGTACAATTCCCAGTATTTCGGAAAAGCTCACGTGCATTTTGATGAAGCAAATACCCAAGGTGTGCTGATTTATTAGGAAGGTGAATTGAAATAAATGTGTATTTACTCAAAAAAGACATATTTTAGGTAACAGTAATAAAATAATTAAAACAGGATAGTGTTGAGGATTTGTATGACGGCTGGGAAGTAATTTCTATTTTTATTCATCTCAGCACTCTTACTTATCAATGTGTTTCATCTTCAGCGTCAGCTCCCTCCATGCAGTTCTACACCCTTTACCTTCTTCATCGCCATTGCTCATTTTGTCCATGCAGAAGATGGAGGCTTACTGAGCCTTCTGCACACTGTTGTCCTGACTCGTATATTCTATATAGGACAGAACATTAGTATGTCTGTTGCGATGAAAGCATACTACGTCTCCTTTTACAGTAGTTTCCATTCAATAGTTAGAGTTCAAATATACACAATTTTCACTGTAATTATTGTCAAAACATTTTATCATGGATACTTAGTTTAAAAACTATTCTTTTTTTTGAAGGGAGAGCTAAACTGATCTGTAAACTTAGTAAGAGTCACAAATTACAGCTGCCAGATCTCAAGCACTTACCACTTCTCTGCTAAGTGTCACAACTAAGCCTGTGTATGCTCCTCATGCACATGAATGTGGAGTAACCCTGACAAAAAACTCGGGGGCTGGGGGGGGAACGATCCCATGAAAGTAGTTTAAACACTGTAGCTCTTCTTGACAGGTTGATCTCGGTGAGAGACAGGCCCTCATCTGCCTTTAGGGAGGTTGCCCCTTGCTTGTGCAAAGTTAGACTGGATGCCTAACTTCTGTTTATGCCTTTGCAAACCTTCCCCAGGAGTGAACTAGTGAGGCCACACAGCGGGTCCAGAATATCTTCGTCATCTTAAATTTGCTTCCCCAGACAGCTCTGCCTTTCAGCTTCTGTCTGTTGGTGATACGGGTCAGTGAGCGGGGGGGGAGCTTTTGAGCGACGAGTGTGACAAAGATGGGCCAGCCACTGGTAGTAGGAAGAGGCAACTTCATACCCAGAAAATTAGAATAAACTTTTATTTTACTCCTCTCTCTAAATTTATGCTAGGAGTGTCCGAGTCAGGTATATCATCGGTGTATTTATGAATAAAATCTTCGCCTTTGAACACGTACCTATGAAATATTGCAATGCTATCGCAATGAGTGTTAACCTTATAGTCAAATGATTTATTGTGACCCTTACTGTTGTTTTGGAGCCTTCCGAGATACATAGAGATACAGTCAGATTACTGTACATCAAAGTAGGTACATACTTTTATATAGTGATTTATTCATTCATGATTGAGATATAGTCACCTCAGCGGTGGGATGATATAGGATTATCATCACAAGCAATAGTAAAGCTTTATTGACATGAATACTAGATCTTTGACTTGGTCAGGTACACTGAGAAAAGCGCACTTTTTTCCCCTATTCTATTATTATTGGCCATGGTGAGAGGAATCTAGCTCTGCAAAGAGGCTGATAACGTAGGGTATATAAATACAGCAGTGAATATACTGTTTTCCATCAACATGCCTTTTGTACTACATCTTGACATTGTTTGGTTTGGTTTTATTAATGTTGCTCAACGGAGATGTGCATGTCACACCTAAAACTTTTGTCTCTGATACAAAAACATTTCCTGTTATCTGGGTCAAAATCAGTTCCTAAGCAGCCAGATGGCCACCCTTGCGTTGCATAATTGAGATTATATTAGTTGTTCTGTCTTGTATATTGGTAGAAAAATGAGGGACTTGGAAGCATCCGTTGCTTTGCTACTAAATCCAAGCGCAGTGCCTAATACCAATGGGAAAAAGACAGAGGCTGCTCTCTAGCAGGTCAGTTTTGTTATGCTTGGTTTTGAAATAAGCTCGCTCTCTTTTATGCGCTGGGTACTTCACATATTTGAGGTCTCTAGACAGCATTAAGCAATTTACTCTATAACGTTTCAATCAAGCCTGTGGTTTGTTAGAGAAGCGGAGAGTTAGGCTGTGGTGGTAAAGGCGATGCTGAAGAGGTCCTTGCTCAGAGGAAATGGCACTTTATTTGTTAGGAGTTACTACTCAAAATAACGGTGACTGCTGATTGCATTAGGATTCCTTCATACTCTGCTCTCGTACAGCCTCTGTGTTACTCAAAACTGGATCAGGTTTCCCTTTTTACATGTGCGTTTATTTATCCCATTTGTTCAAGTTATTACAGGTACAATTTTACAATGCTACCGTGGTTATTTCTGGGCATAAAAACTGACGCTGAACTGCAGGTTTATTTTGAATGAGGATCTGCTGTGAAGCAAAGCAGGAGTAGCAAATTATTGTCTCACTTACTGTCTTGGATCAGTGGATGAATTTTAATCCATGGCTAAGCAGACAGCTAATTTGGCTGTTTCAGTGAGTGCAGCGACTGCTTGACTCCAGGCCAAGGATCCTCCGACTGAGGTCAGGACCACATGCCTGGTGATGGCACTTCCCATCTCTATGACTAAAAGGGAGAGAGATTCTGGAGCTTCTCTGCGTTGTAACACAGAAAATAGAACTTTAAAAAGTTGAAGAGTAGGTTTTTTCCTACTGTTTGTTCAAATCCAGCCCCGTGTAGGGCAATCTGGTATGTTAACGTTAAATCTATCCACCTGAAATCATTTGAAGATTTTAGTCCAGTTCGCCATGGATAGGTGCCAGTGTTACCGACTAAATAAGCAATTAAATATGCGCTAATTGAGAAAAAAAGTCAGAGGGTACTTGGGCTCTCTGGTTCAGGCACCCTTTTGCTATTACGCTTAACTTTGATAGAACAGAGGTGTTACCTGTGTCATATCTGATCAGGAGATGAGCTGAAATACTGCCTAAAAGCTATCAACCTGCTACCTTTCATAAGCACTCAACTCCCTAAAAATAAAGATCATTTGTTAAAATAAGTGAGATACCACTAATACCCCTAGACTTGCAGTGGGGCTGAATTAAATGAAATATCAAGGAATGAAAATTGATAAGGAATGAGCAATCAAAGAATCAATGCAAAACCCTGTATTTTAATGGAAATTAAAAAGAACAGCAATAAATTAGGTGGGGGATAAATCTTGTGTAGCCATATGATATTTTACACATACAGACACACACACTCTCAAATTAAAAGAGCATTACAGGCTCTACAAACATTTAAAGCCAGTAGGAAGCAGTAGGAAGTGCGAGAATGAAAGCTAATCACACTGCTCAGTACCAAGCCCTTGTGCAGATGCTTTATCGTACGGCCTTGAATTACACCATCGCGTACTTGGAGATCACCAGGAGTTTTCCAGGAAAAACTGTTTTCCTCAAAATTCAGACTATGTAATAGAAAAATGTTAGTTCTGAAGCATTTGGAAGGACTTTAAAAAACAAAGCAAAAGAGACCGTGCAGTAACCAAAAGGCAAGTTGCTGTGGTGTATGCCTGAAATGGAAGTGTCCCAGATACCAAGTGACACCGGTAGAGACAGGCACTTTGGTCTCTTCTGGGTCAGCACCTTATTTCCATGTTTTCTGATACCCTGGGCTTGTTCCTCTCCTTTTTTCTCTCTCTCTCCTCCCCCCTTTTCATGAATAACTTTACAAAGCCTTTGTTTCATCCGCTCTTACGCAGTGGTATATGAATGCAATTTGACAAGGCAGTGGGACTCTTCTCCTTGATCTTCTTCACGAGCACCCCTCTGGCATTCGGAGTAGTACGTGGGCAAAGCTTTCTTCAGGAGTTAGTTTCCACTGTTAAGCTTACCCATATGGGACTCTGCAGGTTTTACTTGGGGCGCACAACTTAAATCCTAATGTGAACCCAACACCGTTGTTTTTCTCCTGTTCCTCTCCCCACCAGGCAATAGCATCTGGGTGCTTAGCAAACACCTGTTACAACCTGAAATTGAAGGAATGAGATCGTCCTATCTTTTAAATAAATCTGTATTCCAAACAAATGAGATTAAAGTGAAAAATGCCTGCTAATTTTGGATATCCAATTAGAGATACCGACTACGTGATTTTTCAACCCCTTTGGCATTCTGCATCACTTGGCGTAGTCAATGCACAGTCTCGTGGATTTCGTCTGAGGTAGGGAGTGATTCCCTCCAGCCTACCAGACCCCAAAATTTCAAGAAGGGCCCTCATAATATGGAAATCTCAGTTAATCATTACCTCTTGAGGCAACTTGCCCCACATTGTAAAAGCTCTGAGGTGAAAGGGGAATGGAAGCAACCTCAGCAGGCAAAATTCAGCTATCGCGTTGCCACAAAGCCCCCCTTTCTCTTCTTGTAATTCTCTACCTCGCACGTGAACTGTACCCAATTCTGTGACAAATTAGAGAGGAATCTAGTGAATAAAAATGACAAAGTTCTGATCTGTCCCCAGAGGGGAGTGTACCTGGCAGGGTTTCGTTTCTGCTTCAGGAAATTTGTGGAATAAACTCTGTGTGGTTGTGTATCATAATGTACGGAGACTGACTCGAGGTGCTCTGAAACCCTCAGGTTAGTCATTTCCTTAACATCCCAGTGCCTGATGTTGCGGCTAATGTTGAATACATAACACGTTTCCTTAGTTCGGTGGCGACGCACACAAAAAATCATTTAAAAAATGGTTTGGATCAGCTCTGAAATACTTCTCTTGAAGGTCATTGAATTCTTTTTTAGCGTTAGAAAGCAGACTGTATTCCAAATAAAAAGCAATAATGATGCAGCTGAACTGCATCAGTTAAAAATAGTGAAATAAAACATTTTGACTTTCAGAATTTCTACCGTGAATGAAATTCAGCCCAGCTACTCTGGACATCCTGCAATTACGCATCCTTGCTCCTGGCTGACGACGTTAGTCGGTTTTGCTACCCTCGCCCTCCTATCTCCCCTCCAGGCTCCTCAACCGAACGGCTTCTCTCTGCTTTCTCTGCACAACCTCTGTGTCTCCTTACCTAATCAGTCCCAGGCTCCCGCCTCCGAACACCAGTCCCGGTTTTTCTCTCCGGACTGCTTGGCTGCTCCTGTCGCCTGCTCTGTCACAGGCTGGGGTTTTTGTTTTTTTCTTTCCTCCCCGTCGTATTCATGAGGAGACCTTTCTTCTTGACACAACCTTCAAATCATTCGGAGCTTAGAAGAGAAGAGGATTCCTACCTCTCAGATCCTGCGCCAAAGCTCGGGCTCACGGGGAAAATTTGGAGGTGGGGATTAAAGGGGCAATCTAGCCTCACCGCTGTATCCTTAAGCTTCTGTTTGCAGAGAGGGCCAATCTTTAGCCATTCCTTTTTCCTGCTAGAATAAAAGGAATCATTACCGAGAGGGTGTTCATGACAAAATTTCTAATATTTACAAGTTAGCCACATTAGGATAAATTTTCAGACAGAGAGGGAAAGGCAGATTTTAAATAAAAAAGGTCACATTTTGAGTCTGTGCTTCAAAGCCTGAGGGCAGCAGAGCATTTCAAAGGAAAAAGTTTCCATTTTTTTAGTATGAGCAAAACTGTTTATTTTTCCATAACCTTGTTCTTGGAAATGGACAAATTGTTTTGGCAGGTATTTTCAAAATAATCTGCCCGGTACAGACAGTCAGCATATCAGTTTTCAGCCTAAGTGATGATGTTTTTTCTAAAGCTACATGCAACAGAAAATATGGTCTCTGCTGAGAAACGTTTGCCAACCCCAACAGAGGGAATGGCAGCGCATCCACCTTAGAATATTGTCACAGATTATGTCTGCTGAGGATTTCTCTTTTTTTTTTAGACATCAACCGCCTCATGGAACGCCAATAGGGTCAGTGGCTATTACTTCCCTATTTTAGAGGCAGAGAAACCAAAACAGAAGGAAAGGAGAAAAAAAATCAAGGATAGAATCCAAAAATCCTGATCTGATTCTTAGTCCCCCATTTATGCACCCATTGCTGCCGCCTCTGAGGGGTGTTATTTGTGCGACGGTCCTCCGGTCTGGAGTATTGCAGGTCGTCTGTACCCTGCACAGACACACACGTCAGAGAGAACATCCCGTGCGTAATTTCTGTGATTTAACTCTCTGTGATCGAAAGTTTGGGGGGGGCTTTAAGAGAGGGCACAGTGGGTGCAGGAGATACCGGCAAATAACAGTGTAATTCAGCTAAGAACAAGCAGCCTCCCAGTTTCAGCTTGTATGAGTGCGTTGGTACCGTATTAAAAAAAAAAAAAATCACGTATTTCTGAGGCGCCTGATGCAACTGAGGGGCAAGGCCCTGCGGAAAAGAGAGGTGTGAGGGGGAGAGCTGTGGTCGGGCCCTGCCGAGCCGGAGCAGTTCGCTGGTGTGACCAGTTGGGTGATGGCCACCGCCTTTGCGGGTGCTCCAAGTACCCTGACTGGGGTGAACCCCGGCGAAGGCACGAGCCAGAGACGCCGGAGGCAGACAAGCTGCATGAAAGTTCATGCCGCTGCCTGGCTCACTTAGGAGGGTAAGAAACACAGTTAAGTGTTAACAGTAAGTGATGAGATAGCCCCGTGCAGACCGAGAGCCTCTGCTAAAAACCGCCCCAACAGCAATAACAAATTCCTTAGCTCAAACTGCAGCCCTCTTCAGAGAAAAAAAAAAGAATTGCCAAATCAAACTGCTGACTCCTTTTTTCTTATCAAAACACCGCAGCATACATCTTAACAGCCAGAAGTAAATCAAATGCGGGACCAGCTGGAACTGGCCAGCTCTTGACCCTCCCTTGATATCAGGTGTGTGCCGCACTTCTCTGGCAGATTAATTTATGATCTCAAGTAACTCAGAGCCCCTAAAACTTTCAGTACGGCTGTTAGGACGAGGCTGAAGGTTTTCTTTGGAAAGCGTCGCCGCTAGAAAAAGTTGGAGGTCTTCCCGATCGACAGAGATACTCCCCTACTGATGTCAGCGACTTTCTTCCCTCCGTATCTCTTATTTTTAAACTCACCCACAACGTGACTATGGGACAAAATTCGGAGGTACGGCCAAAGCCTGGCCGTGCGCGTCTGAGCGACTGTCAGTTCCCTTACGCATGTGGAGCTTCCTCTTTGGGGGGGGTGTGTGGAATTGTGCTTATAGAAATGTAGCCCTAAAGAAACCTTTCGGGTCAAGAAAAAAAACAAATGGGGAAAGGTCCAGGAGAGCGTGTGCCCGAGAGCAGCTCGCAGGCGCGCGATCGGTGGTGGCGGCTGCGAGGAGAGCGTGCCCGCCTGTGTGATCAATATCACGTATTGCGAAAGAAAGCCTCCGTGTTTCGGGGGGGGGAAGAGATTTAGAAAGAAGCTCTTTAATTATTACCTGTGGAGAAGTTAAAGTATAACTCGGCAGTAACATATTCCACTCCCTGTGTTGGGGGGGGGGGGGGGGGTGATGGGGGCCAAGTCAGGCATCTAACCTGCCTGAAGTCTCCATGGGAATAATAAAAAAATAAAATTAATGAAAAAAATTAAAATTAATTTAAAAAGGGGGGGGGACGACAAACATAAAGCATCAGCGAGGCAAAAGCAGAGAGAAAAGGAGTTTGTATTTCAGGCCGCTGACCTCTCTTTGTGCTTCGCGTGGGGGAGCCGCCGAACAGGCTCTGGAGCTGCAGCACCCACGCGTGAGCCTGTGCTCGCTCCCCCGCCGGTGTTTATAACCCCCCTCCCGAAGAGCCCAAATCTTCCGGCTTTCTGCCACGGCCTTTTGCTCGCACACGCTGCTGAGCGGCTCCGGCCGCCCCCACGGGGCCGCCGCCGCCCGCGCAGCCCCGCGCATTCTGCGCGGGGCTGCGCGGGCGGCGGCGGCCCCGTGGGGGCTTAACCCCGGGGTTACTTGCGCATCTCCTCGCCCCTCTCGGAGATCATACCCTCCCCCAAAAAAGGGGAAGGAGAGCGCTGGGGCTTCCAGGGTCACGCCGATCCGGCATTGTATGTATAGGGACAACGTGTGTATATATATATATTTTTTTTTTTTTTTTTTTTCGGGAGTTTGCTTCTTCGGCAGGTCAACGTGTTGAGTAAAAGTTGGTCCAGATTGGTCGCTTGCAGTCCCAGATGCGCGATTAACTCATAAGGAAATCTTTTTTTTTTTTTTTTTTTTTTAAGATAGCAGAATGTAAAAACTCAGTAGAAGCCCCATTTCCTCCTTACTATTAACGAGCAGTCGCGCAGAGAAAATCATTAGAGATATAATTAAATATGGGTCTATTTTTGAAGAGTGTCCTGCAAAATAGCCCCAAAATATGATGTAGTAATTTGATTTTATTTTTTTTTCCTTTGGCACTACAGGTGCTAGCGATGTTTTCCCTTCATTTCCCACACCATGTATATTAAGCAGGGAGAGAACGTTGCTCCATTGTCGGTGATGACCCCAGACTTCGCCGGAATATTTTGCTCCTCGGTGTAAAATTGCGAAGTGGGTCTCTCTCTAAAATTCGCTATATTGGTTTTTATAATTACCTCGTGGTCTAAACTTTTTCGCATCCCATTTCTTAAAGGAAAAAAAAAAGGGGGGGGGGGGGAAGGAAGAAAGAAACTTAGCTGTCACGGTGTGAACATTTCGGCTTGTCTCAAGCCCAGGCTTTCAGGAGCTTTGCCTGGATCGGGTCCCGTGTTTCTGTAGTCGCCCTGCTGAGGCGAGCGTTTGCCCTGCCTGCCCGCCCGCCCTGCCCGCAGCTTAGCCTGGCGCGGCTCTTCGCAGGCCCCGGCGCGGCGGTTCCCCGCCGCTGAGCCCCCGCCCGGCCGGTCCCCCCCGCGGAGCGCCGCGCCGGGCTCTGACCCCCGCCTCGCCGGGATACGCGTTCCCCCGGCCGCATCGCACCGGGGAGCTTGTACTTCGCACCCTGGGGTGTAGTTTGGCTGATTTCAGTGGGGAACTAAACAACTCCTAATGGTATTTATTGCAGGAAAAGAAAAGAAACCCAGAGCGCGTCCGGCCGCCGGCCCCCTCCGTTCATCCCCGCGATTTTATTCTTTCCTCCGGAATATTTTCTCCGCGCCCAGCAAAGCGCCGCTCACGGCGCTGCTTTGCCTCCTGACGAGGCTGGCCCCCTCAGCCCCTCCGGGGCCATAAGCAGCGGCCGGAGCGCGGCGCGGAGCCCCCGCGGCCGCCAGCCGAGGCGAGGCGAGGCGCGGCGCTGGGCCCCCGCCGCCCGGGCAGCCCGCCGCGCTGCGCGCCGAGGCGGCGGAAGGTGCTGTGGTTTAAGCCCAGCCCGGCTCTCGCTGTTCCTAGGAGCGCGTATTTTTTATTTTTTTCCTCCTTTGTAGGATACAGAAGGTGAATAATGAAACCCCTTCGCTAATAGTTTATGAGCCATGAGATTGGAAATGTATATGGAGAGACCAGCGCGCCACGCTAAAAATCACTCGAGGAGGGTCTGGGAGCCCGGCGGAGGAAAGGCTTTGGCGTACCCGGCACCGAGCGCGGCGAAGCGAGGGGCTGCGGGGCGCCCGGGCCGCCTCTCGCTGCTCCCGGGAGAGGGAGCCCTCACCGGGGATGGGGGTGCGGGCGCACCCCGCCGCGCACGGGCCGCGCCTATGGCCGCTGTACGTCCGTGCGCTTGTGTCCCCCCGTGTCTCCCCCCCCCCCCCCCCGCCAGCGCTTTGGGAAGGGGAGCGATTCCATAGGTGACGGGCTCGAGGGGCTGCCCGCGCTGCACAAAGCGCGCGCGCGCTGCCCGCAGCGCCTCTGCCTGCACCCCCCGCGCGCTGCCTGACACGGGCTCGTGCGCGTCCCCGCGCGACAGCGGCCGCGGCCAGGGAGCGCGTGGACCCGGCGGGCGGCACAAAGGCTGCGTGTCGCGCGTGGGCTGGGGCCGCGGGCCGGCCGAGGTCCCTGCCCGGCGAGGCGGGGGGGCTCGGCGGCGGCCGCCTGCCCGGAGGGGAGTGGGGGCGAGCGCCGGGCGCCCTTTAGGCCAGTTCTGGGGGCAACTGGGGGCGCGGCGCCGCAATCGGCTTTAGCAAACGTGGTAAAAGCCGCTTTCCTCGGCGTTTTTGCGGCCGGTCACGTATGCGTGGACGGGGCAGAAGCAGGCGGGAGGGCTGCCGGTACCCCCCTGCCCTCCCGGTTCACGTCTCCGCGGCACTCGCGCCTTTACAGGGGCGGACATTTCACAGAAAGTCGGTGCCACGGGATGTCTGAGGGCATCGCTACCTCCCTGCCGTAAAAGCAAAACACTCATCAACTCCGCTCAGTGTATGCCATCGAGAAAAGTCGCCACGGCGCGAACTGGCACCATCTGTCCTGCCATTCTGGGAGACACAGATATATTTCTTTAGACAGGTCAGCAGTTCTTCCCCGGCCAGCCCTGTCAGGTACCTGTCAGGGGAGAAAACCTCTTCATAGTTGCCGCGGTAGGATCCTTATCAGCGGCAGTTCCGCTGCTGACAGGGACCCAGCCTTAGGCTTCCCGCAAATCAATGTCCTCCAGAGACAGGTAACCGTCGTTACGAGGGAAGGCCAAAACCCGCCGGTACCGCTCAGCCCATCAGCAAAAGATGGGCACAGGGGAGCCGGCTCCGAGGAGCCTGAGGGCACTTTCCCAGGGGCTGCCCGAGGAAGGCCAGGCTGGGCGCTGGAGCCGGTGGCTCCCCCGGCCCCAGGCGGGCCCCGCCGCGGCCCCGTGCGGGGGGCGGCTCTCCCGGCCGAGCCGTCGGGCCGGCCCCGCCGCCGCTTCCCTCCGGCGGCGGCAGCGAGGGGGGCTGCTGCCCACCCCAAAGGGCCACGCCGGACGCTGCCCACGGAGGCGAGGGGGGCGCGGAGCGCCGCGGGGGGGGGGGGGGAGCACTTGGCCCGGCTGCCCCCCCCCCCCCCGCAAAAAAAAAGCGGCTCTCTCCGGGCCCCGGCGGTGTCGGTGCTGGGCGCGCTCAAGGACAAGGCTCTCGCGACGCCCACGCGTGCCTAGCCACGGACCTGGCGCCCACGCGTGCCCGGGGCTCCGCGGCGCCGGGCGGGGAGAGGAGCGCGGGGCGGCCCGGGCGGCGTGTGCCGGCCGCCGACGTGGGGGCCGCACCGCGGGAGCGCGGAAACCCCACAGCCGAGTGTTTCACGGGGCTTTCTCTCGAGTGGTTCCATCGCTCCGTGTCTGACCCAAAGCCCCAGGCAAACACTTCATCCCCCCCCCAATAATTCTGACCTGTTTTCTTTCTATTCCCCACTTGCTTTCCAAGTGAGGGCACGTTCAGGAAAGCCTGCCTGCCCGCCTCCTTCACTTCCACCCGGTATCGCGTGGACACCCCCACCGCCCCCCAAAAAACCCAACCAAAAAAAATCCCCGCAAACGCACCGTATTTCCAACTTGGAGTTAAAGTCGGTGCTAATCCGGGTCAGCCCCTGCCCCTGGCTGGGAAGGCAGGATGGGAGGATGTAACGTATAGGTGGGGGGGGAGGAACAAAAACAACCCCCCAAATAAACAAACAAACAAACAAGAATCTCGCGCGCGATCACAATAAAGTGAAATTCCTTTCTACACACCCACAACTTTAGCTCTGTCTGCTGCCTGGGGGGTTTTAATCTTGCAAAGAGAAAGGGGGGCTCCCTGCGCAAAATTACGCCTTCTCCTCTCATTTGTTAGCTGATTCCATCAAAAAGTTCGCTATTTATAGGCTACACACACGAACCTGGAGTAATACAAACCCTCCCGTGTTGTTCCCCTCGCAAAGTGGCCGGTCCTGAAGCATCTGATCGGGTTTGTGTGTGTGTGCGTGAGTGCGAGAGAGACACGCAGAGCGCGCTGCCATCCGAAAGGGGAAAGAAGATCTCAAGCTGAGAGACTTATTAATTGCTAAGAGCTGCTCTGCCACCAGCCATGTGAGTACCTAACAACGATCACCTTTTGCACAGATGGTCAGCGATCAGGCACAGACACTTTCTGTCCTTTTCTTCCTCCCTCCCCTTTCTTATTTTTTTTTTTATTCCCCTCCTGTCTCCCTCCCCCCCCCCCCCCTTTTCTTTTTTTTTTTTTTTTTTTTTCTTTTCCTTTTTAGTTTGAGTTTGCACGGCTTATTCCTCCCGAAGAGGAGGAATGAAACGTGGGCGAGCGCGGGGGAGAAAATGTGCCGGAGAAGAGGAAGGAAGGAAGGAGTGGTGGAGGGAGAGGAGGAGGAGGAGGAGGGTTTGTTAAGCGATCGCCTTGTCCCCTGAGTCCGAGCCGGCTGGGAATTAGTAACAGCGAGATAACGGAGGTTGTATCCCTCCCTCTTCCTCCTCTTTTCTTTTCCCGGAGCGCTCAGCCCCCCTGACAATTATTACCCTGGTACCGGCGCGGGTAACGAGCGGGAGCCATCGAACCCCATTCCGGGGCATGAAAAGGGAAATTAAAATAAAAGAGCGGGAGCGGGGGTAAGGGGGTCTGGTCGCTCCGCGCACAGCAGCGGCTGCCCGCAGCTCCCAGCCTGCTGTGCAGGCAGGTGGGAAGCGCTCGGAGAGCAGCCGGCTCCCTCGGGCTGTGCCTGCGATTTTGGGGAGGGGGGGGGGAGCGCCCCGGCCCCTGGCCCCCGCCGCCGGGCGGCAGCGAGGTGCGAGGGGGGCGGCAGCGCGCCCCCCGCACGCCTGGCTCCTGCCCCCACGCGAGGTCTCGGCGCTTCTCGGGCAGTCCCAGACCTCGGCGCGGCACAGTGTGTGAAATCAAGCCCCACGCAGCAGGCAGGGCACGGCACGTGGGTTTAAGAAACGGCACGGTTGATTCAAGAGGGGGGGGGGACGCAATCTGTAATAGGAATCGCGGCTCTCGGAAAGGTAGGTGTCCTGGTCTGTGGAGGGATGCAGGGCTGGGAGACTCTTCGCGTGGAAAGGCGGGGTGTGGACAGGGAAGGCGAATTTGCTTCCAGCATGGAGAGGCGCTTTTCTAAACCAACACTTGAGCTCCAATCACACACTCTCAGGTTAGCGCAGCATTAAATTAACAGGGTCGGGGTTATCCGGGGCATTATACTGTGTGCCCGGGACGTAACCTCTGCTCATTCATACACAAAGAAGAGGGAGAGACGGAGTTACACCTGCAAAGCCAAAGAGCACGGTGAGTATCGGTATTTGTTCCTCTCCCTCACATGCCTGTGAACAAAGTTCAAAGGCAGCCGGTGCGTGTCTGGGTCCGGGTCCGCCGGAGCCCCCCCCTCTCCCCCAAAAGCTGCAGCGCCGTCCCCTTTGGTGCCGGGACCCCCAGCACGGCCCCCCCGGAGGCGAGCCCTCGCGAAATAGCAAGAAGAACTTGCGGTATCTTGCTTATAACTTTGCTGCTTTACGTAGGGAAAGGGGAAAAAAAAAAAAAAAAAAGTGGCTTGGCTCGAGCGCTATTTATAGGTGGCAGTAAAGCCTCCTTTTCAATAAGCAGCCCTGGAAAAGAAGCGCCAGAAAACCGGCTGCTTTATCGGTTCGGGGTGCCGGACGGCCGCAGCCGCGCTAGCCGGGCTGGACCTGCGAAGTCACGGCTCCTCTCGGGTTTGGGCAGCGAGAAGAGGAGTAGGATCCGGCTTTTGCTGACCCCTAGCTTGGCCACGATTCAATTCCCAAGCACCAGGTATAGGGCACAAGAGTGTGAGATGGAAGACTTTTCCCTTTTCTTTCAGACCCGCACACAATACAGGGCACCCGCAGGGCTGAAAGTGGGCCAGGGCTACACGGTAGGTATCAGATCACACAAAGCAGAGGAAAGAAATCCAGTTAAAAATACATTAGTTGAAATCAGAGGACGAGCTTGATTTTTTTTTTTTCCCCCTTTTAAACAAAGGTGCACGTTAGAACAAGCTGGAAGCACTTTGTGCCTGACGGTATCCCCCACGCCCATTGGAAATAAAGCAAGAAGCTTGCTCTTTCTTTGCATCTTTTAAACCTTGTTTTAATTAGAATTGCTAAAGTAGGACACCCCGGTGGAAGATGTTTTCAAATATCCACCTACCTCTGCTGTAAGCAGAATTGCTGTCTGCTAAATTGCTTGAAACGCAAAACTCTGCCCCACCCCCAGCTTGTTTTGGCACCTACTCACCCTTTCCCCCCCGAAATTGCAATCGCTTGCGAAAGGTTACTCCATCGGGAGGAAAAGAGAAACCCCAAACAACCGGCAGTAATGAGAGGAGTGGACTCCGAGAGGCTCGCTTTGCCCGTGCGGCAGGAAAGGGTTTGCACAGAGAGCGTCCCTCAGAACTAATGCTTTTTTTTTTTTTTTTTTTTTGAAGTCCTAAATTGGGCGTATCCTTACCCTTCTCCTTTAATTTATTTGATTAAATCATAACAAAGAGAGACTTATGAGCTTCTCGTATTTCCTCACATGTAACCATACGAGAAACCTTTTATATGGAGGCAAGTAATTGGCTTTGGTTAACCAAGGGCAGAGGCTGGGCTGAAGTTTTGCTCCCGTTCCTAGGGCAGAATTTCACGCAAACGCGTGTTACAGCCGCACCTCACGCTCCTCATTTGCGAACCTCGGGGTTTTAAACTGTTTATCTCCTTCCCCACCTTTCTCCGATTTCGCTAATGAGGGTTGCCCATGGCAGGGGCTTGCGGGACGAGGGGGGCTCTTCCCTCGCGGGGTTTGGCGCGTCGTGGGGCCGGGGCAGGGAGTGCCCAGCCCGGTTTCAACTCGGAACCGCTTCTGGACCGCTCCCCGCGTGCATCCGCATCCCACCCGTGTCCTGTGCAAGCTGCTTGTTTCCGCTCCCGACTAAGGACTAGATTAATTTCGCCTTCAGGGAAGTGTGGTTCTGTTAGCTCGCTTCTAGCTTAAATTAGAAAGAAAGCAAGCAAGCAAGCAAGCAACTCTAAAAGTTTCTCAGGTAAAGCTCGGATTCCCTTTGGTTATTACTGAAATTAAGAACCGCGTCAATTAACTCTTCAGTTTGGAAATGCCTGCCCGAGAAGAGTAACGCTAGCTCCCCGTCCTTCTCTAAAAGGCAGTGGCAGGACGGCACTCCGTGCCTGCGGTGCCCCGGTAGCCCACCGACGCGGTGACTCCCCTGCCCGCTCGCAGCCCGCCCTTTGGCCCTCCCTGCCCCCCGGGTTCGCTCCGAAGCTGGGCGGCAACGCCGGGCGCCCCTCACGGCTCCGGGAGGTGCCGCCGCTGCCGCCTCTCCCGCCCGAACCGTCCCCCCCTCGCTCGCTCCCTGCCCGCACCCACGGGGGGGGGGGGGGTGTCACCCCTCGGCTGGGCTCTGGCAGCCCAGTGCCACCTGCAGCCAGCACAGCGTGGGCACAGCGAAAAAAGAATTACTAGCCCCCCCCCCGATAAGAGGGCAGAGGCCTCGTAGCAACAGGTAACGAGGGCACCTGCAGCTTTCCAAGGGTGTTTAACTGCTCATGGAGGTTCGCGAAAGGATGGCATTCGGCAAGGGGGTGTGCGGGGGGAGCGGACCGTCCAGAAATAGTGCTCAGTGCCGCTTTAACAGAAGTTTAACGTTGCTGCGAGGCGAACGGGACCTCTGCAGCGAAACAGAAAAGCTGCCTCTCCTTGGTCTCCTGCTCGCTGGTTTCTTGCGGTCCCTAAAAGCCCCGAAAGCCGCTCCGCGGGGCGGCCCCGGCTCTGGGACGCGCAGACCGCGGGTTTGGGGCCGGACACGTGTTGCTCTCCCGGGGAGCGGGTCCTTCCCCGCGGGGCCCCGCCGAGGATGCTCCGGGCGCCCGGCGCGGGGCCTCGGGCGGGGCTGGGGCGGGCGGAAAGGCACGGCTGCGCGGCGGGGGGAGCGGTGCAGCCCCCCGCCGAGTTACTTCATCGTTGCTCTTGAGGGTACCGCAGGAGCGGGCGCTTCGCCGTCGGGCACGAACCAGACCTCGAGCAAGCGCTCGCAGGGGGTGGGGGGCTCACACCCCGGGCAGGGGGCCCACGGGTACCCCGGGGGCCGGGACGCCCCGCGGGGGTCCCCCGCTGCGGCAGCCGCCGGGGACGCGGCCGGCTGGGGCTCCGTGGCGGGCGGGCAGGGCTGCCCCTGGGGCGGCGGCGGGCGGGGAGGGTCCCCGGGCTGACCCGAAAGGGGGGAGCGCTCCCCTTCCCTCCCCTCCCTCCCCCTCCCCGCCCCGGCTCGGCTCTTTGTTCTTTGCCCCTTTGTTCTCCCTCTCCTCAGCGTTTGTCCGAAGTTTCCAGCGGGGTCGGAGGTGCGGAGGAAAGTTGCTGAAAGCTGAGGAATTACAGTATGCGGATGCCGGAGCAGGGAAAACAGGCGGGGGTCCCTTCCCGGGGGTCCCTTCCCGGGGCTACCAGCCATTCCCCAAATTCTGTCGCTTTGTCTGACTTGCCCAAGGGATCAGTGCGTCGCGCTGGAGAGGGGCCGCGCTTGCAGTGATGCTGAGGCAGAAGGGGGAGATGGGGCTCCCGTGGCCACAGCGCACCCCTTAGGGACGGTGCACCCCCTTTTCTCCATTTGAAAGCACTCTGGTGGGCAACTGTCCTTTCTGTCCTTTCTGGTGGGAAAAGGGGAAAAAAATAATAATCGGTGAACACATTGTAATGAGATGAGGCGGTAGGTCAGAGAGATGAAGGGTTTCTGAATGTTAGATTTTTAGGGCACGTGTATCGGTTTGAGTTGCACAAACCCAGAATGGATTTGGCTTCGTCGCTTTCTTTTCGGCGTTCTCCTTGTTTGCTTGACAGGGCTGTGGTAAAGCGGTGTCCGGAGTTAAACAAGTTGGCGCTTACTTTCAAAGCAGATGGAATATTCTCATAGAGCAACATCGCAGCTGAAAAGAGCGCTTTAGCGTGGTCACTGGGAGATCACGCAGTATGGTTTGGTAGTGACAATAATAATAAAGCTTCCTCGGAAAAGGAAGACCTCTTTGGTCAGTACGATATGGTATAGCCTTATCCTGCCTTTGCTAATCATAATTAAATGCTAGAGAGCTACAAGCTTATTTTACCTTGCACTGAGAAGTCACCAATAACTTTGCAAATATCACAGGATTCTTCCCTCTCCCCCTGCTATACGAAAGTAGGAAAACACTTGATTTGGGTGAGTCAGGGATTAGGAAAGCTGATGTCAAAGGAAGATTTAATACGGTGCATTGGAGGAAGTCACAACAGGTTACGGCCAGAGCCAGACGTGAGTCCTCAACTCCAGCAGACTTCCCCAGCCGCGCTGTCACGCCCCCACCTTTATAACCAAGGATATAATGGGGGAACGTAGCACCTTGGCGTTTGTTGAAAAGCTGCTTGAATGTAATTCTCGTATTTCTTGTAATTAAAAGAATGTCCATAAATATTTATAGCAGCGTAATGTAAATTTACTATTTTTATATATGTAGAGATCCTATAAAATTTTTTTAGAAGATTATTTTCACCGTACTTTCATATGAAATAAAAAGGCTAAAATTGTTTATCAGAGTGAGCCAAATTTCCAGAATTTGTGCACATTTTTCTGATATCAAAACAAGACAAAGTTGAGAAATGAGGTGAGATAAGATTGGAGTTGACTAAATAGATGTTTTAGATCGGGATTTTTTTAACGTGCATACGCTAATAGGGATCATACCATCCTTCTGGCAGATGTTAAACCCCAGGATCAATTTTTTAAATGAAATGGGCTTTGATTTGAGATGATGTGGGGCCTGTTCTTCTGGCTTTGCTCTTTCCCGGCGTTGAGGGGATACAATCCCAGTGAGAAGTCTGGGAACCTCGCAACTGGAAAATCCAGCTTGAGGTATTTCGAGCTGGAAACTCAAGCCCAGAAGCTGTCCTTGAAAACGTTGACCTTTATTATTTAAGCCCGTGGTTCACAGCTGAATGTAATGCTCGGTCACTAGCAAAGCAGAGAAAGATACAGGCATCGTATCGGATGCTTTGGTGACAGTTCGGTTTTCTGGCTGAGCGTGTCTCTGCGCACAAATCTACTAGTTTATTGCTTAAATCCAGAGGCCAGCTGCATTACTTACTATTCTGTTTATATCCCAGTGCTCATAACGTGTTGTTGCAATATCCAGGTAAAAATGTTCAGTGCCATTTACAACAAGGAATCTGCCTTAAGCAATACTATAATCAGTAATAGCTCACGTTACCGAGAGCAACAGTTTCTGCGAATGACTTATCGCCACAGGAGTTAGCAAAGGTACAGCTGTAATTGTGTTCAAAACTAAATAAAAGCAGGCATCCAAGAAGGAGAATATAAATTTAATTGGAAAAATGGATCTTGCAGAGTGCTGTGTGTGATCAATAACGGTTGCTTCTGTCTCGGTAATGACGACGATTAGAGGGCCAAGTGATGTTAGTGGGTACTTGTTCGAATAGAGGGTTTCTGCAGCGTGAGAAAAATTTATTTCTGACTCAGAAGCATCCACTGAAGAAAGGGTGGTTGCATTTATACACTTATTAATTAATCTTCCCTTTTTGCTCACGCTTTTTGCTGACGTACATAGATTTCCTTTCAATAGATGATAAATTTATATATATTTAAAAAAAAAAAACAAACCACAACAGACAACCCCTACTACTTCCCTTGGAAACTCTGACATCAAATACAAGTTACTAAATATTGCACTGAATTTCAGAGGGCAAACCTAAATATATAAAGACGGTTTGGGATTTTGTTGTCTTGGTTTTTGGAGCAGGGGACAAAGCTACTGAATTGTAGTAGTTCGCTAAACTACTGAGTTGTTTAAATGAGATGTCAGGCAAGACCTTTTACCTCTGAATTCTTATCACCTTTGTCTGTTAATAAATACTTGCAGCAAATGAGGGAAAAAATAAATTGCTCTCATTTTTACTTCCCTTGCACTTGTTACTATATCTAAGCAGTTCTGAACAGCATCGTTGCAGAGGAATATGGCATAAAATCAGAGTAAGGAGGAAATTAAAAATGAGCACTCTCTGCTTTATAACAGATACCTCTAGGCATAGGTGTGAATGAATACTGATTCGTTTATACAGTTCTTAAATGGAAAAGCTTTACGTTTACAACAAAGGTAAAGAGCGTGTCGTACTGCATTTAGCAGCTGTTGGTGTGCTAACTTTAGGAAAATGGAGAGCAGCGGTCCCCTCGACATCCCCGCAGAAAAGTAGATCTTGCCAGAAAGGAAAGCAGAGCGTATAACTATAGGAGTTATGGTGAGAACGGAGGCTTAACAACTTTAATATTGTATTTCTTTTCTTTTATTAGTTTATCTCAGTCTTAACAAAATTAAAAGATTTTTTTTTTCTTCTAAATGCCCGTGTTTTATTCTATTGGTATATACTTAATAAAACTAAAAGACCCTTCAGAATAATGCAAATCTCAGGCTTTCAAATGTTACAAG
Source organism: Phoenicopterus ruber ruber (assembly GCA_009819775.1). Lineage (NCBI taxonomy): Eukaryota > Metazoa > Chordata > Aves > Phoenicopteriformes > Phoenicopteridae > Phoenicopterus > Phoenicopterus ruber. Next base: position 23,303,870 of record CM020217.1, read on the forward strand.
GGCCTTATGTGCTTACTACATGTGTAAAATTACCACTAAGCACGGTAAATAATGGTACATGTTGGCTAAGATTCAGTTGCTGAATAAATAGCAATTTAGATTTTTTTTTTCCCCCCTGTTACATCATGTATGGAGAGACCTGGGGCTCATTTCATCATGCAGGTATCGGAGCATGCTTAGGGTGTTCACGGAATGTAGTACATACACTTGCAAGAAAAACTGGTGGTAATGACATGTTTCCATCTAAGTATTTAATCTGTTTCAAAATCTGTCATTCTTAACAAATAGAGTAGTAGTAATAAGCTTAGAAATGACTTCCCCATATTTATATTCTGTCACAAAAGACTTCTTATCCAAAGCACAAAAAGAAGTATTTCTCTGTATTTTCTCAGTCACTCATGACCGTAAGGTACAGCACTGGCACGGTACACGCAATCTCCCTCCCTCAAAATACTTGCAGGACTAGTCCATTATTGCCTACGCATGGTTTTTTGGAACGTACATCAGTAATGCATGAATGGCTCCGGCTTTTTGAGCACAGAGGGGACAAGAGATGATAAATCAATATAAGTTCATTGTACGTAACCGGTTAAGATAAAGGCTGCGTTCTGTTTCCATTGCAGTTAACACCAAAACTCTCGTGACTTTGAATAGCTTCCTCTTACCGTTTGGGTTGGGGAAACGCTCAGAAATCCCAGCCAGCGTTTCAGCTTTGTTGTGCAGCAATACATACGAGTAACATAATCTTCATTGAAAGTTATGGTTCCAGGCCTTAATTTTTTCATAGACTTCTACTTAATATTTTTATATTTCTTATCATGTAGTAGGAGGTTCCCCCCCACCAACAGTTATCACGTCCATGAGTGGCATATTTGGTATTTTGTGTTTAACTATTTCAAACCTTAATCCAAATACAGGATAACAATGAATATTTTTTTTTTTTTTTCCACTTGTATCAAATACAAATCCTTACATTGGTGCCAGTCTTGGGAAGCTGCCAATGAACTGTTGCTAAGTTTAACATCCATTAATGACGACTGTTAAAACGGGTGAGGAACGAACTTACAACATTTTCTTCCAGTTAGGAAAATGTTCAAGTAGACCTGAACTAGGTAATTCCATGCATATGCTTATGGGTCAGTGCTTGCTGAACAAATTATATCACTATTCAACTTTTTTTTTACCTTATTCTTTCATATTTTTGTGTTCGCAAGAAAAGAATGAGACATCTAAAATATGCTTGAAATTTATAATTAAAATATAGATCTTTAAACAAGGAAGGAAAATAGTGCAGACTTCTGAATTATAAATTAGAAAATCTCTTTTCTGTTTCTAACATGGATTTTCTTGGAATAATTTTCTTCCCTCCTCCCTCCCTATTCATCTTGCCCACTTGAAAAATGTTGGAAGTAGTAAGTATTTTAGTAGGATACACTGTAGTGACTTCTCCATGTTCGAAGGGCATTGGAGCTCTTCATATGATGTCTTTGCATCAGTAGAAAGTGTTAAATATTTTTAGGCTGATTGAATCTTTTACATATGGCAAAAATTACAGTAATCCAGAGATGGTTTCCTCTGACATATGGAAATCAAAAGATTTTGCAGCTGTACACGTACCTATACTGCTACTGACATCAGGTACTTCTGGGGTGGGGGGTGGTGTATTCAGGGAAAAATAGAAATAAAAGAAGCTTATACTTCTGACTTGAGTGATACCAACTTCTCTTACACACTCAGTAGATAAACTTGTACTTTATGATTTTCTTTTTCTAATCTGTAATAACATCTAGCCAATGGAGTGAGATAGGTATCTATATAGATATCTATGACACACATATAGATACGTGTGTGTGTGTGTGCGCGTGTATGTACATCTCTATAAATACCACATCACAGCTAGGGAAAAATTTACTCAAGGAGACAAACTTGCTTTAAAGGAAGTGCCACATAAAAGAGGAACTTTATGGGTCCAAAGTTGTCTGTCTTGGCAGAATGAAGAAATTATTGAAACTGTAGCATCCCGCCTTCCTTCAGCACAACTCCGTTTATGTAAGGGAGGACCACCAGTAGCAGACCCATGTAAGCGAGAGTGATCGTAGCGACTGAACTATTTCTCAGTTCCTTTACCCACTATCTAGCAAATAAATTTTCATCAATATGTCAAAATGAAAATCTTTTAGAGGAAAAACATGCAATAGATTCAACCTTTAAATGTTGGGGGTTTTTGGGTGGGTTTTGTTGTTGTTGGGGTTTTTTTTGTTTGGTAGCAAACAGGATTCATAGAAAAATATTCAGGGTGTGTATGTGGGGGGATAACTGGGGGACTGTGATGGGACTGGTACAGATCTTTCCTGAACGAGCAGCAGATGCAGACCAAATCACTAGTCGCTGGAGTGCCAACATCCTTAGATTCGCACTGAAGTTTCATCTGATCTGTAAGTTTGGCGTTACACCCATTGAAGTCACTGAGGTTCATGTTCCACAGTCTGGAACTTCTGCAACCATGCCTAACTTTTACAAGTGGTTTATTTTGATACTATAGTTTAAAATGTTTGGGTAAAACAGACAGGGCAAACCTGTGTTTGATTATAATACTTGACATTTAATGAGTGAATTTAATCTATTCATCCAAGGGGTATCAGAGACATAACCCTTATTTTCATGTAAGGAAACAGAGGCACAGAGAGAGAAGTGACTCTCAGAAGCCCAAGTTCCCAATGATATGTTGGTGATGGATTTGGGAATACGGAGCGGGTTGCATACACCTGCTACATGGACATTGTAGCCTCACAAAGCGCATGCATTTTATGGTGCCTTCACAGACCGCTAAAACCTTGTTCCAACTGTTTCCTCAAGAGTTTTGCGACACTCATTTAGTGGCAACGCTTCACTCATCCAATGTCTATAGAGCTTATACCTTATAGTCACCTGGATGAGGATTGGAAGACCTGTTTGTCTTTCCAGCACCCGAATAATTTCTTGAATGTTAACTGCTCTATTTGTAAGCATATCAGCAGAATTAACCTGAAATCAGCTGGAATTGCTCTTGCATAGCAATTTGTTGCACTGAGGCCGTGAGGAAGAAAACTAGCATCTCATGTTGTACATCCTCTGCAGCAGCATAAAGCCGAGAGAGAAAAAACGAGGCGTAGCGGAAAATAGTGAAGGGCCATTTTCATTGGGCTTGTACCTAAAGAATTGTCCCAAGAAGCAGCATATACTGCTGAAATAGAAGAGACTGTTTCTGGGTGTTAACTCTGGGTAATATACTGCCATGGTAACTTAGTAATGTGATATCCTATCCGCACAGGTAGGAATGTAGAGCAAGTCTCCTAACAACTGGAAATTAATAGACCAATCTCTTAAAAAGTCATTATTCATACAAAAGAGAAAAAAAAAAAATGATTCAGGCAAAATCGTGTATCCTACCACGCATCTGGCTGTAACAAGTAAGGGTCAGGAATATGGTTGTATATTAACAGCTATTAAAATAATTGACTGTGGCCATGGCTTTTCTCTTTCTGTAGTCTTAGCTGAGCACCCCTGTCCCAAGGGCCCAGAGCAGGGGCTGAGACTGTGGCTGTTCAGGCTGCGTGCGAGCCTCATAAACACAGGGCGCCTACTACGGGGATCACCGAAGTTCTCGGGATGGCTCCGGAGGGACTCGGATGGGGTGTTCGTGAGCTAGTGGCTCTACTTCTCAGCAGAAATTTAGCATCAAAACATTATGGTGAAGTCTCCTAACTAGTAAAATTGCTCTAATGTAATGAACTGTACCATGGTATCCAATAGTACAGTGCAAAAAATTGCCCTAAGTAAAATTACCCTTGTTGAAATAAGTGAATAGAGAAAATAATGGACGCAACTAAACTCTGGGTAGCACATACAAAGAATAGCGTTAGTCAGTTAGGAAAAACTGGTTTGATATCAGCCAGTAATATCAGTCTCCCTGAGGTTTCTTTTAATTCTCCTGCAACTAAAATGAGAACTGCCCTTAGTCTAAGGGGACTTCAAGAACATGCCCAGCAATGACGTTTCACGTACGCCTTGTAGAGTGCTGGCGGACACAGACGCTAACGTACTCAACTCCAGGCTCAAAATTTTCAGCCACATCGGAGGCATGCTTAGCCGTCTCATGGGAGAAGGCAAACAGGGATGCGGAGGTGTTCGCAAGAGATGGGGTTCCCCACCCTTAGCTCCTCCATGCCTTCCCCTGGAGAAGCCCGTTGGGAGGACGCGCTCCAGCTCGGCAGCCTGGCTGTGCGAGTCCGGCCGCACCTGGGTGAACACCAGCTCCCTCCTGCCCTGCCCTGCCTGCCTCGCTCGGCGCAGGAAGGCAATGCCAGCTGGCTACGCCTGTCCTCTTTTCTCGTCTGTCTTCGGTCGGAGCTGCCACCTGAGCAGAGGATGATCCCTTTCATCACCTACTCGGGGCTATGACTCTCAAGCCCAAAACTGAAAAGACCGTACCCTGCAGTGGGTCTCCTTGTTTTGGTGAAAATGGTTGAAACTCTGCCATCTAACTACAGAGCAGATTAAATGACTGGCGCTATTTTGAAGCATCTTTTATTTTCTATTTCATTATCTACAAGTAGATGTATACAGATTTGGGGACTATCCTTTGTATTCTTTCCTGAATCTTCTTAGAAGACAAAAACAAGACCAAAACCTACCCCTCCTTTACTAAACTTATTTAAAAAAAAAAGAACCAAACCCCCCAAAACCAAACAACCCCCCAAACCTATTAGATCACATATTTTTACAGAGATTTTCTTAGATACGACAAGGTTTCTAAAGCTTTATAAACTTCATGTTTGTATGCTATTAACAAACTGCGATTCAGTAACGCAATGGAAATATCATAGCTGAAAAGGAAATAAACAACCTTCCTCCTTGGCAAAATGATCGTTACCTTGCGTGTAGGAAAAGCCTCCGTAGCTGGCTGCCTTTGCTGCAATTACTGGTGTACTTTCTTCCCAGGATATCCCGTTGTTTGCCACACTCCCGCCGCGATCTTTTTCACAGGGCTTTTGGATGCGGGAACTCTATCTGATGAAATGTTTTGTACAGCACCTAACAAAATTACCTCCTTACCCTGAACAATGCTACTTTGCTATAAATACCTAATGAGAACACGTCTCTGGTAGCGTAAACCTGGAGCAGTTACCCTAATTTTTGTAGAAATTGCTCTGCGTTGACGCTGGGGCAACTCGGTTGGGCTCGACGGCAGCAGGTCTCTCGCCGTGCCTTTTGCGGCGCGAGAGAAGGACCTGGTATTTTGGGCCTGATTTCTGCAAAAAGTTGAGCACCTGTGAATCTGCTAACATCAGCAGGAGAGGAGAGCACGTGGCGCCTGGCAGCGGCAAGCCCCACTAATTTCTGCACTGCCCAGAAATTAACTTCAAGAGCCTCAAAATTGTCATTAAAATTCAATTGTTTCCCTTCACATTTAGACATCCGCCTACGGAAAAACACCCATGGTGTCACTTCTCCCCCTCTCCCCGGGGGTGGTACCGGGAGATTAGCTCAGGAGGAGGATGGGAAGGTTGCGGCCTTAATGGGGACTGAAAAGACAGAGGCAAGAAAACGAGCTTACCTCGCTGCACTAAAGTTAAGCAGTAATCTACATGGCTCCAACGCCGAAATATGTAATAATGTGGTTGTAGGATTTCATTGCTAAAGATTTCGCATTGGTTCTGCTTCTGTCTTGGCTATATAAATATTTATAACTTTTAATTTTATTGCTATTGCTGTTTAATATGACCAAAATATCGTGGAAAAGCAATTTCTCTTTGTTTTAATTAGAAATTGAAGATCAGATCCCCAGCTAGTATCAATTAGTATGACTCCACTGATTTCAGAAGAGCTGCGTCAGCTTTCACTGGCTGTGTATCTGGTTCCCAGTTTGTGGCTCTGACCAGCTAATTACTGAATAAGGCTTCACCATACCACGACATTCACGTATTGTAATGGAACTCAGGGTTCTGACTGGGGTTGAGTACTTAAATGTAAGTAAATGCATCGGTCTGTGGAATAAGATCTTTTCACTTTTCTCATCATTTTCCATCACGAAAACTGGTGTCTTCTCCTTCCCACCGGCCCCTTGACCACCTGCTAGAGGCCTGCAGGTCGAAGAGGAAGGATGGGTTCAGTATCAGCACCCTTCACACAGGGCTCTAGAAACGAGCATCTTTAATGCACGCCAAATGAGGTAAATTACAGGGGAGTGTTTGCAGCCGACATTCCAGGGCTGTGAATGCAGCCCGGGAACCCGTGGTCCAACAGGCTTTGTCAGCCTGACTGATGCTAAGAAAGGCCTTCCTACAAGCTTCTGTACACCATTTTCTACCTATATCTATCACGTCTTCGCAAGTACAGCTTTTCGTGTGTGCCTGGGGATGTACTTACGCATTTTGAAAAGTTAGAAGACACAGTGAACTTTTAAAGCTGGATTACTGTCTATGTGCTTCAAGCAGGGTCTAGATGGAGTTGAGGTAGTTGAGGTCCTTCAGTCCAAAATTGTTTAAGATCCAATATTGACCTACTTATCTTTTGACTTAACATGCCAGGTAGTTCTGCAACCTCAGGGAAGACTTAATTCAAACAGCCAGCATTGGGTTTCCATAATGGAGTGTCACAGGTGCTTTCTTCTCAACTGCAATAGTATCAGTTCCTCTGTCTTTATAGAAAACATAGCAGTTAGAGAATTCAAGTTCGGGGATGAAGGGTTTCATGTTTCCTCTTCTTCCAGTCTATAAACTATTCTATGCGTAGGCTTCTTCCGCTCTTCCTTTTGAAGCTCTACCATCAGCGTTTAAGGTTATTCAGGCCAGAGAAAAGAAGCGTCAGGGAGCATGACTGTAGCCTCCTCTAAGAACATTGAATTATGTGGGGTAATTCTGGATCTCTGGCTTCCAGGACTCCTTTAGCACTTATACATTAAGAATAAAATACATTAATGGGCTTTTGAGAATTCCTGAGATATGACCTGAATCGTAGATAGAGCCTATCTGCCATTAAACGTAATACCTTCTTGGCAGCCATTCCTCTTCTGCAACCTTTGGCTTTGAGATCTGTTTTGGAGAGGCAAGAGGCATTCTGGAAATCTTGTAGGCAGCACCTGTATACCCAGGAATCAGGCCCATCATATAGCGTTTTGTACCGGTACTTTCCCCAGTATGTCACATGTACTTTGCACATACAGCACGGTTGTTTAAGTGCAGACTGTTAATCATTGGTTATTTTAATATTTGTGTAGTGTGTGGAAGGGGAAAGGGCTTAAATTCTCTTTGTATTTTAAGTAACTGTCTTGGCAGTTACACAATCCATAGTGTTTCTATTTTCACGGAATGCAATGTTTGTGACCAACGTTAAAATGAAAGGAGCAGAAATCGGATATGGCCAAGCAGGTTCCAGAGTTGGTCTGGACTGGGTCAGCCTCGCACTGCAGCCGGCTGTCAAGGGCATGCGGCAAGGTGCCACTTAGCGCTGTACAATCTGTCTGCTACGTACACGCAATATTATTACTTGCTGATGGCAGTTTGGCAACTTTGGTCTCTATCAAGCAAGCCAAATTCCGATCCCTTTACTACTTCACAGAGTTAGTTCAAATTCCTCCGACACTCGGCTCCATTCTTGTTAGCAGCCAGATTGCAGAAGCTAAGAGGTGAGCTTGCTTATTCGGAGCAGACTTGCATCTCATATTGGATGAGGGCCCCACCCCAAATCCTGATCTCGGATAAATTAACTTTTTAACGTTGCATTACCACTAGTGTACAAGCCAAATACCTACGCAGATATTTAGGTTCCAACAGCCAAATGCAAGCTCATTTTTTTCTTCTGATTTATAAGTATGTTATGTTTTACAGACGTGAGTAACCCATGTGGGATATCTTTCCCACAGAGTAAAACCAATGTAAATTCACATGACTCAGGCATTTGTTTCAATGCTCATGTATAAACTCTCATTAGAAATGATTATGCTTGAAGATCAAAAGAAAAGTACACTCGCTTGTATTAATGTTTAATGCATAATTCACATTGTTAGAACAAAAAACAAAACAGTCGGTCGTTGTTATGACAAATATTAAACATTGGCGCTACTAACCAATTCCCATAGAGGATCCTTCATTTCATTGCGTTGGCTGTGTGCTGAGATTTCCTCTTGCGCATGTTGTGCCATCGTCTCGGAGATTTAGAGACGCCTTCCTTGCTGGATGAGTAATTCCCCTGTAACGACGGGAGTGGGGGACAGCCAGGATACCCTACCACTGCAGGTGGCTCCAACGCTCAGAGACCTCTCTGTGGAAGCAGAGTGTAAAATAACCTAATCCAGTTGTTTACACAAGTGGAATTTCAGACCAGGCATGCTCCCGTATGGTCCAAAACTCTCACTGTCTTCAATCTTACTCTAGTTTGAGCCTTCATATCAAGACTAGACCCATGGTCAAAGTCACCCAGCACGACAGAATTCAAGAACAACTTGATTTCTTGTTTTATGTTTACCCGTGTTTTACCTTCTTTATTCAATGCTTACTTTCTTACCAGAAAGCTTCTTACTTAAACAAGCAGGTTCGGTGTGAGGGAGGCGTACATGAAATCCCTATATCCTCAACCGAGAGCATCACAGGAGACCAAAGCTATGCTCACAATGACAAATCGACCTCAGGAACGAGAATCCTATGTGTGGCATCATTGCCTGTTACACGACTAGCGGGGCTACTTCGTCTGTCTAAGGGAAGATCCCTGGGTACCCTCTGCCTTCCCACATTACAGTCTTTCACACAAAGGAGGAGTTTTTTCTTTTCATCTTCATGGCTTTTATTGGCTTTTCCCATGTCAGTGTTTAGAGGGTCAGCAATTTGTACCATCTAGCTTTTGTATTTATGCTTCTTTCAAAAAATTGGCTGTTTTACTAGCTGAGCTCACATAATTTCTTTCTCATCTAGTTTTTTCCTTTTTTTTTCCCCTAAAAAAAAAAAAACACAACCCAAAAAACCAACAACCAACCTTGAGTTTACAGGTGAAGAGTCTGAATTCATGTCAAAGAGTCGCCTCTCTTCCCAGGGAGGTCTATGGCACAGAATGAGACCAAATGACATTTGACAAACTTTCTGCTTGGCACAAAGTCGCAAAAAAAAAATTTGTACGTTCTCATTATCGTTTTGGTAACTTTCCTGTACGCCAGTAGTGATACAATACACCTGATTCAGGGCAGAGTAGCTGCCCGAGTTTCAGGTAGGTCCTTCCTCATTCAGATCTCTGTAAGCAAACTATAAATCAGCTCTCTATTCTTCAGGTGCGTTCTGAAGGCCCTGTTGTTCCGCAAACCCTCTGTGCAAGGCTGAGCGCTTCCTCGTTCGGGAACTAATGTTGTCAAATTAGAAGGGGTGCTATTGCTTTGAATGGTATGCAGTCAAAGTACAAATGGATCACGGGTGTTTCAGAGGACAGAGCAGAGCTTTGGTTTTTTGTTTTTCTTTTGTTTGTAACAACCCACTCAAAATATTTACAGTCGAGAAGCTGGTATTTTCTCCAGTAAAGAACCTATTGTCTGCTTTAAGGCAGCTGAGAACTTACTCAGACTATATACTGGTTAAATTGCTTATTTTTAGTGGAGTGCACGTGGCATTGCTATCCTGGAATTGATCATAAATACATAGCTGTTGTGGGGGTTTTGTTGAGAAAGAAAAACCTGGAATGAATCAAATATCCTTCACGAGGAATGAAGTAGGTCAAACGTTGGGCTAAATTAACCTCATGTTATACAGAAAGACTAAATTCTGTTGCTTTCACCTGTGGGACTCTGGACTCGTCTACACACCAAATTATTCCTAAACACTTATTAGGTACGCTGCAGTAATCGCATGACTAAAACCATGCGTAGACAAATCTTACGCCAGTACAAGAATTCACTTTCTTGAATTATCTTAATCCACTTTGAAAGTGGATTAAGTGAAACCAGGAAACAACTCGGTCATTCCAGAATGAATAAGCTATCTGAACATAGTTCTGCTTTACATTCACATCCAACCTTATTCCAGCATAATTTTCCTGGGCTGAGAGGCTCTTAGGATATATCTACATAGCAAATGAAGGTGTGATTATAGACATACCAACCTTTCCTTTACTCTCACTGGCATGAGTAACAGCAGTAATGAAAGACGGTGGGAGAGACTTCAGTACAGCCTATTAACCGGAGCATAGATGCAGTTGGTTGTGACCAGCCTCTGCTGAAATCCACCCCATCACACCCTCGCTTCAGATACAACTCATGTCCCTCAGACTAATACCGGGGTTGGGAACGCGTCTCTGGTGTGCGCGCGCACCAAAAATCGCGTATGCGATAGGACCGCGGAGCTGAGCTAAATGGAAAACGGGTGAATTTAACTTCAGAGGTTAATCACATTGGAGAAGCAGCATGGCTCACACATTTTTAACATACACACCTTTGACAACCAAATAAAGTGTCAGCTGTGAGACTGTGGAGGCCAAATTAAATATGCTGTAGACAAGCACAACTCAGTTGATTTCACTAGGGCTGAATTTGGCTCCGTAGGTGAGATCTTGCTTATTTGACTAATACTTGTTTTGTTGCCTATCTGCTCATTTATTTTAATGAAATTAATGCATTTTAATGTTCCTTTAAGTGCATTCCAAAAATAGCAATTTGATTAACTAATTCACTTTTAAAAGTGTAACAATCACAACTAAAAATCTCCCTGTTAGCTGAGGTATGGAATAATTGCAAGTAGCATCTTGGGTAGCTATGCCGTACCCTTCATCCTTTTAAACGAATTCCCCACATCAATCAGAACAGCCTCCCTTAAAAATGAATGGTGAAATATAGACAACAATCAAGGTGTACACAGTGCTTTTCAAGTCTACCAAAAAAAATTTATCAGTAATGTACTCTGTACTCAGTGCTGAGACAGTACACTTAGGTAAGAATTTAGTCTAAAAGCAGTACAACACAATTCTGAAACAGAAACATGAAACAAACCTGTCTTTCTAGCCAAGCCAGAAAGCATCTTGAGTAGCTTGGGTTAAGAAAAAAAAAAAAAGTGCTTTCCATTTCAGGCTCCTTAAAATGATGCTCGGACTGTACTATATGCCGAGAAGGATTTCTTTTTTTCCCCCAACTATTTTTCCAGTTGCAATAGACAATCTCACCATTTAAAATAAGGTGCTGTTTGAGAGCACCGAGTCCAGCAACAGAAAAGGTGTACACTAACTTCTCCCCAACTTCGTGTCTTTATAAAAACTGGAACAGCAAAACCTGATTCGTAACAACATTAGGCAGTTTTCCCTTTTATTGTATTTAAATGAGGAAAATGAAAGTGTCAATGCTAGTATTAAGGCTGAACAGAGGCAGTTGCAAAAAATAATTTAGTTTCAGCCCTGCTGCGTGTGTCCCTTCGTGAACTCCACCACGCTACTTACGTGTGTATCGGCAATGTTGTAACTTGTTATTAAAATAGGTGGTGCCAAAGGCAGCGTGGAACAGGTAAACTTGACTTTGGGCGTTGCTGGGGCGCTCTGTGGTCCCTGTGCAGGTGTTGCGGTGTATCAGCACTTTGGGATATTAACAATGTGGATGTAACAACTGATCTTTAGCTAAAGAGGGACTTAAATCCGAGCTACTGTGGATGGTTTCTTTTCCAGTGAGGCCTAGTCCTGGAAATACTTTTGCACGCGAGTTAAATCCAACATGTAAAAGGTCCCCTGAATCCAGCGAGACCGTTCACGTAGGCTTCCAGGATTTGCCTTTTAAAAGTACAAAAATCAAGGAAAGCAAACGCAGGTGGCTTGCCAGCCCCCACCACGACTGGTAACGGCGCGGGCAGCGTGCGCGCTGGCCACGCTGCCTTCGGGGGTGCCTGCGGGCCTAGGCTCGCTCTCTGTCTTAACGTAAAACGCCCCGCTTTCGGAAATAGATGCTCCGCAACCCGAGCGGCAGAGGTAGGGCGAGATGGTTCAAACCCCCGTGCTTAAATCCCGCCAGGGTTTGCGAGAGCCTTTCGCTCTCCTTAGCAGCGACGCCATTGTGCCAGCGAATTTCCAAACTGCCGCCGTGCCTCCCCTCGGCCCCCGCGCTGCGCGGCCCACGGGGAGCACGGGCGCACCCCAAATTTAACCCAGTGCCATAGCAGTCTGTGCCTCGGGGGCTGCCCCCCCCCCCCCCCAAGCCTTCCCCTGCAGGGGCTTGGAGGACATTTGGGGGGGGGGGGGGGCGCGGCGCCGGGCCTGCACGGCAGCAGCGGTGCGGCGGCTGCACCGCCAGCAGCGTTACTCCTCGCCTGCCTTCCTCTTGCATTTCGGGAGCTTTTTTTTTTTGCCTTTTTTGTTTAAATTTTTAATTTTTTGCGGTGCCCCCCCCTTCCCCCTTGCAGCCGGCCCGCGGCGGCTCGGCAAATGGCCTGCTGGCGGCTGGCGGCGTGTGCGTGCCTGTGTGTGTCCCCGCGTCCCCTGGGCGAGGTGTCCCGTCCGCCGCCGGAGGACTCGGCCGCCCGCATCCGGGCTGCCGGGGGGTGGCACCCCCTCCCCGCCCCCCCGTTTTCGGTAGGGTTTTGGATTTGGTTGGGGTTTTTTTTTTTGGGGGGGGGGGGGGGGAGGTTGGTTTGGTTGGTTTGGTTTGGTTTTTTTCCAGGTGGGACTTGGCGGTGACCGGCGAGGCTCGCCTGGCACTGAATGTCACCCTGAAGGTAAAATGAAAGACAAAAAGATGAACGCATGCCTGCTCCCCTCGGCCGCGCCGCCCCGCGCCGCCGCCGCTCCCCCGCGCCCGCCGGCGAGCGGCCGCCACCATCGCGGGGCGGCAGCCCCCGCCGCGCCCCGGATTTCCTGTCCCCGCTTTTTATTATTTCGCGTGAAAAACACACACAAAAAAAAAACCAAAAAAAACCCCAAAACCCACCGCATGCAAAAGAAACGTGCACGTACCCGGTAACGAGCCCAGGAAAAACCCGGCCGCTTCCCCCTTCTCCTGCCAAGTTATCATTGAGAAAACAGACAGGCGGCGTGACGTCCCGGGTCAGGCCGAGTGCGGACCGGCGCTACCAAGGCGGCAGGGAGGCCCGGGGACGCCGCCGGGGCCGGGGCCGCGGGGGCCGGGGCCGCCGCCGCCCGCCCGCCGCCGCTGGCCGCCCGCCGGGCCGCGCCCGCCGCCGCCGCCGCCCCCCGCGCCCCCCGCCCCGCCGCCGCGGCGCCGCGCGGCCTGCCGCCCGCCGGCGGCTCCCCCCTCGCCGGCGGAGGTCGCGGGAGCCCAGTTAAAGGAGGCGTGTGTAAAGATTTTGCAATGTCCCTGCATGGTGTTGTAGACTTTCCTAGCAAAGAAACCGGCTTCGGCTTCTTTAAAATCCCCGACGACTCACCTGATTAACCTGCCTGCGGTTCTGAGCTGACCAGGTAAAGCGAGCCCCCCCCTCCCCACCCCGCACCTCTGCCAGCTGACATTGCATCGGGGGCATGTTTTTGCTTGGAGACGAGCCGCTGCCAGGAGCGCTCCCCCCCCCACCCCCCCCCCATTCCACCTTCAGACCTTGCCAATTGCACTTGCTCAGAGTCATTCTCCCCCCCAAAATCAGCTTCGTAAAAAGCCGCACAACAGCACCGGCCACCCGGGGGTTAGTGGTTCTCGTCTCTCGGACAATTATTTAAAATTATTGGCCCGGGGAGCGGGGGGGGGGAAGGGAGGATGATTTTTTTTCTGCTGACAGATCCTACCCCAGCAGGTTTTGTCCTCCCCCCCCCCCCTTGCCCAGGGTCAGGAGTGCCGGGGAAGTGACGAGGCTTTAGCCAGCAAGAGTTTGGGGCCGGGGTCCCGGGGTGGCTCTGGCGGTTGCGAGCGGGGAAGGGGGACCGGACTCTCAAAGCCGGTGCCGGGCCGTGTGTGACTGTGGCGGCGGCTGCCCGTGTCGCCCTGCCTCCCCCGGGGTGCCCTTTCGGGAGCCCCGAAGTGTCCCGGCTGCAGCGCGGCCCGGGCAGCGGCGGGGCCCGCCCGCTCCGGCGGGGAGAGGCCGGCGGGGGGGCCCGTCCTCGTCCCCGTCCCTCCCCCGCCGCCCTCTCCTTCCTGAAACACTTCTGCGAGCGGTTCGCGGGAGCCGAGCAGGCCCGGCGGGAGCCCTGCGCGCCGGGCGGGGGGCATCGCTGCTGCTGGGTGTCTCTTTATTGCTGTCCCCGGCTGGCTGGAGCGGCGGCGTGGCCGCGCCACGCGGGACGCACTTTGCTCTGCTTGTGCCGTCGCGTCAGGACCCGCGGCCGCGTGGGCGGGCGCAGAGGGACACGCACGCACAAAGGCAGCGGGGCCGCTCGCACCCCAATTCAGGAGGGGCGAAGGAAAGTGTGGAAAGTCGGCGTGCTGCTTGCTCCTCCTGGTGCTGCCCCCTCCCAGCTCCCGGCTTGAGGGCTGCAGAGAAGCGGTTGCGTGTGGGGTCTGACCGTGACCCGGCTGCGAGGAATTTTTTTTTTTCCTTTTTTTAAATTTTTTTTTTTTTTTAATTTTCCCCTGGGCGTTAATGCTATGAAGGAGCGAGTGGTCTGGAGGTATATTTTGAAGTGCTGCAGGGGAAGCGCTCCGAGTGCTTGGTCTGGTGAATGTGTTTCTCATGCTAGCAAAGAAGAGAGGACTGCATTTAGGGGATGACTAAATAATGGGGGAGGCAAGTAAAAATGAGTAGAATATAAAGGCGAGGAAAATGAAGGTGAATGGTAGTGTGGGAAGGCAGGCGCTGAGCAGCTTGGGTTTCTCTCCTGTAATTCCTCCCCTCGCTCAGTATTCCCCCCCACCCCCAATCCTGTCTTTTCATACTATTAAAGAGACTCTAGCAGCAAACATAACCCAACAGAAAAACAGATGACACCCCCCCACACACACTTCAACCTATCTTCATTTGTGGCGGGGAGGGAAAACTGAATGCCCTTTGTATAAAACCACCAAAGTTTTAAGCATTTATTGGCCACCCTGTCTCAAATACGGAGTGTAAAACTTGCCCGATACATTTTGGTGTTACTTCCCTGTTTTATTTCAGAGGACAAAATGTTCTGCTGTAGCATACCTACCGTCCCTTTCAGAATGGGAGTAGTTTACAATATAACCTACATTAGATTATACATGGTGCGTGCGTTGCATTTCCACTGAAAATAGCCAAAGACTTAGAATGACGAAGCGACTCATGTGGTTATGATCTTCCTTGTCTTGAGAGCGTCAAGGTAGCTGTGGTTCTGCGTGCTGGGGACGGGGCGGGGGGGGGTCTGTGGTGTGAGGGGGTTCGTGTCTGTATGGGAACCTGGCAGGTCTCCTTTTAGAGGACTTTAAAATGTGCCAGGGGCAGGAGAAGGTAAACATGACATTCGGTGTGCTCATTGTCAAAATAAGGAAAACAAATCGATTGCATTAACTGTGTGTGCAGTATCACAGTTATCCCGCAGTATTTTGTCAGAAATTAAAAGGTTACCACTAGAGTACTGTATCCCTATCTCGAGCCGGGCACCACTTATTACTGCAGCGGTATTTCAATATTAAGTGATCTTAGAGATATTTCATCTTTCATTTTGAATCCTGAATTTGAATCAGCGTTAGGATGTCAGGGCTGCGAGATAAGGTATAACAAACTAAGTAGACAGCTGAAGGGCTCCTGGTGAAGGTGTTGCTGAGAAGGATATCTTGGGCCGTTCGCAGTAACCTTGTTTACAGGGACGTTTCAATCGCAACCCGAGTTTCAGCGAGAGGCTGCCTGGACTAATGCCTGCGCGCCTGAAACCCATCACGAGTGTCTTTTGCGCTCTAACCCTTCCCTCTGCCTTCCTTGCCTACTCGCAGAAACTTTTCTGGAAGGTTAGGATGATTTTCTGATATGAAAATTAAGATGTTTTCCTAAGAGGAACGCTGCTCTTTGAACTCGTGTACATTAGCAACAAAGTATTCATGAGGTTTGATTTTTTTTTTTTTGGTTCTCTGATGTGTCGGGATCAGTAGTTACACCAGGCTTTTTAACTTCATGTATATGGCTTTGATTTATTATATTTAAGTCTCGGCCGTTTCGAACGTATTTTGCAGCGCATGAAGTCGGTTCGAGTCAGAATGTGAAAAGATGCATATTGTAACAAGGAACAGTTTTGTAGTCATCTGCTAATTTTTTGTTTTCTTTTCCTAAAGCTGTTCCAGGAAAATCACGTGCATTTAGCGAGTGGGTGCTAAATGCCAGCAGCCACACTGATGAAGAAAAATGCTGTTGAAATACTTTGGAATAATAAATAGGATACGTAATGGTCAACCACAAGATAAAAATTTTACACAGTGTTTTTATGGCTCTAAATTGGCTGCATTGTAAACCAAGCTTACTACTCTATTAAGTCATCAGAGTTTTCAATTATTTAAGATTTCTAGTCAAGCTATCTAATACAGTCTTCATCGTGCATATCAGAAAATTATACATGAGGTTGTGATTCCTTGTTGTTGGTATGTGAGGGCTTTGTTGCGGATGGGGGTTTAATTTTGACTTATCAGGACAAATATGACAAAGCATGCGCACAGAAAAATGGTATGGAAATAGCCCCAGTCCTACGAAATGGGGATAGTTACAGCACTGAAACGTACCTAATACAACGTGAGATCCACTCACTAAGAAACCTTGACAGTATCTGCCTTGCAGGTACCGTGCGTTTGGAAATACTGTATCTCCATTTAAATGCAGATCTTCAGTTTTCTCCAGGGGGCAGTTGGCGAATCTTTCGATTGAACCACCGGTACTAGAAAAACTAACTGAAGATTTACCCGTGAACAACAGACCCTTTCAAGTCTGCCTTTTTGAAATAATGATTATAAAATGTCCTAATATCACAAGTTTGTATTGATTTTGAATGCCTTTTCAAAAGTCACACGAAAGGAGTAGTGTCTTTTACTCAAGGCAGGCCAACGTTCGCGCGCTTGTTTAGCAACCTTAAGAGAGAGGGAACCCTTACAAATAAGTTCTTTGTTTTCACATGGGTATTGTGTTTGCATGTGAGTTTCCTGAAATGGACAGAGCAGTCTTGCTTTGATTTTGACCTAGATTCCTCCTGATTATTCCTATACGGCTAGTACCTGCTTATTTCCCACTGTGAGAATAGGAGACCAACTGTTGATGCTCTCTAGCTGGGGCTGCATGGGCAGTAGGCACGCACGCCCCGTAATCTCCCCTCCTCCTCCAAGGCTTCATTAGTAACGGATAAAATAGCACCGCAGTCCAAAGGGGGTGCAAGCCAGTGTTTCCTCTCCTGTGAATTTTCGTTCTTTGAGGGTTTGACTCAAAGGAAGACAGAAAAACCCCACAACTGGGTGGAATGGGTGAATTTATTTCTGTTTCCAGATTTGGCACACCAATTTTGCACACTTGCAGGGATGAACAGGGCTATGTTTCATTTGAAACAAGTCTCAGATCCAGCTTGCTCCGTATTCGCTTGAAACTCAGTGCCAGGAGGTGTCAGTCCTCCTTAGAGGGGCATGTCCCATCCAGTCCGGTTTTCTATATTGTTTGCCAGCTGTCTAGTTTGCGGTGTAACCCAAGGCATTAGAAGCCCAGGACCGGGAGCTCCCTGTTTGGGGCACAGGCAGCACAAACTACCTGGTGCAGGGGAGACGAAAGATCCCGAGCTTTTCTATGCTGGGTGCCGCGTGCTGAGCGCGTTCCTGGCCGCTCCGGTCTCCTCACCGTGGGCAAGGGTGCTGCCCGGGGAGGCTGCCCTTGTCCCCGTGCCAGAGCCATGAGGTTGTGCAGATATCATCCATGTTATGCTCACCTGTTAATGGCGTGTAAGCCATGGGCCTCAGTTCCCTGGAGAAAACATGCACTTCAGCCTCTGCGCGGAGTTCAGGCAGATCTGCAAAGTCCAATCTTACGTGCACCGGCGTTAATGGCAGAGCTCCCATTCAGCTTAATTGATATTCCTATAAACATCTGCAGGTTTGTGTTTCTAGTGGAAGCTACAGCTGGGTGGACTTCTTAAATGAATGTTTTGCATATTGAGGTTGAAAGGAAGGTTGAGCCCGATACATTAACTTATCATCTGTGTCGTTCTCTTGACATCAGTGGGATTACTACAAGCATATATGACAAGGAGATTAGGTGCAAGATCTTCACACACACATGCTTTTGTTAGCATGTTGATCAGTGGAGATGTTACTTCTCTGAAAACCTTGTTCTAAGTCAAGTCTAGGCAAGCACAAACCTGCGCGTGCATATACAAGTTGAGCAGGGCCTATCCTTTATAATACATTTTTTTTCCTTTAATATCTGAGCAAGATCTCTTATTATAACTCAACCATTAGGGGAAAGAAAATGGAACTTTTCTGAAACAGCTTTTCTGTTGGGGAATCTAGTGGCAGTTGCTTTGAAGCATGTGTAATTGATTATCATACATTTATTTTAAAAAGGAGACATAACAAGGAATCTAACATGATGTTTTGGAATATATCTTCTCCCCACAATGTTCTTGAGGGAAATGTAAGGTTGCAGGCATCATTTCATGCCCTGTATGTTTTTGAACATAAATCAAAGAAATTGTTGGAGAGTTATAGATGTTCATAGCAACTGTAGCTATAATAAACACATGCAGTATATATTTTCCAAGCTATTTTGTATGGGTGAAAAGCTGGAGCTGGCATTTTGTACGAACAATTCAACTTAATCATTGAAAATTTATTTCCTAGTTAGCGTGGATTACCAGCGTAGCATGAAGTCGTACACCTTGGTTTAAGTTCATCTGGTTGCGAAGCCTCGGTTAAAATTGAGGAAGAATTTAAATTGGATCTAGACACCTTGAATGAATTATTCCAAATGTCAAATTTACCGTGATGCCTCTGTGGCGATATTTACATCTGTATTATCACCTATATTGGTTTCAAAATGTGCCGGATACTTTAGAAAGCAATCTTAATTGTACACGTAGCACAAAATGTGGGCGTAGTAAATACAACAAGAATGAGAATCCTGAACGATCAGGTAGTACAGAGCTGCTGATGAGAACACCACCGAGCTTAGGCATACAAATTTCTTGATGATTGTATCAGTTTTGGTTTAAAGTCCTAACGTATGAAAAGGGAGAAGAGACTTTTATGGAGGAATTTCAGTGAGGAGAGGGTAGCCATTCGGCGTGTGAGGATGAGGAAGGCAGTCCATACGTTGATGAGGATCCAAATGCATTAAAATGCTAAAAAGAAAATCTAGTAGTTACAGTTAATGTGCATCTGGACAGACTGGGGATAGGACAAGTTCAGGATCTGTGCAGAGATCAGACAGGTCTAGATGAACCGAGTTTTGGACTTGATATTTAAGCAAAATCCAAAGTGTCTGAATAAAACAGGTGGGGTGTGTTTCTTGGAGCCTGGCCTTCCAGGTGCTTTCAGGTGTAGCTCTCGCTACCCTGTGTACTCCTGTTCGATTCAGAGACTGATAATTAAAACCGATACTGCTACTGAAAATTTTGAGACTAGCGGGAAAGATTTGATTTTTAAAAGTGTCACTGTGTTTCTGCTGGACTTCTGTTTTATTGCGGTTACTTTCAATCATTCCTCTTTTATTACAGGAGCCAGAAATCTCTTTTTAAAAGAGAAAGCTGCTGTCTTATTACTTGACTCTTGGAAACAGGGTTTTAAAATATACAACAGATATCCCGAGATTGATGCTGAAACTGAGAATTTGCTCTGTTTTACTCGTTTGTAGTATTAGCCTTGAATGACTTCCTCTTGATGATGTCTTTTTGAATTTTAAGACCCGCATGAATTAAACAAGAAGCTTTCTAAATTGTTACAACTGATGGATGTCAGGAAGGCAGGGCATGGCCCGTCTTGGGCACCAGTGCTAGTTTAGACTTCCGAAGAGGGGTTGGTTTCCAAGGGCCACCCTTTCCATTGGGGATGTGTGGAGGAGGGATGGAGACATGAGCTTCTGACATCATGTAGGCTCGGGGTCGGCTTCCCCTTCTTCATTTCTCGCCTAGCTCTTGCTCCCCCTCCTCTCCAAATGTTTTTTGCGGCCTCTCCTTAGTAGCCAGGCTACTGTACCCTGTCCTCTGAAGGATGGAAGATGCACTTTGAGTTGTTATTGTGCTCCCTGCCGTATACAACTCTGTGAAAACAAAATTCAATGAGAAAATCAGAAAGGAGAGAAAAGGGAAGACAGAACGTCACAGGTTGAGGTGTAGCTGGGAAGACTGGGAGGAGAAAGATTTGGGAATTCCTGTGTGTCCCGTGGTCGGGATCAGTGTATACTTTTACAAAAGAAGGGAGCTGAAGGAGCAGTGTCCCCGGATCCATATTGACCCAGCTGTGACGGATGGGACACGATTATAGAGGAGAGGCAAGGAGAAGCGGAGTCTAACCCAGAGTGGACGTCCTCCAGCCTTGACAAGTGCCAGTTGGGCTGTGTGGGGTGGGACTGCTGAATACAGTCGGATTACTGTTCCCGTGCTGCATTCGGATGTCTCAGCCTTTCGCGCAGACACTTGGGTATTTAGAGGCTCTTGAGGAGGAAACTTCATTCACTGAAATTCCTGCTTCCACAGGGTTTTTTTTTAACTTGTCTTAAATTAGTGCCTTGAGTTCCACCTGACAAAAAGAGCTTGTTTTACTCTGCGCTGAATTTCTAACAGAAAAAACCCTTCTCCTTCCATGTTACAGTCAAAAGAGACCAGGTGGACGAGGCTTGAGAGCGAGGTGTGCGGAGTCTGGGCAGCAGGCTGGGCACTGGAGCACAGAGAGCGGGCAGTCCAAGGTCACGGCCCCTCTTACGGCACAGCTGGGAGCTGGACGCACAACCTCAGGTTTTAGTCCTTTGCCTTTCTCCGACACGCAATCCCTGTGTTGCAGTTTGAGCAATGGAGGCACAGAAACTGTGCTTTTGCAACGCGCTTTAAATGCGCTGGTGCCGGTTTAGGCACGGAAAGGTGAGGTGACGTGTCGGAGGTGACGCAGCCGGTCAGTGGCAGAGCCTAGACAGAGCCCAGCCTCGTAGCCAGGATTTCGGTCCCCTACCTCGCACTGTCTCTCCAGGGAGAAGACCAAGATTAATCCTGCTGGCACCACCGCATGCTTTCATGTCTCCAGTGTGACACGGTCCAGGGGTGGACAGGATCCTTTTCCCAAAGGAGAAAGGCAAATTTGGGTGGGTGTGCGTGTGGAATCAGTGTGGTTACCCTGCTATAAATGGTGCCTACCTTTTATAAAAATTATTTTTCATGTTTTACTATCAGCTTTTGCTTGTTGTTACTTTTTTTAATGGAAGGCAGGTGACGACATGAACTATAAGTATCTCTGAAAATTGGGCCACAAACCCTTATACTTGTTTGTGCTTGTGAGTGAGGGTGTGCGCGCGTGTGCAACGTGCATACGCACACTCGGATGTTGTGTATGCACAGGATCTCAATTATTTTGCTGTTTGAATCATAGAGCATGCTGTCTTGATGTCCTGTCAGTTTTGGTTTCTGCCCTTTGGAATAAAGCTCAAAATATTAAAGAAATGACACACAATATACTAGTAGCTAGAATAGTCATAGCACTCGAGGGGAAAAGAGGGTGGTGAATAATTTGTCTTACAAATGCCCAGAAAAAAACCCCTTAACTCCTCCTAACCAAACTCTGCAATGGTTCACTTTTAAAAGGGACTCTTCTAAATTTTATGTCTGAGGTTTGCTGGTTATCCTGGAGAGAGAAGTAGGTCCCGTTTGGAAAGCAGCGTGCAAGCTCTGCGGTGACGCTCTGGCCGTGTGCGGGGGGGAGCGTATGGTCCCAGTTATTCTTTGGAGAATCACCTTGGGCTAAATGGTGAAACAGCTACATCCGACTGAATTATCAATGATTCTTTAACATCGAATGTGAGGATGTGTTTGGAGTATTGCTCCCCAGTTAAAGTTGAAATAGCGCTAGCAGATGTATTATTTTTAAAGGTTGCTTTTCTGGTCTTATTAGTTTACTTGGACAGCAGTAAGAACCGCAGAAGCTGATGCAGGTTCTGCCCATCCCTGGCTGGTTCTGGAGGGCCGAGGCAGGAGCTAAGGGGGCACTGACAGATATTGGCGTCACACTGGGACTGTGGGCAGAATACCAAACTTTGCCAAATTTGGGGTGTTGTGCTCCATGGTTTTAGTCCGACGGGAACTGTGCTAAAAGGCTCTAGATAAGATATTAAATGAAAGACCCAGCCCCCTCCCACTCCCCAAATCTTTTGACTTGTACTCTGTGTTAGAAAAAAAGGCTCTCAGAAGTGTGTGACTGATGCAAGGCAGGCTCGGGATGAATTTAGGATAAACAGGATGCCTATGGCACTGAATTTAGCAATTCTAAGGCAGAAAATGCTTTTGAGTGCAGCTAACAGCTTCTCATCTGCAAATGCCACAACCAAGACAAAGCAAAATATATTGTGGCAAATTCTGCAGTTCACAGTCGTGACACAGTCAAAACCTTCTATTACAGCGAGGGAGACTTTTGCTTGTATCACGACTGCCGAGGATGCAGGATTTCAGAGCGGCGTTAATAAAAAAAAAAAAATACAGTAAATATACAGTTTCAAAAGTCCTGCAGGACATGCAGCAAACGCCGGTGATTCGAACTGGGTGAAGTTGTCGAAGGTTGCTTTGCTCTCCAGAGCCTGGCAGTAGCTCCGCTGAAATGTGATGCCATTGGTTTTCAGCAAAGGTTTCTTTCTGCAGGGCTGCAAACAGAGATCAGCTGCTACTGTGTCTACACAACTAGGGAGCAAATCAAGCAGCACATTTAAGCAGCCTTTTTAACCCTGAGACTTTCCAAGATTTCTTCTTCACGCAGGAAGTTTCCTTTATATTGTCAGCTGTAGCACTTTGCTCATGTAATGAGATCAGAGCTAGGATCACTGCTGCACAGTAGAAAGACTTCCTTAAGACATTTGTCCTTGAAACTGCACCAAACTCTTGGAAGAACCCAGAACCTGTAAGTATGTATGATATAGGCAACAATAGCACGGTGCAAAGCTGCAATCAACCATTATACGATATCCGATTAGCAGGGCAGGAGGGATATATTTTTTTTTTTCGGATGTTATGTTACATTCATTTTCAATTTGTTCCAAGGAAACAAATCAATTCGGGCTTCTGATACAGTGACTTTGCAGTAGATGAGCTAGTAGTAGTATGTTTGATTTAACTATTTGTTGCTCTCGTGTAGCTTGTGGGACAATTATTGTAGCCGTCAAACTATAGAGAACTTTTCTTGCGTTTTTAGGCATTTTAAAGGATTTTGGGGGTCCATCTTGCAAATAAGTTTTTGCTTTGCTTTTTGATTTTGGCAACCCCACCCTACGCCAAACTATAAATAACAGGGCAAACGGAATTAGTGCGTATTGTTCTTAGGTAGCAATAAAATTTATTTGTTTGCAGGCTTAATTTAGTCGTTAACAATGTTGCACTGTTTGGGGTGTTTTTTGTCTTAATTGAATTCTACTCAAAGCTGTCTATTTTGTGTTTTACTATCTTGTCTGTGTCTGTTTAAGTTACTTCGCTGGGACTGCAGTCTGGTTAAACCTGTATTTAAGCACTATTTATATTCTGAGCACATTTCTGGTAAAATAAGTGTTCAAGATTTTTTTTTTTTTTTTTTTTTTTTAAAAGCCTTAAAGAGTATAGTTTTATTAGCAGTGAGTGCCAGAGAAGGCACAACATGGATGAATGTCAGACGTAGACCACCTAACCTAAGTCTTCCGTGCACTAAGTCCGATCCGAACGTGTCCACTTTTGCGACTGCGACTAATAAAATCCTCGAGCTCCCTTTCGATAAATTTTTCATATGCAGCGATACTTCTGTTTATCAGATTAATTTCTCCCAGGTTAGCCTGATTGATAGCTGGGTTGTGGTTTCTTAAGAGCTTTCTCCATGAAACCCCACCGAAGAGCTGCATTCCATTTAACCAGTGAATGTAAAAACTGGTGACCATGGATTCAGCCACCACTAACTGTCGAGAGCAATGACTTGTTGTAAACAATACAAATGAGCCAGGATAGCAGAAGCAACCAGACATGAAATGATTTTAATAGAAATTACGGTAAAGGTCATGTGATACCGTATCGGCTTGAATTCAGTGTTAAAGGGAAAGTATTTCAGTTTTTCAGGTTTGATTTAAATTGCACATCTCCGCTGGCTTCGCGTTTGCGTAAGACCCCCAGAAGGGAAAATGAAGCAGTTCTTTGGAAATGCCTCTGGTTAATTGCACGTTGTGAGTTAGGCCCTGGTCCTGAAAATGTAGGAATAACTCTGATCAGTGGGATTATTCACGTACTTAAAATTTAGTATTTGTAAGTGTTTGTAGGATCAAGGCCTTTCTAGGTAAGTTAGTAAGGAAAAAAAAATTATATTCTAAGGAAATAATAACCTGTCACTAAAGATAAATCATGGAAACGCAAGTTTTAGTACTGTTGTGTGGTTTGGTTGGAGATTTTTGTTCGCTTGTTTCGATAACATGAAAACAAGTTATATTTATCCCTTCGTTTTTAAATGTTATGACTTTCATTTCTCATCCACCATTCCTCAAATCCTCCTCCTAATTTATAGCCTCTCTTTTGGAGAACTGGTAAACCATAGTGTCAGCTATTATAATACAGCATGATGATAGGCACATGCAGATCGCATGAGCAGTCGTGTGTCCTATCTCAGGAATTTCCATCCCTACAAAATCTTTGCTGACTCCCAGCTGTCACATGGCTGTCACTCACAAATTCTAACCATAACCAAATCCTCCTCCCCGGGCATGCGCTCACCAAACCTCTCTACGTACACGTAGACACAAATGTCCCCGCTATAAGCACTTTCTCTGCGTAAATGGGTCTCTCCCCCAAGCCTGCTGCATTCCGCTAATGCTTCTCCCTCCGTTTACTCCTGGGTGCTACTGCCCTGCTGCGCCTGTGCTCTTTGTGCTCTCTAAGGGGGAACCCAGAATGGGAAGGGTAGTCCGTAAGAAATGCAAACAAAAATAACTTTGCGCATTATTTAATGCAGCGATTCGAATCAGTGTGAATCTAAATTCACAACTTCCATGGCCCCCTAAACCTCTCAAAAAAATTAACCCTTCCTGTTCTGTAGACAGCACTGTCACCTTGCAGTATTACATACTGTTTTGTGTATTTACTTGTCATAACATTTGTATTATTTGGAAAACTTAGATTGTAAGAGTCCTAGACTGGAACTTTGGTTATTTCTATATTTCTGGGTTATTTCTATATTTCATAGATGTCACATACATCTATGCTGTTTTATCAGTAATTATCATTTATATATTTTTCAACCAGAAGTATTTCAAACAATTCCTCGTCAATCTGTTACAGCTGACCAGTCTCTGTCAAGCACAGGTTGCCACTAAAATGCATAGGTAGATACAGGACAAATCCTGCTTTCCCTATTCTTCTGAGCTGCCTTGCCAGACGGAGGGGGCGATGGCTTGTGTGAGTTGGGAAGGTAAGATTTAGCTTATACATAGATTAACAGCAGGCAACAGTACACTGACCTCGACTGAAAAGAAATACTTTTGAGAAGTAAAAGGAAAGCACTTCAACAGGAATATTTGAAAAAAAAATATGCCAAATTGCAAAATATTTTCTGTCGCTTGTCTGTGTCAGTGTTAAGAGTGTGTTGGGGTACTCCTGTAAATCAGACCTATATTAACCCTTTACCAAAAGGGAGGAGGTGGCTGGGCAGAAAAGATACCGCCTTGACTTTGTGTCCGTATCCTGGGACGAATCCAGAACTGAAAGTAAAATGCATGTGAAAGCACAGCGAGACTCAAGACCAATATCCAAGTAAATTGGGGAAACCGCACTGGCCTCCTTACCATGAGCTCATTATGAAGCATTAGTAATTCCTACACCCCTTGAAAACCAGGTGGGGAACGTTTGAATCGTTGTGCCTGGCAGAAGAAACCAAGTTTCAATCTGGAGAGATTCAGGGAGGAGGGAGTGCACCGTGGTCCCGTGGACTTCGCTGGCATGGGGCAACAGGCAATTTTCCTTTGCTCAAAGTATCTTCCGCATCTTTACAATCTGTGACATATGTGCTTGTCTACTCTCCTCTATTTTGCATCAAATGCTGATTTTGTACTGCAAAACTTGCAGGAGTTAGTGGGTGAGCTGCCAGAACTCTTTGCCCACCTGCAGATGGGAAGAACTGGGAGGCAAGTCCCCTTGTTTTTCTCCCGGTTTATAAAGTTCATGTGCTGGTTGATGAGCAGCTGCAGGAGACTTTTAGAGCAGAATTCTCATTTGATGCACAGCTCTGTGAAGATACATTTGAATCCCCAAAATGGCGACCCCAGTGTTTTACTCATAGAGAAATCTCAGTGTGTGCAGTCAGGGAAATGTTGCAGTGCATACTTGGGGACCAGCAGAAGAATTTATCATTAAAATAATTAGTAATAATTAATGATATCTCCCTTGTAAACACAGTAATATAGAACAATAACAAAAAGTCGTATTTTATGCTTGTAATTCTAATCTACTACTTTTATGCAAAGACCACTTTTGTCAAGTAGATGTTTTTTGTATATGAAAATATCATATCAGCAGTCCTGTCAACTAAATTCAAGTGGTGTAAGTACAGGCACCTTTTTTCTCCTTTTTTTTTTTTAAAAAAAAAAAGGCACTCTTGATATGGAGGTACCAGGTGTAGGGAGTATAGGGTAAACTGGTATCCAGGTCTGCTCACACTTTACTTCAATGGTTGAGACAGCCAGCGGCACTGCAGGTAAGTGAGAAATAAATTGGTAGCTTTTGTCAGGTGGACTCCTGGCTATCAGGAACCGGGCTGAAACTACTTAATTTCATGGAGCATGGCAAACTAGTTGGTCACTGAATGACAGAGCGTTGTTCTTTGAATTATTAACTCTATGTAAGCAGTGCAGTGTTTTATAAATTTCGGCTCCTTTCTAGTTTTACCTCTTAGCTGATGTGGGTAAGTGAAGTTTTTTTGAGGACTCCTATAGTCATTTTGTCTTTTGAACATTTCCAAATGTATTTCTTCCCATGGGCTATTGAAGACCCATGATTTATGGGTTATAATGTTCTCCAGGTCAGCAAAACTGTCGTGGGATCTAAAGACAGGACTGTGATCTGTATCAGCTGCATTAACTTTCCGTGACTAGAGCGCGTCTTTGATTATTCTGCATTATTCCTTTGTACAAAATAAGGTCGTTCTCTGTGTATTTTAGTTGTAACAGAACCAGACTGTCACTGACCATCCGCTTTTGCATGCATAGACTCTCTTCTTCCTGGCAAGGCTTTAGGCCCAGATCCACAAAAGGATTAGATGCCTTAAGTGGGACTTAAGTGGGATTTAGGCATTGAAAGCCCAAACCGAGATCCTCAATATCCCCACTGAACTGCCACCTAACCTTAGAAGTTGCCTAACCTGTGTGAGTGCCTACGTTTTCAATATCCAGCTTTCCCAGGTGGCCAAAGATCTGCTTTGGATGTTCTCAAGCACTTCCCATCCTGACAAGGTTGAGCCTCTCTGCTCCCATCTTTCCCCCCGTGTCCCGACAGAGTTCAGAAAGCACGAGCTCCTCTTGCAAAACGGTGGCTCTCTGGGTGTGATGTATCTCACTTTCTCCAGCTGTGTCCTTGAAGGAAAGGACCCTCCAGGAGGTGTTTTTCAGGAGCAGCCTGGGAACCTTGAAAAAGATATCAAAACTAAGACATTTGAGTATCACTGCTTAAACACATAGGTCCTAGAGAAGAGGTGGGACTTCAGATGTGCGTGGCCTTCGTCATCTCCTACCGGCAGTCTTGGACCGTTCTCTGCTTGGCGATGGCCACTCGTGAATTTGCTGGCTGTGCACAAGACACGGGGGTAACTAAAAGGGCTGAGGGCTCCGTTGTACGGGCAGAGCACCTGAACGTTGCGTACTGGCCTGCAAAATTATTAGTGCACCTAGAGGTTTTCTTGGAGAATCCAGGCCCTGGTGTTTTGTAACAGCAGTTTTGGGGGGAAGCACTTTGGGGGAGAAGAACTCTTTTCTGCAAGAAGTCACTTAGGGTTTTACCCGACTCCGTGATATACGGTGGATGTTTTGTTTTTTTGAAAGCCAGACTTATTGAGGTGTTCCGTGTGCGCACCCAGAAATAATAATCACTTTTCTAGGCTTTCAGTCTCAAGAATTTGTGGAGCTGTGGCTGGATTGATAGCTGTCTCGCTCTGCGGAGGCCAGAGCAAATAATGTCTTGTTAGTAGCTGAGTAAGTGGTCCTGTGCCATCGCTTATTTCTCAGCTGTACTCATGACATTTCATGTGTTCTCAGCCATGTCTGTTGTTTGTTTAAATCCTGCTCAGTTCCTTGATTTATCAGTTTTCTGTAGACTTTTGTTCGAGTAGTCCCAAATGCTATCTTATTTCAAATAGATGCATCCTTATCAGCAAATAGTCTTTCATCAATAACTTTAACTCTTTCACATAACTCTGCATACATTCACTTTGACCTTCTGTTTTCTGAAATACTGGGGTTTTTTTGAGGGGGCAGTATTTAGGAAATCTGTTAGAATTTCTCCTGACTCATTCCCTCTTTTTATGCAAAAGTTGTACAGGCATTTGCCTTTACCTTTTCTCCACATTAACAGATAAGAGCATTTTCTTCTTCCTTTTTTTCTTTTTCCCTTTTTTTTTTTCCCCTGAAAGAGAGAACTTTTTCTCAGAAAATTCCTAGTTTTCTAATTTGTCAAAGATAGCTGGACTGCATGCAACCTTAATATTATTTATTGCTGCTTTTGATTTATGTACATATGTACAATCCTGAAAACCACAATACAGATCATAAAACATATTTTTATAGAGGTATAGCCTAGAAACTATACAAGCACCAAAAAAGATACACTCTTTGAAAATTTAGAAACTGCAATCGTAAAAAGTCTATATATAGTGAATAAACTTAACATGTAATAACAAGTGCTATGTGTATTCCTTACAAAGCCCAGTTGCGTTTATATTGAGGTAGCTAAAATTTGTAGGACTGTCTATGATAATGACATCTTAATAGCTAAGAATATTATTCATGTATTTTTAAAACTGATACAGGGAGATCTGTTATTTTAATGGAGAGTATATATTATAAATTAACCTGTAATTTTCAATCCACTAACTTCATATTTTCAGAATAGCATGCTTGAATTATTGTATGTTTATTTTGGTATTTTAATACATACAAACATTGGCTCCTAAGCACATCTTCCATAATTTCATTTGTACTTTCAGATTATTTGTCACATAATCTCCCTGTGGCATTTCAAGGACAAACAGTTTGGTAAAATTTGTTAGGGGCAGGCTTGTGTGTGTTCCTGTCTTGCCGTTTTACCTCTTTGACTGCAGAAGATCTGCTCCTGGACTTCCATGAAGACACTAGCATGTTATACAGAGTGACAAAACGGAGCACAAATTAGGTATAGCGCAGTAAGGTGATACAAAGAAACCCATTGCCGGCCAGTTGCAGAGCTGGTACTGTGAGCGTTAAATCATCATAGATGATGAACGTATGACTATTGTATGGAACCAATTTTAGGTATAGGAAGTTCAGCAAATACTGTGCCTTGGTGGTTGCCAGATCACTTGCGTGCTTGCTAAATCCTATATGCAGCGCTTCCGTTTGCTGGGTTACTCATTGAGCTTTTAATAGTCAACTTAATTTTAGTTAAGGTTCAGTTTAGCAACTCTCGCAATTAGTGGAAAATATTGCCAGCATTCATCTGGTGAACCGTATTACGTACGATACGCACACGCACGGTACGTGCGGAGGTAAAAGATAACAGATCGATTCTGATGGATCCCATCGTGACTAGCTTTTAAGGCTAGATTACAGAACCTTTTAATTATTGGGGGTAACCTTGCAGAAAATTGAATCTTGAGTTTGCACGTAGGAGGAAGTTTAGTCTCCCTTGCTCACCATCGCTTCCCAGTACCGACAGCGGCTCCGTGCGCCGGGGTCCCCGGCTACCCGTCAGCCTGCGGGACTGACATCAGCGCCGGCGCCGCGCCGCTGCTGAGGTGGGCTTCGAGCCATCGTGAAAGCGAGAGGTCTTGTTTTCGGGTCAAGCTTCTGAGCCCCATCCTACTTCTTTGCTTTGTTTCTCTGAAGGCAGCTGCGGTACAGGAGGTAAGTCTGCTGCTTGACTCTTCTAAGGTATTTTTATGGGTTGTTTTATGGGTACGGGTAAAGGACTACAGGTGAGATTTTTTGCCCTCATCTAAAATGGAGATGTGACTTCAGCCAGCCAGAGAGCGTCCTGCGAAATGAAATACCAGGGACAATAACTGTAACTAAGGATTAACTTGGAAATAAAGGCAAAGGTACAATAACCAAATGCAGCAAGAGGGTGTTTTTTCTTTTTTTTTTTTTTGCCGAGTGAAGAGGTTAAAATGTATGTGTCTGGCTGATGTTGGTGGAAAATGAAGGCCTGTGTGTTCCCACAGGTTGGATGCTACAAGGCCAGTTAGAGCAGTGTCTTGCCCTGTCAACAGTGCTCGTGTCTGAACTAGGATTTCTTAGATCCATAAAATGCAGAGGTCTGTGACAAAATAAGTAGAAATTGTATGGTAGAGGAGGCACAAGGGTATATGCAGTTTTTATCATAATTGTGTCCCTTGCTCAGAAGTGAATGCCAGTTACTTTTGCATGGAGTGAAATTCAGGAGTGCACGTGCTGATCCAGTCCATTGGGCTACAAGTCGCTGTCTTGAAACTGTCATCTGTGTATAGGGTCCTACCCCGGTTAGAAATGTCCCAGTGATGGAAGTAAAGGTAATAATATTTTTTGCCGTAGAAACCTAATGCAGAAAAGGTGAGACTGGCACTAGGCTCCTGTTGAGTTGGGTGAAGAACAGGCAGCGGAGAACGCTGATTTATTGGAGGACGGAGGTAAACGAGGATCTTTGCATATGAAATCATTATCCAGCTGTATGGAAAAGCACACAGGATAAAGTCTTGGCTTCGCTGAGATCAGTGGGAATCAGCCTTGATATCGTTGTAGATTCTGTGTACTCTGAGGTGCTCTTCTTGTCGGTGACAGCAACCCCAGTACAGGCTTCAGCAGAATCCTCACTGTCACGTTAGGTTTGATATTTACGAGAAAGGTGTTGCTGCTAGTAATATTACAGAATAAAAAAATACTGCCAAAGACAGGGGTTTTAAAGCTTTCTATTTTATATCTTGACCCTGTTATTTTGAGTGATACCAGCATAGAAATTGAAATGTCTGTGGGGCTTTTTGCAAAGCAGGGCAAGAACCTTTTTTTCCCCAGTTTTTCCAGTTATAGGAAACTGAGGATCAAGATTTTGGATACTAATCATAAGAGGCCTTGAAAGTGGAGAAACAGCAATACCTACCTTGTAGGAATATTTGTTTGTTTGTAAAGTATGTGAACTCCTTGACAGAGAGGAGCCTTAAGAAATTCCAGGCGGTTATTCCTCTGTGACAGAAGTCTGTATTTAGGCTTCTGTTAGTCTCGGTTATTTATAACAAAACCTTTGAATATCGTTTCCAAGATGCGCGGCTATCAGAAACGATGTGATAATGAGGACGGAGTATAGGTCACGAGTCTGCCAATATGTGTGAGGAGATGGTGAGCTTAACCTACCAGGTGAAAGAAAGGTTAGTATAGCAACTGCACGGACACTTCAAAGCATGCAGCTAGTTTGCTGCACTAACTTAATTATCCCTGCTATAGATATGTTTGACAAACATATCTATAGCCCAGATACTGTTACTTCTCAGTGGGAAATAGCAGAAGGCTTCTGTTTGGTTGCCAGTTGACTGAATCCTACCTTCTACTTCCTTGCATTACTCTTTTTCAAGGACTTTCCCCTGCCTCTTTGCTCATTTGATGAAGAGAAACTTGCCCCTTTTCTTTTTAATGGTGGAAAACGTAAGATGGGGAATGACGCAGCCTGATAGGATGGGCGTAAAATGATTTTAAGCGAGTCTGATGAGGATTTAATCCTATTTTAATCAAATACTGCCTGAGCCAACCAAAAATAAGCTTTTTATCACTCATGCTGTATCAACCCTATTCTGGCGTCAGCACTATTTCTCAGCGAGCATTTTGTGTCCTCTGTGTAATACTACAGGGTGTTTTTGAGCGTCCCGGTGTTGTTGACTTTCTCCGCAAACAGTGTGATGTGAAACCTAAAGAGGCAGGATTACCCCAGCGCTTCCCATCGCACGGAAACGCAAACCGGTGCCCTGTTCTCTGACACTATAACGTGGCCCGCTGTTGGCAAGCTGTGGGCTTTAATAGGCAAAGACCGTGGGGAACTTTTCAGCTTTTTAGTCTTTCTGCTTCTGTAAAGTCTGTTACGCAGGGAGGTACGGTTTTTAAATGTGGTCATTTTTAATTCCCGTCCCTGGAGCCTGGCTGACAGATTGGGAGTGCGGAGGACGGGAGTGGGCAGAAAAGACAAGCTGAAAACACAGGATGTGTACATACATTAAAATGGAGCAAAACAAAAATAAACGCCCTTAGGGGAACACAGAGGGGATCTGTTTTGGGGCCACTCTTAACGCCTGTTTTAGGTGGCCTGTGGTGAAAATCATTAGCTTAAGATGATGCTATTTATGTCTCCTTTGAATTGAGTTTACGCAAACTCGCTCATTAGCCAGCAGTTCTAACTGGAGAGAATGGAGTTGAAATTTTGGTAGATTTTTTCCTTTTTGTTCTGAACAATACTATTTTCATTGCAAACCTCACCAAAAAAAAAAAAAAAAAAGCTTTGACATGCATACTTTTTCATACACAGTTTATATTAGCTGCTTCCCTTGTTCAGAAGCCCGTAGGCATTGATGTGTGCTAAATATCATTTGTTAACAAAGACTTAAGCATCAGAAACATAAATTCCAGATTTACACCTAGAAAACCATCTACTGACTTTTGAGGTGTTACTGTGGATTCCCACTTTTGTAGCAAGGATCAAAACTGTTGTTGACAGAGTAGTTTCCTGGTTTGAGAATGCCGGTGAACACCGGAATGTTTTATTGACTCACTGTGCTCTCCATACTGATTTTGACAGGTCACGCTGAAAGTAAAACTTTGAGCTTTCCAAATTTTTATTTGTTCCATGTGGGCCATTTGAATTTTGTTATGAAACCCTACTTCTGTGATAACTTCTGCACGCTTGTCTCTTTTGGAGGAAGGTATTGACTTTTCCCTATTTCTAGCAAGCTCTTCATGGTTTTCTCTTTGTTTCCTCTCTCGTAATAATTTTTATTTTGTCTTGATGATTGGTAAACCTATTTTTTCCTTTATACATGGAAGAGAATAAAAGTTTTGAGAAGAGGCATTTATAGTTTATTATTTATTATTGTCTGCTTTACTACTGTAACCGAAAGGAGGATTGCATCTTACATGAAGTGCTACTTATGCATGTAGTAGTAGCTAGAGTAGCATAGGTGCATTGTGAGCTATTATTTTTAAACACAGAGTGTTTGAAACAAGGTATTAAAAGCAATCAGCGTATAGAAAATTAAGGAAAAACTATTCCTTTGATGGACGTATGCATCTTTCCACGTCAACTATAAGAGAAGTGTGCACATACCTGGAGGTAGTGAGTAGTCTAATGGAAAGAGCAAATGCCTGGGAGCCGAGAGCAGTGGGTTGCATTCTGGCTCTTCCCCAGTCTGCGCACCTTTGTAAAATATTTTGAGATTTCTGGATGAAAAGCATTATAAAAGAGCTAAGTGTTATTTAAGCTTGCTTAGTTAGACAGCAGGCTTTAGTCTGTTGTTGTCTGGTTCGTGTGTTACATGAACTGAGTGTGAAACTGCTAGGAGAGCCTTTTATTCTTGCACACTGGCTCTTTCCTTCGGCCTTTTTTTTTCCTGGCTTAATCACATGTCTTTGGGCGGTAAAGCATACGGCAGCTTTTTGTGCAATAAGGAGGTGCACAAATAGTAAACATATTGAACCGTGAACAACTACTGTTTTTTTGGATGCCTCTGGAAGAGCACTGACCCTCTCGGTGTGTTACTGTGGGAAGAGGACAGGTACACGCTGTCCTATGATTGTCCGTGTAGCTGGTACTTCTTTGGTGTCCTGCAACGTGCTCCCTATCCCGTTTGGTAAAAGGCCACTCTGACCTCTCTAAACAGTGACGGGAGACTAATGGGTAGCTTCAGAGCCCCATCCGTGACAGATCTGTGTTTATGGCTTTATTAGGATATGTGCCACTTAAAAACATAACCTCTAGGGCAGGACTTCCAAACTGCCACCGTCACAGAAGGATCTTTCCTGCTGTGCAACGTAATGGCTGCAGCGGACCCCTCTTCTCCGCTGGACTATGCGCAGAAGACCTGTATAGCAGTTCAAGCGGCACGTGCTGCCCAGATACTTGTTTTGCCCTTTCCTCTGGGATGAGGGCAGCAGGCTGGATTTTTTCACATCGATATGTAATAGCTCGCTTAGTACAAGAAACATGCGATATAGCTGGAGAACCTTGCTCTAAAAACAGTCTGCAACTGCAAGTGAAAATTTCTAAAAGCAGATCGCTAATCTGGAAATATTGTATGTATTATGTTAAAGGAAGTCTCTGAGCCGCAAACAGATGGATGTTGGGAAGAGTAGTCTGGGGAATTGTCACTATACGCCTGCCCCATGACCTTCGCTAAGCATCTGCTGTTTGCCACTGTCCCAAACAAGCCAGTAAGCCTGAGTGGCCCTTTGGTTTCACCTGCTGGGGCCATTCTCCTAGATACATGTTCACGGTCATCTATGTTCTGCTGTGTGTGTGGGAATAGCTGAGTGGACGTTCACTGTGGAATATATAGCAGTGGAGACATTAACTACATCTCTTCATAATCCCTTTTCTGACAGTTTCTCTTAGAGTTAGTTTTTTTCAGGCAGTGTATGAGAATGCTGTTGACTACTTTGCACTTGAGAGTCAAGCAAATTCAACAAGCTTATTTCTCTCCTGTTGCTCTTTGGGTGTCTTCTGTAGGGAGAACTTGAACTCCCGCAATTCTAGCCCTGTATTTGTAATTCAGTGTGTATGGTCACCAGAATGCCAGGGTTTTTTTTTTCTTATTATTTTTATTATTTTGTTTAATTTACTTCTTGGCTAGTCCACAGCTGTAAAAATAAGGCCAGGCTGTGACAAAAAGAGATGACCTAAAACTGATGTTAAATAAATAGTCTCCCATCGCATCAGAAATGGAGGCTGGACCCTTGCAGTTTTAATGTCTCACAGAGAGGGGATGATACTTCCCTTCGGTGTGGAATGTGAATGTCGCCTTTGTGAGTGGCAGAATATGATGTTATCTTGTGACACGGTGCTTTCACCTGCTCATTTTTAAGGGACTGTTCCACCTCCTCCTCCTAGGAGCTTCTCCAAAATATTATTTGGTTAATTAGAAAACATAATTGTCTCCAACATACCCTGGTCTAGAGTTTCTACAAAGTCTGTAGAGGCTTGATGCAGGATGGATTTTTTTATCAAGCACCTGCTTTCTTTGCCTAGCTCAGTTATGCAGCAAGGTTGTTTTTACAGTACTAAGAAGTGAGCAATATATTCCATATGCCACCAAGCTTTGTAAAGAATCCTGCTGATGACAATTTCACAGCTGCTGAGAAATAGGCCAAGCCTTCCCCATAAAGTGACAGTGAGGAAAAGAATATCTATTCCATTGGGATTGGCCATGCATCCTCCCCAACTTCTTCCCTCTTGAAGGAAAATGCTAGCACTTCCGAACTATGTAACAACAGATGGTGGCAGAAAACGATTTCCACTGCAAAGCCATTTGGTCAGGAAGTATCAAAAAATGTTTTGGAATTGTGAAAATGAATTCTTGGCTGCAGGGCTACCAACAGCCTACTAGGAATGAGACATGAAGCAACTGCTTAACAAACCCAAGAGCCTGTTTGGCCCTGAAAGAAATGGCTTTGATCAAACATTTTAGAAATTAAAACCTTTACAGATGTAGGGTCTGGACTTCAGAAGTGTTCTTTGTATTATGGGTGTTATAAAAATCTGGTTCTTAATTTCTGGACACCGATTGCTTGACCAACTACCAAGAAAGCAGCCTTCAAAATATGCAGAATGACCTCCAGCTGAGACAAGCTTAATATAGCTCCTACTGGCCTAGTCAGGTGGAACCTTCCCTTTTGGCTCAGCCGATTTGCTGCCCACAGACCATGAAAGTCCCAGGGCTCTGGTAACATACAGGGACACAAAATTAATGCGGAAATAGCTCAGGCCACTCTACCGATGGGTTACGTCTAGTAAGTTGCGTGCGTCCGCAAGTTGCTGGACGTAGCAGGTTCCTTTGGTGATGTCTGTAGCTGACCAAACGTGCCTCTTCGGAGAGCGCTGTGAGAAATATAGTGTGTTTCTTTTTAGAAGTGCAACATAGATGTCTGTCTGTGCCATAACTCTCTGAAATAAACAGCAACATGTTTTTCCCTCCAGCATTTCCATTGCGAGTCTTAGCTGTTCATATAGTGCCGTACGTTGAAAATGGTTTGAGAGAACTTCCCATAGATGTAGGACATAAACAATACTTGCCGAGCCATCTTGTTTTATCTGTTCTATTAGAAATGTATACCAAATTATACGGTAATGTCATGTCACCAGAAACACAGAGCAGATGGAAGTATCTTTCCACATATTGACTCATGTTACTCTGATGAAAGGAATTTGTTTCTCTCCTTCTGTCAAGCCTGCTAGCCTCTGGCAAAGGATGCAACCCTCAGCGAGGAGAACTTTACCAATAATGTTCAAGTGACCGTCTGATTTAAATATACTATCATTGGCTGATATAGTTAGTCTGCATCAACAACTGTTTGGAGTAGCCAGTCCTACTTGTTATGTTTGTGTAAGGTAACTTAAACCAAGTAGTGTTGTTCCAGGTTGAGGTGACCCCAGGGAATTAACCCTCGAGGAAGTAAATAGTCACCTTGTATAAGGAAACCTTCAAGGCCCCAATATTGGGTCCTTTGGAGACTAATCCTAATAAAGCAAGTGCCAAGTCTCTGACCTGTACTTTTATACAGAAAAGTGACACCCCCACAACACGGGTTGGAAGTGCTGTGTATTAGCTACCAAAAATAGTTTGCAAACCGCCAGTGAAATCCTCACAAATAAAGTAACTTTAGATTTGCTGTGAGCAACTGAAAAGCAGATTCCCGCCGTATTTCTGTGTGTTGCGAGTGGTATTTGAGTTGATGAGAGCGCGGTTCTCGGACTGGAAACACGTGAAACTGAAGTCAAAAGGGAGTCAGTGTAATCATTAACTGACTCACCTTCTGGATGTGACAAGTAATGAACCAGTCTAAACTTGCCTGGAGCTTTCTTTGGGACAATACCCACAGGGGAAACCCTCTTACGCTCAAGTGAAGCGTTATCAAATGGGCCCTCTATTTTCCCCAAATGCCAGCTCTTTTCTGTCTTGTCTCTAACCACCTGAGGACATATAACTGCTGATCTCAGCATCCCAGCCAACATTTGCGTCTCAGCGCTTAAGTACAGGATAGTAAAATCCCCAACGCAGCCGTTTCTACAAAAATTGCGTATGCTTTTTGTTTGTTTGTTTGTTTGTTTTCTTACTAGCCTGCTCCCACAACCAGGGAAACGTCTTATCTGCCCGCATGGGGATTTTCGCGTTTGCAAACCTCTTTAACCAGCATTTGGCTCTTTCCACTTTCTTACTTTGATTTGGATGACTGCCTGAAGCACCTGCTAATGGCCTGAAGCGTTCAAGCCGAAATTTGCAGCTTGTGTCCCACACGCACTCAGACTGTTGGTTACCTGCCTTCTGGAGCACCTGCTACGCGGTTTGGGCTTGAGAGAGCCTGCTCCCTACCCGCTGACAGCAGCACTCCTCACCACGCCGGCTCTCCTCGGCTTTGTCCTGCTCTCTCCCC
The DNA here is from genome assembly GCA_009819775.1 of Phoenicopterus ruber ruber. Lineage (NCBI taxonomy): Eukaryota > Metazoa > Chordata > Aves > Phoenicopteriformes > Phoenicopteridae > Phoenicopterus > Phoenicopterus ruber. The sequence goes on from CM020217.1 coordinate 23,341,750, forward strand.
TGCTCTCCGTAGCCCCTGCTTCAGCTTGGCCTTGGCCTTCAAGGTAACACCAATGTTGTCCTGCTCGTTCTAACGCTTGAGTGAAGAACGGGGTTTCCCCCGGTACGTAGGAACAAAGGTGATGCAAAGATAAATCGGTCATTGTGGACATCTTAAAACCTTCACCGTGGCATTCTCCAGCAGACTTTTTAATTTTTTTAAGAAAGGTTTTATAGGGAAATTGTAAACTGGGGCAGCTTGCTGAAATTGGCTTGTAGACGGGTGGTGGTCAGAAGCCAAATGGCAATTTGGTGTTCAGGAAACGTAGGAAACAGCATTGCCACTTTACAGAGAAGGACCAAAAGAAACGTGAGAGGCCCGAGGAACGCTCCTCCCTTTCTCCTGCTGCCTTTTGAGGATCTTTTGTATGCTTTTCCATGAGATTGCTCCTGATGCCTAAACGTAGGGAAGGCTGTTTAGAATTAGCTCTGTAGGCTGCGTTTCATGAGGAAAATCCTCAGTCTAAATGGAGGATTTCAGAGGTAACGTCTTCCAACAGGGCATTTTCTTTCCATTCTGCCTTGGGAAGCATTAGCTTTTCCCAGAGTCTTGGTCTGTGCCGAGGGTATTGTTTACATGGACCTTCCCTTTCCAAAAAGGTGTTTGTTTCCTCTGTTCGAAGGATGCCATTAGCAGCTACAGAAGCAGCTTACGTATTGGCTTCCTGCCTGGGTATTTATGCCTACGTTACCTGCCAGTCCCTTTACCGGCAGGATCATCCTCTTCCCCAACGAGCTATATTCCTTCACACAGCCGCACCGTGCCCTCCACCCACCTTCCACGTTAGTGCCGTGTGGGGTTTCCCCCAGGAACCGAAGCATCTCCCTACGTGCCTGGGCTGCAAACTGGGGCTTGTCCGCACCAGCAGCGTCTGCTCCTGCAGAACTGGGCAGGGCAGGGGCTGAGTTTTCCCTCCACGCTTTCCTTTGCTTGCCTCAAAATAACCCTAATTAATTTTGTGGAGAGTTTAGTTTGCTCCCATGATGGGATTGCTCTTTGTGCGGATCTCTTGCATGCTATATTTAGGTATGGTTTTTGGAACACCATGTGACCCGAATCAGATAACTTCTGAACTACTAATCGTGTCTTTGACTCCCTCCGTGGCTTTGGGGCGTTTTACGGTTGTTTTCTTATATACAGAGTGAAAACGGATATACTCATCTGCCTTGTAAAAGCTGCTGCCAAGGTTAACAGATATTTAAGACATCGGTTTAAGCTAAATTTCATTTTATTATTTCTACTATAGTCGTAGTTTTATTGTTTCTTAGGTGTTTAACTTCAGAAAAATGATTCTTTACCATCTTGGTTTTTCTTAACGGATGACCCTGTTTCACCATTTTAAAAGAAAGAAACAAGTTTCTTCTGTGTTTGTTGATGAAAATAGGGCAGAGAGAAAAAAAAACTAACTGCCCTCATTTCCTGCCCCACACCAACTTTCTTCCTTTGTTTACTAGTTGGTCGATCCATGTAGATGAAAAGCCCGAAATGTTGACCTGAACTATTTCCCTTCACGTTAGCTATGTCCCTTTTCTTAACAGAGGAAGTTAGTTATCTGCTTGGGGTTTTTTTTCCTGATTCTTCAAGTTACGCAGCCCGGCTTGTGTCCTGCCATCACCCCCGGCTCGAGGCCGCTCGAGCCCTGGAGGAAGCCGAGCTCCCTTTGGCTCCACATCCAGCGCGGCTGGGGTTTGGAGCCTGTCACCCATTTCAAGGCATCCTCTCTTCGTTGCTCACGTCCATAATTGCCGCTTTCTGTGTCTCGGCTACTTCTGCAGAGAGCTGCGATACTGGCATTTCTTGTGGCTTCACCTTTTTGGCCCTGACCCATTAAGGCCTTTTGATAGGCAGCTGGATCGAAAGGCCTTTTTGGCCTTCAGTAGTTGGAAAGGAGCTTGGTTTGACCAGGTAGTTAGTTAGATAAAGAACAGGAGAAGTTAATGGGAATACTTCTCATCCTTTAGGAAGTAGTGGACAGAGAGGAAGAGACTCCTTCCTTATTGCAAGCAAATTTACCAAGTCTAATTATAAATAGCAGCTTTTTTTTGTCTTTTTCTTTTTAAAAATTCCTTCAGAATTAAGTCCTTTGCCCAAGTTGCTTATTCTTTCCCTCCTACAATAGCAGTAAAAAGCAACATAATACATATAACAAAAACCAGCTTTGAGAAAAAGGCAGATAATGAAGTATCTGTCAAAGACTGCAATACGTGTCTGTCAGAGAAAAAAAAAAAACACATTCATATATTTGAATCTCTGAAATGTAACTGCACCAGACTAGTTGGGGAAAATTTCTTTGAAGATGTATTACGTTCCACGATCAAATGGAAAAAATGGCACCTGTCATCATATTTAGAAAACAGCTGGGTAACATGGCCAAGTGCCATAGTCTCTTTTCACATGGCCTTTATGCTGAAACCATCCAAGCTCCATTCTCAGCAACTGGAGAAACCCTGTGCCTTTAAATGGTTACAGAAACATCTACTTAGGGGCCAGCTCTTATTGCAGCAAAGCCCGCTTCTGAGGCTTCTAATTAGCAGTTAATGGATTATATTTTACTTTTATAACCAACCCAGCAGGCACTCTTCTATAGTATTTTTCTGCTATTTTTGGTAGAAGATATATGCAATTGTGCTGCTCTTCATGCTTTCATTTTGAGCATGCAGAAAATATTAGAAATAAATCACCATCTGAGATTATTTTAGCACTCAAACGCTTAATTTAAGTCCGATTAAGCATTTCCTAAATGTATTTTCTTTTATCTAGTATCTTAGAGAAACTGTAATGGGTTAATTGCCCTATCTGATCTAGGCTTTGATGCCGAAACTCCTAAATACATACATATTGTTAATTAAAATATTTATATACCCAATGAAAAGCCTGGGTCTTTTAAATTTGCAAACACAGCTCTAATATGTATTCATTTAGGAAAAAATGTTTTTCCAGCTGAACACAGTACAGGTACATGCAGAAGCTTAGTTGCTTCAGAAGTTAGATAGGCTTGTAGAAACTAACAATTTTTATACTTACTTTGAATTAAAATCGCAATGAGATTAGTAGCATTAAAGATTTGCATTGCTATATGTATGTGTGTGCGCGCGCGTGTACATATATATGTATATACACAATATACGTATAGTATAAATGTGTCAGAGTATGTATGCAAACCTGTGCATGTGCACATACATCTACGTTTAATAAATAAATACATTTACATAGGTTTTAATTGGAAGATTGTACTATTTCCCCCTCGGGGAGTTAATTCTGGTGGCAGTTTGTAGGAGGAAACCTAGCCCGCTGATGCTGCGGCCTGAGTGAAGCGAGCGGGTGCAAAGGCGCTTCCAGTAGGAGAAGGTCCAACGTTGGTTAGACTGGAACAGGAGGGGGAGCTCTCACTGCACCAGCCAGGAACGGGGAGGACGGGGTACCCAAGGCAAGGAAGAAGAAGGGGAGCCACCACCGGCTGCTGTCAGAAGCAGGTGAGATGCACTCTCTCTCTGCTCCCACTTACTGTGGTCCCTTCGCCAAAGCGGAGAGCCGGGCTTCTCCATCCGTTACTCATGTCAGTAACGCCAAAAAAAAAAGGGGGTTGGTTCAAGTGATAAACAATTCCAGGTTATATCCGTGGCTTGCAGCAAAGGAAGCCCCAATTGCAATGCAAGGCTCCCAGTTTGAAAGCACGTCTGTGTTCTCATCCTGATGCAGCACCACGCTTGCTAGCTACAAGATGGGCACTAAACTGGTACGTGTTTGCTGAAGGCAATGAGTTCCAAAATGCTGTCCAGAAAAAAAATGTGGAAACTGCTATTATTTTTACAGAGAGAATGCTAAAAAGAAAAGGAAAGGAAGAAAAAGGAAGGGATGGATAGTGGTTATTACGTGAACTAGCTCCTTCAGTGTGATGGGACAAGGACAACTTACTTTCTGTCCTGATTTTTGAGGGTTTGGGTTTTTCCTCTGTCATATAACATCCTGGTAGAGGAGGAGGAGGCTGGCTGTGCAGGGGCCGAAGAGCTGTCGATCCCCTGCCCCCTCACAGAGGGATGTCTGCTGAGCAGGGCCGGTCCCATCTCATTGCTGGAGCAGGTCCTCACCGTTTAATACATTTCCTGTTCCAGCTTTTTCAGGGCAGTGCAGCAAGAGACCACCCCTTGCTTTTGAAGCGAGGCCGTAGTCAAGCCTCTCTGAAATTATCTCATGTTTGCTCACTTGTAATCAGCCGAAGGTATTCTGACACGCTCAAATGTGCTGTTATATTTCCCTTAAGAAATAATGTGAATATCAGGAGATTCCAGTGTTAACCTTTTTTCCCCTGAAAAGAGAGCCATCTCCCCTTGAGTCTGGTGAAAGCTCTGCTTTCTCCCAAAGCTTCCGCAGAGGTAAGGTCCATCGTTTTGCCTGCACTATCTCATCATAGTGCATTATAAACGCAATCTGGGGTGCAGGAGGACTGCAGGATTAGCCTCCCTCCAACCTCTGTCTGAGGTGTCAGTCAAAGTATGTGGCTTCTTTAAGCTACATTTCTGACCTCCGCACTGGAGTGGTGAAGGCAAGACTGAGACACCACCAGTTCAGCGACAGCATCCCGAGATCTGCATCAGCCAGAGCTCTGGGATGACTTTTGCCCTCCCCGGTTTCATCCCTTGGCGGTTTGTGCCAGGGCAGGGTAAGCCAAGCTTTGCAGTAGGTGAGGTTATCGGGGGGAACTTCATCCAGAAGATTAAGGCTCCTTCAAGCAGAGTTGCCTGGTTTGAGTTCTCAGAAGGTCAGCGTGGGAAGTTCCCCATAAAAGCTGAACTTTGATGTTGGCAGCCAAGACAGATTCAGAAGTTTTGGGAACGTTTTTTTTTCCTTCTTTTTAATTACATGAAGTGCAGGAGACCTGTGAATAGGGTTTTTTTAGATTGCACATTCAAATATACAGTATCATAGTATGACGGCAAATTAAAATTCTTATCAAATACTTTTTTTTTTTTTTTTAAGGAAAGTGCTATAACTCGTAGTGGAAAGCTTGATGAAGAGCAGTATGTCGCTCTGCACAGAAATTCTGTTGTTGTGACTAAATTGAACATCACTGGTTGCTCTCATTTAGATGAACCCTTTTGGAAGTTCTTTTTTTAAAGCTAGCGGATTGGACTTCTAATTTTAACTCTTATGGTTTATAATTAGAAACACTTCCAAACTTGTTTACAAACACCTGCACTTGACAGCATGTGTCTGCAATTTTAGAAGGACTCATTTGTCACTTCCAGTGGGGGTTGAGAGGGCATCTGAGTTCTTTGTGTTTGTACAGTTAGTTTCAGGACACTGGAACAAAAGTGCATTTTTAAAATAAGGTTACAAATATGTGATGTTTTGAGAGGGGGTTGCATACACCGAATCAGCAAACAGGCCTTATTGACTAGTCGTGGATTATTTCAAAGTCAGGAGGATTGTTAGTTAGTGGTCATTTGGAACAAGACTCAAACTGGCACCCAAAGGAGAAATTCCAGGAACTAATTTTAGCAGTTTGGTCTCTATGTTGGAGAAGATGGTTTACAGGTTTCCTCTATTTATCTCTTCTTTAACCATACTATTTTCTTGCCAGCTGTCCTTCAGAAGTTATTCAGAAAGAATTTAAAATGACATCGGAATAAATTGTTGAGTTGTTTTTTTCCCATGAAGTTAGAACTAAGTTGCTGAGCATAGAGTGAAGCAACAGAGCATGGTGCCCCTCGAGCCTGAGCGGGACGTGTGTGTTACACAAATCTGCGTGCAACTTGTTTGCAGTAGGGTGACTGTTGTACCATGGTACTCATTGGTCAAGGATATAATCACGTTAGAGGTAATCAAAATACTTAATAAAGAAAAAAATCCTTTGGTTCCTCGTTATGCTCTTTACACCTGAGTTTTAGCTGCATCGCATAGGTTAACAATGTTGCTTATCAATTTCTAGTATAATAGGAAAGATTATCCTCGCTAAAAATTGATGCTGCGTGGGAGGGTGCCAGGAAGAACCCTCCAAATATGCTTCAAGGGTACGGCTGAACCAGAGGTAGTCAAAGCAGACTTAAGCAGTAGTGGCATAAGGTGTCCTATTGATTGCTTTATGCTCTTGTTGTTATTAATTAGTATGAAAAACTCCAGTTAATTGGACCAGCCTGTTTGGCTGTTGTGTCCTCTGCTGGGAACCATGGTCAACCTTAGAGAAACTCCGATATAGGTGAGGATAAGGAGGCCACAGAGCAAAATGGTTTTTATTTTCTGCTGGTTTGTTTTTCCAAAAAGCACGAACCTAGATCCAGATGAGGAATCGTGTCCACAGAGGTGCTTACTTTCTATCAATTTCACTGAGAGTTGATGTAGGTGGAATTAGGCACCTAAATACCTTTGTGTATGCATGTTCTTTGAAGTTAAACCTGTAGTCCGCAGCCTGGGTCTTGTGCTTGACCCCTCTGCAGAGCACACAGCAGATACTCGCTGGGGGGCTCTTCCAAAGCAATTGCTTATAAGTAAACAAACGGATAACTAAATAAAGCTTTTGGACTACAATGTACAGGTCTGAAGAATTAGTTTTTTCCATCTGTAAAACAGCTGTGCCTCATAGCCGTGTTTCTGAATTCCTTTAAGGCAGTATGATTTTAACAAGCATTCACTTTCTATGGCAAACAGGCTTTTTTTTTTTTTAATTTACTTTTTAAACAAGTAGGCTAGCCAAAAATATGATGTTACTTAGGTAGTCCACAGCATAATTTCTTAGCAAGTACAGCTGCAATTAATAAATTGTGTTGTAACTACATTAGGCTGTTACCATCTTTGAAAATAGCATCAAACACATTTTACAAGCTCCAGTGTTGTCAGGGTCCCAGAGTTAGATCAGAGTTAGAAATACCTGACATTTTAGAAATTGCTCATGACTCAAATATGACCATAGAAATTAGACTTAAGTGGAATTTAATACCACTTCTCACTTAACTAGAAACTTCTTGTGAATTCTGTCTGGAGACAGCATTTTCCCAACTGATGTACTGAGGGAAATGTTGCTTCCTGCCAGTGTTTTCAGTTTTCCTCTATTTTTGTTTGCTTGTGTCATCTCTATGCCCAGTTTCCTAAGTGTTAATCTGTAGAAATGTTTCCAAAAGGTTAGGGGAGGCTCAAAAGCAAGAACTGTGCAAGTGTAGAAAGATCCACCTATCCAGCAATGCCTTGAAAACATGCAAAAACCTCTTTGATGTCAGAAGTCTCGACTGGCCATGAAGTTAGCGACAGGCTTTCTCAGATGTACGTGATAAGAAAGGAAGGCCTCTATGGAATATTTGTAGAGTTATCTAACCTGCATAAGCCTGACCAGTTCTTTGGTGTGAATCTTTGAGTGAAGTGGAGTGTATGGTGTACGTGTGAAGCGATCCGTTCTCAGGGTGATCTGCCTGGCTCCTATAGGGAAACAGCATGGAAAAAAATCTCTCTTTTGGTGAATTTAAAGGGATATTGTCTTCCTCAGAAAGTGGTAATTAAGATAAGTGGAGGAATTGTGGAAAGAAGGAAAAAGGGCGTCCCAGTTCTGCTTTGGTTCTTCTCACAATAACGCTCACTTCAGGTAAAATTCTTACTCCTTGCAAAAGATCCCATGGTATGATTGAATAGTTTGAGCCACAGCATGCACGGTATACCAGTGTGATTTAAGAACTGAATTCATATCCAGGTAGCCGGGCATACAAAGGTATATCATATACAATCATACACCATGAGAGGGGAAGCTCTGGGAGGCAATATCTGGTTGCGGTTAGAAATCAGCCATGGATGTAAGGTGTCTGCTTGTGTATTGCCAAAGGCAGTGAATGCAGGTTCCCAATCCATGAAGTCCCAGCATCCAAGTTGCAGCTGCATCCCTGGAGCTGGAACGCGTTGCATATCCTTGAGTTGCAGATCCTTTGTCTGCTTCTCCGATAGTACATAGCTGTAAAACGGTCTTCAAAAGTCCATAAATAGGTATAAAACATGCACTTTCCATAGAGGTAATGAATGTAACGAGGACTGTGACTATTACTATGGCCTATTGCAAATTATCCGTAGCTTAAATTTTTGCAACTTCTTATTACTGGTGCATATGCTTTATATAAGCAGCTGTTTGATATTTCTGAAGTAATCCCGTGCCCTGAAAATATGTGGTTTTCCTTCTTAAAGAAACTGTTGCATGCCAGTTGTACCCCAACTGAAGGGACCTAGAGCAAATGTGTATGAAATGAAACTGCTTCAGGATAACCTGCCTTGGTTTAGGGGATAGTTAATGATAAATTTATTTTCGTGACCTGTCTGCCAAGTATTTGTACACTAATTAGGTCCTATTTTGAGGGCAGAGCACGTGAGCTTGTAAGAAACCCCTGGTACAGGATGGGAAGGGCAAGGGGATTTTTGTCCCTAGTGAGCGCAAAGCGTAGCATCACCTAAACGTGTGCATTATTTCTGAGTAGCATTATGAATCCCTTGGCTCATGTGGAGACACTTCTTAAGTTGGCTCACAGGAGTAGCTGTAGCCAGCTAAGGTGCTCAAGAGTAGAGCGCTGGGGAAGAAGCTGAACTGACTCAAAGCATAGTCATAGTTTTTAACTTTATATAATGTCTTTCGCAATACAGTAGAAAATTACCTTTATGACTAGTGGCAGGACCTGTTGTATAAGCAATCCAGCCATGGCGCTGGTTGGTATCTCGCTTTTCACTTGAACCTCTCTGCGATGCAGGTCTTGGAGGAGTGCGTGCCTGCTGCAGTCTCTGCCTGGCTCCTTGGTAAGTCATTCAAGTCTATCTTTCTGTACAGTCACTTTCCAAACTGCTGAGCAAAAATAAGGAGATTTTTTCATAGAGTGCATTAAAAGAGAGCTGCTAATCAATTTTTCTTATTATTTTATGCCCTGTGATTTTTACACCACCCCCACCAGCTGGTTAATCATGCAAAAGCTGAACACTTCATTAGCCAGAACATGTTTGCCCATGGGCATTTCTGTAGTAAATTAGTTCTTTCTATTTATACAGGTAAGTCATGGCCAAAAGTCTTTAAGGTGCCAAAGGTAAGGGTTCGAATTAATTCTTCTTCTGAGTTTTCAGGAGAACTAGGTTTAACATTGCACGCTGTTGATTTGAAATTACTTTTGAGTTAAAGATACCATGGATAAAAGAGCATTCTCAGGCTGGTCTGAAATACATTGCGTCTTTCTGGATCTCAAATTTGGCCTTTGTAGTACAGCCTGCCTTAAAAAAAACACCAAAACCACATGCGTGCACCTACTCATACATATATACACAATATCTACATCTCCGTGCAGACTGTTTTGAGCGGCATGTGGCATATTGACTAGTGTTTTTCCTTTCTTACTCTGTGCCTTTTAAACTATTAATTGAAAATATGCGGTTTGTAGATGCTTTTTTCCCTCAAATCAAATGGTGCCCTCTGAAAGCCTAGTTTAGCTCGACAATGAATTTAGCTTTCAGGCTTTGGCCATTGCAATATTGTTTGAATGCCACCATTTCCTGCAATCAATGTAATTTTATATCTACTTGGAATAGAAAGTCAAGATGGTGATTGCCTTAATTTAACTCAGTGTTGTATTCATTAAGGAGCTGATCCCGAATTCCTTTCAGATCAAAGTCTGTCTTGATTTCAGTGGAACCTTTCGGCGCACAAGGTGTGCGGTAGCCTTCTGAAATGTTGTCATTGTGACTAGTGAATAAAAACTAAATGTGTTGCTAAATTTAGGCTGTTGCTCATGTCAGCTTCCTTTTCTAAATGACGGTAAGTGCATTCCATAAATAGTATGCCTCTTATGTTGTCATATCTCTTTGGCTTGCTTTGCAGTATTTTACAGGATATTTGCAAATGAATTTTGTGTTCAGTAGGCAGGGGATGAAAATAACACTACTCATTGGGACTCCATTAACCCGCAGCTAATGAGGAACCATTTCAAGGGCTGGACGAGGGTAATTCAGATTAGCCTGTGTGCCAGGCTGCTCTGCTCCCACTCAGGCTCGTGCCGTGCCGTGCTCTCGCCGTGGTCTGGAGGGACAGAGCCCGCTCCGGCACGGACTTTTGTCGGTTAAGTTTTCCGTGCTTCAGTTTCCCTTTCGGAAGGTAGGAGCGAAGAATGAGTGAGTGTGTGTGTGCGCGTGTGTAGATAGGTGACAGTGATCTTGACCTCCATAGTCAAGTGTTTTGAGATGTAATGAAATACTCTACAAACACTGTACTTGTGCTCGCTGGTTGATAGCATTGTTACTTGTAGAAAAGGGTACTACATGGTGACAGTAAAGGTGGTCCAGACTGGCCCTTAATTAATTTTATTTTCAAAATCTATATTAGTGACTGTCGTGAGGGCACCTGGGCACTTTACATCAATAAAATAATCAATTTAAAAAATGTGTAGACCAGAACTCTGTGTTCACTAACAAAACTCCTGTTCCCCGTTACGACTAAAGGTCAGTCCAAGGCTGGCCAAGCAAGCAGGACTCGCATTTCTGCGCCTCGGCGCTTGCCAGACGCGGCTCTGGCGGAACATCACCGGCAGCAGCTTCCAGATGCCCGCGGTCCCTGCGGAGAACGTCTTGCTGCTGGCCGATGACTTGTTAACCCCCTGCAAGTCTCAAATTGGTTTCAGGACTGATGGAAAAGGTAGAGAAAGACTAATTTGGAGGCCAGTCTCAATTAAAAATGTGACTTTGCCAGTTGCGAGCAGCCCACTGAAGCGCAGGAAACAGGGACTCGGTGAGGCTGCGCTGCAGGAGGAGCGAGAGAGAGACCGACCTCCTTCTGAAGAGCAGGCTAGAGGTCTCTCAGCTGAAGAAACTTTATTGATGATAAATGTTACATTATGCAAGCTTAGCAAATTCTCTAGGAATATAATACTTGCCATTTTTTTCTTAACATATGTTAATATTTTATGATACCTGTGCATTAAGGGCCAGTTCCTACAATGTTTAAGTGAGTTTGGGCTGCTAAATTGCCTTTATGGACTTTAAAAAAACCCCCCACTACTGGTCACTATGGATTAGCTAAATTCACAATCTCGCTTAACATGCTGATGATATAAAATCAGCTTGTTTCTGTTTTTCATGCATTAAGTGAGCATATGTAATTAAATTAAATGTTGTTGCAAAGTTGCATTTTATTTATTTGTATTAGTACATTTGGGGCAATAATCCCACTTTAATACATATCTAATTGTGCAAACAACACTGAAACTAGGGGTTCCTGGACACCGATGTAATTCTTAAAATGTGAAATGATAATATATTTTGATGTCTTGAAAGCCAATTGAACTCAAGCTGAGCTTAAAAATCCAAGATCTGATTCAGGAGAATTCAGTCCCATCTGGCCGGTGGGTAGCAGGTGTGCAGTGTGTGTGTGTGTGTGTAAGGGAGGGAGACGATTGCAGGGAGGGAAACATTTCTCTTTTCCTGTAAAGCTTTAATTCCAATTTAATGCTGTGGTCTGAGGCTCTCAGCAGTTTAAATTCTTGCGTAATTAGAATCATAGAATCATTTTGGTTGGAAGACAACAGAATGGTGATGGTGAATGGCAGAAATGAGTAAGTGTACAGCATTATGGAGAAATATGGTTTCTAATTCTTAAAGTTTTGATTTAGTTTCTGACTCTTCGTATGGGAGAGTGCGTTTTTTACAAGTTGATACATATGTGATCCTTGAAGACCACATGAGAAAGGTTTCATTGCGGCGTTCGGTATCAAGGTCTTTTTGAGAGTTGTTGCATGTTCCCACAGCAACATAGAGAAGGTTCATTTCATCTATTTATTTTTATAAAAGCAAATAAAATGTATCATACAATTTCTATTTTCAGCAGATAATAGACACGTTCTACATTTTTGTATTACTGCGATTATAAACGAAGGAGTTTTTTTAATCTTTAAAAGTATTTTAACAATATTGGATACTTCAAGCAACTCTGCTGGTCCCACTTTATACCTTATAACCTTCAGAAACTTGTCCCAGCCATACTCATTTTCCTCTCTCTCCTTCCCTTTCTTCATCTTTTGATTGGATACTGCCATTTACTCTCTGTCTCTGCCTGGGAGCTTTTTACTTAGGAGGTTTAAGAACCTGCTTTTCCTTGACTTTTAGCATTAGCTATCAAGTCAGCTCCCTTTTACACTCCTATCAACTCTCCCTCTTCCAGCTTTTAAATATTTCCTGTTCCTTTTATTTGTCTTCACTGCTATATAACTTTGCGCTGGAAAGTCTTTTGGCACGTGTGGTTTTTATGGGAGTTGGCACACAAAGCACTACTTACTTAACACAATAAGTAAGCAAACAGTCATGCTTCTCTTCTAGTTTTTAACTGCACACTACTACAGTAGATGACACTTTGCTACTGTATTTCACAGGGTTTTTTCATGGTGAACTGACTTAATTTCTAACGTAGAGTGGAGCTGGTGCTGTGTTGCCAAGGGAAGTCCATCTGGTTTGACAGACAAAATGATAAGCGTTTCTCTGGACATCCCTGTAAAGATCTCCCATTTATTTGTTCGCTTTATGAAGTTAAATGGAAGAAGTCACCCCCTTTGACAGAGCAGATTCTTTTTTTCTAGCAATAGGGCTTTGCATGAAAACATTTTTTATTAAGCAAGTCATCCATACTGCACCGTAGGCTGTTTGAGTGTAACAGTATGTTACAGTCTGCAAAGTTAATGCAGTTAATATTCAACTGAACTTTTGGGGGGTTGCTAATCCCTTAGGCGGGCTTAGCAGAAAGGGCAAACATATTTATAGCACTTTGAATCAGACTGCAGTGAACGAGTAAGAGTATGTGTTATACCATGCAAATGTTATACAATTTCAGGAAAGCTCGGTGCATAATCATCTTTTAATAGTACTTAAGTTGGTGAAATATCTCGTCTGTAAGCAACAGAGTTGTTGGTTCAGTGGACAACAGGTCTGTTAAAATAAGACTCTCTGAAAGGTCTTGAGATTCCTGTTCTGGTGATAAATTCTGCAAGTTCTGAACAGATTTATGGGCTGTTTAATTAGGAGCTAACTGTATTCTTTAAGCTCTGTCATTTGTATTATTCCCTAATAGGATTTCATTGGACTTTGTCACATATCTGACTATGACAGAGTATGTGCAGGGTTGTCAAGAGCCTATTCCATATAGACCGTGGTCTCTTACTATCTTTGTAGAAGTAAGAAGATCATTCCTGAATGATCTTTCCTCCGGAGTGGAAGTATGACACTAGGTAGAGTTTGCTTTGGTTAGAGCTGGGGGTGCATTGGGCAAAAGAAATGAGCGTGGTCATGAGTTGCGGGAAGTTCATAGAGAAGCTGAAGTGCTCGGGCTGAGAATGTCCAACAAGGAGGGTCATGTTTCTCTGAGGCAGAAACTCTCCATGTTTATGTCATGGACCAAACTTGCATTGAGTGTAAGGTTTTGTGGAAAAGCACAGGAAGGCCCTGTAATGCTACCAACCCATCGGGAGCCAGAGAAGAAGAAATTATGACCTTGGATTTTTCCATAGAAATAGATTGTGTGGAGTTTTTAGTCTAGTAAATAAGAGGCCCATCAACTAGTGGTCAACAAAAAGTAATTTGTACTTTTTTTCAGAGACACAGATTTATATGACTGCTAACAGCTGTAGTTGGTATGGTAGATTTTTAAGGCGAACTTCTGATGCCATACAAACGTAGAACACAGGCCTGGCAAAGTGGCCGTTCTATTCTGATTAAGACTTTTTATTTACATTTTGGCTATTTCTTCCATTTTTTCTAGATATTAAATATTGGAATGAGTGACTCGAACATGGAACTTGACCTTAAAGGGGGCTCGGGTGCCTGAATTTATGCGTGTACTCAAGTAATTTATTGATTTGCCACCTTACCTGCACCCACTCCCTTCCTTTTCATTTTGCTCTTTGTGAACCACATTGGCCATTCATAGTCCTTCAGGAAAAAAAGTCCTGCAAAATAACTGATGTGTCGGAATTGTTAGGAAAAATGGAAATAAGTTGATAAAGATTTTCATTTATTGTATTTTCAGTTAAAAATAAAATGATTGAATATCAGTAACATTAACATTATGTATTGGAGTTATTTATATCTGAAGTACCAGAAAATAACTAGTTTATTATATGCAAAATTTCAAGTTCCAGAGTATATTAAAATATTAGCTCAAAGGTCAAAAGCATGTTCCAAGGAAGGAAGGAAGGAAATCAGAAGGGAATTTGGGCTAATCAGGTTAAGACACAGTAGGTCTGTAACAGGTGCACAGGGATGATGTGGCTGACACTGATGTGGGTTCCTTTGGTTCCTCGTCCTGAATGTCCCCAGCTCGTCATCGGATCAGCTTCCATGCGAATCCTAAGCAAGATTCAACCTTATGCCTCGACATCTATAACAAGACTTCATAACATTTCGGTCATTTTATTAAATAGCAAATACAGACATCCGTAGTAAAGGCCTAACTTCACAGAGTGTGCGGGTGAAGGTGTGCTGGATCTTAGCTACACATCCTACAGCCATCTTGGAGCTTAGAAATAAATGAAACCATCCACAGTTTTATTAGGAAAACAAAGAGTTAACATTCCGGTGATGTTAACTGTGATAAAAGGTGTGTGTGTGTGTGTTGCTGTGCTGTACTCTATACATTTATGAGCTCTTTTTATAGTAGCATTCCCAGCAGCATTCCCAGGAGCAGTCCAGGTCCAATCAGGACTGGTATGCCATTGTGCGAGGTGTTGTTCTAATTCATGTGTAAATGTGGAGTGGTTGCTACCCTGAGGATATTACAGTGAAATTACAAACAGGATAAAAAATAGTAGGAGGTGTGGAGGAGAAGGAGGGCAGCTGCAGCGAGGTGCACTTGTCTCGTTGGGGTTGTGGTACCTACAGCCTGATACCAAATGATAGGCATTTCGTTTATTTGTAAGTCTGCTGCCTTCAAAACAATTAGCCTCACTGTCTTTTGTTTGTATCTTATTTAAACAGAAATGTAGGAAGTCCGAAATGAATCGCTCCCGAGATGCTTCTAGCCTTCTGTTCTGTCTCTAGCAACGACCAACCCCAGGCGCCTCAAGGAAAGTTATGAGAGCCTCACAATGGGCAGACATGGGATAATCTTCTCTCTACATGTTCTCATCCTAATCTTTCATTATTAGGGATTAATTTAAGCTTTGAAGCATGAGGTTTAAAAAAAATATATATTTGTTGTTCCCCCTCCTCCACTGTCAACCTTGTTTAAAGTATGAAATACCCTCCCAAGCCTGTGATCTGAGCTGTTCTCGGGGTAATCCTACCTGCTCCTCGATGTGCTGACCAAATTTGCTTGGGAACTACCGTGGTGGTTTTGCTTCTTCTGGTGCCAGAAGGCACTGGTAGATCCTTTTCCGCAGGGAGGTGGGCGAAGGCAGAAGCACGTTGAGCAGTTATGGCCTGGGTGTTCCCATGTCGCCGTATGTCAAAGCTGTGGTGCTGCGGCTGGGTCTCTCCCCTTGCTTTTCATATTTTAGTGGCTGATTTGCAGTAAAGCACAATAGGAAATAACCATAAATAAATCTGGGAACCTTTGTATTAATTTCTTTCGCTAGCTGTGTACATATGAGCAGCTTGCCATTTGCATATGTGAATCTTGTCGTAACAATTTCGGGAAGTGATTTGTTAATAATCAAGTTCTCAGAACAGCTCTAAATCAGTAATTGATGTAGGTCTGGATAAAGCAAGCCTTCCGCCTGCCTATTTTGTGGAGCATTTTTGGCAAGTTTCAAGCTAGCGTGAAAACTAGCCATCAGAATAAAATTTAGGACAGCTGGGATGCTTTGCAGTGAAGACTTTTGGCTCCACAGTTCAAATAATCACAATAGCAGCTCAATTTAGCCTTTGGCTGGATAGGTTTGGCAGGGCACAATGAAAAATAATTATTTCATGGCCTGCTTATTTGTCCCTTAACAAATAAACTCTCTGACCTATGCAGGCTTATGTAAATATGCTGCCGTATGTGGGGTTGTAGAACACTGTCATGTCCCCATTTGGAAATATGTTTTATTTCACCCTCGTGTTACAAACTTTTTTTTAGAGTTCTGTTTGGGAAGCAAAGAAAGGGATAGGAGATATCGGATACTGAAGCCCAGACAGCCAGGCAGAGAGTCTAAAAAGCCATCTAACAGTCGTCTTTCTGAAAACACATCCATTAGTATGCAGTGTTTTCACTGCTGTAATAATAAGAGCAATCATGATACGAACAAGTCCGTCTCTTCACAGCCTTCCCACGCGGGATGGAGAATGACAGCTCCGAAAGCGTTTGGATATTTGCCTGAATGTATGCTGCTTAGCTAACCACGGTTCAACTTGCTCTCCATCTTACGGCTTCCTGGATATCCTTCTCAATTGTTTCAGTGACAGCTTAAAATGTGAGACTTGGAGGGGGGAGATAAAAGCTTAGCGAAAGGCTTTTTGTGTGTGGATTTAAGGGGAAGTTTTATTACACTTGATGATGGAGAGATGTGCCACGCTATTTTCTGTTCCTATGATTTTAGTATTTGCACTTTCTGTTGTACTGGCAGCAGCCAATCCATAACATTGTCTTTCTGTTTCCCACTCTAGAGGGGGGAAAAATACACGGAAGAATACAGATTGATGATTTTGTCTTCCGACACCACCATTTTGGTTCTGAAACAGTAAAAGAAAGCCTTTTTCCCAGTGATCCGAAAGATCTCTCCAGAACATCTGCCTTTACACACTCAGGCACATACGCGCACTCGCGTGCACACACAGGCTCTCGCTAAGGTGGCTACGATCTGTTTTTAATAGTGGCACTTCTTCTCAAAGTGTCATTTAAAAAAACATCAGCAGTCATGTCATGCATCGGGATGAATTTCTAAATGTAAATGAGATTCTCTCAGTAATTTATTTACATTTGTTTTCAGCACAACAAATGAGACATCACGTAGCTTCATAATTTCCCATGACCGAGTCACCAGCATGAGGTGTGCAATTTACCCTGATTTAAGGTGCTTATCTAGAGGTTCTTGCAACAATACCTGGTGGGGTTTTTTTATACTACTTTTTGCTGGCTTTTAACCCATCTACTTCACCACCTCTTCCATTTTTCAGTTGAAAAAGAAGCATAAATATGTCTGCTTCTTGAGGCCTTTTTTCAGTAGAGCCGAGAGGGATGGCTTTGTTGCCTTGTTTTGTATATTATTTTCCCTGCCATTTGCTTCTCATTTGGTAAAACTCATAGGAGGCTTCCAGCAGCCACAGTGAACATATCTTGATTTACAACCTGATGACGCAGGAAGGAAATGTTGACTGTGGACATTTCTGATGGAAAAATGATCGTTCGGACATGAAGCATGAATGGGAAGTGTCCTGCAGTCATTGGTTCTCCCCTTTTTTCAGCCGAAATACTATGTCTTAGGCCTGGTCTTGGCTCTGCTACTGACTTTGAGTTTCTGATCTGCCTGTGGCTGAAGTGGTACTTGGATTGAGAGGGGATGTGAACGCCAATTTTCAAATAATGTGGACACAGTCATGTACTACAAAACTCATTTATTTTAAGCCTGTAGTTGGAACATTTAGATGTCTAACTACTTGCTTAAGTATTTCAGGTAGGTAGATGATTAAAGGTGCAATGTACCATGCATACAATTTTGTACCTCTTATCTTGCAGTCTCAGTTAAGGCTTGACTGAAAATCAGAGCAATAGCTTTTGCTATTTTACAGGGTAACAACACAGGAGAACTGAGAGACTTTGGTGAAAGTTACTGGTAGTTCAGCAACAGTACAAAATGCTATGCTGTAGAAGTGTGCTGTGGCAGTAGTTTGGGATGTTATCGTGCAAAAATACTGTACATCTTTGTGGAGGTCTGCGGGGTTAACCGTATGTGGGTGTTCTTGGCCTCACTGAGAGGAAGCATGACATTTCTTTGTGTTCATTCCCAAAGCAAAATTCAACGTCTTCCTTTAAACTGCATGAGCAGATTCCAAAAAGAATAGGTTTGGACTGTTTTTTAATGAGCTTTGTATGTACTAGGACCCAGTTCAGATTTAAGTTTTGGCCTGCTGGCCATTTCCTTAATGTTGCATGGGTCTAGCACCAAATTATGCTGATGGCCTGTCTGTCACCAAATTATTTACAGAACTGCAGTTAAATTATAGAAATCTTCCAGACAAGCAGTGCTCTGGGCAAATTATTTCATCAAAGTTATTTTCCATGGTATACTTAAGCAAAAGCTTATAGGAACAACATGAATCTTTTTTTTTTTTTTTGGTATGTGATTATGCATATGTGGTAACAGCCCCCTTTTTAGAAATAACTAGCTTTCCACCTGGGAAAACAGAAGGAAACCATGATATGAAAATTAGTGATCTCTGCGTTTTCCTCAGTTTGAAGCAAAAGTTTTATGTTATGGAAGTGCAGGACTGGGGCCAGCAGTAGGATGGCCATTTCTGCACACTGTCAGCTCGTTCAAGGTCTTGGGACTTTTTTTTTTCTGTAGACTTATAACTGCACACTTCTGTGCACCTGTAAAATCAGGTACTGCACAAGCACATCAGCCGGCTTTACTAGTTCTCTGTCACATCCAGGCCCAGTGGTCACTGTCCGCTTTTACAGGGAAGTACATTCGCTGATCAGAAGGCAGTATAGGCTTTTACTGCCTTACCCCCATCTAGCAAGATTTGGGCTTGCTGTATGATTATGAAATGTATGAAGAGAATATAAATCCTAAAAGCAGCCCGAACTCCCTATTATAATTGGCATCCTTTCAAACTCTGTTCCAGAGTTTAGAAATATAGTCAGGGTAGAACATCTATATTTGGGTTTATATGTAATGGTCATACCTACTGGTTTGCTTGGAAAAACGTTGGCATAGATCACTATTTAAGGACTCTGGATGCAGTGTTTATGTTTAGCTCAGTGTTTTTTATCACTGCATGTTTTTTTTTTTAGTATTCCATTTTAACGTTTGCACTGTGAGACAAGAATGCCTTCCCAGCCTCTGCACGGTTGTGCGCTTTCTGTTTAATGAACATAGAAATTCAGGTTTTAAACTGACTCCCATGCGTAAATTCTGGGAAAACAGGTGCTTAAAATCTGTGTTTTGCAGATCTTTCTCTGTCCCCAAAGGTACGGACCTTTGGGGTAAAACTCGGCCACGTGTACATGGCAGACTCGAATGGGACCTCTGCACTCAGGGCCCAGATGTTGAAAACCTTACACGTGTGAGGAAGGACAGCGGGCTCGGAAACGCGCGAGAGCTGAAGGTCTTTGCAAACTGAACATCCGATTTAACCTAAAGTCCGCCCGGCGTTGGGCTGTGTTTGTTGTTATGTGAGCACAGGGTCTTGGGACCAGAGCTGGGGAACCCGCTCTGCAGCTCAGCTGAGTGGACTCAATCCGGGCGCTTGAGAGGTGGGACTGCAATAGCTGGAGTTTCATTATGTTGTTCGAGGATTTTTTTGGTTTTTTTATTGGCCAAAATTTTTATTTTTAATGTATGTGAAAGCTGGATCTCCTTTACTCATGATCCTTAGCAGGAGCAAGTCTGATTAAGAGCCCCCTTAATTTAGAAATGCTGTTAAAGACAGGAAGATACTTTAAAGCTGGCTTTGTCAACAAAATGGAGGAGCTGTGCTCTTGGGGCCCATTAACAGTGGTGCCAAGATGGCCGCCGCTGCTCAAATACTGGGAAGTAAGTCTCTAAAAACCCCAGGAAGCTCCAAATTGTATATCTCACAAGTTCTTTACTCCCCTAGTTGTAATCCATATCTCACTTATTGCTAGAGTCAACAGTCTAATAGTAACAAAAAATACAACCTTTCATCATCCATTGATTTTCGGTCTTTAAAAACTGACAATAAGCTATTTTTTGTCCAGTTTCTCAATAAATAGGAACATTTATTGGTTTTTCAGTTTTATTGTATTACATTAGAATATATTTTACTGCGTATAGTGGGTAATGTAGCATCAGGAGACATGTTTACATTCAGCAAGTCACTTTTGAAACTACATAGCTCAACTGAGATATGTAAACAAATTTGTAATACTAGTTTAATTTAGATTACAATGCAGAATACTCAGGCTTGAGCTCATTTTTCTATTTATTCCATTATGATCCTCTAACTAATGGAGGAGAATTGCCATAAAAAATAATTACGGTTAGAACATCAGTAAAGGTGAACATCTACTTTCTTCCCTATCTGAGGGAGAGGGAGGAATTTCGTAGTTAAGTAAGCATCAAAATACCTGGGTTTATTTCCTAGAAATCTGCCACAGACAATGTTGTACAGGTTGGACAAGTCATAAATCCTGTCTGTGTGATGCTCTGTGTCAAACGATGTGGCATGAACATCTTTCTCGGTGACCTCTGTTACCTTCTCTCTCCTTTCAAAAAAGGAGGCAAACTGGAATATGATTTAGTCGTGGTAGACCTTGGGATGTGGATCCTGAGTTGCCTCCCCACCGCCACCTGCCTTCATGGTGGAACGTTACCTGGCGGGTTTTTTCCTTTCCAGAACCTACCAGGAGACACTAAAGATCAACAGTTGCCTCTTGCTTACTTCTGTGATGAGAAATGGCAATTTGATGGTATTTTTATCAACTGTAGCAGCAGTTTCAGCTTTTTTTTTTTTTTTTTTTTTTTAAATTAAGAAGCAGTTAATTTCTCTTCTGGTGACATTTGGCCCCACAACCAAAGACAGTAAGGTCTCAGTTGTTTCCATCCTACCCCCAGAAAACCTGAGGTGGAGGTGCCGCTGCTGAGGTGGGGATGTACAAAACAACCTCTGCTTTAAACCAGCTGTGCCGCCGCACGTCCAGTACTGGCCTTTGCAGACCCAAGTGGTTCTTCTGCTTCGGGTCTATCAAAGTGATCATCCTGGCAGGCTTCTCAGGTGAAACATTTCACCTAGGTCATGAAACATTCTCCTGTACACTATGAACACAGAGACATTTCTGGCTTATGTTTCATAACCATCACGCAGTAAGTGGAGAGAGAACCATTTGGGCAAAAGGTTTAGTTTTTGGTGAATTGGGTGCGATTCTGCAAGGCATAGGCTCTTGCTCATAAGCTGCTGTGGATCTTGCTGTCACCTCTGCCTCACAGGATCTGACGCACAAGGAGTTAATAGATATCCAATGACCAAAGCCATCTATATTTCTCTTTATATACAGAAGTGAAGTGGAGCATGTAAAATTGGAAAGCCAGAACCAAACCTGAAATTCTCTAACTTTATGACTAGTGTGTGTGTGTTATTTTCCCATGATCTTTAATTACATTCTGTTCTGGAGGGGGGAGAGGGGGATGCTAATCTGGTGCACCAACTGGGGGAAAAACAAAACTGTTTTACAGCGGGAGTCTAGATGACAGCACACAGCAAATGCAAAATTTGACATTCATATGAAAGTGAGCGAAGCAAGACCAATAGAAGAGAGCCAAAATGATTGCAGCGAGAGGAATACAAGTGGTTTAAGGAAACCACGGTTTCTCTATTTATTGAAATACCACAGCCGACCTTTAAGATGGTGGTGATACGATGTAGATTTTGTAGAGCAGCACCGAGAGAGATGGCTGTTATAAAGGGAATGTGTGATTGGATTCAGGCTCATGAGAAGCTAGGTTTGGAAGAGGATTGCCCTTCCCTCTTTGAACATACAATATAGCGGGTACGTCTCATTGCACTGAATGGAATGATGCTGTTTTCAGGACTGCTGTTTGCTGTGCTTGCTAATGAATTTCCAAGGGGTGTTTGAGCCTGCATATTTACTGTAGAGATGCTTGCAGTTGGTTGGAAGAGATGTGACTGAATGTGAAGCTTAGTTCTGTGTACACACAATCCTGCTCTCTGTGATTCTGCCTCAAGTTGTATATTCAATATCAGTCTGCAATAGTAAATAATTTGTAGGAGTCCAGCTGTGACTTAAGGCTTCTCTACAAACAGCATCCCGGGCGCTAAGTCCTGATGTGATACCCTTTTTCTTCTCTCACTGGATAAAATAGCCTTTAAAAAATTATTCCGACTTCCAATCAAAACATTAAAGCCAATGAACTGGGTGAATGCTTTTGCTGGGGTATAGAAAAAATGGTCTCTGCCCTGTTCTTTGGTTCTTCATCCCCTTGGCTCGGAGCTGGGTCACAGCACGCTGCTGTGTTCTCCGGCACCACGGGCGCTGACTTTCTTTGCAGAAGTGAATGTCTTTGCTAAACAGCTTGACTTAGCTGCGCTATATGCTGGCAAGGTGTAACTATTTATTGGAGTAAGGGGTGAGCAGACTGCTTAAAACAGAATTCCCAGTGTGTTCTAGTGTCACATTTGAAAGGCAGTGGAGAGTCTGACCTAAAGGTATCCTGTGTAAATAAAGATTTAGGCAAAGATCTTACCTTGTCTCCCCACTCCCCCCCGCCCCATGTTCATTAGCCTGCTATTCAAATGTCAGTGGCAAGTTTTGTCTTGGTAGGTAGCATGTTCCAAAGGACCTAAGTTCTTCTCTGGGAGGAGGACCAGGTCAACTATGATTTGTGCCAATTTAATGCCTTTGAGTGGCATGTGAGGGCATCTCTCTTGCTCCCCAGTGGCGCTAACCCATGAATTGAATAATCATGGAGCCAACGGGGCCGTATGTCTTATACCTCTCTGCACCAGCTGTGACTGGTGTGGATCCCTGGGGTGATATCAAGGATGAAATGAACTCTCGTGTGCTCGGATGTGTCAATTATGAGCAAATCATCACTCAGCACCCATGTTGTTGTTGCATTCTGGGCAGTTTACCTCTACCCCCAGGAACAGTTGTAACAGTGAGCTTTAATCTGGATTCCAATTTTAAATATAACTTTTATGTGAACCCTTAGGAAAAAAGTTAAATTGTGCTTAAAGAAAATAAGTGAAAGGTGGAATGAGAGGGTACAGAACAATCAGGCTGCTTTTTTCTCTTTGGTAGATGCTAGGAAAGAAAAGGAGCATACTATGGATCCTCTCCTCTTGCTCATTGTTTTTTGATCCAGCCCATTACACATGCTGGTCCCAACACCTTCAATCATTTCCTATCAGCTCTGTCGCTCAGAGACCAGACTTCACTCCCATACCTTTTAGCACCTCACTGGCTCGGGGCGTTCCCTTGGGGCATTCTCTACACTTGCCACTTTTACCACTCTCAGCTGGAGAAAGCACACTGCACTTGCGCATCCAAGCCCAACATCACACTTAAGCCATACAAAGGCCACTTGAGATCATTTACATTTTTCATTAGCCTTCTAAAGTAGTTGCTCAAAAGGTACAAAAGTGGCTTTCCTAGCTGTTTGAACTCCTTTGGAAGGCTGTCATTTTGGATCACTAAGTCTACCAGTGGCCTATAATTGTTATGAAAAACATTGCACAAACATAACATAACTAATTGCACAATTAAGATTGCTTTCTTCTCATCATCCCATTCATCATACTCCTCATCCACACCTATAGTCAGCATCTGCCATTAACAAAGGCCTTATTTGTCACATTAATACATTCCTTTTGTAGTGAAAACGCCTTTTGTATTTCCCTTTGTTACTTAAGGGTCCTGTCAGCATGTTCAGTAAAGCCTGCAAATGATGTTTAGAAAGCCTTGTAGTGGACATCCCTTTTTCAAATGTTTAATGGGAGTGTAATGCAGTGGTACTCCAGGATACAAACGCAGCAGCTCTCGGAGCTCAGAAGAGAGACCTGATACAGATGAGCAAAGGACCCCCCCTTTTCTCAACAACATTGAAGTAAGTAATACAGTGTTTTGCTACTTTTTAAAATCTGAGGCAAGTAATGCAGGATAGCTTTTCTTCACAGTGGACATTTCAAGGTCATCAGTCCCGTTAGCCTGATATAAGATGCATAATCAGTTCATTCTGATACTCCACACCAAAATCAAGCAAACCAAACCTATGTTGAAAAGTGTAGGAGGTAGCAGGGAAAAGTCCAAGAATGTGAAGCAAAAGGTGAGAAACTGCCTGGTACCCTTACGGCCAGACCTAGGCAGAAGGTTTTGTACTTGAAGGTATTGAGGGTGTGTTTGCCACTCATGTAAGGACAGGGTGGAAGCGCCTTGCATTGGAAGCCTGAGAAGGTCTGCAGCACCATAATTCTTCTTGGGAAAAGGAAATGATGTAAGTTTCTACTTCTGGAATCTTTCCCCACAACTCTATAAATTTAAAGAAATAAAACATAAACAGAAAATTGATTTTTGAGTGACAGTGAATTATTGTCATTAGAGGATATGTAGTTTTGTGTCAAGGGAAAAAAAACCTCGGTGTACTATGTGCTACTTTCTGCAGCATTACTTAATGTACCAGTCATTGCTGGGAACATGGAGTCCTTTTAATGCTAGTCAGGTAATATGTCATTCTCTCTGTAGAAACTCTGTGCAGCAGAGACATGAGTTATATACTGATGTAGTTATCAGAAGATCATGTGGTAGCACTAATGTGAGTCACTACAGTGGAGTTTGCCCTGTTTGAAATTTTTACATAATTAAATATAAGTGAGTCATTGTCCAAATTCTGCCAAAGTGCAGATGTCTTTAATTTAACATATGCAATTCAGCTTGCGTATGCCTTCCATAGGGTGAGCATCTTTCCCTTTGTACACAGCTCCGGGTTAACTCCGGTCTGGGAGCTGTTTCCTTTCGCCATTCAGCGTGCAATGCTCCCATTGAAATCCGTGGCAGCTTCGGTAAAAATAGCTGGAACACCCAGACCTTAAATAGACCTCTCTGCTTCGTTTTACGTTCTGCTGGTAATTCTTTAAATACACATAGTTAGATCAAAACAAGCGTATTTTTGTTTCTGTAATAACAAAGGATGTGGCCTACATATCCCGGTGAGATACGTTCGGTTGTCTTCTACGACATCTGTCTCTGTACCAAGGCAAAGACCAGAGAGACGATTAGAATGGTAAGGCAAGTTTATTTAAGGGAAAGGAAGCTGGAGATGCTTACGTAAATATTGTACTTTTTTAATGATAAACTTCGAGATGGTGGGTGGCTTAGTACTCAGGGGTAGTTAAACCAGATCGTTTTACCTGAGATTAAAACCACCCTCTGTGCAGTTAGCTACATCATCAGTGTTTCTGGAGAGTTCACAATTCATTTGGTTTCTGAGGTCTGAAGATGACGATGTACCATCTCTGAGTCATTTGGCTGAAGAGGCGGCAGCTTTTCTTTCTTTCTTTCTTTTTTTTTCCCTCCCCCTCCCCCTTTTTCTCAGCTGCAAATCTAATTGTTCTCCATCTAATGCTGAAGTACAACAAAAATGTGATTAACCATCACATTCAGAAGTAGCTTGTAGTTTTGCTGGGCACAGAAGGAAAGAACAGGTGTATATGGAAATGTTGGGAAAATGTCTGATTAACTCATGAGAGATAGTGAAAATGACTAAGTCTGCTCTGCTAATTTCTGAGTCACTGAGTAGAGGCTATTTTTTTTCTTACTTGTCAATGTCTCCCTTAATAGGGACATTAAATAATGTTTACTACTGTAAATTCTTTCCCAGGAAGGGAAGAGTTGGCTTTAAATCCATTTCAGTTTCACCCACAAGTTGGTCTGGATGATGTACCAAGTGTTTGATGAATTTGCACTGATTTTCAGATTCATTGCCAGTCCTACTGTCAGGCAAGTTTTGTATGCATTACTGATTTATTTCAGATGTTGAGCACAAACTAGTTCATTTCTTTGGGAGTTTCAGGCTCTCTCTACAAGCTCTATACTTGTAATAATATTATTAATATATGTAGGATCCTGTTCTTGAAAGGTAACCTTTGAGTCTTACGCCCACAGTTTTCCTCTGGACTGTAAAATGGTGTGCTACCTGTCTTTGGAGCTCAGAATAGGAGGCTGTGTTACAGGAGGAACTTGTCTATTTTATTTAAATGTCAGTTCTCCTATAGAAAGACTGCAGCCTTATGCAAGAGGGCAGCATGTATGCTAGCCTATCCAGAGAGTAGCCAGCCAAGGGGGTATATGTTTCAAACACGCTCTTGGGGAGTCCTGAAAGCTGCCTTAGTAATTTATTGATGACAGAGAGGAGAAATAAATTCCTCCCATAGTCTCCCTCCTCACACTGCTCAGTTAATACTGCCAGCAAAGGAAGAAGGAGGTTCCTACACCTTCACCTGCTGCAGAGAAAGGATTATGCAGGTAAGCAGTCCTGTATGCCATGTAAATAGTCAGACTCAGAGGCACATGATTTTTGACATCCTGCTCCCTATTCCTGTTATATTTAAGTGTTCTGCCTTGTTCGTGATCTCTGAGCTTGTTCCTGTTAACTCCCCCCCAGTAAAAAAATCTTTGTTGCAAAAAATAAAGCTGCACGGATGTGCCTGAATAGTGAAGCACAGTGTCCTAAATGATGTAACTCAGGTTTTGGGAGCAGGATAATTGCAGTAGTGTGAGGCTTCTTTTAGAATAATTAGTCTTGCTGAGAATCAGGGTATAAAAGCCTTTGCAGAGCACAGTAATAATGCAGTTACACCATTTCCAGTATTCGTGTGCCCCCGCATAGCACTGCAGATCAGAGCAGGCGTGCCCACAATGATGGTCAAGGAGTGATTTCATCTTTGCAGCCCTGTGCCAGGACTGTGATACAAAATACGTGGGATTCATTCTAAAGAAAACAGTGGCACTCATCTTCCATACTAAACCAGGAGGCCTTTGAGATCATTAAGAGTCATTTTTCCAAAGAAGAAGTTTATGTTTCCGTTCATGGAGCCAAAGCCTGTTCTTGTGTCCTGTTACTACCTGGCACTTGCCCATCCAGGAGTGAACTCTACTTCAGCTGCATGCACTTGCAGATGTTGGGATTTCCATTTCAAAGTACAAACAATTCTAATATTAAAAAGGCTATTTCCCCAGTGGGAATATGGGTTGCGTGAGCTTCTTGACTTTTCTTTTTCGTCTTTTGATCGTGTATGATAACACCTTTAGATCTCTCTATCACTTCTTTTTTGTCAGCATCGCAGTGGACAAAATGTCAGTAGAAGTTAAAGTGGGAAGTGTCCTTAGAGAGATAAAGGTTCTCTTCCACTGCCTGCTATATGTTTGACTCTGCTACTCTTTTCTGTTGGGGTTTAGTCTGCTGGGGCGCTTCATTGCTTGACTTAAATTTACTTATCTGTTCTATAAATAAGGGATAGCCTTAGCCATTAAGTAAATCTACTGATGGAGGGAAAAGGGATTTTCTAGAGCACCTGTGTGCCTTTCTGAGACGTGGAGTTCAAAAACATCTGATAAGGTAACCTTCAGCTGGTTTTCTGCAGTGACTTTTAGCAATGAGCCCTAAAAGCATAGATATTTTCAGGCATTATAGCTGAAGAGAGCTGCGATGTCCTTGAACTACCCACTAGCCAAAGGAACAACATGTCCAAACTCAGCTGGTGAATTCCCATGTACTGTCATATGTGACTGACTCTTTCCTTTCTCTCTGGGATGTCCGATGGGTACCGGGACCTTGGCTCTACCCGGTACGCGACACTAGGCTGGTACCGCTCTCAGGTGCTGCCTGCATTTGCTGTTGTCCTCAAAAAGTCTGCTCCTATATTGTATAGTGAGGATAATCCTTTGTTTAATTTTTTTTTAACATTTTGAAAGGAAAATAGGGGTCTCATTCAGGTCTTTCCATTTTTGCATGATAGTGCAGTTGAACAACGTGTACATGTGTTAATTAAACATCCCTTCTTATCACTGTTTTGGTAAGTGTCCTGTAAATTTAATCACTACGACACCTCTGTACACATTACAATCCTTTTAAAGATCTAGAGAAAAATCCTGGTGGATTATTCAAAGCACTAAATCACACAGAATTACAGTAGTTATTAGAGGCATTAAAACCTGTGATAAGAAGCTTTATCATGCATTTTTGGGGAGGCTTAGTCTTTATCAGAGATGACTGTAAATAGAAGTGAACAGTAAAAAAATCTGATAACAATTTATTTTACAGTACATCAATAATCAGGTACTGTAATTACAGTATAATTACATGATAATTATTGCATAGTAGGTAACTACAGTATATTAGTTTTCTTGGTTTTCTATTATCACAACTACCTGCGAGACCTGAGCCAACAAGGGGCCTTATTCTATTCCCATTTACCCTGGGTTTACACACACATGCACGCACACGTATTTACCTGGTATATGTGTTTTGACTGACTTTAGAGGAGTTGAACCTGTTTACATGGAAGAGGAACAGGCAGTGTGACACACTAAAGTAGATATGATCTCTTCCACATATAAGTTTATCTAGACTCAGGACTATAAAAGAAGGGAATCGGATTTTAGCTCTGGTTATATTTAGCTATCTGTCTCATTTTTTTTCCTTTTTTTTGGCACTGGAAAAGTTGTGGTATTCTTAATCACTTCGATAAACCTCTCGGTTACAGACCTACACAGTGTGTGGGTGTTTATATTATATCTGTAGATTATTTATCTCTGTACATCCACATCTGAATACAGATTAGATTAAGTCTCTGTTAATTGTACTTGGGCTGTGTGTGCATGCCCGTGTTTACATATTTCCGGTAGTAACCCTGAAATGTTCTGTCATTTTGGGGTGTAGGCTGAGTGAAGATAACCAATTAAGTATGACTTCTTCTAATTTATGCTGTTTACAATGTTAAAGGTTCAAGTTAATTAAGAATAGTTGTGAAGCTGGCAGAAGCAGCGTTGCTCACGTTGAAACTAAGAGCTTTTCTTGATAGCAAGTGCGGAAGACATAACAGAAAATATAGCCTGTGAGGAGCGTGGAGTGACTTCTGCTCCTCACAGCTTCGGTAGGAGCTCTATGCGCAGATTTGGGCAGCGCACCCCAAATAAAGCTACAGAGAATTTGGAGAAAGTCCAAAGGAAAAGCAATGAGAGTGACAAGAGAGCGAGGAAATGTGACCTGTCGGGAAATATTGATGGAATTGGGGGTGCTCGGCCTGAAAAAGCCATGTCTGAGGGAGAACATGGCAATGGGCTGTAAGACTAGTGGAAAAGAAAGTAAGTCATTTATTCTGCATCTCCGTGGTGAGAAGTGGAAGAGTATGGAGGCAATTTGTTAAATGGAACACAGCACAACACTCCTAGCCCCGTTTGCTGTGACTTGACGATGATCTGTTTAAGAATCATGGCTGTGAGAAGGTGACGTGTTCCCAGTTTGCTTACCACTGGGTCAAAAGAAAACCAGATTAATTGCTCATCTGAAATAAAAGCTCTATCCAGTAAAAGGCCTTGGAAAGAATCAGCACCCACACGGGTTTGGTAAACTGCCGAAGCTTCATATCAATATTTGAGGGCAGATGCTACACTGACTGAAGCTGGTGGCAAAACTTCCCCTGGCAGTAGTGGAACCAACATTAATTTATACCATAAAATCCTGTGTTTTGCTCATTGTTTTGAACAAGTGAGTGCACAAGCCAGGCATAGTTTATACTGTTTGATAATAAGTTATACAGTGAGAATAATTTCATTTCCAAAAGTAGTGACCCTCCTGTTAACTTTAACTTTGTAACTACCATGCAGTTCCCGTATCTAAAGTCTAGTAGCAAGTGTGAATGTACGCTTAACGTGCTCTAATTTCCTTTTCTCGTCCTTTTGACTGAGTAAAATGTCAGGTAATATATTTACTATCCAATACCTGTTGATTAGGGGACTCCATGTTTAATTTTCATTTTTTTTTTCTTGTGTGAAACAACTGTCATTGAGATACCAGTATAAATTTTATAATGCTTCCTATTTTTTTCTAGAAAAAAAATTACTTTTATTTCTATAGTAGCTGATGTTTGTAGTAAACACTGAGAGGCGATGATCCAGTTGGAGAACATTTTGTTCGATACACCAAAAATTCTTCCTGCAAAAGGTGATGATACTAGTTCTTAAAGCTGGGTTTGTACAATTCAGTACAGAGAGGTAGTTTTCTGTTTTCCTTGTTTTTTGAACATAAGACTGATGATTAAGTACTGTATTTGCAACTTTCTAACTGTGCTACAAGATGATAATGCTCTTGGAAACGTGGAAAGTATGTTGCATTAAGTGATACTCCTAAACTGCACATGCTTTCCCCCGGGAAATGCTTCAAACTGAGTTTTTTTTGAAATTACAACTCCCTCTTAGGTACAGGGGATGCTCATGGCCCCTCTTCCACCTAACCTATTATCAAATGATGTGCACAATGCCAGACTGATGCGTAACACAGAAGCGCTGCATTGTCGGGACAAAGGTTCGAATCTTAAGGACTAATTTGGAGGTTGTTGGCTCCTTTGCAAGTATTTAGCAGGAAACGTGAACAGAAAGATGCTGAGGTTGCTGTTTATGGCTGAGGCCACTTCCATGCAGTCCACTGAGTGTATTTACAGTGCTCATTATCCTGCTGTGGGGTTTGGTCTCCATTTCGGAGAGAAAGGGGTCTCCAGTGGTTATCTGAACACAATGAAAGAAGGACTTTCTAAATTTCTTTTTAGTCTCCTGGTATTTTTAATGCTAAAGATTTTAAGGAAACGGTTTTGAAAAAATTTTGGGTTTTTTTAGAAAACATTCTTTTTACAGAGGCACATTAGAGAGGAAAGGTTAGGATTATTTAAGGGAGGGGAATTAATTGTGTCACTTCTATGGGCATTAGGCAAGTTGCCTCACTTGGAGTTAAGAGGCAGCATGGGAGCATTTAAGTATAGGGTGCCTGCAATGCACTTTACGATAGTCTTAGCTTACGACCTTATATCATTTTATTTCTCTATTAAAGCAAGACATTCCACACAGAGACTGGTTTTGTGCACGGTGTGGTAGTTAGCACCTCATGTCCTGAAGACTACGTGGCGTACTGTGATAAAACAGGGAAGGAAATGTAGAGTACTTGAAAAGTTTGTGTGATAATCCAAGAAATAAAAGGTGATATCTGATATGTGGTAGGATGGAAGACATGTAAATGAGATGGAAAAATGTCTAACTCAGAATTACGTTCTATGTGTTTTACCCATAAACTTACCTTAAATGGTAGAGCAGATGCCACAGTAAAAAGAATGACTTAAAAAGTAATTATGGTCCATCCAGAAATACTAGACCAAGTCCCTGACTCCAGAGGTAGTAAAGACCTTACAGGTCAGTCCAGTGATGGTGCTTAGCATTTATGCGCTAGTTTCGCATTTTACAGAGGAGCGCTCGGATATCTAGGAACAGACTGTGCTGACTCGGAGCACCCTCCTGCCTTGGGGAGAGGGAGAGCGACCGATGAAACATACTGTTTCCGAGTTTTATTTTACATGAAACAAGTCCTCACAGGAGGAACAAAAGGACGCCTTTGGACACTAGCAGTACGGAGTTGTTTTCTGCGTGGGAGCAAATTCTGACCCGGCTGATGAGTGCTCGCTTCAGCCTGACGCCGTAGATATTGCTGCTTAGGGACTCGGGCAGAAGTAGTTTATGGCTCCTAGATAGGTTTTGGTGCACGTTACATGTTACACGGTCCAGTTCTTTGCAGAGAGATAACCTGGGCTGTGAGTAGAGATGCAGCTCTAAGGTTCTGCAGACCCTCAAGTCAGAAATTGAAAAACACATTGAGTTTAGACATTTTCAGGATTGGGGAGCAGCCAGATTCTCAAGATTACTGTTTATAACAGATGAATAAATTCTTCTCCAACTTTTAGGTATATAGGTGCTTCCTTTGACTCTAGCCAAATCCTACATTTTGTGGGATGCTTATTTCAAGTACAGGTGCTTTTGAATGAGAACAATATCATTGGTATTGTACTGCAAACCAAGCACAGGCTCTTGAACAGACAACTTTGTGGAGCTAGCTGTTTTTCCCAGTAAAGATGATGTATATTCGTGCAACAGCCAGGCTTTATATTGTCTCTATACGGAATAGTACACCAACACTTCTTCCTCAATAAGTTCTCCCACAAGAATTTAGAGCTTCACTTAAGTGATGCAACATGAGGCCTAAGATGACAAAGAGGTCCAGGTCACTGAGGCTTTGCATATGTTGGGCTACTTGGTGCAGTGAGATTCACCAGTCTAAGCTGCTTTTTTGGAAAGATGTTACTGCCTCACTTCATCTAAATGGACATTGACTTGCCTACTGAGTGATAAGCCTTTAATTGTCACACTTGCTAATAATCTGTGTGATCAAAGGTATATATAAAAGGAGAGGGAGGAGAGTGAAAAGCTCTATGAGAAGCTGCAAAGTCCAACACAAGTAACAGCCCATATTTTACAACAAACAGGAATGAACTGGGCAGTGTGTCCTTGCACATTCATTAAATTAATAAAAGGCAAAGGCC
This sequence comes from Phoenicopterus ruber ruber, assembly GCA_009819775.1. Lineage (NCBI taxonomy): Eukaryota > Metazoa > Chordata > Aves > Phoenicopteriformes > Phoenicopteridae > Phoenicopterus > Phoenicopterus ruber. The sequence continues at coordinate 23,374,027 of CM020217.1, forward strand.
AAGGAGACTGGCAAAGCCCAGGGTGGCATCAGGAGCCTCCAAAGGGAGAGCCCAGCTCCCTGAGGCCGAAGGCAGGTGAGAGTCAGCCAAGCCAGAGCAGCCCGGCAGAGCCCGCGGGCGCGTGCGTCCCTCTCCGCAGGGCAGCTGAGGCAAGGAGCGATAGAGGGTGTTTTTAAACCACTTGCACGTGCTTTTTTGTGAGTGGTGCCTGGTGTTTATCTTTGCGGGAAGCTAAAAAGAGAACTGCCACCTTTTTGGTGAATTCAGCCCCAAATGGGACTCTGTTTGAGGTGTTGGTAGGCGAAATGTGGTTTAGCACTATGAGGCAGAGCCTGGGAAACAGAATTTCTGCATCTAGTGTTTGGCTGCTAATGTGTGTAATGGATTACTTGGTGTAAGTTTGGCATTTTTATGATTTGCCATTGCCTTTGAAATGAGCATGTGTCACAGTGAGACACTGAGATCCTCCACTGAGGAAATGCTGTTCCAATCTCCTGGGCACTCCTCTAGATGAAGCAATGTTACCTACTATTTCTGCATTTAATATTTTCCCTGATGTTAAATAAATAAAAACATCAAAGGATTTCCCAAAAGGGTTGGAAAAGCAATTTTAGAAATGTTGTTTCCGGCAGAATCATTGGAAAAACAGAGTATTCATTTCTATGGGAATGATGTTTCCATTCCTGAATTCTTTTTATAAAGTCTGTTTTTAAGTAGAAATTCTTGCTGTCTATTCACATGTGACTTTAGGATTCTCATAACTATGTGGGAGATCATATCCATGTTGAGAGTTATTTCATCTCCTCTGTTTCACTTCCCCATCTGTAAAACAGAAATAACGGTACTAGCTCCCGGTGTACAGTGCTCTGAGGTCATTAATAAAAATACTGTTGAAAACTTAGATACTGTAATGCTTACAACCCAGAAGTCTCACTCTTAAACACTGAAATGAGAGTTGTGGGGTTTTTTTGGTTTTGATCCGATTAGTTCAGTGGGAATAGTGTGAATTGGATGTAATTACCACAGAAGGTAGTAACTTCTAGTTACTACTAGTAACTAACTAGTAGTTACCATGCCTGGAACTACGTTTAACCTGCGGACTGAGAAATGGGTGATACTTCGTGCCCAATATCAAATCTTAAAGCATCAGGCAAACTTTTAAAATGGCTCCTGCCACTCTCAGTATGCCAAACGTATTTCAGCTGCTCTCAGCGCTGCCGTAACGGTAGAGTGGATTTCCAATAGGTGGGATTTCCAGGAGGAGCCTCCCTTTCGTGGGACACCTGATGCGTAACAACCGGCGCCCGCGGTTTGGCACAACTGCCAGCCCAACCTCGGTATTGTCCCCGGAGCTGCAGGGACGGCTCTGCAGAGCAGGTAGGAGCTGGCAGCACCGAGCCCGTGACCTGCGTCCGCTTTGTGGCTGCTAAGTTAACAGGCACGCATTTTACGGGTGCAAATTGTAGCTGGAAGAACAACAGAGAGGGTCTTAGCGCGGCCTGCAATGTGTGCAAATAAACAGCAAAAAAAGGAACACAGGTTGGCATAGCTGGAACGTCCCTATGTGTGATTAAAAATGTATACCTTCGTTTGTTTTTCCTCACGCAGTCAAAGCATAGTAAAAGAAATATACCTGCTCAGGCACCCGGAGTTTCTCCCAGGAAGGTCAGCTCCCAGAAATGAAATGGAGAAGTAAATTAGGTAAGAGTGATGACGGAGGAAAAAAGTGAACTTTATAACGAAAAGCCAAGAGTGAGACCTCAACGTATGAGATCTTCTTGCAGCGCAGGATTCAACGAGCAGTAAGTTGTTAAGTTATCACAGCAGAGAACACCATCTAAATACGTAGATAGATTAAAAAAGGTTTCATTTTCTTCTCTGAACAGTAGCTGCTGTGTGGTTTTTGTTGTTATGACTTTTTACAAGCATTGTTTACACAAAAATCACATTATTCTCCCACTACTGACGTAGCTGATGATGTAAATACGCCTGTTCCTCAGAGAGGCAGAGCACGCAGGACTTTCTGATCTCCTCGGGTTGGTCGGCAGCTCTTGATGCCAGGATTTTGGGACCGGCCACCTTCGTGTCACGGGAAACGAGATTTGGTACTCAGGGAAAAAGGACCTCATTTGAGAACCGCTGTGCAGGGTAAATCTCCCTTTTCCTTAAGAAAACCGTTGCATACTGTCTCTTGTGAAAAGAAGTACACTCCTCTGAGTGATAGTCGGGAGGCTGTCTGGCTGGATGCAGAATGCAGAAACAAATTAACCCTATCTGTGCACTCAGAAGCAATGCTAATACTTTCCCAGGCAGCGCTTACAATATACGTCCGTTTGTTTGGTTTTTTAAGTGCCGTTAAACTATTTTCAATGTAGATCTCTTCCAAAATCCATTCCAGACAGAGAAGAGGGATTGTCTGAAAGAAGCCGGCGGCAGCACGACCGGCTGAAGGCGCGCTCCCCGCGAGCAATGAGTGCTGCTCTGAGTAAGACATCAGGGAAGGACTTTGGGCAGGAAAATAACGAAAGCACTGACAGAGTGAGACCACATGCAGAAAAGAGAAAGTTTATTTCCTTAAGAGGTGCCATCATGCTTTATTAAAGGAGCATGGTAAGGAAACAAGATTTTAAAGAATGACTTCTCGCAGAAGCAATAGAAAAGGAATTTCTTGTAGGAAAGGAATGCTAACAGAAGTGTTTTCATGATATAAAAACATTCCAGTGTTGTGCTTGCAGCCTGTGAGGAAAAGAAAGAAAGTGAAACTAACTGGGAACGGCTCGAACTCGCTTCACTGTCTAGGCTAAGAGAAACGAGAGATTCAAAAACAATTCAATTAATTAACGGTGCATTAGAAAACCTTATAAGTATTTACTTTAACATGGAAAATATTTGTTCTTCTGTGTGTGTATGGAACCTTTTTTATTTATTCTTTGGTTTTAATCTGCCTTACTTCTAATGGCAGTAGTTTCATCTGTTTTCAGCAGAGGAGACAGCCTACCAAGACCCCCCGTTCGTTACGCGTGTAGCTAGAGATTTTGGCAGATCTAGGCATAAAGCCAGCAGAGCAGAATGTATACTATAGCTCTGCATTTCATTTCTAACAGTTAATTATTTGCTGGTTCTGAACAAAGGTTCTGTATTCAGTCTTGTGCCAAACATGGTTAGCGTTAAACCCATACCATGCATTAAGCCTCTGGGTTCAGGGGTGCCGATTTGCTACTTAAATGTTTTTTCTCTCTGCCAGCTGCTTTGTTTTGGCTATCTACTCCGTAGCTGTTGTCCCAGTGATCTGAGTAATCTTATTCCTTCCAGCGGCTCTTATGTTTTCATCAGGAAATGCGTAGTTCATTCCATCCCACAGGCAGGTAGTGGCAAAGAACACGAGGAGTGGGATGTGAGCTGGGACAGTATATCGGGGAAGACTCCACAAGATAAATGGCGCAGCAGTTGTGCAAGAGGGAGAGGAGAAGTCCTGACCCGCTGCTGAGCTCAGCCCGCGTGTTGTCTTCTGAGAGATGGTGGGGTGGAAGAGAACGTGCCCAGCGGCACGTGGCGTGGAGGCACTGTCCACAGCGTGTCTCCGCGTGCCCGACGTAGCCGCAGGGAAGCAGACTTCGTGAGCAGCTTCTCACAGCTGTGGCCGTCCACTCGGTACCCTGTTGGTGACTGTCACGGTTTACCACGGGGTAGGTATAGATCGAATGGCCCTGGTTTTCGATTTGGGTAGTTGTGACTCAGTTGACTGTAGGACATGTACTTTTGATGTGGAATGGCAGAAGTGGAGGTGTACGAGAGCTAACATATAAAATGGTATAAATTGGATCACATTTGGGTCTCAGTGCCCAGGGACGACTTAGGCCGTAACACCCATTAGCGACGTGGGAAGATAGGTGTGTAATTCTCACTTGGGAGGAAAATACTTTCCTTAGTGTCCATGTGCCAGCTGCATCGACTCAGAACACTGTAAGGAGCTCCATTAAGTTCTATTGGGTCCATAATCTGCACATTAAGAAAAATTTACATGATAGATGGAGCTGTTAAAGTCTAATTGGGTAATCAAAAATTAGTTAATGTGCCAAAATATGTATTTAGCTGATAAACTCTAATGGTTCCAAAGGGTTCTAGTATTAATAGAAGGCATGCTTGCACATTAAGGAGTTGAGAGTAAGATATTGCTCTTCTAACACTTGTTTCAAATAAAGATCCCAAAGCACTTGACAGATATTAAATCACTTATTGATTTGATTTTTCCAAAATATGTCCATCCAAGGCTCTGGGGGAATATATGTTAACAATAATGTCAAATTTGCACATAAATAATAAATTATAATTTCCCCCCACTTCCCAAGTCTATCAAGTGCAATAATCACTCCTGCCCTCAAACCCAGTTAAAATCTCTCTAGGCTGAGTCTTCTTTAATTGAACCATATTATGTCCGTGTGATATACTGTATCCACTTGAGTGATAAATAAGTTGAAACCCAGTGAAATGAACTGGTTTGAAAAGTGTTAGAGGTAAAGTCAGTGGGAGAGTCAGTAAAAGAACATGGCATTGCTGGTTACTTCTCCTTCACCCTGCAGAGCAATCAGCACAGCGTTTGTGTACTCACAGAGCCAGAAGGATGTTTTGGCATTCTGCAAATAGCTGCCTTACCTATTCGTTCAAATTTCATTCTTTTTTAAATGGAGGAAATGAATAAGAATTTTAAAATAACTCTTCTGCTTAATAGTTTCAAAATGTCCTAATGTATTATTAATAGCACGCCACTCCCACATTATAATAGCATGTGGTTCTGTGTTTGTACAGCATCTATTGTAATAGGGACCTCATCCAAGAGACTTTTGTAGGCTCTTCTACAGTTCAAAGAGATAATGATAGCTTTATCTTAAGATGGAAAAAGATTATCCTTGTTTTATGGAGGAAATGGAGGCAGAAAGGTAAAACCCATCACAGAAGTATAACTAGACTCCAGGCTCAGATGTTGCTTTGCTGCTCTGACTACTGGACCACAGCACAGAAGCATTCCTAAACTTATGCCTGTTAAAAACAATTCATGCTTTGGTTCTTATAGAACGTGCTTTTATTTCTTTATGGCATTTATAACAATAACTATCCTGAGCGTATTGGACCTATTGTGCTCTAAAAAAACCTCTGGACATCTAGAAGTGTCAGGCAAATGGCCGAAGAAGTCCCTTCTGTTCGACTAGGCACGACTTTGAGGAGGGAAAGAGAACATCTCCAAGAAAACTCAAACTTAGGGTAGCCTAATCCTATCTCCATACCATGTAAATATTTAAAGACAAAATGCAACAGCCACATTGTTGAATTTCCTACTTTGGATGAGTGTCACATTTTTAATGATAGTTGAATAGTTTTGTATTTTATTTATGTGGTGTCATTTGTTTGCTGGGGAATATGAATTGAACGCTTTCCTTGCCTCTGAATTTGGAAATGTATTTTCCCGATATCATTAGTTGAAGGATGTTAGACAACTGCATGTTTTCTCTTCCACATAAATAAATAAATAAGCCAAGTGTCATGATTGTTTGCTGTCTAATATACATAGATCCAAACGTATACTGAAATGCTGTTTGAAACAGATGAGTCAGTGCGACATTTTCTGACATCTGCCTAGAAAGAGAGGGAAAAAAAAACCCTCACAGAGAGGGGAAAAAAACCGAAACAGTCACTTGGCTTTTTGGGAAAGCTCTGGCCTGAGAAAGGAAGGGGAAAAAAAAAAAAAAAAGGTGGGGAATAATGAATTCATCAGGCTGAAAATGCACAGGCCAATGGAGCGCTTAGATTTCAATAGAAGGCAAATGGAAAGAGAGCCCCCATTACTGTTGAGATACACCGACATGGCTCCACTAATCGCTTGGTCATGCTTGGCAGACAGTAAGTCATCACGGGCCATGACATGGTGAGAACGGGCGCCGGGGTTTGTTGTAAGAAAAAATTGTTTATTTAACATCCACAGCCAAGATCATCCCCCCTCCTTTACCTTGCATCCCCGTGCCCAAATCCATCCTTCTCCTCAGGGGAAGAGCACGCCAGGCAGCACGGTCGGGCTGCCGCTCCGGAGCAGACCTGGGCGGCTGATAACAACGAGGGAACGTTTTTGGTAGGGTGTGACCAAGGTGGTGACAGACAAAACTGGCCTGTAGCGGCAATTAGGCACGTGCTGGTAATGAGAGACGGTGCTGTTGCGGTCTCAGCGGAGCGAGCTGGTCGGCTCAGGTGTGCTTGTGCACCCCGAGAAGGAGGGTGGGAGTACTTACAGGTTTCAGCACAGGTAGCATGAGTGTGAAAACAAGCAGGGTGGTATTTCAAGACCAGAACTGAAGTAAATTGCTGCACGTTTGTCGTCTGCTTCAGCCGTTGTTGTAAAATGTGTTACGGGCCCCTTTAGCAGAGCCTCCTGTCCATTCGCAACACTGTCGTACCAGGTGAGCAGCTAGGTGTATTGTACAGGCACGAATAAAAATCCTGTATTTAATATACATCAGGATTTACGTCAGGTCTTGAAATGCTTGTCACCTTATGGGTGTACAGACTGAGATATCTAAGAGGCTCCTAGGGTATTTGGGTCATGAATTCATTTTTGTAAATAAAGGATTTAAATGTCATTTTTTCTAGATTTTTAACAGTCCGTCTCACCAAATTTGTCACCCCTTTGAACAAAATTTGTAGTACTTGCTAGCTTCAACATTCATAAAAGTGTCAACATTGCTTTTATGTGAGAGATGCCCCCTCCTTTTTTAAAAAAACCCAGACAAACAAAAACCCAAACCAAAGTAAAATCTCCTAGACTTTCTCTTTGAAAACAGACCATTTCTATTTGAACAAAAGGAAAGACGCTGAATCGAGTGATGCTGGGCTTGGAAAACAATGGTCTCTGGGAACTTGCTATCGTAACGTTGAGGAAAGTCCCCTCAGAGCCCAGTCTTTCAAGGTAGGTAAGTTTTGTTACGGTTGTGCTCATTGCTTAATGCAGTGGATGGGAGCTTGGAAGAGCTGGGCTCTATTCTTGGCTCCTGCCACAGACTTCCTATGTGCTGATGAACAAGTCTTTCAGACCAACGCTTTTTCTTTGTGAGAATTTCCTTGCATTTTAAATCTGTGGGGAATTAAATGGAACGGACATTTAGATTCACTTCCCCACCTCCTTCAGTAATAGATGAAATGGAGAGGATATAGAAACATGTTTTAAAGATCAAATCAATGCACTTATTTTGTAACCAGGAACTAAAGGGAACAAGCTGTTGTTTTTTTAAAAATACGCATCTGCTTTTTTTTCCCCAGCCTCCCTCTGAGATAAATCAAAATCAGTCTTTGAAAGATTAATTGAGGAGTCCATATCTCACAAAAATGTAGCCGATGACTGAAAAAAAGGCATAGTGTTGACTAATAAAACTGTCTAGCTATACAAACCTTTAAAATCAAGAAATTGCCTGTCCACATGTTTTTTCTGCCACATATCTTAATTAGCTCCACAAATAACACTGCCTGCTTTCGCTTTCCTATCTATTAATTAGTCCCATACTACTGTGAAGCGAGCACTGAGAAAATAGCCATTCTTCGTTCCTTGTGCTACAATACAGGACGTTACCTTCATTCTGACCTGAGGAGAAAGGAAGGCTCTTTATGAGAGCGACTATCATGTAAGGCCCCTGAATTCATTTACAGATCTGCATTATTTCTGTTTAAGAAAGAATTTAATGTTCTGAATACACACACACACACACACATATTTACACAAAATCAGTAAATCTAGGATACTGAGCTGTGATCTGCTCGAGGGTGTTCCTCTATAATTAAACTAACATTAGGGAAAGAAAGAGACTGGGAGACCAGAAGCCAATTTAAAAAAAAAATTAAAAATCTCGTGCACTTAAGGCAGAAATAAAGAGCTGAGAATTTTTTTTTTATTCCTCTTTCTCTGGTGAAAAAGGAGAAATAATAATGAAGAAAGAAACACTAAATTGAACTCAGCCTGCTCTTTAAGAGGAACACCCAAAATTCCTTGAGTTAAATATGAGTCTGAATAGTTAGCAGATTCACCTACAAAATTACCATTGCTCCTCTAGTCCTTATTCAGATGAGATAAGTTCTTTTTCTGATAAGGCACGTGTATGAGCTTGTTAACTGAACCCATAATTAACAGACTTCTAACGTCTAGAGCCCTAAGTACCTGAAAGATTATAATATCTTGAAGGTGCTGAGGTTTTCAAAGGGCTCATGCTTGTAAGCTTTCCGAGTGGCCAGAGTAACAAATATAGTTTGGATATTTTCTAGTCAGGCGAATACTGTCTAACCTAGGATCAAAATTTCTGTTATTAGTGGCTTTAGTTTTATTCATTGCAAACCATCTGCCAGTTGTGGGGATTGAGCTGAAACGGATGGACTTTCCTACTGCCTAAGTGTTTTCTACCACCAGAAGACTGCAGACCACCTTGTTGTGAGAGGCGGTGCGCGTTCAGAACAAAGCAGTTTGGAGGGGCTGGAAAAGTAGGGATTTATGGCACGGCATCAAAGTGCAGGTAGGTAACTGCGGCAATACCCACCCTCCAGAAAAATGTGGTCCTGCGTAGTCCTGAGTTTCCACAAGTCTAACTTATTATGTATCAGTTATTCAACATCTCTCCAGTGAATAAAAGTTCAGTCTGAGGATCTATCCATTGTTTCATCTTGATGAGGAAAAAAATTACTGCGTTTAGGCCGGGCATAGCTAATTTATCTTAATATAGATGAAGCCTGTATACCCCTCTTCAAGTTTAGGTCATGTTTCCCGTCGTGATATCTGAGAGTCTTTAACTATCTATCATGAGAACTTTCAGTTCCTCACTTAAAAAGGAATAATTAGAGAATTCAGTATGCCAATTTCATCTGATTAAAAAAAAGAAGTATACCCTCTTCCCCTGTAGTTTGTCAAGCTCATTCTATATATCACCAAAGTTGGGTAAAAAGAGAGGTCATTCAAAGAAGACGCTGTGGTATAGTATGAAGGTTGTTCTTTCAGGTTCATAAAGTGATCTGATTTCATTTTGAGTTCCCAATTGATGTTTGTTTTTATTTAAAATGTCTGTAAGGGTAACTGTTCAGAATGTACTATCCAAGATAATAGCATTAACTGGCATGGCTGCAAAATCAATAATAGTAACAAAAATATACCTCTACTGATTAAGAGTGACATAAAATAAATTTGTTAACTAAAATGGATGTAGTCAACAGTTTAAACGCGTGTCTTAAATACTGTAATGCAGTTCATAGTTCTTATTTTAACTTTTAGATAACTTTTTAAAAAGAACCTTTGAAAATGTGTGTTGTGTTTCACTCCTCATAGAAAGACAAGCAAAACTAACCTAGAAAGTATTTCGCTCCCTCTAATAGAGCCCCCACCCACAAAAATAAACCTGATAACAAAACCATAGTGGACTTCACCTAGAGAACGTAATTGAAAATGGTAATTCAGAAGCCATAGACTAGCTTTGAAGGACAGGTCTTTGTCATCAGGCTTCATGAGAAACAGCAGAGTGGAAATAAAAATAGATCATTGACCAAAAATATCCTTTTCCAGCTGGGTCATTTAAAGAACTGTCTTTTTTTTAATCATACGTATAGCTGATTCCAAACCTACCCCCAAAAGGGGTCTAACTCCAAGGTCAAATACTCAGGAGGGTTTTGTTGTTGTTTGCTTGCTTTGGTTTTTTTTCTTTTTTGGAGAGCAAGAGTGGTTATGGTGATGAAGAATAACGATCTGCAAAAATATAAAGCCTGGAATAAGAGTCTTAGAGTCAGGTATGCAAGTGTACGTTCATCGGGCTGTGACCAGCACCAGGGCATGTGCATCCCAGTCATGTCACTTCCAAACCAAATAGACTCCTACTGCAGCTTTCTGAGGTCTTCTTTGCACTGACTCATGGGTGTTGGACGTGGCACAGAAATCCAGATGTGTGGGCCATGTATGCATTAACTTACCAAAGCTGATTATTAGTGTCCTTCACGTAAGAAACCTAAAGGCTTTTGGGAACTGAGTGGGAACGCTCTGGGCACCCAACATAGCGTCATCATAAAGACACAGGTCAACAGCATGGCAAGTTAATTTTTACCTCATTTTGAGAGGAAAATGAAGACACTTAGCCATTAATTTAGAGGTCTTCGAGCTGTCTGAAATTTGCTTTTTGGAGATGCTGCAGTTGAGGTCAGATTCTTATATATCAGGGGTTTTTTTGGTGATACGTATAGCTGAAAGTTATGGAAATGCTCTGTTTCTGTGGATTATTTTTATTCTCCATTTAGCTGTGGGGATAAGACAGTTAAAAAGTACCTCTTCCCCATGTGGGTGGAGAGTGCGCTGAGAAAGTGATTTTCACTGTGCCAGGGCAGCGAGAGGACTGGACGCCAGCAGGGAGGCTCACAGGGTGCCGTGCAGGTACACGTCACACGATTTCCTTCTATCTCAGCATGTCAAAAAAAAAGGCTGAGGAGCAGAAGGATGAGCGGCATGCTCAATGACAGACCGGCAACAGGGGTTCACCAGCCACCTTTTGAATGTAAGTGGAGAAATGAAAGGGGTTCCACTGCCCTTCTGCACCTGTAGGAGAGGGTCCCCGTGGGTGTGCACGCTGACGTGCGGCTCCAGGCAAGGCACCCCGGGGACTGGCTGCAGCTCTGTGGAGCTTTGCCCCATCCCACGGAAACCCGACAAGAGCTTGAGGTCTCAGCTAACTAGTATAAAGTTATCTGCTGCAGCGTAAGCGCTCTGGCATTCGCAGAAGTCTCACCCATTAAGACAGATCTTCAACTTCTATAAACAATTTTTGCTCAAGTAGGGGCCGTCGGTTCACACCCGCTGCTTATTTTTGCTGCCAGCTAAAATGAAAGTTTGGCGAAGCTTTGCTTGTGTCCCCTTCGTACAGTGGCATTTCACCAGAGACACGTGTCTGGGGGACTTCCATAGACACTTCAGACACTGCGTAAAGTGTTTATTCATCCTAGCTCTTTATTTTAATACATAAGCACAGCTTGAAGGAGAGAGATAAAATAAAACTGAGTATTGACAAGAGACACAAAAATATGAAGATGCTAGTTCAGGACTATCAGAGATAATGATACCTAAACACCTTAACCTCAAACTCATTAGTCTCACATATCTCAATCAATATGGATTCTCTCAGAAATCAATTTTCAGCAGCAAATATGATTGTTAAATAATTCACAAGTTACAGGCCTTCGGGCAAGAAGAGGTTAGAGAAGCAGAAGGAAAGTGGTGATCTCGACCTGAGATGTGATTTCAATTAAAAGAGGAGAGCATCTGTAAAACATAGTTTTATGTTCAAGGTGTCAAACTGTTTAAAGAAAAGAGGATTATAAATGTAAATTACAGTCTTAAACAGTACGGTATTTAAAACACATTCTTATTTTTCATATGTTAGCAGAAAGAGTCTGTTCAATTGATCAGCAACGAATGTGTCATTTTAAAAATCCCAGCCAGTACTACTGGCATCATTTCTTTTGTTTATTTACGTTTGCTTTTTCCCTGTCTGTGTTACATAGCTAATTTATTGTGAAGTCTCAGCGAAAGGCAGACGTGGTACAAACCTTCAGCAGATTCTCTTGAATTCTTTGAATATTTCCGACCAAAGGCATTAGAATTTATCCCTATTGTTAATTTTATTTTCTCATGTCTGCTTGGTTCCATACCTATGTTTTCATATTTGCTATTAGATGTGACAGTTCTTAGCAGAAACATTATTTTAGGGGTAGAAAGGTCAAGCTGGGAGAAGTCTTGGGAGGTGGGATGGTACTAGCGCTCCAGTACTTTTCTCAGGGCCTTATCACGCCTACTGCAGCACAGGGAGAGATTTGTATTGATCTGCTGAATCTCGGATCTGGCTCTAATTATCCTTGTGTAAATTTGGAATTACATCACTGAAGTTCATGGTATAATAACTATATTAGATTAATACAAACATTCATATTCAGGCCCTGGATTCTTTGGATTTGTAGTTTCGTTGCAATGCCCATAGATGCAAGTTGTAGTTTTAACACAATTTAAAAATTGTAATTTAATTAAAAATATTTACTAACCTAATTATTTCTATACCAGACATCTCTTTGAAGTAATTATAATGATACATTTTAATCTGATGTTATCTGTATTCTGCCAGGGATTTTTCAATGGGCATAATTTGGATAAATATCAAGCACTCCAAATGCATTTGAATTCAGCCCAGGTCAATAATGGTATTACTGTCTGAAGGCCCTCGATAGGTTTAGTCAGATGAGCGGGTGAGCTTATTCCAGTTTTGACAGCACTTAGATGCTCTGATGTCAGATGCCAGTGTAACAATTCAAGCAGTTGGAAGAACTGCAGTGAAAAGGTACGTTTAGCGAGGCACAACCGAGGCTTTGTACAAAGACCTAACTACATTCCTGGTCTGTGAAGTGATCTGAGCTAAGGCTCGTTGGTTTGGGGTTACCATGCATATGGCAAAACTTGAGTCCTACCCACGCTTTTAGTTTCTTTCCAAAGCACTCCATCCTTCATGGCTGGCTGGCAGCCTTTCACCTGCGCAAAGTTTCAGTTACATTGAAAAAAAAAAAAAAGAAATCTCAACAAAAAACCTCTACCTCCAGAACTTAGAAACACCATGTAAGTTTGCCATCTCGAAAATGGTTCAAAACGTGAAAAAAAACTTTTAAAAATATTTCAACTGTTGGTGTCCTTTCTGTAAAATTATATAAGACTTTTTCTCTGTTAGGAGGTGCATGAAAGAGTAAGGGAGCCCTGGTTTTCTCAGCTGTGGATAATGAGTGGATTGTGATCAGAAGTGAAAGGCAGCAGCTGACTGCTGGGAAGAAGAGGGACAATAACAAGGAAGATCATGGAGATAGTTTTGTTGTGTAGTGATGGGAGAGAGGACTTGATCCCCTTTTCTGTCTCATCTTACTGTGAAAACAGAAAATTTGTATCCGTGAATAGGGTCACGGTCCGAGTCCATGTCCCAAAAAAGTAAAAGAGGGGCAAGGGAGAGTGTTAATGTTTACTGCTATGGATTTACAGCCAACCGCATTAAAAGTGATTTCAGTCAAGAGTGGGCTAAAATAAGCATAATAGGTATAACATATGCTTATGTTACTCTTCTTTTCTAAATCTGGTTTTGTGTTGAATGAACTTTGTTTTTAAAAATATATTTTGAAATGTGATTAGTGGTGAACGTCAGTGAAATTTATTGTACTATTAAAATCCTATTGGGTCTTTGTTTATGAAATGTATTTTCCTGTATTTGAGGTTTAGGGAGGCTTGATAATGAGGCTGTGAAGATTCATGGCCCCTTTTCTGCGGCTTAATTTAGGCTCTATATCAAATATGTAAAAGAACAACATATCTTCCTGCAGCCTGTGTGTGTGATACATTTTTGTATTATTTCCCTGCCAATGTTATTTCTTTTACAAATGCAGAGCTGGAAAATGGTGACAAACTGACAAGCTTAGCTTTCTGCTGTTTTCTAGGCTAGAAAGAGTCTATCTGAAAGGTCCTGTGGTCGTAAGTTTTATTAAGGTGAGACGTGTGTCCGTGGCCACGTGTTCACCATAGATCGCATTATTCTTGATTTAAAGTAATAATGGACAGCCAGCGGTGAGATTGGTGAGGAGGTATTTCAGAGGCCCACTGTCTCTGCTGCTGGCTGAGAGCTTCCACCTTCCAGTGTAGGACGCCTGAAGATAAACGTTCCCATTGGCAAGCGTCACGGTGCCACCAACCGTATGCCAGTGACCCGGCAATGAGCTTGAGCTTTAGAGGTGTAGCTGAGGGATACTCTTGTCCTTAGCTGTAACGAACTTCAGAGGATGGTGATTACAGTGGAAAGGGGTTATTTTGATTTTCACAGAGTTGGTCCAGTCTCCTCCTCGATTCTGCTGGTGATCGGTGCTTGCGATCCATCAGTGCAGCGAGGCGTGGGCATGGTAGAATCGGTCCCCGGGCGGTTTCAGTCCAACACGGCGCATCTCTCCCAGGGATGTGTTACAGTGTGTGACTTAGGAAACATCATATATTGCTCTTTTCTGTAATTTGTCTTGTACCGTGGATCATTTACATCTCGATGTTCAAATCCTCCCCAAGATCCAGGTTCACCAAGAGTGGTAGGTAGGTGTCTCTGGGCACAGTTGCTCTCAGTTCTTCAAATATCCTTGTTACTAACTCGGTCAAATGGCTGTCTCCGACCATAAGCAGGAGAGAGGTTTCTGAAAGATGGAGATACAGGAAGAATAAGGTAGGATGTTCCCATTTGTTATAGGTGCATCCTTAAGTACGAGAGAAGGACATTGCTTCCTGTGTATGTTGTTGTAATTGAAATTAGAACCCTGCCCCAGCAGTCTGTATGGAAACTGATAAAGATCAATTTTGTTACCTCACCAAAAAATGAACTATCAGCAAATTGATCCCTCTTGCTTATACTGATATAAGCCCCAAATAATCCCACTGAAGGCTGGGGAATGACATATGTAAAACTCTTGTTCTCTCATCAAGCCCCAAAGTGTTTGGAAGCAAAAGCTTTCACTTGCCGGTGTCTTTCGGGTTGGTAGGAGTGGTTAGGGAATGAAACCATCAGATCCGATTCTAAGATCTCTACGAGCAGTACGTCCCTGGTTTGAATTGTTCCGAGTAGTGTCTTTGTATCCTACCTCTGCTATGTTCGAGACATTATTTAGCCAGAAAAAAACAAATCTTTAGGGCCAGGCTTTCCTTTCAGATGTGTCCTGGGATGTCAAGGGAACAAAGCTCTGTTAATTGTTCCTTATTCAAGATGCATAGCATGGCATTATAATACTCAAACAATATTCATTAGGCAAAACAATTGCAATAATTATCTTATAAAAAGTCAGGCAGGGTAATTTCTTTTAAAATGAGGATAATCTCCAGAGGAGATTCTGCTCCAGTTTTGTTTTTGTTTGTTTATTTTTAGCTGAATGGTTTTAAATAGAAATTACTGAGGTGTCAATGACCTCTGGGTTCAATTGAATTAAGACATTTAAATGAAGTTTAAGCAATATTGGTATTTGCTGGGAGGTAGAAAATTGTGTCTGTGAAACATACTGCAAAAATGCCACCTACATAAATTTTGTTTTGAAGCCACGGCTAAAAATCGGGTGGTAGAGGGGTTTTAAGCATTTCATTAAGGCCCTTGAAATTTGGAAAACCAGATCTCATCCTTAACCATCCTCAGGATGTTCTGGGTTTTGATGCTTTGAGACATGACTGGGTTTTTTGTGTGTCTAAGGGGACTCATACAGGGCGTGAAAAATAGCAATAGCAAGCCTTCTCTTGAATTTTCTTTTGCTTCTCAGCTCTCATGTTATTCCTGAGTATTATAAAGATCCTGGACCTGGGGGATATTATGCATGATCAGCACAAAAGGAGGACATGCCAGTAGCTAAGTATTTAAAAAATCAAATAGTCATTTTTACTGGACACCATGATAATTATCCATCAAAAATTAGGAGTATTTCTAGCAAGCCAAGATTCTCCTTCTTTGGATTCAGTACTGTAGTTTCCAGAAGACACCAATAGTACTGTGAGATTAATTCAATACTAGGATGCAGCTGCATTGATCTTTCTGATGTCATTGCCCTAAATTATTATAGGATACAACTAAAAAACAGGTCTAGAATACATATGAGCAAGGACATGATCCAGGAGTATTTCTTCTCATTCTAATGAGTTAGTAGACCAAATCTTCGCTTTGAGAAATCCAGCTGTATTTCAGTTTTTGTAAGATTCTTTTTTATTTTTTTTTAATTTTTAAATCTGAAGGGAGGGGTTGTAGTAAGAAGATTGATCACTGACAGAGAAGAGAAGGCTAGAAGCTGATCCTATACTCTCTTATTCAAATTCATGAATAATTTTCACTTGTACGGATTGCCCATTGAAGTCCATAGCACTTCTTATGTGAGACAGGATCACTCATGCAAATAAAGGTTTACGGGACGAGGCTCTAGGATGTGTTATTACAGGGTCATTTCCTGATACAGTCTTGGCTTTCTTACTTCTTACTCACTAATTTTATAGGTTCTATTCTTCTGCCAGAAGAGGTTGTTACATCATTATTGATGGAGCTTATTATTGCTTTTAATATTTGAATTACATCTGAAAAAGCTTGAAGATGTATTCATTTCCTTAGGAGCATTAAAATTAAAAGATGCTAGAGTCTTTGAGTTATACTCTGTATAATTTTAAAATAATTTTGGCATTTTTTCCCCCCTGGCAACTGAAGCCTTTAACCTTATGGGACTCTGATTTACAGTGACACCACAGTCTTTTCAAAGGCAACGTTACTATGTCACCGATACTGAAATGGTACAGTCAGAAATAAGCGGAAGGTAATGAAGGGACAAAATTATTACAGTAGAGCAGACTTGACTCAGAGACGAAGGGCCATATCCTGCTTGCTTTACTCGAACAAATAGTCCCGTTGCATCTCATTCAGATGTGCAGCACTAGCATCAACCCAGAAAAAAGCTCACATGAAGTCACCACCGTAACTGAGATTAGAATCTAACTGAGACAGAATTATGCATGTATATGTAGAGGGAAGAAGAGATTGTCCAAAATATTCATTTAATTTGAATATGTATAGGAAGTGAATGAAAGTGTTGGGCCAAATCCTGCTCTCATTTACATTAATGCAGCCCCACGAAGTCTGTTGAGGGTAGAATTTGATCTGACATTAGCACAAACTAACTTTTACATTTGCCAGATTCTTATTTGCTCACAGCATGTGGCCGGCCAGAAATATAAATAAATCAAATCTGTTTCTAGGAAGAATCCAGCAATCCTTTGAAACTTTCCTTCTTTGCATTACAAGAAAAGAAGGGGTAGAAAAAAGGGGAGAGGATGGAGGGTTACATAAATGAGAGCAGGTGCGGTCGTGCAGAAGTAACTATTCAGCATATGTAAGTGCAGTTGGAAAATCATTGTCTTGCAGAGAATACTTGAAATTGGTCCCTAATGGCCTTGGTTTTTGTCATATGGTCTTGATTATCAGGCTAAAATTGCATTGCCGATGCCTTTAGTGTGAACGAGATGGATGAATAATTATTACGTGCGCTGAATACCTTTCTGCAAGGAGGAACCAGGACATCCCCTGGTCACCACAGCTACCATTTCACCTTGCTGTCAAGAAAACTGCAAGTGGCCAATTCATCTCCTCCTTATTGTTCTTAAAATATATGTTTATAGTAATAAAGGCTCATACCTACACTAAGAACGAGCAACGCAAAACCTCAGCGTTGTGAGGAGTAATTGCGAGACCCAGTTATTCCTGGGACTAAGGGGGTGCAAACCCGAAGTGCCTTATCCTGTTTCTAAAGGACTTGCTTTATCTTTGTATTCATGCAGATCTCTGTGAGTATATTAAGGAGCAAAATGAGTTGCTAGTAAATAAAATAAGCACATACAAGATACCCCGAATTAGTTTCAGCATCTGTTCATAAATGAATTACCATCTTTTTCCTTTTTAGCAGTTACAGAAGGGCTCGCACGCTGCCTTACTTCCCTCTGCCTACCTTTGTTTCCGTTACTGGTTACTACTGCAGTAACGGAAGTAGCAGTAATGAGGTTAACAAAATCTTATTGCTAGCGCTAAGAATAAGTCCCTGTGGTATTGAAAAGATCACTCCACCCCTCACCGGCCCCTCCACAGAAAGGAAAATGTGATGGTAAGGTTCAGAACCGCTCTGAGATCCGTGACCACGCTGCTCATTCATCACCTGAATATTTACATTAAATCATAGCTGGGTGTGCCTGCTGCTTACCCTCTGTGCAATCCTTTGCAATGCTGGCAATTAGTTATGGGATCCACCTAAATGATCCTAAATGATGCCGGTTGAGCTTCCTTGTAGCCACAAATAGAGCACAACAGCCTGCGCCTCCTCTTGGCGTATGATCAGAAGGATTGCACGTGCGCAGGGTGCAAGCGTTTCAGGACAAGATTTCCAGTGTCTGCAGGTTTTCCTAATTAATTGCTTGATGCCCTTTGCCATTAAAACCCTAATGAAGTGCCTAAAACCAGTTTTGATTAAATAATCAGACAATCACACCAACTATTCAGGTCTACTGATTATCTCTTACCAGTTGCTTTAGCAGTGACAGCCGATTATGGACCTAAAAAAATATATGTGTGTAGCTTAAATTTGAAGAAAAGAAAGAAAAAGGTAATAAAAAAATCACACTTAAGAGAACAGGTTTTAACCGTGTTTTAGTATCTTCCATCAAATTCTCCAAATACTCTTCTTGCATGAGTAAATTAATCGTTGTGAAACGTTTCCCTTGAACTTACGTATTCTTTTATACCTGTTTTACAGATGGCTACACTCAAGTACAGTGTATGTCTACACTCAAAACAAAACGTGTAGCTAAGGTTAAATATGATGCTATGATCTGGCTGATGACTGATCAAATTAACAATGGGAGTTAAACCTGAAGAGAAGCCTGCAATGAAGCGCAAGCTGCTAGTCTCAGTTCTCAATTTTCTCTCGTTAGCTATCCCAGGTTATCTGGCCCAAAGTAAGGCGGCTTGCTTTTCCCCCAGAGGACCAAAAGTACCTAAGGAAAAGCCAAGTGACCTGCTTAAAGCAAGAGCCAGAACAGGATGTGAGGATTCGAACTTCACTTCACCCAAGCTCCTATGTAACCCATGAGTGTGCTTGCGGCAAAATTTGGGTAGCAGTTCGGCCCCACTTGTCTTTTTAAACCCAGTATGATAGGCATCGCTCAAGCGCGGCCGAACCATTGACTAATCAAATCACCTGCAGGAAGACCTGATGGTGGAAACTAGATTTTCTGAATTTTTTTTGGAGACGTAGTCTATATACCTAAGTAGGATTCAGGTGATCTGAATCTCACCCAGAGCGCCTCATTAATTCCTGTTGATACTGATTTGCATTGGAGCAGCCTCTGGCTTTTTTGAAGTACCCTTTTAAAAGGCTTCATCTGTTCAAATAGTGGACATCAGTCTTACTCTGGGACTGTGACGGACTTTTTTTGTGGTTGGACTTTTTTGGAGCTCACAAAGGTCTCAGACACCTTCCGTATCATGCAGTGTTGCAAAAGGTCACGCATTTCATACCTTCCTCCACTGCAATCACAGCGCTGCTGCAGGGGGCTGCCAAAGTTCACAGCTATGAGGGTGCAAAGAGTTACTGCCTATCCACGCGTGTTGCTCCCTGATGAACGGTCTTTGGTAAATTCACACTGTGCCTCTTGGTAAATATTAATGGAGTCATCTTGCTATGAATAAAATTCGAACCATAGACATCAGGGATACTATTATGTAAAAGGACGCTATTGATATAAAGAAAAAAACCCAACCAAACAAAAAACCTAGAGGCTAAAATTTGGTAGGTTATCATATTCTAGGGTTTTCTTTTAACTTTCTTTTCTAATTGAAAAAGCTAAATTGATTGAAGCGTTTGAGCCCTGATTTAGCTTTTAAAAAAAGAAGCAAAAGCTAAAAATGGCTCAGCGAAGCAACTGAAATGCTATCACAAGCTAGTGACATCGACAAGCTAGAAAAAAAAAGGAAGAAGAGAAGTTTCTGAGTGGCAGTGTAAAAATGGGAAATTTAAATACATCTATATTGTTGCATTTTGCTCCATTGTGTATTGCATAAAATACACTTGGACAGTGTGTTTCCGTGCAATCTAGAAGGTGATTTATTAGTAACACTGAATTTGTGTTTATGTTCCAAACTGTAAACTACATTTATAGCAATATTTCTGTATTAAGGTATTAATGCTAGAAGTGCTACCTAAGCTTAACTTCACCAATACAACTCAAAATGTAGTTTATAGCGCTATAAATAGTAACATTGATATTGACACTTACAGCAGCATCTAACTCCCTGGAAAGCTGTTTCTGATGCTAAATGAAAATGCAGGGAGCTGGCAGTGTATTTATACATACCAGGGAGTACAAATAATACTTCATAGTTCTCGTTGTTGAGGTTCCCTTGTGCTAAAGAGTGTTTAAATATTTAGTGGCGTTGCCAAATATTCCAATTTAAAAACCAATGTTTGCATGTATTATTAGATACATGTTATTATTATTTATAATAATGCTGAACTCATGCATAAAAGTGTTAAACATCAGGCATAATGCCTGTTACCTGTTGTTGGGGACTGATCATTCATGATGGTCTTTGACTTTGTTCCTTGCCTGGTTTTTTGGAGTCTCCTGGATTTTCACTAGAGGTCGTCTCGCATCTCCTGAAACATCTGGGAATTACAACCAGGACTGTTGACTTCCCCAAATCCTCCCTTTAATTGAAGGGTCTGTGATAGGGAGCCACTTAATGGCTTCATCGCTTCTCCTGCAATACGCGTGGCAAGCTGTTGTATGCGTAACTTTTTCTACATTGGTCAAAGAAAGGAGGAGCAAGAGGGATCATCAGTTCACCAAAACCTGATTTTGACTATTCTGAAAGTATTAACGAAGTTAATCCAAATTTTTCCATACTTTTAATTTAGAAGAACATCTGACAGGTTAGATCTTTTAAAAAGTTTGTGATTGACTGTCACCTCACTTTAGGCAGTAGCTGAAAGCACTCACTCAGGACATCAGAAACACAAATCCAATTCCTTTTTCTTTCTCAGGGGTCTTGAGCTCCATTCTCAAGAGAAGGCCCAACACACTGTGTGTCTGAAAAGGAAAATCTCTGAGTGTTGAGTATAACAATCTGTCCAACATGCGACTTCTAAAACAAATTATCTGCTGAACTGCAAAATGAATTATTCTCACAGCCTTTCATGCTGGCATTTTTCTTGCAGCTTGTGGTATAAAAGGGTTTATGTAATTTTTGGCTATGTTACACATGCCGAGTATGGCAAGGATGATGTTTTGTGGTTTAGAGTTCCAGGTTTTATTCTCAGCACTCCTAGAGAGTCACCGTTCAAGTATGGACAAGTTTATTTCCTGCCTTGTTTTCCTCATTTCTAAATTAAATATGATTCCTTCCTTTAATGATTCCTTACATAAGCATTGTATATTTTGGATTACTGTGGGCCTCATGAGAGGTGTGCAAAAGTATAAGCTATTTTATCTAAGGTGGATATGTCTGTTATGTGTGTATGATGTGAATGTGTGCACATGTGTATGTTTTGTACTAGGAGCATATATGTATTATAGTTTTATCTAGGTTTACAATGCATGAATACTATGATGAAGAGTAGCAAATGAAATGCCCTTACTTGGATAATTACTATCATACCTTAGTATTCCCTTTTAAAAGGGTGTTCCGTCCTCTTTAACTGACGTTGAAGCTATTCAATTCTGTGAGCCAAACTATAACCTCATAGACTATTTGGTGCTCATGTCAAACTGACTTTATGATTTTCTCAAACAAGTTTTGGTCCTTAGCATATTTAATCACTGGAGATGAGTTAGAATTGAAGGATCTGGATGTCCCACGTTGACCTGAGAGGCATAGGCCCCTTTGAGATTAAGCAAGGTGAGAGGATCCACTCTCTGTAGACCTCCTTAAGTTCTTGCGCTTGACTTTTAAGCGTGTTTTTAGCTGGGGAACAACGGGGATGATTCGGAGGGGATGCTGCATGTGAGCAGGATAGTGAAGGTGAACACAAGCGACCCAGCACAAAGATCAGGAAATAGCTGTGAAACCAGGGCTGGGAGCGCGTGTGGGCCTTTTTTCTAATGCTGTGGTTGTGCCCAAATCCCAAAAGACTCACTGAATCCTAACCAGTTCACTATCTCATTCTTCCTTCTTTTGCCCAAACTTTTAAAACTTTTTGCCTTTTTTTTTTCTTTTTGAGAAGTTTTAAAGGAGTAGGAAATACCTGTTCAGTTTTATCAAGCCTGATTATTCACAATACATCCATTAGGAGATTGGCAGCTGCCATTGTAAAGAGAGGTTAGAGGAAACGTTCCTTTTCTGCAGTTTGGGTGCAAATGACAGTGGAGAGGTCGGTTCTCATGATTTTTCATAGTTTCTAGCTGTTGATATCTGGGATTCTAATTCAGTGCTTCATATTCTGAAATTAATTTCTCACTTTGGTCCACCAGAGCCCATATTTGGTTGTCTCTTGCCTAATGTAAGTTGTGGCCTTCTCAAGGTTTTCCCCGAGAAGGTGACTATAGGTTGGTAGTTTTTTGTTTATTTTGGACACCAGGCAGCATTCTCTGTGCTATGTTGGAACAGTATGTTACAATAAACGGAAAGATAGCTTGTAGTTTTGTAGCTCTGTGCCTTTATCTGTCCAGGAAATAACATATTAGTGTATTAAAACATGCTCTGAGAATGCACACTGGTTTTAGAGTATTGCACTTCTGCTTTACATTTCATTTAAAATACCTTTTTAAACCGTTTCATACTGTATTCATGAAACATTCTAGCAAATACTCTCACAACAAGACCAAGATCTTTCAGAAAGGTTAGGAATATGCTTTTCGGATTATCTTGGGTTTATTTATTATTAATTTTTTATTTTCTTTTTTTTTTCCTTCTTTGTTCTGTATTCCTCAGTTTAGTTATATGCCTGCTCTTCCTTTTCCCTCAGGATCCTTTACTTTCTCTCTGTACCAATTTGTGATTTACTGGCTAATTTGAACTCTAGTTTTCCTTACAGTTAAAAAAAACCCCATGTATATTCAGATTTGTGACTGTGTGATTAGTGTATGGGAGATAAGGTGGGAACATAAAACTAAGAAAGCAAGAGAAAAAGACCGGTCCCAGTATATATATGGCAACTGTGTCATAGGTCTGTTGTTTATTCGTCTGAATAATGGACAAATGGCAAAACTCCCATTGATTTCAGTGGGAGCAGAAGTTAAGTGGAAATGAGCAGCTTTCCTACATGTCTAATATTCTGAGGACTCAGGTGTTAATTTGCGAAGAAAGATCAACACAGATGGGAAAAGTTATAGCTTGTGGAAGAATAGCTGGTTGAAATGCAGATCCACACAGTAAGGGCCTAATCTGCTTGATGCCACATACCGACTTCAATAAAAGTCAAGGCACTTGCAGGAATCCAAGCTAAATGATAGTAAAAAATCTTGATAGAGGCTAGACAAAGCCCCGCTCTGGTGTGAAATCGTGTGTACATATAGCCTTCCACATACAGATTTGTACATGTGTTTCCTTAGAATAAAACATTAATAAAAGGAAAGTGGCATCCAGGAAGACAAAGCATCCAAGGCAACCCATCTGCACTCTTGTCATATGATAGACTTGGACAAACCTAAAGCTGCCAATACAACTGCTCAAGAAGTATGCCAAGGGAGCAGATGCTACCTCTGCAAGGATATTTTCCAAAGTTTGGCATTCAGGATCTTGCGATTACCATCCAGAGAGGAAGAGGTGAGGAAGAGAAGTGGAATGATGTTGTCTTGGCACCTCCAGGTATCAGCTTGCCTTTCACATTCACTTGAGTTAGGTCTTTTCAAGTCTTTCTTCTTCTGCCTAAGAGAGGCATCTGGTGTGGAAGTTAAAAAGGAAAACAGCTATGTATGAAAGTAGAATACTGTGAAACTTGATGCTACCTTTAAAATATTTATTCAAGGGCAAATTCGTGAATGTATTTAGACTTAGGATGCATAATCATGTTTGGGTTAGCAAAAAGCCCACAGAGGTACTGGATAAATCTGTGAGATCAGAAGCCAGCGGGGGTTTTGTGAACTCAAGTGGTCGGAATAGAAGATTGTTATGATTTTTAGAGAACAGCCTGAAAGCGATGCCTTTTGGAGAAGAGCAGGTCCTGCAGCACCTCTGTTCGTTCGCAAGGCTGGGGTGCCCGAGCGCTGCACGCATGCCGGATCAGCCAGCGTTGGTCAGACAGCTTCACTGCACACCCGAGAAACAAGGCACTGCTTTTGTGCAAACGCTTGCACGCCAGCGAGGCCAGGCCATCGCAGTGAGCTGTGGCAGCACGTGCAAAGGCTCCCGTGGGGCACGGTGTGAGAAGTGGGGGGAAACGGGGGCTGCCGTGGTGCCACTGCTGGCACCCAGTTTGGTAAGCTGGGGTTAGTGCTCTGCCCCTGCGGTCAGCACCGCCCACAACCAAATACAGATCTTTTCTTAAAAAAAAAATAATAAGAAGTCCTCTATAGAATTGTTTTAAATGTTTCTCATTGTTTTCATTCCCTCTATGTTGCTAATTGTAAAGGGGTAATGTGGCAGCCAGCAGGCCTGTATTCGGGCGCTCGGCTTTTCTAGCGACCTCCAGCATCCATGTTGTTGTGCCTGACGCTAGGCCCTATCTCTGAAAACGGCCCTTCTCTGAGCTAATCCGAGGAGACACAAACATATCCAGCCAGTAACAGTCTCTGTTTCCAAAGGTTTAAAGTTTCTTCCAGGCTCGTGCTGATAAATAATGTTCCAGTGATTTCTTTAACATGAGAAAATACTCCTTGAGGCCACGCTCACAGTCCTTATCAAACTTATTTGGCTTTTGGACTAAATACGCTTCTAATCAAGCCCTACTAGCACAGGAACCAGTAAGCGACGACCTTTATTTTGCTTGGGGGTTGGAAGAGGGGGAGAAGGACGCAGGCTGAAACCCGGTTCCCGAGGCTCATCCCCGCTGCACCGTGACCGCCCTGCGCTCTCCCCGCGCTGCGGAGAGCGCCTGAACCTTGCTCCCGGCCCCTGCGAGGAGGAGAGGCTCGGCCGAGCCTCCCGGCAGCTGGCGGCACCCCGAGGCAGAGGGGAGGGAGCCCCAGCGCCAGGAGGAGGGCTGTGCCTTTCCCGCCCCGCCGCGCTCACGCGCAAGCAAGCTGGGTGTTTTTGTAAAGCGGCGTTTGCCCCTTTCCTGCTGCTGGACGCCACGGAAGGTCACCCGAAATGATCTAAATGCATCGTTTCCCTGGTGTGAGGGATGCAGTAGGGAACCTTTGAAGGAAGGCGGTGCTTTTTTTTTTTTTCTGTCCTGCGAGCGTTCCCCTTGCTGTTACAGTTCCCGCAGACGAGTGCTGTCACCTGGGCTGAAATCCTCCTCACGCTGCTTTCTTTCCGTGCCGCGGGCTCCCGCGTGGCCGGGACCCTTACTCACAGCCCCGGAGCGACCCTCTCGGTTGTGAACTCTCTGTCTTACAAGGTGCAGACCCAGGGACTGAGATCTCGGTCTCGTTGGCTCTACGCATCCCCGGAGCGTCGCAGAAACCCCGACCGACAGTCCGCCGAGGAAGAGGTTTTATACTGGTTTTGGCAGCGTTTGTTTAACTGGGGGTTAGCAGTGTCCTGAGCAGAAAACCACAGCACGTGCATCTCATTTGCTAGGACTGAAATATAGCAGCCAAGGCAGATCATCCCGTCTCGCTGTTTTTATGTGTCCCTGAGTCTAAAGTCATTTTTAAAATGTGAGTGATGCAATTTCTTGCATCTTTCATTTAATATGCTGCTTGGTAAACAGTGTTTTAGATTAGTATATTTGTAATTTAAATGAAGACAATACATCAAGTCAAGTCAGAAAAGAAGGAAGAAGTTTAAGGAATGATTGATGCCTCTTTCAGCGTTATGCCCTCTTCAAAAAGAAAAAAAAAAAGCGTAAGGAGAGGGAAGAGGTGGGATTATTGAGGATCTAGTGGGGTAAGGGAGAAAGAGAGAAACTATTGTTCATGGGCAGAAATACACTATTTTTAAAACCACAGTCAGCTCTGATAGCTGAATCTGTTTTCTTCAAGCGCACTAATAAATTCTGCCTAATTCATTTTTTATTCTCTCTTGGGGTCTGCTTGCAGATTTGCCTCAACAAAGGAAGCATCATGTTACTTCTTTTAAATAATTGATGGCTCTTGGTCCAAGCCAGCTTGAAGGAAATTCAAAAATAGGTACTGATTGAGTAAATACCCTGCCTCCCCCCCTGCTCCCACCCCCCATCCCTTATTTATTTTTGCAGCCTGGGTGACTGGCAGTTGCCGATGATGTCATCGAAGCTTCGGGTACACCCAGCACTTAGCAGCTCTGATTTCATTTATGTATTTATTTATATTTAAGAAAAGGAGAAGCCGTTAATTGTAAACTGTCTGATGGAGCTAAGAGCTCTTAATAAATCATCAGCAGTCTTGCGCCGTAACAACCAGGGTTGGACTTTAACAGGCTGCGGTTGGAACGGGTACCAAGAAAGGCATCGGGGAGACTTGCACATGTGCGCTCTCCTCTTCGCTGGGGGATGTGGTCTTCTCGGGGTACCCATGGATCAGCGGTTTCCATCGTGTTGGTTGTTTGCAGGCTTTGTCACGCCACCTCTGACAGCAGCGTTGTTTCCATGGGATAAGTCATTTCGCTGGGCAGCACGGATTTGCCGAAGCTCTGTGATGTCATTTTTAAAGATGCACCCTTTATAATTTGCCCTTTAAATTATTCAAAACCAGAGGGGTCTCAATTAACAGCAACAAAAACCCAGCAATAATTTTTTGACGCTTTTCTTCTTTTTTTAGCCTTCGAGAGGCGGCATGGTCTTTTTCTGCTGTCTTTACAGCAAATATTGCCGCAGTCAGAACATTTTTGGTGTAAAATACCGCATAGGAGAAATAGCGGAGGAGTTTGCATCTACTGAGTTTTGCATTCATGCTCCGATTTGTAGTCCACCTGACTTCATGCCTCCCCAGTTTTGATAGCAGTGAGCTAAAGGGCTAAAGAGAAGTTAGTGGAAGGTGGCTTCTGCGTGAAATTGTTACCCCTCTTAGGTTTTCTTTGTAAGGTATACTGACGTTTTGTAATGTTACTTACGCACTGTCGCAGAAGTGATGCTCAACTATAAAAGGGGCTGATGTCTGTAGAAAAAAATGGGGAACTTTTTTTTTTTCTCCCAAACAGGCAAGTCCTACAGTTCATCTCGATAAAATATTTTAATGCGCGAAACCAGCACTCACCTAGTAAATAACATAAGGTCTTCTTGACCTTGCAGCTTTACGTGGGCACGCATGCCATTCAGCTGAACTACTCTAGTGTCCAATACCTTGGAGAAATTGTCAAGTATTTCCTCTGATGCCATGCTTGTGTCACCCACGCTCGCTCGGTGTCCCTCTCTGCCTGCTAACGGCGCTCAGGCCACGGAGCAGTTTGAGCGCCGACGGCCATAGCGGGATCAGGCCGGGCCTTTCCAGCTGGGAGAGCAGAGCGCCATCAGGGGCATGTCCACATGAGTAGGTGCAGATGGGCCGGAGCGGACTGAACGTGGTTTGGCTCTGGTTTGGAAGCCGTGGAGCTATTTAATGCAATGCTGTCATCAGGCTAATACTCTTATTGTGTATTATTAGGAGCGTTAGATCTGGAAGCTCCAGTATGAAGATTGATCTGTCAGGAGTACGCCATATATTTTGCATATTTATTGTCCTCTCTTACCTCCCGTAAATTGAGTATCATCTTCAGTAAAGTAAGCATTGTAATGGCAGATAATCTGATTTTCAAAGAAAGCTTTCTTTGAGAAATGAAGCGATGGAGCCAGTTCTGTGTATTTCTCCTCCTCCCCTCCAGAAACGGACCTCTGGGGGTCTGTATTAAGACAACCGTAGCATTTAGGGGGGCAACATGAGTTCGTTGTTTCTGAGGCGTTACAATCTAGGCAGTGAGAGGACAATGCAAGAACGAAACTTAAAACAATAATACCAAAAAATGCCTGCCAAAGCGAGGCATACAGTTGCATATTTGGATATCTACAAAGTGTCCTGTACTCTGAGTAGCTCCTCTGCCCGTTGTGGTGCACGTTGGTGCACGGCGATGTGTAAGAGGTTTTTCAAGTGATTGTGAATGCATATGCATTTTTATACAAGTGACTGTAGTATTTGGAAACTTTTCTTCTCTGTGGTGCAAAGTTTGCAAGCGGAATTTAGAGACTGTTCAAGTTTTCTCTTTGTCTGCCAAAAGAACAGGTAAAAAATTAATTTGGTGATGGGAAAAGCTTAAAACCAGCACACTAGCTCACTCTGCGTGTTAATACAGTCTTTTGCCATAGAGGGAAATCAAAGACTTGCTGAAGGCATAGCGTACTAAGGTATATCTATTAGTATGTGCTTAACTCTGTTGCCTGGGAGCTTTTATTAAACGCAATGGCCAGGAAAATTGACCTCACGTTTTGGTTTTTTTCTTTTGGGGTTGGATCCTGACTCACATCACATACACGTATAAAGCCAGCAATTTACTGATTCATCAATGAAAAAAACACTTAGTTGGAAAAAAGGGGAAAGCCTTTGCAATAACATCACTGGGCTTTGAAATATAAGCTGCATCAGAGGATATGAGTACGTTACTGGGTGTAATAGGGACCCTTTTATCCATGAATGTAATGCCACATAACAAATATCATGAGACAAAGTAAAACCAGTTTCTCTGGTGGCTGGACTCTCCGGTTATAAAACACTATTGCAAGCATTCTGTTTAGGAAGGGAAGTTAAAAGCCTCTCAAGGGTACATAGAAAATGCTGATCCTGAATGTATAAATGGACACATTTTAATCCTTAAGTTATTAATTATTACTCCTGATTAATTGTAATTATTTTATTACTACTCCAAACCCTTGGGTCAAATTGCACACTGAAGTCGGTAAGAAATTTGCTGAAGAATCTCTTGGTTTGGTGTGTTATCATTATTATATTGAATATTGGACATTATCAGTTGCACTAAAGAGACCAACTGTTATCATGCCATCAAATTACAGGATATATTTGGATTGCAGGCGTAACTCCGTTTCTTTCAGTGTCATCAGATATAACTGTAAATTTAATGCACAAAGGGAAGGGGAAATAATCCCTTCACCCACGAAGGCATAAATTAAATGTTACCCCACGCTAAAAAATGTAACCCTAAATGAACCTTAGGTACAGGAAAGTTCAGTGCATACATTCAGTACATTCAGATACTTTCAGATTAGTCTGTTTTATTGAGCATTTTCCAGTGGAAAAGCTTGGCACCCTCCTCCCTCTGGCCAGCCCTACCTTCCCACTGCATAAAGGCAGCGCCTCTCTCTCCTCAAGTAACCAGAAGAATCTTTTCCTTCTGACCATATAGCTCGTAATATACATAAAAGCAGAATTTGCTTTGATCCTGACAGCGAAACGTTTATTTTTAAACTCAGGCTGGGCTGTTGTCCAGCAATGCTCTTTCCTTCGCATCACGCCCTGGGTTTCAGCTCCGCAGCCCGCCCGGGTGCAGCCGGACCTGCTGCAAGAGGGACCCGGCTTGATGGGTCCTGCTGAGCTCCCTCCCTCCCTCCCTCTCCCCCCATTCCTCCTTCTCCTCTGGTTTTGAAATTCAAATTGAATGCAATTTTCAGCTCATTTGAGCCAGAATATACTCTTGCTGAGCTTCAGTGGCTCTTAAATTCAAACTCGCAGGAGAAAACAGATATCATCTGTCACCGAGGGTGGGAAAGGGTATCCTCCCCACATTTTATTCACGGGAGGCAGGGCTGGACTGCCTAATTCCAGTCTTTCTGACTAATCACTCACTGGCAAACTAATCAGCTAATCGATGCGACTGGTTGCTTGTAGTTTGGTCTCTTTTTGCAGGGTTTTTTGTATTTCTCCAGCCTATTTAGTGTTTATATTTAATGTCCTAGAAGTGCCCTAGCTGGAACGCCTGTGTTCACATTTGACCGTACCTGCTCGTCTCTGGTCTCGGTGTCTCCATCATAGACTATTCCCTTTAATGAACTACGGATGGAAATGCCCCAAATCAGATAGGTGGCAGAGGAGAGGCGAGGGGAGAGAGATTTTCAAAAGAAACTTAAATAATGGAAGGAGGCAAAGGGAGAAAATATGTTAAATGCATCAGTTGTTGTTATGTCAGCAGGCTTAGGACTGTGTACTTCTATGGGGTACATACCATAGCTACTTACTATATAAAACCTGTTTCATATTAACACATGTGCCGGTATCTCATGAGTCATCTCATGGGAGGTGGGAGTCCTGCTTAAAAGTAAAGAAGAAATACAACTCCCTATTTTGTCTTACTGCTTTTATTTTTTTTTAATATTATTTTTGAAATACGAAAAGACTTGCAAAGAAGACCAACTCCTACTTTTATTGCAGTCCTTTACAACCCCCTCTTTCATTTGGTGAAAATAGCATTGGTTTGGAGATCGGCAAGCTACCTTCAAAAGGAAATGTTGCAAGAAACAGCGATTTGGTAGGTGTAAGGGCAAAACTAAAGTACAATCTGTGCTAGCAGAGAAAATAGGTTACCTAATCTAACAGCACGATAGCATTTTAATGCTGCTCTGAGCAACATCAGCTTGTTACTGGCAAAAATCCACAACCTGAATTTTTGTTGTCGCAAAATCTACATGCCATAAACGATGTCAGAAATAGACGGGACATCTGCAAATGGTGAGAATGTATTAAAGTCAGACTGGAAATAATATCAAACACCATGCTCGTCCCTCAATTGTTTTATATGCTCTAAAGCCTTGATATGTTGCTAAACCTGGCTTATGGTTGGAAATTGCAGTTCTGCAGCTTTCTTGGTGCCTGTTCTTTGTTCCTCATACTGGACAAGGGTTTGCGTACAACTAGGGCCCCATCCTGTAAACAGTTTTGTATTTGGTATGCTAACGTCACCCAAACTGAAATTAAACTTGGTGACAGTATTCAGTTGTCACTTTGGGCACCTTAAGTACTTCCAGTTTAGCGTGTTGTAATCCCTAAAAAAAATACTTTTTTGACGCAGGCTGAGTCCAAGCAAAGACGCTGGCCTGCGCAGGCAGCTGCCCAGTTCGCCGTAGCCGGAGACAGATGCCTCGCGGAGAAGCCAGCGCGCTGTTACGGCAGAACTCGTGTATTTTAGATTAGAGAGTCACTGGCAAAAAGCAGGGCTGAGAAGAGAGGGCACCGTTAGCGCGTGTTAGGAGTAGCCCCAGCTCACCTTCGGGACTGGGCCCCTTCACGACACAGGCGGCGTTTTGAGACCTGTCTCTGGATCACCGTGGGGTTTGGAGAGGAGCAGGCACGCGGCTGCCAGGGTGGCAGGAATTGATTTCCAGTGGTCTTTATGGTCATAAATGTTAGCCCCGATGCGTTCACAGTTTCTGAAGCAGGGGATTTTGGAATCTCTCTTTTAATTAGGCAATTAAATTCAGGTTAAGCCCTGTTTTAGGCACCTCGGTGCCTCTTTGAATCTTCCCCTTTGTCTCCAGCGGCTCTGTTAGACGTTGACACTGACCTGCGAAGCTGGTACTACAAGTCCTTATAAAGAAATCTGATATTCCTATGGAAGTTATGATGATGTATGTAAATCAGCTGCCATATCCACACTGTCACCTCTTCGGCTGAAAAAGAAGGGCAAATCATTTCGTTGGTAGCTGCTGAAACCGTCAGCTGCACTGTCATTAATACTCTACCCTCTTTCCTGGAAACTCAATATGTCAGCTACCTGATGTACCCTTCCTCTTCCAAGAATACATCTCTCCATTCCTTCAAATTCTTCTTGAGCTGGGACCTCCCATCTGTCACTTTATTGTTCTTCTTCTGGCCCATTAGTTTTTCCTCCCATTCTTTTTTCATAGCCTCATGTGTTTTTTATAGAGTTTTATCATGTGCTAATGACCAGAGTATCTGAGCTCCTTCCAGGAGCGTATAAAGCGATGTGTCCGACTGCTATTATGCCGTTTTCTTTCCTCTTCTTTCGTGTGGGGAGAACAGTGGGGTGTAAAGCATTAGGTTTTGAATTTTTTTATATTTCTGTGATATATACGCCTACACCGTCGTGACCCTGGTCACCCACTGCCTATAAGGCATCCCCTGGACTACCCTGGTTGGGCTTTGGTGCTGGATCTGTTCCTCAGGGAACTACCCAGATTTATTTCTCTGCTCTCTGGGAAAAGACCCTCTGTGCAGTGTCACCTCTCTGAAGCAGATCTGCCTGGTTCCTCTCCCTCAGATACCATTGCTGAACTTTTTTGTTCCGTACCCCCTGCTCTGTGTTGCTGCTTAACCCGGACGGTCCCAGAGATCTGTCATCGGTCCCCTCATCTATAATTCATCCTTCAGGGGCCACGCGGCAGCTGAAGCACTCGCAACACAAACTTCACGCTGGGATTTGTATAATAAAAAGTATTTTTCTTCACAGCAGTACAAGAGCCATAGAAATTCAGGGGAAATAAGAAGTGCCTGTCTCCTTGCTTTGGTGGATCTCCTGGATCTCACCCCTCACTGGCACTTGCCCTCCTTGCCTCCACAGCCATCTTCCTTGATTTGTGCTTGGCCCATATGCGAAGCTTTCTTTTTCAGAAGGAAGCAACACTCGGGCTGATGCATCAATAGGATTTTTACTTAAAATAAGTCTCCGCAACTTGCCTTTTTGTTGTAGCAGATATTCCTGTACAACTATTGTATTACTAAAATGTAGCACCTCTAAGATTTCCACGTGAGTAGACTCTTGTGCGCCTGAGGAATTCTATCAAAGATAGAGGTTTTCAAATGAGGAAGAAATGACTGGACTGCAAGTCACAAAACTCCTAAAATTGTCCTATTCTAGAAGAAACGTGTTTGTGTGTCTATGTGTGTTTTGCATAAGTAGGTGTGTATCCATATAGAAAGACATATGTTTTATGATATCTCCTAAATAGCAGATTACTTGTTGCTCTTCAGAGGTCACTAGGTGACCTGCAATTCCTGCTTGATTACAACATGCTCAATAGAGATCACAGTTTCAAATGAATAAATAACTGCCAGCCAAACTGTGAGTATTCGTGGTATTGAACCTGTAATCAGGTTTTTGCATTTTAATTTCATATCTACTTTTAATATTACATGTTAATCCTTCTGATCGGTGGTTATTCTTCTTTATCATTCTCTACATGCTTTTTGTTTGTTTCTTTCTGTGCGGTGCTGCAGGAAATTTAGTAGCGTAGGATCTGAACTGTTCTCTTTGAAATTATCTTTAAAACTGCTATTGACTTTAACAGGATTAGTGGTCGTGTTAGAGAGCCTGAGAAAGTGGTCTTACAGCGCACACAGCATCTGATGCCTAAATAACAAACCTGGCCAAGCCAACTGTTTCCCTGAGTCACGTTTTGTTCCGTCCTGGCACAAAACAGACTGGGACGACAAATTGTGTCACCGAAGAGGCGTGACGTTAGCCTCGCGTATATTTTCACCGGCCTTTGTATTGCCACGGCAACAATAGTTTTAATTATGGAGAGCCAAAACAATAAGTTGTATCTCAGATGGGGCTCGGTTTTCCCTGTGGACGAAACTCTGATTAGCCATCGGAGAAAAGCTTTGCATCTCGGTTTTTCCTCCCAGGCTGGGTTTTATTCTCTGCTTTAGCAGACAGCTGTTGTGCTCAGGGTGTGAATTCGGAGGGGCTGCAGCCGGCTGGAGGGCTGCGGGACAGCGGCCCGGCGGGAGGTGAAGTGTCCCTCCTGTCCCAGGGGCAGCCTGGCGCGGTGGCGGTTGGTGTGTTTAAGAACAGTCCTCTCGCTGAAGGACTGCTCTTGGCTTCCCTTTAAACCCCTGGAGATCTGCGTGTTTGGAAAAGCCTCGTGTGAAGTGATGGCTAATAATCGGCCTTGACAAGGTTCAAGATTGTGCTTGGGGGACAAACAAGAAGCTCCACTTCAGCAGCAGACGTGAAAATTCGCAAAGCGGATCCACATCCACGTCCAGTTGTGACGTGGGAAGTAAATATGTTTGCGTGGCAGGATGCAGGTCAGGAGTGGCTTTCTTCACAGTAGCAAGGGTGTTGTTCAAGTCACTTTTCCAAGACAGGGCGTGTGAGGGCGGTGACCAAAAATGTGTACGTTACTCGGGGAACTCATACTGAGAAAGAAAAAAATTGGTTGATGTAGATCAGTGCCTTTTTTTTTTTAAATATAATCAATTACGCGGACTTCTAATGCATTCATTTCCTATTTTGGATGAATGGTGGCCCTTGGTGGTTATGGTAAGGCTGGTTCTGGGTTTGTGAACTTCCTGGCAGTGTTCGAAGAGCAGAGAGGTCGGTGAGGAGATGGGACGTCACGTAACTTACGGGACGTCACATAACTTCGTCTGGATCTTCTCTGACACGCTGACATTCCTATCGTATGTTTTCCCGATTGCAGGTCTGAGGCAGCGTCGTCAGGAGATTATGGCCAGAGATCATGAAATCACTGAGAATAAGAGTTGCAAGATCACACTGTTAACTAGAAATTCAATTATTCAAATGTGGTTCCAGAATGCAGGGGGCTCAGCAAGCATGTAGGCTAATATTTAGACTTGCTGAATCTCTAATCTCACTCCTTACAGTGTTACAACAGCTTTTTTTACAGCACAAAACCCTGAGCAAGTATTTCACTGGTAATTGTACTGTTGATTCACTTATACTTTCGAAATTTAAGAAGTCCTGCCTCTAAGATAGTGATTTTGGAATTTGGGATCATAAATTAAGCCCTCTTATGAAAGAAAATAAGAAGTTTGCTGTTGTTTTTAATGAGATTTTACGGTAAGTATGGCAACGGTAAGTCTGTCGGTCCTGGCTTTGCTGCACATGTGTAGCTCTGTGCTTTGAGACCCTTGAAATGTCTGTTTTTAGGACATCAGCAGGGGGCTAATGAAAAGGCTTTGTTGATTTTAACGAATTGCAAGCCACTGTAGCCAAAATAAATATAATCTGCTTTTTGGATTAGTTGTCACACATGATTTTACCTACTAACAGTGATTAAAGAACCCTGGTGGACCAGAAGCATAGCTGCTCTCTGGTGACTCTTGCTAAAATAGCAATAAACAGAAGTAAATAAAGACTTAGGGCATTAGTTATCTTTAATAAACAGTGACACTGCATATAACGTTGGGGGGGAAGACTTCAAAAACCTGCTTCGTGTACAGCAGGGTCACTCTTTCTAGCGCGGAGAGCGTTGGTCGTGTTGGATGGTTGGCAGTGATGGCACCGCCGAGCTGCTTTACTTGCACTACTGACCTGCGCTCCCTCTTCGAGAGCTGCCGGCCCAACCGGACACCTCATGGAGACCTTCTTTGCTCAGCCGTTTTCATCCAGCACCAGACATGGGAAACAAAGTTGAACATGTCCGAAACGAGAGGGATTACAACAGGAAAATGAAGGGAGCTTTAATTGCTTGTGTAATTATGCAACCTCCAAACCCCTGTAATTCCATCCAGTGAATGAACGGAGGGCCGGTGCTGGTCTCCCCTACCTTAGTCTTTGTAAGCTGATAAAAAGAATTACGTGCCCCTGCTGACATCTTTTATCCCTGGTATTTTCCCAGTAATCACGGGTGGGTGTGTTTCCTGATCCCCTTCACGTTTGTTGTGAGAGGCAACAATTACAGTTGATGGTATTGTACTACTCCTTTGGACTCACGGTTACTTTTAATCAGTGGGTAGGAGAAACAAAACAAATGAAAGCATGTTGTCTCTTCCGAGACGGAATTATTGCTGCTGTACTGGATGTTGGGAACAATTTTAGGCTCTGTTGTAGGGGGAAAAACACCTTCCTGGGAGTGGCAGGGAATGGAGGAGTTTTGCAACAGGAACATGGAAAGCTAGGGCTTTTGAAATTTAAAAAATCAGGGGTTAGCAAAACATGAGAAAGATTACGTTAGGGAAAAATCTTACCGAAACAGGGACAGGGTCTGAGCTTTCTAACGAGTCTTCAACTTGCATTCGTCTGTCCCTAATTGTACACCCCTGGAAGGCACACGGCACTGTTCTATGAGGAGTTTGTCTTTTACATGACAGCTAAAAAACTTCAAATTAATCAAGCAAACATCCTCCGGCTTTGTTAAAATTGTATAACTCTTTTTTGATGTATGGAATTAAATTCTTGTTTGGTGTTTTCAGTGAAGTTGTGCAGAGGTTACAATAGACTTCTGGCTTTACAGTCTATAGAAGAAATACTTTGATATCATGCTCAGGAAGGGAGCAAGACCCACCAAGGACCCATCCTTCTCTTGGCTGGCAGTCATTAGGAGTTTGGAGACTTGCCCGATGGTGTAATTCAAGTCTTGACTGCATATCTTATTGGTTAAAAATAGGAGCCAACTCCAGCTCATCAGTTTTGCTAAGAAACTATTGATTGTGATTAGCAAGCTTAAAAATAATTACCTTGTGTGTTCATTGCTATCTTTGGACATACTCTCATATTCCGACTCTTATAGAAAGTATTGAGCAGCACAATAGGGCGATTTGATGAGTAAGGTGTTACATGGGGATGGGGGAAGGTGTGGGGAGGAAGGTATTGAGCACTTCTTAATTTTTCCATCTCCTGGTGATTAAACAAACATGCAACACCTCCACAGGGGAGAAAACCCACCGGCCTTACTGAAGGGTGCAAAATGAGCCATCCACCACCCCCTTGTTCCCATCGGGGCTCAGCCATATATCCAGTCCTTCCCAGTTTCAGTCATCGCTGTCACCACTCAGCTCTTCTTTGGCCGGAGCCACAAGCCCACCCGGCACCACAGGTGCTGCGCCCTGGGGAGGAGTAAAACACTGATTTGCTTAGCGCCTGGGGAAGGGGGATGCGTTTCACCTGGGGAAGGGGGGATGTGTTTCACCTGGGTTTTAACACCTAATTTAAAAGCCCGATGGTGGTGATTCCTACCTGGTAGCGAGTTGAGCTGGAATGTCTGACTCAGTTAATGATACCTGAAAGCCTGTCTGTCTCTGGAAGTTATCGTTCCAGTAGCAGGGACGGTTGCAGCAAGCAGCTGAATTTTTTGTTGCTTACAGCACTGTGTATCCACGTGAACCAACATCCCCTTCGGTCTGCTCGAGCCTGGGCTGCCTGCTGAGCGTGTGAGAAGAGCTACCTGTACCTGTCAGGCTCCTAATGCAGGTCAGTAGCCGCTTCAGGGGGCCAACCTTCCCCAGGCTTTAACTCCTGAGCACCCTTGGAAAAGCTGGTTTCTTGACATGGTGTTCTTCTCTGTTGAGAGAGCCTAGGAGGAGTAACCTTTCTATTTAAGTTTGGTGTCAGAAGTTGGGTGATGAGAATGCTGTTGCATGATGTTATGCCTGCTGGATCTCCCCACCTTGTTCTTTAGGGTTTGTGTCCCCTATGAACGCGTCAGTAACTTCAAATCATAATAATCTGTAATGCCTAGTTTGGTTTTCCTTTTTCAATTTATATTTCCCCTAGAGTTTTACTCTTGTATTGGTTTGGTGTGTACCAGGGTTAGCCTCAGCAGGCACTTGATGTGCTGGCAGGGACATGCACGATAATGTGGGTTAGAATATAGGTTATATAGGTGTTTTGCACCCATGGAAGCTTGCTGTGGGGCTGTGCGTATCAAACTGAAGTCTCATCGCACAACCAGATAGTGACATGTGGGCAGGGTGTAGGCAAGCTCTTCAGGCCACTCATAAGTCATGTGAAACCGTATGTGTTTGTGTGTCTAGGAGAGGGATTTGTCCCAGGTTTTTTGTCTGTTAATCGTAGCTTTTGAAATTCAGAGTTGGAATTTACCTGGGGAAAAAAATCACTTCCTAAAGTGTTTGCTGGTGCAACAGTGGTCTTACCAGCGCAGGTGGGAGAAGCAACTGCTGGGTCACACCAGCGTTACTGTGCCTCGTGTGGATTTTGGGGTTTGTGTTTCTTCAAGAACACAGAAAAATTGAAATGCGAGGCGTCAGTACGGTGGCAAGGAAACTGCGGGCACGTTTGCTTTCCTTTGCGCTCTGGTCTGTGTCAGAGGAGGAGATGCAGACGGGCTGCAGCTGCAGCTCGGAGCAGAAGCGGGGCTGGAGCAGGAGCCCTGCGGGGTGGCTGAGGAGCTGGTGGACCTGCCGGGAAGGTGCAGCTCTTCCTCTCGCTGCCCTGCAAGGGATGATACGACAGCCCCGAGGAAGGTCTGGGCTGTGCGGCTAGAGAGCGGGTGATGGTACGGGATAAAACTTCACTGGCAGGAGTTTCTGACAGCGGCTTTATGCACTAAAGGTATTTTCGTATGCTTTTTAAGACTTTCTAAGTGACTCTAAACCTGTATACTGCAGTGATTTCTCTATAAATACTTGTGTAAACTCTCAATAGACTCATACACATGAGCCATGTATTTCCAAACAATTTGCTTCAAAAATATTTGGACTGAGTCAGAAATATTACTGGAAGAGCTATTTGTTTTCTCTGTATTGAAAAGGGCTGAGACTTGAGCTCTTAAATTCAGCATCCTTTATTAGCATGATTCCAGGACTCGTGAGGACTTACACAAGTTTGAAACATTTAAAATGTATATTTTTCACATGTAAAAACAAATGATACAACTGCAAAATTTGATCTATTGGGCTGTACCAGAGCCAGAAGTGAGTGTTGTATCGCTTTCCCGCGGTTTGAGTACCTGCTCCTTCACCCAGGAGGCTGCAACATATTTTTTTCGTATCTGGCTGTCTCGGTCTCGGGTACTTACTTGGCTGCAACTACTGCAGTTTCTGAATGTTTCACAACGCTTCTGGGAGAATATTATTACCTTAAACGTATCAGCGGCTCATGAATACTGAGTGCCTGCCTTTAGCACCGATGAACTTCGACAAGGATTTCGGTACCTTTTGGAAAGAAGGGCATGTTTTGGAGGAAGTTTACTAACAAATATGACAAGAGCGACTGCAGATTTTGCACGCTCAACCGGGAACACTGGGCTGAAACCCGTCAGGTCTTGGCCATGGAGAAGCTGA
This sequence comes from Phoenicopterus ruber ruber, assembly GCA_009819775.1. Classification (NCBI taxonomy): domain Eukaryota; kingdom Metazoa; phylum Chordata; class Aves; order Phoenicopteriformes; family Phoenicopteridae; genus Phoenicopterus; species Phoenicopterus ruber. Next base: position 23,412,650 of record CM020217.1, read on the forward strand.
GCTAGTCAGAAGTCCCCCATTTACTTTGCCATGTGAATGTAACTGTTACACAGCCTATTGGCTACACAAGCAACTTGAGATCTTACATAGTCATTTTTTTGCGTTATATTTAACACTTTTTTTGACAGAAGCTGTGAGAAATAGGGAGAAATACTTCTGCTTGTGTGTAGTTGATGGCTCAGAGTCAACTACAGCCACTAGCCTGGCAATAATTTGAATTATTGCAAACACATGGGAAGAGTGAAAAAGAAGATGCAAGGCGAAAAAAAAGAATAATCACGAGGGAGGTTTCTTGAGGATAATTTTATTAAAAGTCCATGTCTGAAGTGATGTCATCCTTTTCATTCTCTGTATTCAATTGCCTTTCTGAAGCTTGGCATAGCTATTCTGATGTGCAGCAAAAATATTACATCAAAGGTGAACGTTTGAATCCTGGCTGAAAAATAAAACAGAGGGCGGTGGGACACGGAGCAGGAGGGAGAACCCCCAGATGACTAAGAGTTCTTAAAAGTAAGATATAAAAGAAAATAATCATTTCTCTCCCCTGACAAATAGTTCAAAAAGTAGCCAACAGTTTGGATCTGGTATGCCACGTTGCATACAAATGAAGAAACTGTCACCATCGGTTTCTTTTGAAAACTTTTGATCTTATCTTCTGTAGTAAAGGGCATGTGACTTGATCGGGGCTTCTCCTCTCTGATACATAGTCAGAGTCCTGATCTACTGAAATAGCTGTGACAGGTTTCTCCACTCAACTGATAGGATTTTTTTTTTTTTTCTTTCTCCCTTCAGTGCCTTTGTCTGTGGTGGGTATGGTTCACCCTTCCCTCTCCATCCAGGAAAAGCAGGTTCCTAATTTGGCACTTTGCAACTGATCCTGTGTGTTATGGCTTAGTCAGTAGTAGTCTTATACCTGTTTTCTCTCCATTTGCCAGGCTGACTTTTCTTCTAGCAAGAACAGGAAAGTGGAATTACAGCGTTTTGTAAAGGCACCTTGGACGCACTTCTTCTGAAAAGTCATGGGATATATACCCTGATAATTAATTAAGGATTCTTTTGTTACAAAGTACCTTTAAGTGGACAATTTGAATACGCATGGTCAGTAGTGTCAGGGGACGGTAGGGGAAGGAAAAGATTTTTACAGACCTCTGATAATTAATCTTTAAAAAGCACAGTTTCTGTGAGGTGTTTGTATTTTTAATACAAGCTATATTACTTAATGTGCTTTAGTTGATTAATGTTTTGGTCCAGAACTAGTGAAGTCGAGGAAATGTTTCCCAAAGGGCTAAACTTTGCTACTGTGGCGATCAATGGCAAAACTATCTTTGGCTTGTCTACTGCGAGACCATGTTGTGAGGGAGAGTTGAAGGAGGAACTAAGCCCCAGGAGGTCTTGCTTGGGCTCCTCTTCAGAGTAAAGGCCAGAACAGAATATCCTTGGGCCCACATGTTTGTCACCAGTGGGCTTTGTCGTGGAGCTCCTGGTGGAGGACACCCTTGCTGGTGGTCACCCTGGTGTGGGTTCTGCCCCCGCCGGGATCCTGCAGCTGGAGGAACTAGTTTGCAAAATTTGTAAAACTTGTAGCAGAGACAAAGTTTATACTGATTTTCTTCTGTTTTTCTGAGGAAGGTAAGCAGTAATTGAGGTGTCCAGGAATTGTCTCTACCCAAACTCGCTAATTAAAAAAAAGCGCTGGAGTTACTGAGTGCAAAGCAGCCTTTAAATGGGTGAAAGTTAATGGCCAGTGTTTGCACAGGAGGTCGGGCTGGGTGATCTCTTTTAGCCTGCAGCAAATTAACCCATGAGTATGCGATGCTGCCTTGCCCTGCAGTTGTCTAAGAGAAACCCAAAGGCTTCCCGGTCCGTGGGAGTGACCGGCCTGGTCGCGGGCTGCCTGCCCGAGCAGGCTCTGCTCCGTTTGGTTCTCCGCTCGGCTTCTGTCGCTGGCGCGTCCCCGTTACAAGTAATGAGCTGACAGAGACTGGGAGAAAGCCTGACGCATGCCAGCTCGTCTGGGAGGTGCAGCTGGCTACAGTGCAGCAGCAAGTCGTTTGCGGTGCTGGTACTGAAAGCCGTTTCATAGAGCAATTTTGTTCTTCAGTGATTTTAACGCTGCCAGCAATTAGACGTGTGTGCGTGGTAAGTGTCCCTCTACGCGCTGAGGTGGCTTGCGTGCGCTGTTCTTCAGAGCAGGAAAAAGGTGGCTGTCGGGCTGCTTGTACAGAAGGGTCTCTGTCGGAGTCTTTCATCCTGTCAAAATCTTTGGGGAGAACCAGAATATGTGGGACTGGTCCAGCAGCATGTTCTCTTGTCGCTGAAGTCCCTCAGGGCTTAGCTCCTGGTTTAGCAGAGTAGGACAGCATGTCAGGGTGTCCTGCTGGGGCCCAAATATGTGCTTAGAATGTTTTGCTTCTTGGCTAGCAAGAAAAGTTAGCAAAGCTAACTTGTCTTTGTTTCATCTGAAGAATTTGTCTCTTCCCGTGTCTGTACTTTTTCCCTTATGCCATCTGTGTGAGGAGTAAGAGCTGGCATTGAATGGTGGTGCCTGAAAAGTGATGGCTTTGGATGCTGAGTGGAGCTGAGGGTCCTAACTATCGGGATCTTGGATTGCAAATGGAATCCAAATTGAAATGGATTTGCCTTTTATCCATTAACACAAAAATGCAGGTCAGATGTCTTAACTTTATCAACGTGAGCGAAAACTCCGTCTTCCCGATGCTCCACGGGACTATCGGTTCAGTATAGTCTGGATGCTTCAGCCCTGGAGCGTAACTGGCCAGGGACAGAAACACCAGGGGGTTGCTTCCTTCTGCACCGTCTGGAGATGTTTGCCATCAACCCAGCGCCAGTTATCCGGATGGGGTGGGCAGCACCTCAGCAGCCGAGCAAGGAGGGCCCCGCTGGTGGTGCTGAGGGCTGCAAGAAAGACTCGGGTGGGGCTGGAGATCACAGGCTGCCATTGTGACCCCACTCTCTCCTGCCTGGTGGGAGAAGGATGATGGGGACCTGACGGACTCGCCATCTCCCCACTGAGGAGTGAGGACGTGGGGGAATGTGATGCTTAACGCTCAGCGGCAGGGCTTAGCAGATCCAGAAAACCACCCATTTGCTTTCAGGGCTTACTCTGCAATCAGCATAATTTCTCACGAGGAGGGGATTTTACTGTAGAACAGACGGTTGGGGAAGGGAGTGTTTGCAGAGGGAAAAATAATTATACTTATGGACTGGGAGTCTAAGACCTTTTTGGACCCGATCACCTATATCTGTCTGCTTTGCATACAGGAGGCAAGTTACTGGCTAGTTTAAAATGTTGGCTATTTTGTAATAATAATAATAACAATTTAAAGATTTTTCCCAGCTGTTGGAGGATGCAATTTTTCTTTCGTAGGCCATTATGTATGCAAGACCAATTGGTAAACTGCAATGTACTGTTCTGTAATTATTCTCCCCTGTAGCTTTAATGAGGAGATCTGCGTGCAGTTTGATGGGAGAATATACTCTGCCGACAGCTACATCGAAAATCAAGACAGGTGTAATCTGCTTACTATAGTCTGTGAATCCTCACCATGTGGCTATGTTATCTCTAGTGCGTGTTTATAGAAAGATGCTTGTAAAAGGATTTAATTTAATGGAATAATGGTAACTGATGCTATGAAAATGAAGGGGCTCAAATAATACGGTGAGCAGAGTCATATATATAACTAAAGCAGATGATTAAAAAATTGCGATATTGCATCTTCCAGTTAACATCGCATGAAAGGAAAATACAAATTAAGCCATGTTGTGTACTAAAAGAAAATGTATTTTTTTTTTTTATTACTAACCTAGTCTTAGAACAGACTTTGGAGAAGACGTATCACTTTGGAGTATGCGCGTACAGACACGTGCCCAGTCCTGCAGCTGCACTTGTGTGGGCAGATGTGCGTGGCTATCGCTGGAGCTCTGCGCGGGCGCGTTTCCAGGACTGGAGTCCTAAGAGCAGAATATCTTTTAGAAGGCAGATACTCTGCTGAGCCGTAGCCAAAAGCTGCAGCTTTCTCTCAGGTGGAAGAATAGTTGTGTGATGAAAGGACCAGCTGAGACTTTGTATAGGAACGCACTCTGTTTCTGGTGAGGAGGCTTCATCAAGACACTTGGCATGCCTCTGTTTCCTTACCTGTACGGTGATGATGACAATAAACTATTTGTAGAAAAGCAGCCCAAGTAACTTATTATTTTGAAGCTATTGACAAAAAGCAGCATCTCCCTGCAAGCAGCAGTTACACAAGATTGTTCATTTTGGAAAGATAAAATTATTTAGGCAGAACTGTAAATCTAGTTCTTCTTTTCAGAGGCTGAAAGAAATAATACCCGGTCACTCTCCATGGATGTGATTTATTAATTATCAGTCATTCTTAATCACCCAATACTGACATATATCTAACACACTGGAGGGTTTAATATCTGCAAGAATACTTACCACGATTTTTCTCAACAGTCCATTTTTAAGTGCTGGGGGAGATAATGTGGTGCCAGCGCTTTGGTGTTGGGTTTCTGATCCTGTATGGCTGCTGTCCTTGAACGTGGAGTGTGAGTGCGCAGGGGATGGCAAAAAGTTGCTATCGAGAGCTATGCTAAGTGTTGCCGTGCTCCTCACCGAATTGCTTGAAAGCCTTGGGCTTATAGAATTTGGGCATCTCATGACACTTGGATATTTTTTTTTTAATCTTTAACCTTTTTGGTGTTAAGGTAAATGGATCTGATTTATTGTCCATACCAAGGATAGTGAAAGTGCATGATCTGACGTATTATGTTACTGCATCAGGCAAAATGTATTTAAAAAAAAAAAAATACTGAAAAGCACTTCTGTTGAGGAAAGATGGGGGCTGGATGGGAGTTGGGCATTGCTGCTAATTATTCTTATTATGCTGATCTCGCTCAGATTTTGAGCCTGGTGATTGCACTGACAAAGGAGCGGCCTTGATTTCTGCACATATGTTATAGTTACTTGTAAAACTGGGCTCACAGATTGCTCTGAAGCTTTTACTGTTTCTGCAGAACATTTCCGTAGTTCCAGCAGTTTGATCACAAATGCAGCATCTCTCTCTTAATGCTGTGCAGGTTGATAAAACAGTTGCCGAGCTGGAGTCCCTAAAGAAATTATTAATTATCTGGTTAATGTGCATCAGGCTGTGGGAGTGTGAGATTAATCACCAGTGCTGGGATGAGTTGCTGAAGTGGATTTTGGTTTTTTGTCTCCTGTCACTCGGTAATGGCTTTTCCTTCCTTCACCATCAGGTGAACAGGTGCGGAGATGCTGTATTTTCATTTTCCTGTAGTCAGTAACAGCCGGTGACCAGGAGATGCCTTTTTCTCAGTCCTGCTGCATGAGCAGTTTACAACATGGAGTGCTACCTTCTTCGGATGCTCCAGCTGCGGGAGATGCTCCTACAGCATGGGACTGACCTGAGCCTTCCCAGATAAACGCATTTGAACACGTGCGCTCGGGGAGGGGTGCCACGGAGGAGCGCTGGGCTGACCTGGGGCTGGCTCTTCTGTATTCCCCAGGTCTCAAATGGGTTGACTTATACTTGGATGCGGAATCGCAACTTGACTCCTATTTTGAACGTATTTATAGTACTCGGAATTTCTCAGTAAGTGACCATTCAGCGTGCCTCCCTTGTTTAATGCAACAAAAGAAAAATGCGCTCCTGCAAAGTAGCTTTTGAACTTCTTTATTGGAAAGATACAGAAGAAGGTGGTTCTAGCTCAGTCTTTAGTGGTACCATCATTAAAGCCAAGGTGCTGCATAAATATTCAGCCATGGGAGAATGAGTCAGACTGCTTTCTGGTGGTGGTGGATCAGTCAGGGCGTTCAGGTGCAAAGCTGCAGCACTTGTCCTGCCCTGTTAACTGCCGTTAACCATCAGCAGCTGCACCAGAGATTGTTCAGTGAAGCCCTGATGGTCTTCCAGAGCTCCCTACTGGATTACACACACTTGCACCACACAGCGCACTGATGAAAAACCTGAGGAGTAATTTGTCTTTTTAATTTGACCGTTGTGTTGCTACACAAATCTCTTCATACATGAAGACATAGCAGCTCTGCCTCAAGCTCAGGACCACCGGCTGGAAGTGTCTTTTGTTTTAGTGACTACTAGTGAGGAGAGGAGGGAGGATGAGATGGAAGGAGCTATGTTGTATGCATCTAAAGCAGACAGTTTGCCTGACGCCAGGGGAGCATCTTCTAGTTAGGAAGGGAAGAAGCTGTAGACAACAGCACAACAATCGTTCCAGCAATATGTGCTGAGGGACAGAAGTAGAGTTTGAACCTCTCTCTATTTATAAAGTCTAGTCATTTGGATTACTTTATCATCTCTAACATGAGTATTGTTTCTCCCTGAGGAAGTTCTGTGAACGACCACAGCTATTGAGACTTTGAGATGCACGGCACTTAAGACTGGAGGCCTGTTTGTACCTTCTACTTGACTATGTTGTGTCAAGGGTTTTTTTATGATGTGAACGTGTAGGTATTGGCCTTCATCAGCTTATGGGTTTTGTTTCTTTTTGGCTGAACCAGTGGGTTTTTTGTCCCTGGTGAACTGAAGATTTTTGATTACTGTGCCACTTCAAGCAGGCAGAGACATACTTGTATTTGAGATTGCATTGCACTGCTTCATCGTTGAGCTTTTGCTGTCCATATTGTACTCTCCTGAATCCCTCTTCAGCTAAAGATGGTACCTTGGGAGGGGAGGAGAGAGATGTGCAGTTTCCAGAGAATTTTTCTTTTTATAATAGCTATGTGTTCCAGTTTGGAATCCCTCAACAGCCTCACGATGATATAAACATCCATTTGTTTGGCAAGCTATGGTAGAACTTCACGTTAAATGTAGATGACCCGTTTCTGTTTGATAGCCCCCTAACCAGCCAGTCAGCATGGTGGCAGAGGGGTTTTAAACATTAAGCAGTCTTCAGGGCTTCAGATGAGTATTTGCATCAGAGTTGTTTGGGTTTCTGCTCCTTGTAGAGTTTCCTGAGCTTGTTGTGATAAGTAAAGCCAAGTTTACTTTGTTAAGCTGAGCAGTTCCCAGCACTGAAGAGGTAACAGGGATGAAATAAGACTTTTAGGAGACAAGAAGAAAAATTCTGTCTGGATGAGGATGCAGGTCACTCTTTTTGTATGACTGACTTTGTGTGATCACACGCACCAAGCGTGCTTGCCACAGTGGCGTACAGAAGTGATGCAAAAGGAGTGTAAGACTTGGTAAATGTATGAGCCATAAAGACAGAAACTCACCAGACCCTTCCGTAGATGTTGATCTCTGGTGCTTAAAAATAAATAGAATAGCAGCTTTTCAGATGAGTAAATTGTGCAAATCCATGCCTAATTTACATGTACGATCACCTTGACTGCTTGTACAAATCGGGTAATTGCGCATGCAAGCAGCTAATTAACACAATTAGCCGATCTGCTGGTGCAGTCTCAGGATCCGTAAGTGTATACTAGCCATGTAGTTATCATGTATCTGCAAACCAATTGTACAAAAAAAAAAAATCTAAGCCCTGATAACAGTTAGCAGATGTGGGAACTTGCTTATTTTTTAGTATCACAGTTGTTTTGGCTTTGGGGTGGAGAAGTGTCTGATGGAGATCACAACTGTTACTGCAGCTGGGATCCAAAAGCACCTAGGTTTATTAGAAAAACTTTGCTTCGAAGTCGCAAGCTGGCGTTGCTGCCGAAGCTCCCTCCCAGTACTGCGACCCGCGGCGGGCTACCCGCTCTGCTGGCACAGAGGCTGCAGGCGTGCCCATCTTGTGCAAATTGTTCCACGTACGCACAGGGCCACGCTAGTTTTGACCTACGGCTTCTTAAAAGTAGCTATGAGCCATGCTCATTAGATACCTCCTCATTATTATTTTTAGATAAGCCGAGTATTTCAGATTTTAAAGCTGCCTGCCTCTTTCCAACTTGGTAGAAAAGTATTTACTGGAAAAGATTTAAAGTGTGAGTTTTCTGGTTTTATGTATTTGCCAACTTAGATCTCTTTGTTAGCGTTTGACTGCCAAGCAGAAGTATCCAGACAAGTTTAAACATGCAGATTGTCAAAGTTCTGCAACTGCATCAATGGACACCAAACATCTTTTCCAGGAATTTCAGAAATGCATTTCTCCCATCTTTGTGGTACATTTGTTTCTATTATTTTTATAGCTATTATACTGGGGGGCAGAACGCTTCATCTTAGTAATGATTTACACTCTCAAAGCAAACATAATGTGAACTTGCAATCAGTTCCTACAAATAATTTAACATCAAGATTTATGGCTTCCAGTTGAGTCTGCACAAAAGTAACAGCATGATCTTCTGAAGGCAGGTATTTCTTGAACTACTTTTTTAAAAATGTTTCCCAGTTATGAAATAAAAAACTTAAACCTGTGTATTAGATTTGTGACCTACCCAATATCCCAATTGCTCGCTGAATTTCTTTTCTTACAAGTGTAGTTTTATTTTAAAACAAAAATGAAATATGCCAATACCACCTAACGGCCAGGATTCAAATCCTAGCAAAAGGTTTGTATCCAAGACCATGCCACTGTATTCTCTTTCATATTTCTCACATAGATGTTTGTGGTACGTAGCGTTTTCCTTACTCGGGGGACTTCAAAACACGTTGAGAAGCAATGAGTTAGATGCTGATTGTGCAGGGACTGTGTTGGCAAAAGGAGCACCTTGTTTGTGCTCCACAGTAACACTCTCGCATCCTTAAAATTTCCTCTGCGAAGGGAATTAAATGTGGCCAGGAAAGCTGGGATAGGTCTTTAAAAAAAAATGCTGGGAAATGTTTTACTATCTTCTAGGTGGCCAACCAGACAAAGACCCAAGGGACTTCAGTGTAAGACCTCGTGTGAAAAGTCCTGTTTCTGGTAGAGCAGTATCCATCTAGTGGTAGCTGGGTGCGGAGTCGGGAGGGAGAAGAGCGTCAGCCCTGGTGTGGTCACGAAGCCTCTCAGCTGAGGGTCAGGGTGTTTCTAAGCAAGTACAGAGGGAGCCCCTCAAACGTGGACAGAAAAGGTACATTTTTAAGAAAGCAGAATGAAAAGCGAAGTAGTGGAGACTTCCACGCTTTCTTGTCTGCAAAGCACACTGTGAAGAAGCATAAAACCCATAGAGAGCCTCCTTTCTTTATCAAGCTGTGTAGTGGCACTATTTGAGGTGGGAATTTAAAAAAACAAACCCAAACAAACCAACCAAAAAAACCCCTACCCCCCTCCCCCCAACCCCAAAACCAAACCACAAAATTCACATACAAAAAAAAAAAATATCCCCGAATCAAACCAAAAAAGACCCCAAAGAAAGAGAAGAATGAAGTCAAGGCTCGGATGCTAGTTAGCATGCTGATACCCAAGAGCACGTCCAGCCCACGGCTTGCTCTTATCAGCTTCCGTGTCCGAGCCCCGGGAACAGAAGGGAAGAGCTGGGGCCTTGCTGCTGTGTGCACAGGCTCTTCCCCCCCTTCCAGGGTGTGCTTTGCAATATAAAGATGCAAAATTCACTGAATACGATTAGCAAGGAGCTGAGGCCTATCTGCGGCTAAAGGGAGCCGGGGAGGATGCGTGCTGGCTTCGTTCCTGGCCATGTCAGGCTTTCACCTCTGCTGCCCGCTTACTCTTTAAAGGAACAGTGGCAGCTGTTTGTTAAACATTGCATTTAAAACTTTGTTTTGACAAAAGCAACAGCTTTTATGATTTTATAACTCATTATTTCTCAAGGAATCTTAAAAAACGATTGGTGGTAAAAATCTTTTTCATCAGCCAAATTTCACCATTGACTGTACTGGTGACCTGGCATTGAAAGCTAGTGGGAACTGAGAAGAAAGCAACAAGAAAAATAAGCAGTTTGTTTTTTAAAGGCCAAACTGCATGAGACTGGGGGAGAAACAAAACTGAAATAAACTGCAAATAAGACAAGCAAAGCTTCTGTAGCTCTTTATGTTGGGACAGCTTAAATCCTACTTTTACCAGGCTGCAGAACTGCTGGCAGGATTGGGGCTGCAGGCTATAACGTGCTTAAATGTCTTACAGGGGTGTGGTGTTTCTCCTTCTGACCTGACACTAGCTGCGGGCTATATAGTGCCGGTCAGAAAAAGAAAGAGCCGTTTATTGAACTGTTCAGAAGTGGGGAAGGCCAGAGATCATACTTAGCTACGATGGTGATGTTTACACTTTTGGTTAGTTGAAATGCTGTTAATATCCATGAATACAGGCTTAAAGAGGAAATGGCCTCAAGTTGCACCAGGGGAGGTTTAGATTGAATATTCGTAAAAATTTCTTCACTGAAAGGGTTGTCGGGCATTGGAACAGGCTGCCCAGGGGGGTGGTGGAGTCCCCATCCCTGGGGGTATTCAAAAGGCGTTTAGATGAGGCCCTAAGGGATACAATTTAGTGGGGGACTTGGTGATGCTAGGTTGATGGTTGGACCCAATGATCTTGGAGGTCTCTTCCAACCAGAACAATTCTATGATTCTAAAGCCTTCTCTGAAACCTTAGGAATTACCTGTCTGTTATTTTAAGAGAGCGCTCTTTTTTTAGATCTATGTCCTGTTGAATTCAGTGTGAAAAACTTTTACCTGTGATGGGATAAAGTTCCCACTCCCTGCTACCTTTCCTCAAGGACTAGAGGAAAAGGTGGGGTTTACGTGCTCTAGAATGGCTTGTGGGCTTTTTCAGAAAGGATGCACCTGCCAAGCAGCGAAGCGGCACCTCTGTTCCTAGGCATCTCACTTGGAAGGTCCCAAAAGTTGCTATTATTTTTTTTTCTCCAGTTACTCATAGACATTAAATAAACTGCAAGTGCAGTGTTGCTGCAAGTGCCAAATTGCTGTGATATGCAGATGATTCCTCTCCTTGCCCTTTCCTGTCGAGGACCGTAGTGCCAGCCAGCGAGATGGCTGACTGCCTTTGCCTGATCAAGGGATGTTTGAGGAACAGCTGATGGCTGAAATCCTCTAAAATGGAGCTGATGATTGCGAAGAGGAGGAACCTGTGCTAAGAGTTGGTAACCACAGTTTATCTAAAAATATGTGCCTGCAGTCACTCCCTCTAGCCTGCAATTCAGAAGCCTGCTTGAAATCTCTCATGTTGTGATGTCCACAAAGCATGATCTCCATTACCTCTAGATGATAGAAGATGATATTCCCTTCTGGCAAACGATGGCCTCTTCCTAGGTATTTGCACCTTTGTCTTGCAGCCCACAGCTATTTGGTGTCCCTGGACCTGAAGCCAGTAGCACTTAGGCTATTCTGGTTTGTACAGTATGTAGGAGTGTGTGACCTCAGCAGCACAAGTCTCCGTGAGCATCCTAGCGCTGTTTATCTTTTGGTTTCTTTGTGGCTGGGCCTTGCTCAGATATTTTTATTGAAGTCCTGTGCTGAAAATTGTGACGAGTGGCTTTGTGCCTCTAGCACCATGGGGTGCTCTGCAACGACAGTGTTAATTTTTTTCCCCCAAAAAAATCTTCTAGTGGAGTCATGGAGAGCTATGCAGTGAGTTTAGGCAATAGTTTCTCTCGATTGTTTCAGATTCTTGGGATTCTAGCGATTGAAACGTGTCAAAATCTGGTGCTCTGCAGCCAGTGCAGAGTTAGTCTGTGCTCCAGGCAGGATTTTCTTGTGGGATGATCTGGAATGGTTATGCAGACTTCCCCACAACTTCCCAGTCATGTGCCTGGTCTCATGCTCTGAATGCACATTTGGCTTTGTTCTTGCCTTCCCTGTCACAACCACAGGGTCTCTGCTTACAGCCGGAACAAAATGCTGCTCGAGTTGTTCCCTTTGTGGAGGGGATGGGAGAAGCAGCAGCGTGTGACTGATGGTAATGGTTCCTTGGTGTGATGGTACTGGGACAACGCGGCGATACCCCCTAGAACTTCTTTATTCCTATTTCCATGAAATATAGGCTGTTACACCCTTCCGAAAGCCAAGGAAATGTGCCTTGGAACAGAGGAAGAAAAAAAGAATTGTGTTTTGTCCCACAGTGCCTTTATTTACAGAGTTTATTCTGGGAGCCTCAAAGCATCGCTAATTGTAACAGAAACTCGGTACACAATGACTGACTTCTCCCAGTGAATCAACAAGCATATTGTATTGACATTTAAGTTTTGAGGTCTTTGTATATCCCTGGTGCAGGAACGAAGCTCCCAGATCAGTTGCTGCTGGCGAGGAGGCGTAGATGCATTATTAGGGATAACTTGGTTTATCTCCTTTGACGCTTTTCTGATATCTCTTGATCATTAAGGTCTGGATTAAGTGGGGAAAAAAACATTACTTGCATGGATGTTATGTAGCTTATGCCTTAGATCTTTTATGAGAGAGTTTGGGTGCTTAATGTCTTCCAATTCAAAAAGAAAAATCAAAGTCTTGTGTACAGCTTCCTTCTGTCAGGTGCCGAGATGAGGGTTAGGTGAGTGCATAACAGAAACCTGGATATTTGAAAGTCACATTTCCAGTTGAATTTAATATGATTGTAGATAAAACACATGGAAGAGGTGGTTTGGGTGTGGCTTTGCATTTATTTAGTGGGTTTAGTGAAGTTTAAGGTGTACTACTCTGTGTCACTCTTGGGAGAGCAGTCACCTGTATTTTCTTTCCCGTGCACAGATGAGAGAAGGTGCTCGGCAGCCAGCAGGTATTGGAAGAGAGTAGGAAAAGTAGGTCTGTGTGTGCTTGGCTGCCCAAAAAACTGCACTGAGAAATACGTTTTTTCAATATTTTGTTCCAGATTCCTACTCCACTGAAAATGTAGCTATTATTTATAACTAATAAATTAATGGCTTTCATCCTGAACCTGTAACAGAATGCAGAAATTGAACGTTTCTGCCTTTCAGTCTGACCAGAAGCGCCGATTCGCGTTTCACGGGAGCTCAACGGGCATTTCTGGTACTCCTGAGCTGATGAAATCTCAGGGAGACTATCGCGTTGCTTCACTCTGATAGCACAAACACTATGGTAACACTGAAAGGCCTGTCCCAGGGACTGATGTGTTTAGCAGCCTGATGCCCCCTAACCAGGGCAGTCCTTTATTTATCCTAGTTTGTTCCTCTTCAGCACTTTTCACCTGAGGATTACGAAAAGTGGACTTCACCCTGTGAAGCTGTTACCATAACCGTTTATGGATGGAGAACTGAGGCTCAGATAAATCGCGACTTTCCAAAGGTTACCTCGCGTGCCAGGGTCTGTGCGTTGTTTCCCTGACTGCTCCTTTTTCCACACTTTCTTTAACCACGTGGGAAGAAATTCATCCTTACGCAGGGTCTCGCACAACTTAGGTGAGCAAGGATCACCGAAATTGTCAAGTGAGACCTTGTGCTGGTGCTGCACAGAGGGATAAATTGGTCGAGGACTTTGTGGGCTGCTTTACAAAAGACAAATGACCGTGTGAAATTTGATTTGCGGAGAAACCGCTTCCTAGGAGAAAATGGAACCTCGGCATAAGTAGATCTGCAAACTAATGACGTAGAAATAGCTTGGGTAATAAAAAGCTGGTAGATAGAGGTATGGCAGCAATTTGGACGTATGTGAGAGATGAGCTAAACTGATCCAAGTTTGGAGGAATTTGTTGTCTCTCAGAGTTCCTCTGGTTTAACTCAGTCAGTGCTAGGTCACTTTTAGTTGAAGCAGAAGAATATTTATTTGTAGAAGCCTAAAGTCGTCTTCCCATAAAACAAAACAAAAAAACCTGCCCAACTGCAAGCTTGAGCTTGCTCAGAATAATCCAAATGTGTTTTGAAGGACTTCAGGGATATATTTCCTTCTGAAAATTCTTGTTCTTCTGTAATTTCTTTGCCAAGTGAGTAATTAGTTACTCCTTGATTATTGCTTATCACTTTATACTTTTTCGTGGAGACAGCAAGGGACTGTGAGGCTGTTAATAGCTACGCTCCGATCACCTTTCTTTCTCAAGCATGGTTTTATTAGCTTAAAAATAACAGTGGGAGTGAAACATTTTTAAGTTCCTGTACTTTTTTTTTTATTGCTGGTATCCTGAGTGCCTTCCAGAGCATCCTCAGTGAATATCAGAAGCGTGTAGTCTCATTTTTCTTGCCTTGAATTGCTACACCCCAACAGTGTTGATCAACAGCATCGGACGTGAAAGCTTGACTGAAGTGGTCTTAGTCTCTTTTTCATCCCACAGTTGAAAATTTCCTTTCATCTCTTCAGGTGTTCTTAAACATGGCAACAAGCGTGGCTCCGCAACAGATGCGATTCTTTCTAGGTCTCTAGGTAACATTTTAACCTGTGTAATGTTCACAGCACAGCATCGTAAGTAATATTCCAGGAAATACGCTGCCGCTTGTTAAAAAGGATAGGACCCCAGAGATGCCTTTAAATATGCCTGTAAAGTGAGAGGTGCCAAGAGAAAGATAATATGGCTGATTATAGTTATTTACCTTACATTTTCATTCGCCCTTAACTGGGTGTAATTTAGGGGCATGAAATCTCTTATTGGAAGTGTATTTGCATTAAACAGCTCTAAGCAACCATGAAAGTGCAGAAGCTGAAAAATTGACAGACTGGGTTCCTAGAATCCCAAAGTAGCATTTTTGTAATAGGCATACAAACAAATCAAATAAACATGTTTTGCTTCAACGATTTAAAGAATATGGTCTTTGGAGTAATTTGTCTTTTTTTTTTTTTTAAACTATCATTTCTAACCTTTTCATTGCCTATCTCTACTTTGCAGCTCCTCCTAACAATCTGCAGCAATTTCCAACCCAGCTGTTGTGGTTGCAGAGCGTTGTGCCTTTGTTTAGCTTTCCCTGAGCTATCGAATCGCCCTATAAAGGGGATTACCTGGCTGGTGATGTTGTTTTTCAGGTCTGCACTTTTTAACAAATAATTGTTTCACAGTGGCTCTTCCCTCCTGCAAAAAAAAAAAAAAAAAAAAAAGCTCTGAAAATCAAACTTTACAGTTGGATGGAGTCAAGTCTTGCAAGTAGGTACCTTTGGTTGGCTTCGATAATCCCCCTCGCTTCCTTTGCAAGTAATCATAAACAAGTTGAAATCAACTGCAAGAGTAGTGGATCTTTTCAGTCAGGTCATGTTTTTGTAGCAAGGCTTAAATTTTCATGTTTATTTTAAAAAAAGACCTTTTTTGTCTGCTATGTCGGCGTGTGCGAGGCCCGAGAAATTGATAATATGACTGTGTGGTATTAAACAGGTATGATCTTCCACCTCTGCCTCCTAGTAGTCGGTCAGTTCTTTTATATCCGTTGCCTCTCCCACAAGGCAGTTTAACTGAAGTTTGTGAAATGTTGTGATCTCTGCATGAATGGAGTTATTGAAGTGAAAAGCATTAGCAATATTTATTTCAGCAGGTTGCAGAATTAATGACTAAAGAAGAAAAACTGGTAAAACTTGCTTTTTATAGATACAATAGAGTCTTTAAGAAACTTAATTCGCGTTTAAGAATGCAGACGTGTGTGTCTGGATTTATATTACGGTATGTATGCTCCCCGTATCATGCTATGTCAAAAGTTTTCTAACAATATGTTATTGAAATATATCTATAGTATTCATTTTTTAGTGTTTTCTTATGTTGAGTGTTAAATGGAAGCTAGTGTCTGTCTTGCTCTACTCAGTGCAAAGGATATATTTACTGTACTTGAGTGTCTTCAGTTTTGGTTCTCGTTTTGCAAACACAGTACATTTTAATTAAGGCTTGTCACTCGAGATCTAATGAATACATTTGCTGTAATGTCTCCATCTTCAGGAGGTGAATTTGACTTAGAAATTGTCTCTGGCACAGAGGGTCTGATAATACCCGTTGAAAGATTTCTTCTTTTGCTGGGGTAGAGCGGTTCGCGTGGTTTGTGCTGCCCTTGCTGGGTACGGGGTAGCAGCGCTCGCCTAAAGGGTCGCGGGACGATGCTCATTGCAACATACAGACAGACAAGAAAAATCCCTAAAGACATATATGTACATTTAGTTCAGAGAATGTACCTGCACGAGACTGTCTTCTCTCCCCCCCCCCGCCCCCCTGTTTTTTCTTTGACACAGTTTCAGAGGTGGCTTATTGATTATATTTGGAAAGATTAAGAAACTCCTCTCCCCAAACCACGCTTCTGTTAGCATATGAGAGGACTTTGATCAAACAAACAATGAATTGTCTAATACACTCAGTTCAAAAAAAAAAAAAAAAAAATTTCCTATAAAATCAGGTTTCGATTGACCTTTTACCTGCGCCTGTTTCTAGTCTGGCGGGTGGGAACCGTACACGAGGAGGGTTGCCGTGCTCCTGCATCTCCGACTCATGTCACTGTTGGCGTTAAAGCTCCTGCTTTTAATGTCAAGTCAAAACCATAACTAATTTTACCGCCATGTAAATGCCATTTTATGTCCTGTCGTTGTGTAGGAAAGCACTGAAAAGTCAATTTGGAGTCTTCAAGAGAAAGGAACTAAGCAAAGCCTCAAATGTTTTGCGTTTCAGTGTTGCAGCATTTTAAACCGAAATTATTTTCAGCTAGTTAAATCAAGATTATATTGCAGTGCTGTCTTCTGGTGCCGTGTTGTGGGGGAAAGGCTTTAGCCCCCAAGCTTCTTCCCCTGTCTCTTCTGCCGACATCTTTTACCTTCACCGTATCCAAACTGTGTTACATCCCCCTTTGTCAGAAAACGCTGGGGTTTGCGTGAAGGAGGGGCCCGGTGTGGGGTCGAGATAAAAGGGAGATGCTGGGGGGACCCCACAGGGCAGAGGAAGGTGTCCTGCCCCGGGGTCTCTGGCGGGGAAGCTGCCTGCCTCGGGGCTCTCCTCTTCCTCCCCACCTTCTGCCGAGAGTCCCGAGCAGCGCTTTGTGCGGCAGCGACGCGGCCGGGTCCGACGGGGCCTGTGGCGCAGAGGGGTTGAGAGCGGGAGGCGCAGTAAGAGGGTGGGAGGAGGCTAGTGGGATCCCCTGAGCATCCCATACGGTGTGCAGTACGGGGATGCCCTGAAGAGACCCTGACAGGGTGGCCCCTTGCTCATTGTCCTCAGATGTCCTGGTTAGGGACTCACCTAACCGATTCACTCGCAATCGTCCCATGCAAATGTTTGGGAAGTGCTGTTGCATCTGTTTTGCGCGCAAGGCATCGCGTCGTGCCGAGAGCAAAGCCCAGATTTTCAAACGTACTTAGGCAGTCGTGCTCCGGTGTCCTCATCCAGGGTCCCAGAGCAGCCCTGCGATGGCAAGGGGAACCGAGGCTGCCTCGCCCAAATCGTGCCACCGGGCTCGTCCTTCCCTCCGCCAGCCTGTCCCCGACACGGGTGGCAGGAGCGGGATGGGGATGGGGATGCTCTGCCCTCCGGCCACCGCTGCGGAGGGGCAGGGAGTTAAGTGGTGTGAAGGGCCCCGAGTGGGCCGCCGGCGAGGTGGCAGGGTATGGCTAATGACAAACACGTGCCACTGATAGGTACAAGCTTTTTTGACCTGCCTTAATTTTTCTGGCCGGGCCTTTAATTGCCAGGGAAAGCTATAGACAAATGCAATAAAAAAGCCAAACAAATCAGAGCTATAGCCAGGCTCTACAAGGAAATACGTTTTAGAAAGATTTTTTTTTTTTTAATTAATCGGGATTTTGTTGTCAGGCTAAAACAGACTAAAAATAAACAGCTGTATAGTACTTCATTAAGCTGCCTGCTTGGAGTGATTTTCCCATTGATTAGTCTCAGGGCTAATGCTGGTTCATTCCTCATTTCATTGCTAATTAACATCAGCTCTGCTCCTGACCACTTGACCGCACTCTCTCTGTGAACATGTGCTGGTTTGGCAAGTAATAACTGCTCCCTCTTTCTTAAAAGAGAGAGTTAAGGGAGAAAATAGCTATCAAGCGTAGATCTCTGGCTGCTTCTACTGTAAGGATAGCAAACTGTAAAACTGTATCGGCCCCTACGAAGGGTAATAAACGTAGTTTACAGAGCGCAGGAGTTTGATTGAGGAACTATGTAAATACAGATGATGAGCTCAAGCTGCCGTATGAATTGACAGGCTCGGCTCATCTCCTGTCAGTCGAGTTGATTCAGGCTCTTCTGGGATGCTCGCGGTGCGGATTACCTGACCCAGGGGCTTACGGCCGCTGGCCGTCAGGGAAAGGGCCGCTTTGCGTGGGCAGCACGCACTTCTGCAAGTCTCCGCAATGTTCTCGGAGTCCGAGTAATGGAATGCGTTGGCGGTGGGTACGGCAGGAGCAGGAAGCGTAATGCCACGGTTACGGCGTTGTCAGGCCGCTTCCAGGCAAGTGGAATATAGATGAAAATAGGGGAATGAAATACTAGAATTGGCATGGATGTGCTCTGAGAAAATATCTAACAACTTTAATGAAATTAGCAGCCTCTGTTCTGGGTGAAAAGGTCAATTTTTCCATAAAACCCAAGTAAACTGGCATTCAGGAAAACATCTACTAAACTTGGCACAGAATAAATAACATTATCCCAAAGTCTTGGTTCAATTCCAGATCATAGCATTTTCTTTTAATTGAATTGGGTATTGCATTTCATTTTCAGAAAGTCCTTTTTTTTTTTTTTTTATTCCTACATTTTTGAAGCATTCATATCTCAGAACTAATCAGAAATTCAGCCTTATACAAATCTATCAATCAGGAACAGTCACTGGAGAGCGAGCTTGCCTGAGTGATAATCCTTTTCTACCTACTTTAGAGCAGAATCCGAATTCACTTGTTCATCAATTATATATTTTATATATTTCCACCATTAATTTAATGGATTTAAGGCTCAGTCTTGCAAACACTTCTGCACGTGAGTAACTTTATTCATGCAAGCAGGCTGCTCATGTGAGTAAAATTAACCATGTGAGATATTTGTAGGATCAAGCTTTGCAGTAGTTGTATGTATTCACGCACAAAGCCATTGCCTTCCTAATTCCCCTTCTTTGATCTTTAGTAACAAAAAGCATCTTTTACTCACGTAAGTTAAAAAGAAAAAAAGAATATTAAAAATTTTAGTAACTGTGCTAATTATGATAAGAAAGAGAGGTAATTCCTGTGTTTAAGAACGTAACCACTTTGGGTCAGGAAGGACTGTCTCCTAATTACATATTGCACGATTGGTTACATCATGTGGCCTTCACGGATGGTTCTGGAAATTGGCCTCAGAGCAGAGACAGAAGTGTAGAAAATCCTGTGTTATTGTCAACTGACCATCGACAAGGCTAAAACTTTGTTCAGTTGGAAAGTGGAAATGGAATTTTGCTTCGTGTTCCCAGGATGCATCCAGCATACCTTCTTTCTAAAAAGATGCCGACGATAATTTTAACCTTTCCCATGATACTTCAGTTTCCAATCCTGGTCAGAAGGAAAACAGATCGGCAAATAAATATATTAATAATAAAATAAAACCAAGAAAAAGATTTCCTTGGATGCTTTTGAACTGTAGAGTCCTGTTTGACGGAGTGTCTTGGTCGGTCTCCTGCTCTTGGTAGGACAGCAGTTACTCTCTCCTGCTTGCGTTCAGGTATTTCACATTTTGCTCTCCTGTGGACAGGTATCGGGAGATGGTGAAATACTGATCCATTGTTGGCATAAAAATAACCCCAACGTTTGCGGTTTCCTTACCTGTTACTGAAACGTTTAATAACAAAGTTGAAAGCCAGGTGTTTTCTCACTTTCTTCTCTGCCTTTTCATTCAAAAAAATGTCGAAGAAAGGAGCTAAGACAGTTTAAAAAACCCTTAGGACGGTGGCATATTTTAAATAAGATCTTAGGGGAGGCTGACTTGGGTGACGGAGACTTTGTGATCCTCAGCAGTGGGGCTATTTAAGATCTAAACCTTATGATAAAGATGCCCTTTCTGGCCTTGTTACCCTCACTTCTTAAAAAGAAAACGAATCCTCGAGTTTTCAGAGTTGAAAGTTAACCATGAGAGCCTCAGTTGTTTGAACTGTGAGTTGGCATATCGTATTAAATAAGCTTCAGTAGCTTCTTGTTCCACTACAGGCTAGAATTTGGTGAATAAAGTACGATTAGTAGCTCTTACAAGCCTCTGGATGGACACCCAAAGGAGAGGAATAATACAGTTGCAGTATTACAAGTCAGCAGCATATTAAACATTATTTTTTTTTTTTTTCTGTAGGAAAGGATTTCCTGTAGAGGTCCTGAAGAAAAATAAGTTTCATTAGTTGAGCGTCGAGCAGAGATAGAGCAACAGGATTGATTGTAATAAGCC
Source organism: Phoenicopterus ruber ruber (assembly GCA_009819775.1). Lineage (NCBI taxonomy): Eukaryota > Metazoa > Chordata > Aves > Phoenicopteriformes > Phoenicopteridae > Phoenicopterus > Phoenicopterus ruber. The sequence continues at coordinate 23,432,837 of CM020217.1, forward strand.
TCTCCTTTTTACCGAAATCCATTACTTTCTGAGCTATTAAGTGATGAAAGGGATTAAGAGAATAAAAAAATATAAGCGGGACTGTATTCGTAAATCTAATAAAGTTGATAACAGTAGAGCATTTTGTGAAATTTGCATGTGAATTTATAACATCCTAATCCATCGGCAGGCAGCGTTGCGCTGCAGAGGGAAGGGGGTGCACTGTGCGTATAGGATAAAAAATGCAAAAGCAGAATTTCTGGCCAAGAAGCCTTTTTTTTTTTTTTTTTTTTCCATATGGATATCCATATGTTTTATCACAGATTCCATACTTTTGGTGCCAGGATCCATATGTTTAGCTTTTGCTCAAATAAAAGACTAAAATCATTCTTCATTATCTCTTTCTTCCTAGCTAGTGTTTTTGTAGACATAACCCAATGTGATGCTAGATGTTTGAGGCGTACCCAGATAGGATGCGGTTGGATCTCATCGGGGGTATTTAAAACCAGCACCTGGGGAGTTCAAGGGCTGGATTATCTTCTGAGTATGATGCCCCGTGACAGTGCTCGAACAATGCGGGGGTGCTATCATCTGATTGCAAAGTCCTGGCAAGGCTTTTCCCCTATCTAAGAGAAGCTCCTTTGGGACCAGCAATGAGAATTTTCCTCCTTTTTATTTAATTCTCGACCTGCACCTCTGTCTTTGTGCTTCTGCTGAGGGGTGTGTGATGCAGGGAGAGGACGTGACAGGGCTTTATCTTTCTTCTGCCTTTTCTGCTTGCCCAAGGCCTGCAGTTGGTAGAATAGCAGCGGAATTTAGAAGTGCTGATATAGAGAATTTGGGGTTGGCATGAGGATGGTGCATCACTGTCTCCTTGACACGACCCAGTCTGCTCTCTGCCAAGCAGATATCACTCACCGAGAATTGTGCCTAATAAGGTTTTAGTTTTCCTTTTCTCTCCCCTCCCCTCTTTTGATGGAAACGTTAATATAATGCTTGTAAAGGTGGGAAATGCAATTGACTGCCTTGGAATAGGTACCAAGTACCCATCAATAGTAAAATCTGCGTGTTGGTTCTCCGGTCGGATCCCATCTACACGTGGTCTTCCAGTCCTTAGCTTCGTTGCTGGGACAGCGTGCGGCAGAAAAGCAGCTGTGGTGTGTGCGTTTCCTTCTCTTGGGAGTTTGCCTACCAGCAGGTTCTGCCTGTCCTATGGCTAGGGCATTTTTAACTTGCAGAAGGGGTAAGGAATACTCTATGATTTTGAACAGGAGAAAATTAAGGTAGTCGTAATTACAAGCATTACAGTACACAGTTTCAAAAATAAAGGCAGCAACGTGAATATTTTATTCACAGTTCTCACGTCTAGCCCGTGAAATGTAACCCTGAGGTAGGTTTGGAGTTATGCTTTATCCTCTGCATTCATGAAAATAACAGAAATTATTGTGAAAGGTTAATAACCATTGTGTATCGCAGCTGTATTGCCTTTCACATGGAAGAAAGAAAACGCAACTACTTTCTCTGAATAAAGCAAAGAGTAGCATCTTGACTTTAGAGAGGAGACAGTCACTGCTGTAAGAACTCCACAAAAGCAGCTACATCTCGGATAGACTCATTATATTAATTTTCAGGCTAACCCCACTCTCATCAGAGACAAAAGCAAAACTTACCACTGGTATCAGTCAAAGCAGACACGGCTCCTGATATCATCTGTACAGAAGCTGTAGAGAAACTTAACCTTTCTTTTGAGGTTTACTTTTACAAAGTATCATCCATTCAAGGTTGAATTTAGTTTGCGTTTCAGTGGAAATAACGCGTCACTTTTCAGCTCTACCTTTCCTTCCCAGGGTTGTGGCTCTGGCAAGGTCAGTGGCAGGTTTGTCGCGAGTTGCCAGTTGCAGGCTACCTCTTGGGTCTTGATGGATCGTGCAGTGAGCCACTCTTCAAAGGAGGTGGCTCACGAGGCATGCCCTATGCACGGTGGCCTTCCGTGCGCAGCGGTTCCTGGGCACGGTGGCCAGAGATCCCAGTTCGTCCTCCCCGGCTGCCTGGCCCACGCGTGCCATCCCCACTGGAGATGCCTCTGTGTGAGGAGCTGGTATTTTGACCCCCAAGTTGGCAAGAAGTTGGCAGCCACCTACTTGTTATATTCGTACGGGGAGGCTAGACTCTAAATACTACATGCAACTCAAGCTGATTGTCCAGAGAAATTGCGTGACACCTTTCCTCCTTTCAGAAGCGATTCTCATGTAAAAATGTTGTGCTTTTTTTTTTCTTTTCCTTTTTTCCTCCCCTCACCCAGCGTTTGAATACCAGATTGAGCTAATTTTAAGATTCCTCAGGGCAGTGGCACTGCATTCCTTCCACTCCGCTATTCCTTGCCACATTACCTAACCACATCAGCACTCGTATCTCCCACTAATGGCATCCAGTTTCCATTCCATTCACAGCGGCCAAGGATCATATCTCTGATCCACTTAGAAACACAATGATCTCTACCCCTGAGAATGCAAACGCTTTCTCAGTCAAATCTATTGATCTACAGGGCTCTATTTCTGGCTTTCCATTCACTCACTCGATGTTTGGGATGCTGCGTATTCTTTCTGGGGAAAGAGTTAACTTGGCTACTAGGAACTCGGTGAAGAACATTTCTGCAGAATCCAAAGATAGACGTGATCTCCTGTATATGCTTGTGTCTGTACAAATACTACGCCTAACTGGGGAAAATGAAAAGCCCCAGGCAGCAGCACGCCGAGCTCTGTGACAGTGACAGACCCCGGTGCGCTACCGCATTCTTTCCCAAAGCCGATTCACTGAGAGTGCTGATGTTGAGTTGAGATGGGCAAGCACATGCTGACTTGTGCAAGGGAAGAGGTAAACAGTTTACACGTGGTCTCCAGGCTAGGAGGACTTACAATCTAAAAAGAAAAGACGAGACCAACAGGCAAGGGCGTTGGATGTGCAGAATGACATGGTTTGACAAACGTATAAAAGCAGTGAAAGCACTTTAGTGAAAACCAAGAAATTTTTCTGAGGGCCCTGGCTGGTGGGGAACTTGGCTCCTAAAGGCTTGACTCTGGGCGCTCTCAGAAGCGTATTTATGAAGAAAAGCGGAGATTTGTGGGGTGAGTATTCCAGCCTCCCCGTGCACATTATGTATTGAAATAGGCCTCTCCAGGAGGCAAGCCCAATGTGTGCTTCACGTGCTCCTCTTTCATCACTGATAGCACAGGCCACAGAGCAAATACACCGACGTGCCTAACTTTCGCCTTGTTGGTGTTCAGAGACGTTCACCATCACCCCCAAATGGGATTTTGGTTCTTAAAATATGGGATTTTAAGGATTTTTTTTCAGGTATTGCTCAACATTGACCTTGAACTCATGTTTAAAAGAAATCCAGGCACCATGATGTTGAGTGAGTTATGCCTGAGTTAATTTAATTATCTAGACCTTAGACAATTTTGAAAATATTACCTGTAATTCATGTCTTCCGGGTTCCAGCCGAGTGCCCTGTTTTCTCTACTTGTACATGACAAATGAATCCACTGTTTCTGTGGGGGATTTTTTTTTTTTTTTAAATACAGATATTAGGTTACCACTTGGTCTAAGAGAAGTCTTTTATTATTCAGCACTTAGACTGCCGGGGGCATAGTAGCTAACCTGGTTTGGTCTCGATTGTGTCACTCGCTCTATAGCTAAAGGTGTTTCCAGCCACTCATGGTGTTCAGTTCAGACTGACACCTTATAGGTAAGTCAAACAGGTGGGGATGGGAAAGGTCCCAGGTGGAGCAGGGTTGATAGTTGCGATTATATACAATGATAATCTTCCTTAATATATCTATGAAGAGTACTGATGTATGAGAGAACTTGACTCATGAAGGAGTATTGAATTTTTGCGTGGAAACTTTAGTCTGAAGTTAAACAGATACTGGCTCCTGATGCGCAGGATTAGTACGCGGTCCGTGGTGAGCTACCTCACTTCACTTTCTCCATTAGCCACAAAAGTTTTCTTTGGCTTCTTTTGTGAGCTTTGCCTGCAAAGATAGGTAATAAGAAATAGCTAGTACTCTTCTCTGTAACTTTCCAATGTAGCCAGCTCCTCTAACTGTTCCGCGTGTTTGTCAGCGTTTCCAAATTTAAATTGAGGGAGGGGCAGGAAACTTCTCTTTCCTAATCAAAAAGTGCAGGAAGAATAGTATAAAAACATGAACACTGAAATTAATGTGCAATGTGATACAATGTCCTTGTCAGGACATTTCATTGCCTTTACAGTAATAATTTAATGTTCTAAAACTCCAGGGATGTAACAGTGCGTGGATGATCCTTCCCTGCTTACAGACATGAAATGGGCTTGTACATGTACACACGGACAGGTGAAAGCTCCCCCTATCTTCGTCTTTCCAGCAGGTACAAACCATTGACCATCTTTGATTCCTGCAGAAATCAAGGGAGTGGGTGGGCATCTTTTAGGAAAAGCCCAGCGCTGCTTGCCCAAGTCTTGGATAAATCCAGTCCTCTTGACGCTAAGTCCTGTACCTTGACTGCCTTCTCCCAGCACGACACAGACTGTAACTCTTTGGCATAAAATAAGAAAGACTGATTACTTTGAAGATTTTATTACTTTGTTTTTCAGTCCTTGCTCCTAATACAGCGTTCACTAATGCCTTTCCCTCTGAAAGAAAAGAACGTTGAACTCTTTCCATCTACCTCCCTTATCTGTACGTGCACGTAGCGCGTCTATGCACACAGCACCCGTAGGTCTCGCTAGAAGAGAGTATCTTCTCTGGCAGGTTATTGTGACGTGCCCACCACCAAAAACGTTTCTGTACCGGTTTGGGCAGCGGCTTTATAAGACTTCAAGCCTCCCTCTTCCCACCCGCTCCCTCTCCCAGTTCCAAATAAAGAACTTCAGAGGGCAAACGTGCCGCTGCTGGTAGGCATGTAGCTACTGTTGTATTACGGGGTTTTGTTTTGGGTTTTTGCCAGCTACTTGACATTGTTTTACAGCTGGACTGTGCGGCTATTTCCAAAAGGCTCAGCTAATTCTGTTGTCCTTTTTTATCAAGGAAATTCTTGAGAAACCACAATAAAGCAGCTGTAACCCTGGCGATGCTTACAACTGCAGTCAAAAATAGATATTGGTGCTTCATGCATTTTCTTAATGAGGGTGTAGGGTGTTTTTTTTTCAGTGTGGTCCTTGATACCTAGCCAAGTTAGGGCTTGGCTCTAAATGTTTAGTGCAAGCTTTATAAATAGCCCTAGATCAACGGGGCGTTTCTTTTCCCAGCAGCGTGCCCTCTCCTGGCTGGTCCTTCCCGGGGCTGCTCGGGGCAGCTGCGCTCCCGGGACACGAAGGGGTATCTGCAATGAGCCTTTTAGGCCACAGTTGCCAAATACTTCGCAGGAGGTGCTGATCGCCTTGGATCCCTCTCGGCTTGGAGGAGGAGGCTCAGCATCTTGCAGAATTAGGCCCGTAAGCTTTTGTTATTAATAACTGCCTTTGTGTTCGTTTTGCTTACAGACAGGATTTATTTGGCTTTCAACTGTCAGTGAAAGTGTCCCTAGAATGGGATTTTTATGTGCTCTCTATACAAATAGAAAACCTTGGTTTATTTACCAGCTCACAAATGTGGGGTTTTTTTCTGTGGCATGTAACGTGGCTAGTAAATGGGTATGAAGCAGCTCGATGCTGGGATTTCACAATGTTCCCACGGGCAGAAGAGGGAGAGAGAGATGAGGGAAGATGAATTAAAACTTCGGGAAAGTTCAGTCAACAAACTAAGAAGTGCAGACATACTGATTTATAAAGATACTATAACTTTTAAACATGTACTTTCAATCTGAAGGACTGCAGTAGGGATTTAAAATATGACTATTTAATTTTTTAAAATTACATAAATTAAGTGAACAGCCCATTAATGGGATGCCATCAGGATCACATGGCCAATTCAGTTCAAGTTATATTATCTTGCTGGCCGGATTTGAATAAGAATTAAGAAATTACTATTCAAAGTAGTATGGGACATTGATCCTCATTCACAATGAAATTCGTCACCATAACTACCTGGAATTCCACTGCTTTCACAGAGGTGTTCCACTGAATCTTCTTTATGGAGCAACTAGAAGGGAATTGTATTAGTCGGGGGAAAAAAAGCTGCTAATTAGTTGTTCTGCCTACATGTTAAATGAAGTCTTGCCTTGCGGAGGGTTCGCGGATAAGCAGCAAGACGTGTCTAATGAATGGTAACCCAGATGCAATAGACGGTGAACTTCCTCCCGTTGGTCCATCGCTTGACTAAAGGCTCACCTCAGGAGCTATCTGTCTGTCCTAGCGAGAGGAGTTTGCCTCTTATTTTGCAGCTGATACTTCATATTTGAACTTGGCAAATCGAAGCGTGTGTGTTAGGGCTAACCAAGCTGAGCGAGGTGCGTCAAGGATAAGTTGTTCTCAGTGAAATATCTTCCAGAGTCTCTGTTAAACTGAATAACCAAAATTCACCATTACTTACAACTGCTTAGTTATTTTCCACAATTTTGGAAACCTGTTTGAAAACACCTAAAAACTGTCAGCTTAGTTCAGTGCTACACTCTGTCAAGAACGTGTAAAGAGTGAAACAAAAAGCTGCTGTGAATGGTCAAGCAACTCATGTTACAGTTTAAAGAAACAAAGTCAACATTATTAATCGTAACTACATTCCATTTATTTTATAAATATTAATTTTACCAAGCAACAGCATTTTTACTTGACTTCACTGCAGTGTGTTTCAAGTCTAATTTCTGTGATAATTAAAATGGGAATATCAGAATCTAATTCTGCTTTTGCACCATTTTTTTTTGCTCCAGTCTTTAACTCCATTGACTTGCTGCTAATTTACACTGGCATAAATGCAAGACTACTAGGCTCAGCAGTTCAACATGTTGAGATCAAAGCCTTTTAAAACCTTTTACTGACAGAGAACACTTGGAATGGCAGATGCTGAGTATTTGCATTGTTAAGCATTTACAAAATATGATAGTTGTATATAAACACTAACGTGAACGCCACCAGATAAGTTATATGTCGACACATCAGCTCAAATTAGCATTCTGGAGTTTGCAGTCCATGGAAAGAATTGCAGTAGATGGTGATGAGTATTTGTGGTGCTCACCTTCACCTGATGTTTCATAGCCTGGTGCCTGTACCTGATGCAACACAGGTGTGTTCCCTTGAAAAGACGGGCAAAAAATTTAATTGTGTTATGGTTTTATGAAGTCTTTTCCATACCCGGGCTCCCCTAAGGCCACAAATTACTATCATAGGCTTTTTTCCTCTGTTTTGCTTATAACGAATAGCTACAGTAAGAGTGTGGTAGCAGGGAGTAACATTAACATGACTGTTGGTTTCAATAATCTGTTTTAAATAATCACAAACAAAACATAAAAAGTGTCTGTGTAATGAAGTTAAGCAAAGTACCCCTCGCTGATGGTTACCTATGTTCTTAGATAAGAAATAAAACCACCCTTTTTTCTTTTGTTTTAACATTCTGTAGCATTCTTGCAAATCTTTTCACTGCCAGCATCTTACCAGTAACATAATGGGAAAGGGACTTCTCATAGCTTTTATAGCTGTGACTAGAAGCAGAGGAGCCTACAACCTCAGAGGAAAGACTAGAGTAGTAAGATTTGTATTCCCATTTGCAGTCCTAGTTGGTTCAGAGACACTTTTAGAGAAGCAGCTAGTGATGATCTGAATAACGATCTGAATTTGACCAAAATTCTAAAACTTTTGATTTAGCTGGTATGCTGAAATTGATCTTGAATAATATTTTTTTGAAACACAGTATTTAACTTTGTTTGAGAAGGTTACTTGGTACCAGTGTTCTGGTTTTGACATTTAAATTCCAAGTCAGCGGAAGGTCACAGATAAGGATGCCAACAGGGCTGTGCTCCACTATCTTCAGATGATAACGGGAGAGGAAATTTTTACCCTGAAAACTCAGTTTCCTGGTGTAGCGTAAACTACCACCAAAGACGTAAAAAACAAACTTGTATTACTCACCTCTTTTGTAATCACTTAAGCTGTAAACGTGAGCTTGAATTTTACTTGATGAGCTGTTGTAGTACAGTGAATTGCTAAGTCCCGTGCTGGCCGTACACTGGTGTTGGTGTATGCTTTACGTGGTGGGATGCCGGTTTGGGAAACCAGAACAAAATTCTTGGGAAAGAAGCAAATCAAGGAGGATGATGTGGGATCTGACTATGAGCACAACATACAGTTATTTTTGTGTGACTGTAAATGTTAACTGGAAGAAATGAAATGTCCATCGAGCAGGTCATCTGACAGTAGCCTGAGATTTTTTTTTTTCTTTTTAAGAGCGTTGAAGTGTTACTGTTTGTAGTGTGGTAGCAACTAGAGACTCCTGTCCCTTTGTTCTAAGCGAAATGCAGGCATGTATCAAAATGACAGTTTCTCTACCATACAGTGACTCAGCTGAGACTGATTTTTAAAAGGAAATTTTCTAAAATTCCCATAGTTTGCTGCTCTGTTTCTTCTTTAAAGATTTCAGTTTTCACCGCCTTTTGAATACTCTTGCCCTGTCTACAGAGTTTTGTTTATCCAGCCAAGGAAGAGAAACCCTTCAGTGTGTTTTGTGTGGCTAATGGCAATTAACCAACAACATTTGGAAGAGATTTGTTGCAGGGTCAATAAAACGTATTTTACTTTAATAAAAATAAACCCAGCTAAAACTAAAGAAGTAAAAACAAAAAAGAGGGGGGCAAACTACTTCAGGCAGGTGTATGTCGGGGGATTACACAAACTAGCTGTTTAGAAGCTGGCTGGCAAGCCTTCTACCTATGTGTCAGACCATTTTTTAATGGCTGTGTTTTCTCCTTACCTGCCTCTCGTTTTAATTTTGCTTATCTAATAGAAATGTAAAATAAGCTTATATGACACCAGGATGGAAAACCTACATAGTTCCCCAATTTGCAAGTCTTCTGTTGCACGTGGATCAAGGGGAGTTATTTGGCCTCTAGTGCCAGGAAACGTGAAGGGGATTTTTCTGCATCAAAAATGAGTATCTAAGCAAGATGTGTGGGGTTGTTTTTTGGGGTGTGTGGTTTGTTTGTTTTTTTTAATTCTTGTTCTCTTGAACACACAGAGATGCTTTTGTATGCAAGACTCATGTTCATACGACAGTGGTGACTTGATCACAGTTCCTGTTGCAGCGCTCCCTTTCGAAACGTGCATTGTAAGAGCCTCTTGTTTTGGTGTTTGTTTACTGCCAGCCCGTGTTGGATCACACAGAGAAGAAAAAATACTTTAATTGAAACTTTGCTTTGCATTCCTGTCTCTTCTGTTGATTTGAGTTCCGGTTCAAGACAGTACTTAGGCTTGTGCTTAGGCTGAGCGTGGTTTAGGCGGGCGCACGAGGCTGTGCTCATTTTTTTAATGCTACTTGGTGCAAGCTGAAGTGTTGCCTAAATTCGAAGCGTTTTCTCGCAACAGCGTTGGCTGGGAGGGAAGGTGGGGCATGGTGGGACTTGACTCTGCTTCCCAACCTCCTTCCCGTTTGCTGCGGGAGTTGTGGAAGAATTGCTGCTGGGCCCCGTTTTGTTGCCCGGCAAAGCCCGTGGCAGGGCTCCCAGTGCCGTGGTGGTGGTGGTGTCTCTGCAGGGGGAAGGAAGGACCTGCGGTAGGAGAGGGACGGTGCCTTCTCTCCGCTGGGGCCGCATTAATGCAGCGGTGTAGCAGCAGCTGTCCTTTTTAAACAGCTTTATTTTTATTTCTTTTCCCTCCCGTAGAGTAAGCTGACCAGATTTGCAGTTTATAAAACTGGGACAGCCTGGCAGGGGATGGGGTTGTCCACATACCATCTTCAGGGGATAATAATATCCGTCAGAGAATGACTGCCACAACAATTGCAGAGAGAGGTGAACTGCCGTGTGCGCGTACCCACGCAGTAAACAGTTTCCTTAAAGAGAGAAAGACGGAGAAGGCTCCCAAATTGGGTGCTGGCTTTTGTTGGGAGTTGGAGCGAAGCGCTTGTCGAACAGTTGAACTCCGGACAATGTGCTCCTGTGCATTCTTCACCTCGGTATTGTTTAGAGAGAAGAAGGGCTGCAAGAATGGGTTTAAATAAATAAACAGAGCTAGCAAGGATCCTTTCAAGCTCCGGGTTTGCAGCTAGAAGTAAAATATTGTGGATAACAAAAAGAAATCGCTCTCCGATGAGCAGTGTTTTTCTTCTTGCGCTGTGGATCTCTCTTTGTACCAGGCACCCAAGCGCGGCTCCTCCGATTTCTTCTGTCTCAGCTGGTCCCACCGAGCCGGGGTTAGTTGACGTTGGGGACGTGCTCCAAGGGCTGCCTGTTTTATCTGGCTCTTCCCGAGGGGCTGGGTTAGTGGGGTGCAGCGAGGGCAGGCAAAGCCGTGGTACTGCGGGCGTTTGAAGGTTTGTTAACGTAGCTGCTGGACAAACAGCGACCGCTGTACGAAACCTTCTGCTGGTTTGGACGCTCGCTGCAAGTTTTCAGGGGGAAAGATTTTTTTCCCCTGTGTATTTTGAACTGATGTACAGGGAAAATGAAACACAGTTTGAAACAATCCTTGTTTCTTCTGTTGTGTCGAGGCCTCAGGGGCAAAGAAGAGCAAACATCCCCGAGCCTACCTGGCGTGTTTGAATACCGGCCGTGTTTAGAAACCTACCGGTTCAACAAAGCCCTATTTACTTGTTGCTCGCGGGACAGCTGATGCTCCGTTCCCCTACCCGGTTCATTTGTTCCCAGAGGCATTAAAAGGAAGAATTACAAACTTGTGCATATAGAAAGGAGGATTGGATTACCTGGGGAAGATTATAACAACGTGGCTGTCAGTTTTTCACTTTTCCTCAGCCTTTAAAACTGTAGATTCAGTCTTATATCTTTTCTCCTGCGAAAGTAGTATACGCACACACGTGTACATACA